>CM067356.1:42180376-42248675 GCA_034190875.2 Urechis unicinctus | reverse complement strand
GGCCGATGTTTTGTTCTCTGTATCGATGTAAGCGGAGTGTGTCAATTTTGAATCTTATTGTGAACATGTAAGCAAAAAAAAAGAGTGCTACTTATTTCACTATTGTAGTGCATATGTGAAAATAGTTTAACATTCTGCCTTAATGAACATGGTGACGTCATACAGCTCAAACGACCTCTTCCACGTTCTTTTAACATCCTGAGATTCATAAAAGGAACAGGATTAGTCCTATTCATGCCGACAATTTGGCTCAAACCAACGAACGTCACTTGATACTTGTACAATCGTCTAATATAAACCTTATGCGTAGTAGATTTGTGAATATCGATTCTGCCAAAAGACAAAAAGCGCACAGTCACTTAACGTTGGTTGCAATACCCTTTTAAAACATCAAATAAAAAATCGACGCGATTGACCTTTAATAGATGTGAGCACTTGGTGTAAACGTTGATGTGTATTTGACAGCATATTCGATTCAGTCGGTTTTAGTAATCATGTGATAAGCAAGCAAAACCATTCGATTTTCGTTTACAACTCTACATTACTACACATGCATATAATATTTTATCAAATGCTTTCAATGAATGGCTTAGTCATTTATGTTATAGGTACATAGACAAATATGTAATATTTTGGAAATAAAAGCGTATTGAAAAACACGATGGGGTAGTATAATGCATGGGTTTTCATACTTAAGCCCTCTTTACAGGAACCTACCTAGCATGCTCCGCTGTAACACAGAGATAAGCAAAGTCCGCATATTGCTCTATATTTGTGGCAAGAAAAGAAGATATACCACAAAGCATGCACTGCAAAATTTTTATTCTATCGATTATTCCACAAACGCCAAGTGTTAGCTGCGTGTTGTTACTACGTCCATCCATCAGATAGTGGCGGGAAAGGTACTCACTGAGTTACTGAGGGCCCGTTAGTTGTGTCTTAGCAGGTGTACCATCTGGCCAAATTATCTGCACAGTCTTGTATCACTTTCCCGCGAGCATAACTGAGACTCCAGCATGATTGGTATCATTAATCACCCACAACTGTCAGGTAAAGCGGAATGCCGGGCGTTCGCGCAAAGAAAAGTATGCGCAACATATGCGCTTGTGAAAACAGTCCGGCAGTTTACTATGAATGTCTATTTAACTATTTACTCCTCTAGTAAAACTTGTTTTCCCGAAGTTACACAAAATGACAAATTTTCACACAACCACTGCTAACCGGAAAATAGTGACCTTCATGCGCTAGTAACACATTGTAACGAGCCTATATAGATCAATTCATCGGTCTTCGAAAAACAAATTATCCGACTGCGGATGATTATTATTTTAATTGGAGGAATTTCCAATATATGTGCACTGCTGCGACTACTGATGAGTGTATTACGAAACAATTTATCTTATTCAAACTACCATAACGTTTAGTTTCGGGCAATTGAGTAATAACGACATATACAGCAATCGAGGTCTAAGTTGACTTCGATTTAAGCATTACACGCCAATCATTCACATGTTGCTTCGCTGTGAAGAACTTTTCACAAATGATGTAGTTACTGATATTTACCTTGGACATATCACAACAATGATGAATGATGACGTCGGTGATAATGAAAGATGCCTTCATCAATTTATCCCTTCAAGTCGACATTAAAACCTTATTATTTTTATGATAGTCGATATGTACACACGATCTAAACTCATAGACGTTATCTAGGAAGAAGTCGCGAATGAGTTTCCAGCATATTCGCCGCTATGCTGCAATGCCGAATCCCCATGGCGAGGAAAGAAGCTCATCAGCAGAAAGGGTTGTGATGCATGTACTGCGCCTCTTTAGTTACATCGCCCACTTTGCACAACCCCGTTACCACAACTGAGCTGCCAAACTTACCCTTTAGCACACACCTATATCATCCGCAGAAAAATAACCTGCTGATAAGGTATTTGTTCTTTCACGTTCCATTCAACTTTCCGTGGAATATAACTAATATTCACTCACTTATAATATTTTCGGAGTCTTTGGAAATTGTACTTCCATGAAATAGAATCACAGCGACTTGGCGATTGTTCGACCAGCTGCCGAGCTGTGAAAAACCTATTACGCTGGGAGTCTATGAGTGATATTTTTACACGAGTAGTCAGTGTTTCCCAGCAGATGACCTCGTCATTAAAGATACGACTGAATTGCAACCATGCTTACAAGAAACACTGACAATTGTTTTATGCAATAGCTAAATTGTAACCATATTTTGAAAAATAAATTATATGCTCATCTCCCTGTTTTGTTGCTTGATGCATGACAAGGGGTTTCATGTAGTTAGTGTTATAATACACATAGTAACTGTATGTGCTAGCCAGATTTACTAGCAGACATTGCAAGCCAGAGGGAAAGTAGCGTATGTAGTGGCTCACAGATAACCTTAGCGACCCTTTCGAATAATGATAACCATCATTGTTCTAATCGTATTTTGAATATGATGGCATGATATGTCCCTCTACCACGAGCCTACAATGCCAATTGCAAAGGAAATTGCTTCTAGATTTTGCCACCAATTACCGGGGCATTTTGTGGCATGTGCATATCAGGAAACACCTACATTTCTTCTATTTGTGTAGATATCATGTGTCCGTTTTACATAACTGTTTTTGTAGGACTTGGGAGTAATGGCAGTTGACGAATGGATTATTATCAAAACAAAGTACATATTTTGCAATATAAACAAAACCAGTGTTGTTTCCCAAGAACTGTTCAGGTTTCTGATTCATTAGCTCATGCTGCGATAAAATGCTTATACCTCTTTCGTTAATATGTTACACCGCACAACTATGCTGCACAAGCATTGATCAAGGAATGATTGCACATTCTGTTTGATTGGAGCGAATATAGATGAAATTAAATGAGTAGATTAAGCGAACAAATAATGCTTGATAATATTTCATGAGGCATTAATATACACAATAAATGCACTCATTTAAGACGTCTTTGATTTCATTATCACGACCCACAGAATGCGTTCTTTGTGTTGTGTTCCGTGCATAAAAGCCTGCTTCTTTTATTCCAATTACCCTGGAATGAGCTTTACGCGCAATGAGAATAGCTATTATTTTTATATTTAACCATATTGGAGTTGCCCATGCCGCGAGCTGTTGTAATGAATAATACTGGCGTTGCTTTGATCTTTGCTATCTACAAGAGATCGAAAGAAAACTAGTTATACGGAGCCTATCGTACATTAGGTCTAGTTCATCTGTGTTAGAGTTGCATGGTTATGCGAGCTAGATTTGTCTGGTTCTTGTGAAGGCGACCTATCTAGTAGTATAACACCTCTAAAAATTAGCAAGTGCTATCACATAACTAGACTAATTATTGTAGTATTGACAAGATGATCTAGTTATCGCAATTTAGATTTCCGAATAATCTACTACTCGTAGTACATGAAGACGTTATGCACAGTTAAATTGAAGCAAGAACAAGTCCCTATTCGAACGCTGTGAAACGAAGCACCATCAAGTATAACTGAGCAAGATCCAAAGTAAGAGAGGGTTCTCAGCGTCCATAGGTCGGGTAACAGTCTATTTGGCCGGGCTGTGCCAGCGCATGTTTACGTCGCGCAGACTGTCAACTTCGCAAAAATGTTGTTTTGATAGGAAAGCACTTTGGTTGTCATTGTTGCCGCGTCGCGGAGTGTCCCGGAGTGATGCCGTGACGCCAGAGCATGGTGGATGGTCTGAGAGATTTATATGATTTCTCGCAGATACATCATATACTTGCAATAACATTTGGTTTCAACAAGAGTCTGATGTTACACATAAAGAATATGCTGGCTGGTTATATTGACGGGGAGGGGTGGGGGTTGACGGACTGAATCGATGGCTGTATGAAGGTGGCGTTGGCTGTTGTAATATTCAAATATTTAACAAATATTCCGGTATTACGCTAAAATTCAAAATCAAAAATTTAGCAACGTTACAAACCAGGTTACTATCACTGTCACTAAGTTATAGGATGCCGAATTGATAATTTCATGATGTGCTTTTAACAATGCATTTTCTTAGTTAGCGTACTGTGCGAATCTTTTGATCGAGTATGCAGCTACTCAAACACGGAATGATTGAGAGTAAGGTTTATTGATGACTGCGATTGATCGCACATGTAAACAAGCTAGCATCAGTAAGATTTGATTGCCGTCACCGTTGTTAACACGTGAGCGACTAATTTTGGCTTCGCATTGGCATCAGACGAAAACAGCGCGATATCTAATGCGCAAAGGTTCCATGAAGCGAAAACCAATGTAAAGTGACGTTGACAAAAGAATTATACAAACTGCAGTATCTACTGGTGCAGCGCCGGTACATATGTATCATTTTCTGTCATCCAATTTGCGGAAGTGTGCCTTAAGGGGCTCTGTAAATCAACTGAAACAAGGCACGAATGATGCTTTGTTTAGCAGCAAAAACACGTTCAATTCAATAAATCAGTCTTTTTCTGCTTGGTGTGGTTGTTAACTTTAACCAAATGCTTATAACAAGAGCCTTGTATAACTTACGTTGTGTCCACTATTTATTCAGGTGTCATTGTAAAATAGGCAGCAGTGAGGTTCTGCCGTAGTGCAACAATTATTTTACATTAAAGATATTCAAACGGTGTCTCACATTGCACAATCCAAATAAATAAAAGAAAATTTAGAATCTGCCATAGAGAAAATGAATATCTAACGTGTTCTTTATAAATACCTCACCTAATCCTCATGATAAAGTTTTCGATACTGTTCACCACTATTTAATAGGAAATTATTTCAATAAGTGCCACCATATTATCGGAAATGATCAGTTCCACCTTTGCTATTACATAAGGTAATCACAATGGAGTAATAGCCTAATACCATATACATTAATTTGAGACCTGATATGTCTTAATTGGCAGATTGCGGTTTAAATCTATACTTTATAGCAATGGATTAAGCCTCTGGCATATTCTGTTTTTTCTAATCACTATATTTCTTGATCACACTGCAAATTATGTATACATTGATTTGATTAGACTTCCATGCCACGCGAGCGCTGGATGATTGGATCTGTTAAATATATCAATCTTGTCATTCAGGTTGTACTTAGCATCTAATATATATCAAAACAAGCTGTGTCAGAGGTAAAACAGGCTGCTTCTACCATGCAACACGCACGACAATTTATTCTATAGTATTTACCGTTAAATTCATAAAACGATCGGAGCCTTTTTTATTCGCGTCTAGGGAGTTCCATCGTTGCTTATACATTATGCTATCACAAGCGATCTAAAGCCGACTGATCGGTTGTATTGCAACAATTGTTATGCTCAATGCGTGAATCGGCCCTCATGTTGGGTTAAATCAATACTTTTAGCATAAGACTAAGCCTCAGTCATACCCTGCACTTTAAGCAGGGGCTAAATCGCCAATATTTTTTATTACCCTGCACATAAATAAATACGCTCATTTACAAAAGCAGGACGGGATGGAAATAATTGCTAGTACCCTTTCATTTTGAAGTATATTGCTATTGAAATGAAATGCAAATCGCCATTAGCCATCATCGCCATGGTCGTGTTCCGTAGCATATGTTTCATTTCTGCGTCATTTCATAGACTTTGCATGATTATTAGCAATGTATGCAATATTCATTCACAGCAACACGACCTATTCTTAATCAACATTGCAACTACGAATTCGGGTAAGCAAACATACTCACAAAACACTATCATCATTAGCAGTGCTGCAAAAGCTTCACGGTAGACAAGTACTCGAAGGTAGGCTAATACTCCTTCATTAATAATGGATTCGGAGGAAAATAGCATACGTAAATAGTGTCTGTAACGGTCTCCTATCCAATGTGATGCTAAGTAATACTACATTATTGACATCATTGCACTGTGCTATTTAGCATTCGCTATCATATCCCTGGTGGCTAGGAACGAAGTCCCTGGACAGCTCCAAGAAGATCTGCAATATAAAAAAAACCATTCAAAATAATAGAAAAAAGTTTATTTTAAGCTTTAGCAAGTCAGCAGTATTGGTAAGGAGTGTTTTATAAACGGTTTGGTAACTCCAAATTAACTCTGTGTCAAGGGCATGGGTGACGATTGGTAAACATCAATCGTCTCACACCAATGACACCAAATAAGCAACATTTTAAGTCTGACAAAGCCACGATTACACAATGAATGAATGCACTTCGAATTCTAAGCTGCACAAGGATGCTGAGTACAAAAAGCGTTTCTGATCGATTTAGTAACAAAACATATTGGTCGATGAATTGATTGACATTTTGTGCTTGATTTCTAAGAGGCATTTGACTGACCTATAATAACATAGTATAGCAATTATGATATCTGGAAACAGCAAGAGGGATTAAATATGGGGTATATATATATATATTTATATATATATATATATGTGTGTATATATATATATATATATATATATATATATATATATATATATATATATATATACATATTTATATATATATATATATATTTTATATGGATTCACGTACTCGTGATTGTATCAGACAAGGATTCCCGACTTAAACGTAACAAAGAAGTACTGCCTATTTGACAGCATCTTAGTCGATTCATTAATTTTCACAGCTCGTTCATTTACCGGTCAGACACTGCTAGCAATGCATTTGCCCTTGAATGAGGAAATCTTTTTACTAGAAGATGATCGAGCGACTTCTCCATGATTTTGTATACACATTTTCTTGTTTAATTTTTTTTTCAAGTATGCACAGGGAACATTCATATACAATCTGTGTTTTCGAGAAGTCATGATTAGTGGTCGTTTATTACGTTTTGTTTTCTGCTTTAGTCAATAGACTTGAGCCTGATTTGGTATCTTTTAACACTGGGTTGCAAGATCGGAAAATGATTGTGAATAACGTTGGATTGTAGTTGTCTGTTCAGCCGACATTTTGAACACGAATTGAAACAATTACCCATGATTGATATAAATCTGTTGCTGTATGTTGTGTCGTAAGTTAAAATCGTAACAAATACTTTTTGTCGGTAATCAGCGTGTCAGCAATTAGAAATGAAATTTTGTTATTATTTTCTTGGCCACCTGGTTTGCATTGTTTCGTAGGTACCGTGGTTGAATGTTAAGAACTCCGTTATTAATGCCTTCCATCTGCATTAGTCTGTATGTAATGAAGTCATATATAGCAGTCGCTCGACAGTGAATAACACGCTGTAACCAAGTCATTTCTCACTGAAGCTCCTCTAGAAACCATATTGGTTCCTCAGGCGATCGGGAATAAAGTGATGAAAATGTGCACCTTATCACCTCCCCCCTGACCAGAATTTGGGATGCACATTTCTCGAAAGTAAATGAATTAATCTGTTGTGCTGAATGCGGCACCATGACCTTGCGTTGAATAGAATATGCGGCGATAAGTATGACAGGTCACGTCCGACGGATCAATACATACTTTACCCCGTGCGAGCGATCAATACGATTTTTCAACCTTTTCAGTTTTTGTACGATTGTTATATATCAAAACACATTTGCAAGCATGCTGCTTGTCAATTGTCATTTTACATCGGGAGAGAAGTATCTGCTGAACGCGACAGACGGGAGCAATCGCTTGGCGTTAGAGGCAATGAATTATACTTATACGCGCATAGATGAATGTTTAATTGATTCCCTTAATCTCACAGCCTGATCCTCCATTCTAGTATCGCACAGATAAAGACATACAGCTATCAACAAATACATGCAATGAAAAGCTAATTTATAAAAATAATATTCATTTGTTTCTGCACTCACTTGGTGTATGCAAAGTGAGATTAATCACGTGACTATCGATCGATGGTAACGGTTTTCTGCAAGGGTAAATTATGTCAACGAAGTGCTTCAAAAGTCAAAAATGGCAAGTATGATTTTTAATACCAGCAGACTAACTAACGCCTTGAATTTATTACAACGCTAAGAGGGTTAACCACGTCAAGCTTTGTGGTGATTCTATAAATGAGTTAAATACCCTCTACCAAGAAATCAGAACAAAACCCATAGGACTGTTGATCCAACGTCTAGGGGATAGGCGTCTTCTAGAGATATCTAATTAGCCAAGGCGATCACGCCTCCAATTAATCACGTCGTCTCAGGCGAATGTGAGCTCTCTTGGCGTAGCTATCAAAAGAGTAGAAAACGTGTGTTACCTTAAAGACTTTGGGGATATGCAGCTGCAATGGCAAAACCTAATTGTAAGACAGAACAGATAAGAAACAACTCCTTGGATATTATTTGGACCCAATTGAACATTTCATTAGCCATGATCTATTCAGCCAGCTCATTGAACCCGAACGTTTTTAAGGTCAAATGTGTATATCATTATATACATTTGGATGACATTTTTTAGTAGCGGTTCTTTCAATAGGGCTGTGTCTTAGTTTGTAGCAGATTATATCGATTTTGTATTAAGCGTCGACTGTTCCATATACCATATCTAGATTCCGCCCACCCACCTCGCTATAGTTCTTACATAATGCCTGATATATATTCATCTCATCAAATGCCATTCGTATAAAAGCGGATGCGTTCAAATCACAGAGAACGTATTATAATAGTTAACGAATGGTTTTCATCAATTTAGTCATCATCATCATCATCATCATCATCATCTACTGATGTGCCGACGGAATGTACAATATCGGTAAAATAATTGTGTGACAACGACTGATGAAGCATTCAAAAGCAAAACATATAACATTAAATAGGAATAGATTAAGGTCACTAGGACTCTTTGCCTCCGCATAAGTTTTAAATTGATGTCATCTTCAATGATAGCAAATGCATTTTCACATCCACAACGCCCATAAATACAAGATTGCTTCAATCTAGAATACGATTCCGTGCCGTACTATTTTTGTTATATTAATATTTGACTAGAAATAATTATGATGCACTGCTGAAATCTTAAAACTTTCTAGGCAGCCTCGTAACAAATATGGGGTTGAATAGTCTCTTTAAGCGCCAGAGTCAACTTGGCACAAACCCGGTGTCCAAATCGGGCTGCGAAATCCACGATGCTATTGAGCTAGCGGGTCGGATGAATCCATTTTCAGAGAGAGGACTGCCATGTAACGTGATTAAAAAGTCACAGGGAACCAGTAAGGTTTTCCCACTTTGGGATCGAACCCACATCATGTGGGTCGAAAGCCGACTTAATTTTTACCAATACTCTATGGAAAACGTCTAACAAATGCCAAGGTGCCATTGAGCCTAGGTGGTGACATTTGCCAAACTAGAAAAGCTTATTGACTTTGTGACTTTATGAATCTCTGTATCTCTCTTAACTGAATTAAAGCTATTTTAAACCCCCAAATTTATCAAACGTCAATGTTTATTGCTACAAATTCTACGAATGCACCATGCGGCTTAAATGAATTAGATCCAATAAACGTATGATACCATGCAATTAGGTAACAAATGTCGATATTTTACATCACGTGGCACTTCAAACGACTGCATAATTAATAAATGGTGTGTGCTTCAATGGTATACTACAATGCTTGTATCAACGAGTCTTTAATATATGTATGTAATTGTATGTATGCCATGAGCAAAAATAATTCCGTCTTAATAACATAACGCAGTTCTATGCATGAGTTTAGCTCGTCTAAAGAAAAGCTCCTCTCGCAGTGGTGCTACTTGAATGCTGAGTAAATAAATAAGGGAAGACGTCGAATTTTTTTCAGTATGTTATAATATTCTAATATTGGTGTGGGACGAATGGCAACGATTCGGTTCCCGCATCAAAATGCACCCGACAATGCGTGACTTAATTCATCGGACGTTCTTCCGCTTGATTGCCAGAACTCCATCTTTCAGCGTATTGTAATATGATTCATCAAGTGCAATATGTTCGGTCACTGTAGTTAATGCCCGATCATCGTTGAACTATACATTTATAAAGGTAATGATATGGAAATGTTGTTGTCTTATATAGTGCAACACGTTCTTATTTCATAAATTTGGCAAAAGGTATAGCATTGTGACTCTTTATAGTTTATTTAAATGATGAGAACCATTGTTACATTATCTTTGATGATGCAATGTTCATTGGAGGGTTCCGTTTAAAGTCAGCGTACCTAACGCATTACTAGTATCAGCTAATAATTAACTTGATGTTATGCGTGAATCTGATAATCAAAATATCTAGTATAACGGCGCTATCAATTTTGTGCTCTGCAATCAATACAAGTAATCATGGCAATGTATGACTGGGAGGGAGTGTTACTCATTCTATTGGCTCCAACAATTGTACCACGTTATGATTCACACACGTAGGTGCATTGCGTTAGTGAGCCTAAACATGGACGAACGTTGCGTTCGAGTGAACGATCCCAGGTCAACGGTCGGCCGCGGAACATATCATGTCCCATGATGTTGCGGCCGCAGTAGGTTGCAAACGAGCTTTAGATACCTAAAATATTTGAAGGTGAATATGTGAGTAAATTTAACACTACATCATCTGCATTAGCATGGAGGGGTTGAACGATTTCCATAGCTAACTGGCTCAGTTTCACATTATTATTGTCAATATAATCGCGCCTCAAAATGACAAAGAAATACAAAAGAAACTAAAGCTGTTGCTTATATTTAGGATATAGGGTTTTTAGTTATGTTTCAAACGCTTCAACTTTGTATTTTACTTAACAGGAGGCTCACCACTCTCCAGGATTTGGCTCTGGAATATGACCGGAAGGCAAGCTTGGAAGTTATTAAGCGATAAATGCATGAATACGTATATGACAGTGCTATTTGGGAATAATTCTGGTGTGATTTAAAGGAACACTTCATCTAAAGATGCGAAGTACATTGTCACAATAAATGTTGATAACAAATACATAACAGTTTATTGGTCAACTTTAATTTATCATGAAAAGTTAGATTAGGAATCTGAACATTGTAATCACATTGTTAACCAGGTGTAATTGACTACCCTTCGTTATTGGTCCTTGATCAGTTTTCTGCTCGAAACAAAACCTGGGCTGATGCTTAGCTGTTCGTTTGTGTTGCTATGTTTAGTCCGTTTGTTCTCTCTGTTATCCGGCTCTTCTTAGACCATTTATTGGTATTTTTATTCTTCGCCATGAAGACTGCAATTAGAACGAAATTTCACGAAGCGCTTTTTTACCTATGATGAGTTTCCTCATACTTCCAACCATATCTCATATGACGCTGTACTTTGCACCGTAAGTAGCTATCAAACAATAAGGTCGTTACGTTATCAGCTATATGTACATCTGTTTTTGTTATCTATCTAATAGTGGTGAAAGTTAAGCGTTTGCTCGTTAGCCAAACGAACAAAAATATAAATATTACAGCCCACTACTTTAAAGCCTACTAGGCATTTGATCGACAGTTACTGACGTCAGCGTCCATGGCTTGGCAGAAAAAAATAAAGAGTAATGCGTTGTAGGATGCCGCTGTATCATAATATATAATACTTGAAACAACCATCGTATTCGTATGCTATATTAGTATATCGCTTGTTAATGCTGAACTTATTTGGAAACTATTTTGACCTAACTTGTCGCTGTAATCCACTACTCACAATTCAGTTATTGCCGTTATGCTTATTGAACTTTTCCTTTTAATGCCGACCGATGAACACCAAATAAAGCGAGGAAGCTACCGCAATAAAGGTTGGGTTAAACGATTAGGGCCGGGCTCTACTTAACCCTTCTTATAATCCTGCTGAAATACTGATCCTACGCAGGTCAACACCTACTATGTTTGCATCAGTAGCTGCACGCACGAAATCATAGTCAACAGTAGCTCTTATATATTTAAGGAAGGATTGTTTAGGTGTCAGGTACTATATATAATGTAACTCCGTTTCTGGCTTAGTTGCTAAAGTATTAACGGTTCGAGAAAATCAAATCATCTACAATTTAATGGTATTGGCGCCTTGAAAACTACGTCGGAGCAGGGTTTTTTTTATAAAATGTGCATTAAGCTACGAGTAACCAGTCATTTTGCCACATCATGGGATCGAACCAAGAATCTGAGGGTCGAATGACGATTCAGTGAACCACTTCGCCACGGAGACCAGTAGCGCCGACGTCGTTCCATAATTTGGTTATCATTAGTGTCTGACTTAGCATCGTCCTTTAGTATAACAAGAGTCACATACAAAATTAATGCTTCGTAACCATCTTAGATTAGAACACAAGTTGTATGCAAGAGTAAGTGGTCTTTTACTGGACTACACGAAGTCAGTTCCACGTGGCACATAATAAATAAAAATATTGTTCATCAGTCTATTTGTGCTTGGATTCTTGAGTCCGTATACGACGTCCAAAGTATTATTTGCGTGATTACTCTCATACAAAGGAAACAGTAAGCTTATATCAATGATTACAATGCGTTTCGGATTCTATGATATTGTAGTGTTAATTATATTACCTGCATTGCTCATGAAAAACAAAATCAGAAGGTCGGTACTTGCACCATTAGGAATCGATCAACACAATACAATCGGAATAAACGATGACGGAAGCTCGTATTACATTTGCCAATCAACGGCTAAATTATCAGAGAACGGGTCATAATTAAGATGGCTTAAATCAAGTGTATTGTCATACATATTGTAATATCATTGAAATACTTTAGTTTGATGTACTTTAAGGTAATGCATTGGTGATAGACCTTCCCTTGTGTCTTTCATAATGCAGGTGTGATCATTGATCTAGTTACATGGCCCATCAGTGGTTTTCGTAAATGGTGAACAGTGAAATCAAATGCTACAAAACGCAGCAACAATGTCGATAGTTATCGATCTGATATGACGCGCTTAAGGGTGAAGATTTGAAAATATGCAAGTTGACATGTCTATTAATACGGGTTAAAGAAATGACATGTGTCAAGCGGAACTTTATATCTCGAGTGCCGTGGGGTTTATTTAGAGGCAAATGCTATTGCATGCCTCGAATCGGGTTATGCGATACGTAAGTACACGTCTTTGTTGAGTAAATTTATCGTGCTTGCTTTCTCTAAATCTCCATGTAACCCCCATGTTCAATATAAAAACCTTTACATACAGATACCTGCGACCGTTAATGTGGGAAATGAGCCGGGTGCCAAACGATCACGAAACCTTGCCTTCGTGACACTCTCTCGATTTTCGAAGAATTGCACGCAGCATGGAAATTTATTATAAGAGACGACAGACCTAGGGTCATACCTGAATACCGATGTCTACATCGAGTGCTTAAACTCACCTCCACTGATGGCTAAGTGCTTCAACATCAACAAATATAAAGCATGAAAAAAGTGAATATATCATGGATACATAGTTTGATAAATATATATAATAAAAATGTATATATATGAATAGATATATATATATATAAAATATATATATATTATTTATATATATATAGATATATATATATATATATATAGAATATATAGATATATATAGAGAGAGATATATATAGATATATATATATATATCATATATATATATATCTCAGCATATATATATATAATATATATATATCATGTATATATATATATATATATATATTATATATATATAGTGACGATTACAACCATTCGTAGCCGCTCAGATTCGTGGACAATTTTGTTTAGATAATTATTGCAATCATTAATTATCAATTATTTATTCGGCATATTTTAATTGATGTAATGAATAAGTTTAATGCAAATAAAAAAAATTTGTCCCTATTTATTCCAGGTATATACTTTTTGTCCTCGAAAGGTCGTCCACGAAAGATCAAGACACTAATATATACGTATAAATCCAGCCTTTCGTGCCCATACATATATTTTTTTGTTGTTGCGGAATAACGACAATATAAAATAAATTTCAGTCATTGCTGATTGGAAATATAATATTTGTTGTAGATGTGATCACCATGAATTATTGGAAGCGTTTCACGATCTGATTCAATGACGTAGAAAGATAAATAAGGAGGAAAAAAGTTTTCGGTAAAAAAATAAATCAAATATGTATGTATATATATATATATATATATATATATATATATATAAACTTACAGACTCAATCCGGCACGTTATGGTAATTGAGTAACCTTTGGAAATGGTCATCATTACTATAATTGGTCGGAAACTGGACAGATCATAGATATGAGAAGATAATGTTCAGTTATGACAATAAACTGCCTTATCGAAAGGTCATATTGGGTTAATGGAACCTTCTTTCGTTAACTTTTACCCAAAAACCCCGTTTATTTTTTTACTATTTAAGAAGGTCGCTATCACGATAGGTTGTTCTGGACCGCATGGTTTGATAATTCACCCAACCGGAATAACTGATAACACTTCCTATACTGGTATTGATAGATGCACATTCCACAATCGATTCCTGCTTTGATAAGTGCAAAAACAGTCCTCTTATTCCTTAATCATTAAAAGGATCCGTTCAAGAACCACACAATGGCTTTGTCTTGGATAGCCAAAGTCTCTTAAGCAACGTGGGCAAACAGCACAGACCAATCTGACATTTTACCGACTGTACTTGCTATAGTGTCTGCTGTATTCATAAATAACCGCTGCTCCTTATACACAAACACTAACACATAAGTTTATCGAGATAGTTGTTAAAATGGAGTGTGTTGTCAATTACCGTTTATGTATAAAGGCCGATATCAGCATTTTAATTTAGCCAAATTCATCTAAATCCATTGCCACGAAATAAAACTGCTGAAATCCGCTCGTTTTTTTCTTATCTGGTAATTTAGGGTATCGAACCTCCTATGTGGGTAAACAAGACAACAATTTATGTATACATACAAATATACTCGGTTTAAAGAGTTAATCATATTGCTTGCAGTTATTATTTTAAGCGCTTTTATCATGTAGACATGCTCATTTGTCGGCTTATCCATTGCATCTTCCCGAAACGATATAAGCCGCATCAGAGGCTGCAGATTTGTACGCGAGACTTCATTATCCAGAAACAGAGATACATGTTGATGGGAGAGTGTCGCCCTGAAGTGACACTCCTGATTGGTCACGAAAAGCACACAACGATAGGGCCGCACATGGTTCTACCATCCTTGAAAACATGATTGAAACACCGACCCCAGTTATTGGAAGCCAAGTCAAGCATGACGTTCTTGGATACGTACATGTACTTTCTTTTCTGCATTGTCTTATACCACACCAAAGTGGTGCACCAGGCCTACAAGCGCAGTAAAACCAAGATATCCGAACAAAACTAAGAGATGTCCAATCAAATCAGGCTGTAGATTGACCTGCAAACATCACTCTGTAAAATGTCATACGAATATGTATGTATATATGTATGCATATATGTATGTATGTATGTATGTATGTATGTATGTATGTATGTATGTATGTATGTATGTGTATGTATGTATGTATGTATGTATGTATGTATGTATGTATGTATGTGTATGTATGTATGTATGTATGTATGTATGTATGTATGTGTATGTATGTATGTATGTATGTATGTATGTATGTATGTATGTATGTATGTATGTATGTATGTATGTATGTATGTATGTATGTATGTATGTATGTATGTATGTATGTATGTATGTATGTATGTATGTATGTATGTATGTATGTATGTATGTATGTATGTATGTATGTATGTGTGTATGCATGTTGCTAAGTATGTATGTTGTATGTATGTCAGAGTGTGTGTCATCTTTCGTATTGCCTTGCCAGTAGTAGATGTTTGTACCACAATACGCCAAAGCTGGGCCCATATAATTCCAATACGCATTCTGTATGCATCAAGTACTGCAGCCGAAACCCGTTTTTTCGTTACTGACTCACTGATGTGCTCTTGACGATGGCGACGAATACAGAAATACGCAATGATTTATGTTTGTCGGGTGTCGTGTGATACTCTTTTTATAATGAGCCAATTAACATGTACATTCATTTATATCAGGGGGTAATTACGCGCAGGTAGAATTTCGTTTGGAGCCATTGAATTAATAATGATCAGTACCACGGAAACACCGATATTATGTCCGGAGTTGAACCAGGCACGCTTTTAGTCTGTAATTTTTACAAATATAAACATATTCGACTGAGGTGCCGATGACGTCAATCCATGCTCAACTGTAGGTAGCGTCATTGTCATTCACTTCACCATAGCTGACAAATACAGACAACACGTGTTGTAAGAATAATCCTTGCTCACATTCACCAAAAATTGAAAAACCATACACAAGGCTTCTTCGTTAGCCATAAAGGATTTCTTATGGTGTCATGGGCTTACCTGCATAGTTCAACCCGTATTCACCGAGAATAACGGTAATGCATTGTAATATATACAACTACTAAAAATATTCGACTAAGGTGCCGATGACGTCAATCCATGCTCAATTGTAGGTAGCGTCATTGTCATTCACTTCACCATAGCTGACATATACAGACAACACGTGTTGTAAGAATAATCCTTGTTCACATTCAGCAACAGGGTTAACAACGCCTCAGACAAAATTTGAAAAACCATACATTAGGCTTCTTTGTTAGCCATAAAGGATTTCGTATGGAATTGCGAGCTTAACTGCATTGCTCATCCCGTATTCACCGATAATAGCTGTATCCATACTTATTTCACATGCACAATACCGGTTGATTATATTTGTGCGATCCGGTCGGCATTCGGTCAAAAAAGCCTTCCGAAACACATCTGCCTTCCCAATACTTTGCTGTTATTTCCAAGAAATGATGTATAGATGTAAATAATGAGGGACTACTGGGAAACTACATTGCGTGTTCGTGTGACTTAAGCGCCCACACCGGGTATAATTACTAAAAAAAGCGGGATGCAATTCAGAGGTAGAACTGATGCTGCCAGTCACTGTTCTTAACGACCTGTTCAGCAGGTGTGTTCGTATGGTTATCGCCATTACTGTCCGATTGCCAAATGCACTGTAAAATAGCATAAATGGATTTTGGATCTAGACAGTCTCACGCAATCTCATTATATGAAAATAACCTTTCAGGTAGTATTATTTTGTTCAATTGTATGATTAAAGCCGGTAGGTAACTAAACTGACAGCGTTTGATACTTTAACAACGCGTGTGGGGAAATGCCTGTGCGAACTTTTCCTTGCGCTCATGTAGTTGATATCTCGATCAACTTTATCATGACTATTTTTAAGCCTGACATCATATACAAGTTACACCAAGTATTTAAGTATTTGCTCAAATACAAAAAGTATTAATCAGCATCCTATTGTTGGTTTGTAAAAAGGAATTGCGACAAAATACAAAATCTGTTCGCGCTTTCAAGCCTAACCAAGCGTTGTGCAGTAAGTATGCATAATACTACACGACATAAAAAACTAATCAGAGGTTCAAGAATCCTTTCCACAAATACCGACCGCATTCCTCGACAAGTCGGATATGGTGGATCTGTAGAAGATGCTGTTAGCAGAACCAAAGGTTCATAAGTTCACGAAGCTATTTCTGAAGCTTTGATAGGACTATTATTATTCATATTGTGTATTCACAAAAATGGCTACTCTTAAAAACTATACTTCCTTTGACTTTGTATTAATTAGAAATTTGAAAATCTGCGTTTCGTAGGATTATGGATTCGTTAAGTAATTCGCCATGTTACATATGCGCGAAAATTGAGCGATACAATTCGACGTATGTTTCCCTGCACAAATAGGTTATCAATGATATGCCAACAACTGACCTTTTTTGTGCAAAACCGTACAACTGGTTCCATTAACCAGCTGTGCATTTTATCGGGTACTTCTTGTAAACAATTTAGTAACATTCACGTCATGCAATAAAACAACAACTCAATAAACAATACACTAGACTCAACAAACAATACACTAAATTCTATTATCTCGATCCGTGAAAGCTTGATGGGCCTCATTTTGTTTTCAATATTAAAGGTTGAAATTGCACGTAGAATCACTCATATTTAGATTTAAATAGCCCATCAGGGACTAACTTACTGTCGGACTAACAGTGCTACGATGTTCAAACGAGTAAACTCTATGTTGGTACAATCACCTGAATCACTAAAAAAATTATTTTGTTATAATCGCTGACAGTTAGCAATTATTATGTGATAAAGCAGTCTCGTGTTCTGTTCACAGAGAAAGACTTACATGCGCTGAGTCGACCTAATTAAACGACCCAATATGCAATATGCTGTTTCCAAAGATGCCAAGATCCATCTCACTTCACTAGATTATTACAGCAGAACATTAGCCAGCTGCGTTTATTCCGGCGAACATGGAACAATGTTTACAATGTCGCCATACTATCCGGTCATCTGAGCATCGAGATCCTCGATTGAAGTATACCCTTTGCATTGATTTACTCGCTATGACATTGACATAATAACCATAGTAATTCGTTCTGAAGGGCATATGCCAGGTAGCACTTGAAGCAGGCGCTTATGATAAATGTTTTCGTGGCCCCATGAATTAATTTACCAACTGCTCTGTACTTTCCTAAGAAAACGGTCGAGTATCACACCCTACTTCTCATAAGAGTAAATCCTTTCAATAGAGTATGTCCTGCAATAGAGGATCTTCTGAATATTTTGTCAATGCCCACGCGCTATTATGGCATTACAAACGCAATACCTAATATAGTAACGTAATGCCTAAATACTGTCGAACAGCCACATATTTCCGAACTAATTGCGAAGCCATGCTATCCCCAGTGTGTCTTGGGACTACATTAAAGGAGGACGCGTCAGGCTTGTCAAATTTAATCAGACTACTAAGATTATATCGTGTATATCAGCGTCGTTTGTGGTTGACGTCAAATGCAGTGTTATATTTTGATAAATGAGTTTTTCTGCAAATTGGTTCTGCTTTTCAACAAAATCAGAGACGAAGGCGTTTACTTGGTCACCATGGACAGGATCCATGATGAAATTACTTTGAGACGTGAATGCCGCCTCCAATGTGGCCATTTATGTAAACCAAAAACAGAAACCTTTGAAATGAATCTTATCGGAACGTCTGATATGAGCTTATGGTGCTGTACGGCAGAGATATAGTGATTTATTTGTTTGGACAGTCTGCAGACACATTTTGCGTAATGATTCAGTTTTCAACATAATTTGTGTCGAAGATACATTTGATTGATGTCATTGGGCCGCTCACCTGGGTCAATAACGTACACCTCGAAGTCGGCCCACACCCAGGGCCGTGCCTGGTAGGTCTGTATAAGTGGATGGTGGGGCAGAGGATAACAATATGCTGGAAGGCGCCGAAGAAGGCGCCCTCAAGTAGGTGTAACATGAGGACGGTTTTCCACACCCGGTCTGTGTGCCACAAACAATGGCTGAGACAGGGCCATCTGGCAATGCAGACTTAGTAGACTGCGTTGATAAACCTGCCGTCTTTTATGCTCAGCTGGGCATCCATAACCACATACATATAGACGTTCAATGCGCCAGCCGCCTCGGACTTTTTTTGTGATCTGGAACGTGACACTCTCTAACGCGTTCTCCACGCACTGCCATGGAGCTGGTCGTGGACACTCGCCCTCAGGTCCAGCCACAAAGCATGCTTGCTGGTCAGGAACACCCATATGAACACGTCCACCAATGTCAGATTTTGCAGTCATTGCTATGCTTGGGTTACGTTTACCCTTTGCCACAAAAGCCTTCTTCGCATTATTCCACCGCTTTGAGGCGCTCATGCCCAGGGGGGAAACCCTCAATGGTCTCCTCAACCTTTGTAATCTTCGGGCTGTAGAATGACTTTCTTCTTGGCAAATGAGGTATTGGCTGGGTCTTCAATTAGAAGCAATAAGCCTTTCATGCTGCGAGCTAGTACGTTCAGATTAATGTTTCACAGTGTGTCTCTCTTATTGTATACAAGCTTCCTATTGCGGAGCACGCGGTCATAAAAATTCACGAGCCGACCTGTGTACTGGATGAGGATCATGCGGGTCCGCTCTAGTTTCGGGTGACCATGTCATACTCGAGGGAAATGCCATCGATTGTGTGGTTGGCGTTGGTGTAACCTGTCACGATTGTAGTCGTTGAATATGAGCTAATATTTCGATATGTGGCCCAGCGTTCTCTGATAGAAGAGCACGTGGCTCTCAGCTTCGATAGTCAAGGTTATGTCGAACGACAAGTCGCAACTGGTCGTGGGTCTGGTCGTGCAACTGTTTACAACCGGTCGTGGTAGGTCCTTCAACTGCTCGCACATCTGGTTGTGACTGGTTACGACTTGTCGTGCCTGGTCGCGCGTCTGGTCGTGTAACTGGTTGCAACCAGTCTTGGCTGGTCGTGAATGGTTACAACCTGTTTTGACTGGTAGTGCAACTGGTAGTGCCTTGCGACTGTTCGAGCGGCTACATACACAGTTCTCGCCAGACAGGCCACAGTTATCAAGCATAGACCACCCGAAAGCGCAATTGCCCCCTTAGTCTAACTATATGCTGTCGTTTGATAGCAAAGAGCATAATAAGCAAACTTTATCTTATTGAAGTGCAGTAAAATGTCATTGGCAAGTGAAAAAAATACTTCCATTCCCGTGAAAATATAATGTGCAAAATATATGATGCTGTTACCGCTAAAATGGCAAAGAATGACCAACCGCCGCCCTCTCGGTGGTATGGCATAAACCATTATGATGTGGATATTCACTTCAATCAGAGAGGACTATCACCTTGGAGAGACAAAATGGACTTAACACTCTGAGCTGGAGAATGACTCCGCACCCCCACAATCAGCCCACTGTCCCGTATTTGTTCATCCCAGATTAGGTCTTTGAAAGTCATGACATAGTTCACGTCATACGACATATATGAATAGCTTTAAACAAGACGTGGTAAAGCGCAAATTACCACCCCGGTGTTATTTTCAACTGTCACTCTGTATCTATAATTGAAATATATACATATTTATCCGGGTGGGTTGGCAAGGTTTGTACTTCTCGTTTTCATGCAAGTGGCTAGTTCGCCGGAACAACGCATATGGCGTCAACACCGCCGCTGTTTCCACAAAGTGAAACATCGCATCATAGTTTGTATGTACGGAGTTTGAGTATGCGATGTATCTGAAGAGACCGGAAGTCTTTAAATACTGTGCCGGTAAGCATGGTGTATTCGGTTTTGGATGTATACAATATATTGGGGTTTTTTTTAATTAAGGGAACAATAACTGCAGTAAGGACGGGTTTAAAAATGGGTGTAAAGAATCATTGTTTTCCCAAGCACCTATATAAAAAAATAATTGCCTATGATACCATTTATAATCGCCCGATGGCAACAAGTTTTTTTTATCGAAGGATGTCAATGACATGGTTAGTTGATTTGAATGTGATGCTCGTATCGTAAAATGGTTTTAGTTCGTCGCCAAGTTCATCAATTGATAAATTGAATTATTGTTCATATTTCATCAAGACGCAAAATACGGTCCGATCAACCGCTGGTATGACAGGTGTCAAATGTTGGGTTAATATACTGGGTCACACAGACAACAATTTGTATGACATTCATCAATCCATGCACCGTATGTCATTGGGTCGAGTGGGGGCTGCTGATGATTGGAAAACGTTGATATTTATATACCATATTCACACCTCACCAACAGTTCTAATGTCCTTGCAATGGTCGGTTAGTGCATCAAACCCGCTGATCAGGATTTGTACATAGCTCATATTCCATATGTTCTGGCTTATTGTTAGCGTAACAAGTTTATGCTCTTCAATACACTGTTGTATCGCTGCATTATTTCTTAAACTCTACTCCATTCACAACTGTTAGACGTCCAAGCCTTGATATCGATCCATACAATTAAGGCTTCTGATTTATGTTTTATCGCTTCGTTCGAAAGCTTAAACTTAACGAAAATTAACGTCAAGGTGGTTTTGAATTAAAATTGCTTGATTCAGCATCGCACCCGGTATGTTTTATGCCACTAAATATATTACAGAGTCAGCCCGAACGCCGGCAAAGAACGACACATTATAGCCATGATCATCAAGTCACGACTCGGGCAGTGGTCGTGCGTAATCTCATGTTCTCACAATAGCACGGATTATGTCATAGCCATAAGTATTATCCATACAAGCTGAAAGAGAAATAACGTTTTGCATAGCGTCATCACCGACTCTTTAGCATTTTTTATCGCCATCGAATATAACCCATCTCGATTCCGACGGCAGAACATGTGGCAACATTGAGTGGTAACAGAGGCATTTTACCTATGGTGTGACAGAGTGAACAGAACTGCCTACATGACAATAAAATTAGAATCCACATCGAGTGAACCTTATATGAAAATATCGCTTAGTACAGTGCTCATGTGGTTTTCATGTACACTTTGAAGCTAAGATAACGAGAGCATTACACTTACTATCCTTTTATCTCATTCGACAACCAAACCAACAAGTTCAGTTAGATGTTGTTTTATTGCCAAGTAGCATATCACAACAGTACCGGTGTATTCTTAGGGCTATCATCATTATAAGTATTCAATAGAAAGCATAAAAGTCACTGAAATTGTTAGTTATTATTAACTAATGCTAGTTGTAAATTTTCGATATCTGTTGCTTTATGCTAAACATTGCGAACATCAGATGACTCGCTGAGATATTCTCCGTAGAAGAATTACTTCATGGCCGCGATGAGGTCGATAGCTGCCATCTTCCAAGCGTAGGTCGTTACGGTGTCAGCATCATACTCAGTGTGCATCACGTCTCCAATCAACTTCCACATTTTCTGAAAAACGACAAACGGCTAAAGTAAATGTCATCATAGCAAATGAAATATCTTCACATCAATAGTTCAATCTCTTTAGATAATCATGTACAATGTTTATCTTATTATTGTTATTATATTGTAAGATATTAAGACTACCTCGAGATGCACGGTTGTGACTCCCAGGGGTTCATGGGTTATTATTTTGGCTTTCATCATCTCTCCCGCATTTACACCCAGAGCCTCTACCACTTTATCCAGGTAGCTGATCACCGTCAGAGTCTGTTTGTTGAATTCTTTGTCGGCGTAGAACAAACATGGGCAGATGGAGCTGAACTTGGGGAAGACAGTAATGTCCTCTGGGTACAGGCTCAGGTATCTGAATACCATACATGAAGCATTATGTATCATGAATGTTTCTAATGAAGAGCAATCGTGAAAAACATGTACTTTTCAACGTAATGAGCTTTTAATACCAACTTGCAGAACATAGCATTGCCGGCCTTCTGCAGGTCGCCCTTGACCTTGTCGAACCAGTGAGCCTTGATGGCAGTTATCTGGGTGTCGGTGAGAGTCATGGTGCTCTGAAACATTCAATGAGATAGCGAACCGTCATTACGAAAGCGTAAACATACATGTTCTACAAGTCGATGACGGGTCAATTCAATACTTTTGTGAAGATGGATATAATCATATGTCGATATTGATGTGTCGCCTCAATAGTGAAACAATAACTGTGTATCACTTCTACCAAAAAACTTTTCACCAGGTTGCATTGGTTTCTCGACGTCTACGCAACAAAGCGTGCAAATTATAGACAAAGGCATTATTGTGTGTTGACCCTGAATTTATAATCGATCAAATAGACGGGAAATTCCCGCAAAAGACTTACTTTATTCTGTATGTAGAGGCTTTGCAAGAGGATTGCTTCCGATGCTGCTACCGTCAAAGATGATGTGAGATGTTGAACAAGGCTGCTTATATACACTACGACATGGGAGATGGTCATGTTCGCCTTGTTATTGTGTTACATATACCTTTACGGTTATTGCAGACAACATGATATAAATCATGACAACATTCAGACGGGCGGTAGACGCTGGTTGGTCATGTCTACGCGTCACAAATAGATCTGGTCACTAGACTACAGACTCTCTGACCCTGATGAACCTGCGTCGGTTACACGTACACAAACATGTTGATTGGTGTAGTGGTGAGGATGTGTGTTATTATAATTCCTCTTGGCATGATATATACTGTACCATTGATTCCGAAAACATGAAGTAATTCGTATGCAAAGAGGGTCAACCCAGGGCTCAGCGTAGCCGTGCACGACGTCTCATTGACGTCGTGCGACGGTTGTAATCGTGCACGCGGTGAACGATAATGAGTTCCAATTTTACACGATAATTACACGAATGTATATATGACGAATAATTTTTCACATAAATGAATGTTTATTAACAAGTTGAGTTAGTTTACGAGTGAGATATCGTCAAAGGCGATTTAATCCGGCCAGACAAATTTGGAAAAGTTCATGTTTATTTTGAATGACAAGATTGGTTGCTGCGCGCACGCGCAGACAAGGTTCTTCGCAAGCGAACTTTTGCTTTCCGAATTTTATTATTTAAGTGTATGTGTCATTGTATCAATAATTATCTTTTGGCAATACCTACCTTAGAGGGGGGAATATGTATTCCACGATATCGCATTGACAATTGAAAAAAAGATAACACTTATGGATTCCCGCAGCCTGGAGGAGGCACTTGGCCTTATCCTAAGTAGTGGTGTGCCCCGGGATCTCTAAAACCCGTACCCGTCATACAAGGTGAAAATGGCAAAAGCATACCCCGTCCTACAAATATGAAGCCCAACAAATCCCGTTGGAAGGCCGAAAAAAATACCCCGGCACGTGTCTACTACCTCTATATACTCAAGTGAATCCCCTCCACCTTCCGGGACCTGCAGCCACGCGGCGAGTGAAACTGAAACTGCGTAATGTGACGTCATATGTCCAAACCGGGGGTTGCCGTGAACGAAAGTTGTGATTCTAAAAGTTCATGTGACAATTGCTAAATAATCACGGGGCAGTGGGTAACCAAGAGAGTGTCGATCAAAGGATATTCGTCTCAATTCTCGACTTATATAGATACGTAAGTACACAACTTTGATGAGAAGCTACATGCACACGAAATAAAACGCTCACCACACGACGCACGTCGATGGTATATATTTATATTACCGTCGTGCGCGGCTAGGCTCACAAATGTCCGGGACCAAGATCAGGGTCCACTGAATATTATCAAACTAAAAATAAGAAATCTATCAATCGTGATGAGTATGTCACATCATCATTCAAAAGTTCAATTTTTATCATACACTCTATGCTGTTGTCTGAGCGCATAACATTCAACAGGATCAAAGGATTGTTATCTTGGCAGGCCTTTCCCTTATCCCGCCCCTTAGCTCTTGCAACAAGTGTCTTGCCAGACAAGTCGTATTCTTTTGCTAGAATAGATCTTTTCATAGCATTACATGAGTTTGTTACAGTATAAATAAGGCGCGCGAGAGATATGTAACTAACACGTCACAGCTGGTGCACGCGCCGACTGCCGGCCTCTGACTATTTCTTCTGCGCTAGGATCGAAGAGGTGCGCTTGGCGGCTCATGAATGCAGTCAACAACACTGTCTCGCGACGTCCAAGGGTCAGCCGAGATGTTGTGTTCAGAGTAACCCATTTATGGACTGCGGTTAGTGGGTCAGATGGCTGTCGTTGAGATCCAATGCCTCGGCCACCATAAATATGATGATATCATAACTAACAAGACGCTATCCATGACATGTTGATAACCCGTATATATATATATAGATATATATATATATATATATATATATATATAGATATAGATATATAGATATATATATAGATATATAGAGAGATATATAGTATATATATATATATATCTAGAAATGTATCTATATATAGAGATATATATATATATATCTATATTATCTATATATATATAAATATATATATATGTATATCCATATAAATATACATATATATC
The DNA here is from genome assembly GCA_034190875.2 of Urechis unicinctus. Classification (NCBI taxonomy): domain Eukaryota; kingdom Metazoa; phylum Annelida; class Polychaeta; order Xenopneusta; family Urechidae; genus Urechis; species Urechis unicinctus. The sequence continues at coordinate 42,222,889 of CM067356.1, read as the reverse complement.
AATATATATATGTATATATATATGTATATACATATAAATATACATATATATCAATATATATATGTATATATATGCATATTTATATGTATATGTATATATTTATACAAGTCCGACCATTTTGGTACAAATCACCAACCAACTTGGCCCATACTTACATTTTGGACGATGATCATGGGGCCAAAATAGTCAGCGTGATCTCATAGGCTTACACAACTGCGCTTCCCCACCAAATTGTAACTTTGTTTGCTACTACTCCGCCTGAGGTTGGAAACTTATTATTCTGTGTAACTATCCACTTTTTTGGGCTTTAACTGCCTTTCCCTGAATTTACATTTTGACCTTACCGACCATTTTGGCCATGTTGAGTAATCTGTCATTATTTGGCTTTGTTCGATGTATATTTGCTTCAAACTTAGATTCATGATTTGTGCGACTTTTAACTTCAATGAACAATTCTTTGTTTCAAATTATCGCTTGAAATGAAGAACATACAAATTTTGAATGAATATATAAATCAGCAGTCTAACGAAAAACTGGCGGCACACGCTCAAATATCTTTACGGACGGATATAAAAAAAATGACGATTTTACTGGGATATCCAACTCATTTTTGGTGTTTTGTTCTCAATATATATCAGTTTGATAGTTTTTATTTAGATAAATAAGAACAAATGAAGCACTTAAGCTGGGAATTCGAGACGCAGATCAGCATTCATAACGTTTGGAGAATCTCGCTGAATCTCACTGGTTTTCTCGATCTATGATGTGCAATGTTTCAAGTAATAAATGAAATCATATCGTATCAATGTACTGTTTTTGACAAGGGAATGATTAGCCAGATCGTTACATGTTATCAGTTTGCTCATGTCTTAAAATCAAATTGTCCCCACGAACGCATCCGCGGGCTCAAGCTGAAGGTATATTTTGGGATTGTAACAATTCAAGCTTTCCATACCGCATGGAATTTCCGGTACAGGAGCAAGTATAAACAAAGTATATCGGTCAGCCATGACCATTTTACACGCTCTCTTTACATTTGATTATAATCTGGTTAGTATGATTCCAACGTTTAAATATTGAATATCATTAATGTGACAATGAACGTTATTGCTGCGGAAAGAAATTTCATGTACGACAAATTATGAAATACCCGTAGTTTACAGTGGTTAGCGAGCTTCACCGGGCTGTTCCGCACGTGGGCTCTACCGTTCAGACTCACTCTTACCGATCACTTACACTTTTCCAACAATACCCAGATACCACGTTAATAGGACTAGATGCCTGCAGCTTGGTTGGACAGATCTACCGATTACCATTGATTTGTTTTTAAATGTATTTCCTAACGTTTATTTAACCGTATTGACTATTGGCCATTTTAGCCAACGGCTTTTGCCTCATCTGTCAGATGTAAACATTGCCTGATCGTGACAGCCGACATGCGCTGGTGGCTCTGTGTTAGTGGGGTGGGGTTACTCTTTTAAATGTGATTTATTTTTCAAAGGTTGAAGATTGATATTTTGCTTTCCACATCATTGAATTATATACTTGCATCAGTAATGTTACCCTTAACATGGAAATAGCATGATCTGTTAATATGATGTATCATTGTAATACACTAAAACATGAGTTCTTTATTACATTCCTATAAGTTTGATTATGTGTTATATGATAGTTCAGTCATGGACAGAGTCACACTTTTGCTATCAATTAGTCAGCAGAGTGATCCTTTAGATCTCAATAATAGCTATCCAAAACAACTGTGCTGGTATGAGTTTACAGCCAAGTTCCACAGCGGCTAGGGAAATAATCAGACCCTAAGTAGGTTTTTGAAGTCAAGAGCCTCTTTTGTCTGGGTATCTGCCACATCAATATTGGTAATAAAATTGTTGTCAAATGTTCAATGTGTGTAATCCAAACAATTGTTCAATGGTACAATCACATCATTTGAATATATCATGCATAAGCTATAAATGACATGGTCATCTGTCAGTTAGTCTTAAGCACTGCGCATCTGGTCTAGTCTTGAAGGGTTATTAAGCATATCTGAAGCCCCAACTCACACATGAGGCCTTTTTAGAACAGTGCAGTTCCCAAGATGTAACAAACTGCCTGGTTAGGCATGGCTTGGGAGGTCACTTTTGTTGTTGCCCATCCTGGACCTGTTGCTTGCCACTTGTAAGGTATAATTTATGGGACAATTAGGCAGTAACCATTAATAGTTATGCTCCTCAGCACAGTTTTGCCCTGTCCATCTGTCTGCTTGTAAACTTTTGGTGTAACATTTTTTTGATAATGCAAGGCACTCTTATATTGATTGTCACTTACAAACCAACTATCAGCCCTTTGTGACCTTATTATTGTAAAATAATCTCATTAGCTATGTTAACCAAATAGGGAATACCTGTTTCAAATTAAACATGAATCACTCTTATGTTGATGATCACTTACAAAGTAAATATCAGCACTGCAATACCTGAGTGATTATCTCAATGGGGAATAATTCTTGATGGCACTTTTCTTATAATGCAAGCTAGAAACTTAACATTGACCAAATCTTGCAAACTTTAACTTATAGCTTTATGGCTTTGACCCCTGAATTGCTAGATTAAAGCAAATTAAATTTGCTTGTTCAAGGAAAGGTACTATTAGCTTATGGTTGTTTGGGTGAATCATTTCTTAAAAACTTAAATTATTAGGCTCAAATGCTTAAACTTTTTGCATAACTACTTCGCGATGGACTGTTGTTGCTTGACAAGTGGGTTTGGGGGATATTGTTCAGCCCTGGTGTGTCATTGAATACAATGTTATACTATAAACGCTATGATTAAATGCTGTCATAACTTGTAAGTGTCAAAAGCAGCAGAGTTTACTAGCCATCAGCATTCTGTCGTTATTGTTAGGCTGTGAGATTGTCTAGGTGTTTGTGATGACATTTTGCTCAGCAGCATTCACGATCTGGTAGTGATTAACTGCTTTACCTCCTGTTCTGGGTTTAATATTATGGACCCAGTATCTCCATTTAATCATATTGGAGATACATATCCTCTGTGTTGGTTAATCTGCCCTATTTAGGAAATTTATTTGTTCAAGATGGGCAACAGTATCAGCTGTCCAAACATCACAATTATGCTCATCTATCTCTGCATGATACCTCCTCATATCAAAGGGAGCAGTGTTTTGCTTTAGGACCACTATAGGCTCTTACTTAGTGAAAAGACATTTGGTGATTTGAGATAAATGTGTAGTTTAACATAAGAATAGTGATGAGGTCATGTGGCTTCAACTACATTACTGACAGTAATGTAGATGAAGCAACATCACCTCCTCGCTATTCTACATGATGAGTTACATTTGCAACATTAAGGTCCATGTGCTAAACCACCATAATAATTCTTCTGCATGCATGTTAATAGTAAATTCACAACTTCATCAATATTGTGGCTTCACCAGTTTTGTGGCTCCACCATATTGTGGCTTCACCAATACTGTGGCTTCAATAATATTGCAGCTTCATCAATATTGTGGTTTCACCAATATTGTGGCTTCACCAATACAGTGGCTTCACCAATGTTGTGGTTTGACCAATACTGTGGCTGCACCAGTGTTGTGGTTTCACCAATACTGTTGCTTCACCAATACCAAGGCTATACCAATATTTTGGCTTCACCAAATGTTGTGACTTCCCCAGTGTTGTGGCTTCATCAATGTTATGGCTCCACCAATGTTGTGGTTTCACCAATACTGTGGCTTCACCAATACTGTGGCTACACCAATATTTTGGCTTCACCAAATGTTGTGACTTCCCCAGTGTTGTGGCTTCATCAATGTTATGGCTTCATCAATATTTTGGCTTCACCAATGTTGCGGCTTCACCAGTGTTGTGGCTTTACCATTTTTTGGGCTTCTCCAATACTGTGGTATCAACAATGAAGTGGCTTCACCAGTCTTGTGTTTTCACCAATGTTGTAGCTTCACTTATACTGTGGCTTCATCAATATTGTGGCTTCATCAATATTTTGGCTTGTACATTGTGGTGGTTTCACCAATGTTGTAGCTTCACCAATACTGTGGCTTCATCAATATTGTGGCTTCATCAATATTTTGGCTTCTACATTGTGGGGGTTTCACCGGTGTTGTGGCTTCACCAGTACTATGGCTTCATTAATATTGTGGCTTCTCCAATACTGTGGCCTCTCCAATACAGTGGCTTCACCAATGTTGTGCCTTCACCAGTGTTGTGGCTTCATCAGTGTAATGGCTTCAGCAATATTTTGGCTTCACCAATGCTGTGGCTTCTCCAATACTGTGGCTTCATCAATATTGTGGCTTCATCAATATTTTGGCTTCAACATTGTTGTGGCTTCACCAGTGTTGTGGCTTCAACATTGTTGCGGCTTCACCAGTGTTGTGGATTCAATGATATTGTGGCTTCATCAATATTATGACATTACCAATATTCCGGCTTCACCAATACTGTGGCTTCACCAATGTTGTGGCTTCACCTATACTGTGGCTTCACCAATGTTGTGGCTTCACCAGTTTTGTGGCTTCAACATTTTTGCGGCTTCACCAGTGTTTATGGATTCAATGATATTGTGGCTTCATCAATATTATGACTTCACCAATATTCCGGCTTCACCAATACTGTGGCTTCACCAATGTTGTGGCTTCACCAATACTGTGGCTTCACCAATGTTGTGGCTTCGCCAGTGTTGTGGTTTCATCAGTGTAATTGCTTCAGCAATATTTTGGCTTCACCATTGTTGTGGCTTCTCCAATTCTGTGGCTTCATCAATATTGTGGCTTCATCAATATTTTGGCTACAACAGTGTTGTGGCTTCAACATTGTTGTGGCTTCACCAGTGGTTTGGATTGAATTAAATTGTGGCTTCATCAATATTATGACTTCACCAATATTGTTGCTTCACCAATACTGTGTCTTCACCAATACTGTGGCTTCACCAGTGTTGTGGCTACACCAGTGTTGTGGCTTCAACATTGTTGCGGCTTCACCAAAGTTGTGGATTGAATTATACTGTGGCTTCATCAATATTATGACTTCACCAATATTGTGGCTTCACCAATACTGTGGCTTCACCAATGTTGTGGCTTCTCCAATACTTTGGCTTCATCAATATTTTGGCTTCACCAATACTTTGGCTTCACCAATGCTGTTTTCACCAATACTGTGGCTTCACCAATACTGTGGCTACACCAATGTTGTGGCTTCATCAATATTTTGGCTTTACCAATGTTTGGGCTTCACCAATACTGTGGTATCAACAATGAAGTGGCTTCACCAGTGTTGTGTTTTCATCAATGTTGTACCTTCACCAATGTTGTGGCTTCACCAGTGTTGTGGCTTCATCAGTGTAATGGCTTCAACATTGTTGCGGCTTCACCAAACTTGCGGCTTCACCAGTGTTGTGGATTCAATGATATTGTGGCTTCATCAATATTGTGACTTCATCAATATTGTGGCTTCACAAAAACACTGTGGCATCAGTAATGTTGTGGCTTTACCATTATTGTGGCTTCCCCAATACTGTGGCTTCATCAAAACTGTGGCTTCACCAATGTTGTGGCTTCACCACTGTTGTTAACCCTTATGAGGTCAATACATTCAGTCTATTTAAGTCAATTTATTCAGCCGAATCAACTCTGAATGCCTATATTGTGGATACATTTTTTGTAGAATTTAAGTGACCCTAGATAGGCAAGTGAACAGCGATCAAAGTTTAATCATAAACAAAACAAAATCATCTTCTGCCTTAGGTCTACCTTCACAAATCCTTCAGAAAATTGCATGCAGATGCCTCTTTGTTTTTCTTTCCAATTTGTAACTACATGTTATTATGTGGCAAACTGAATAAAGGTGATATATTTTAAACTTAAAGATCGTTTAATCCATGTTTTAATCGTGTCCTGAGGGGATTTATATCATTCACTCTGAAAGATGGGATTCAGTTAAATTCTCAAAATAAATCTAATGTAAGGCAAGACAATGATGCTCTGTCAAATGAACAGATAAAACATGTAATAAAGAATCCACAATGAATCAATTGGAGGTCAGTTTAACACTCGATGAAGCAAATTGTGAATAGATGCATGAACATATGCAGTTGGACACATCATTATATGACATGCACATACTTTGATAAGTTGCCTAAACTTCTCTGCTGGCTTGCATGATTGCAGTTAAATATATAACAATACGAAAATAAATCATTGAAACGTATATTATAAGAGCCAGGACTGGGTTCATAACGCTAACGGCTAAGTGATGCTGCTCAGAACTTCACCCACTGAAGTCTGTCAACCCTACCGATTTGGGAGACACCCAAATAGCTTCAGCCTTTCATTTACTATATATAACACTTTTTCTTTCATTTAATTGGAACTGATTTAAGATTATCACCTTGTTGTTTTTGTTGCACCAAATTTAAGCGGATTTTGCAACTTTGGCCATGTGCAGCAAGACTGTCGCCATGTCGCACGGAGATAAATAGTGACAGCTGTTTGGACTCTCCCGATTCAAGGGACAAGGGATGTTGTCCAACATCGTTGACAGACAGATTACAGTGTTCATAGTGGTTAAATAACATTAAGCTGCCCAAACCCATCGATATGTATAATAGTTACAAAAATGAAATCAATGATGAAAGTTTAATTATGCATGAGTCGGAATATAAATACGTTAAAATATATGACCCACTAATTCTTGTTAAAACTCGCAGTACCTAAGTATAAAATTGTATCCAAATTAATAACGGGTATGTTGAAGAACTCCCTTTTCTTTAAAATAGGTGACTTTTATGCATATTTTCTCCGTTCCCCGGGTACATCTGCCACTCGGCAAGGTTCGGAACTTTTCGGAGCAAGACATTGCGTCAGCATTTCGTGGAATCGCGCCGAAAATTTAACTTCACTATTTTCTTCACGTGTCGTTGAATATTGTGAATGTACAGTTAAAATTATATATAAACAATGAGAAATCGAAAAAAGTTTATTTCGGATCTCGAAAGACCTAAAAACGCGCAATTCAGTTTGCATAAGCTTGTTTGTAGGAATGTAATTTAAGTCGTTTATGGTTTCATGGACTTTGTAACCCAAGGTTGTATAAACAATGGTCTGTTAGTAGTAGGTTGGTTGGGATAATAATGGTTGGTAATATCGGAAGGTAAAAAGGGCTGGCCAACTCATTTGTATAATTTAATGGCCAATATGGTTGGATATATGAAATGGCCAAAATGGTTGGTTATATGAAATTGCCAATATGGTTGGTTTTTTATAAAAAGTTCCAAAATGGTTGGTTTTTTGCATGACAAAACTATCACGACTATTTTGGTACAACCATTTTGGCCTAAAATTTTTATAAACTTCTAAAATAAGTATTGAATGAAGATATTAACTCAGAGCTGTTCACGGCAGATGTATAAGATTTTGCATCCGCGATATCACATAATTTAAGCTCTAAAAAGTGAAATAATCGAATGACCCAAAATGGTCGGTTTTGTCGATATTGTCCAAAATGGTTGCAATTGTAAGTATATATATATATGTATAGATATAAATTTATATATATATACATTTATATAATATATATATATGTATAGATATATATTTACTTATATTAACATATATATGTATATATTTATATATATAATGATATAAATATATTGATATATATATATACATATATCTATATCTAAATATATATATGTGTATATGTATATATATAAATATATATCTATATATATGTGTGTATATATGTATATATATGTATATATATATAAATATATATATATATATATGTCTATACATATAAATATACATATCTATCAACATATATATGTATATATATATGTATATACATATAAATATACATATATATATATATATATCTATATTTATTTGTATATGTATATATACGTATATATATATATTTAAATATATATACATATATATATATATATATATGTATAGATATATATTTACTTATATATGTATATATATATAATATAAATATATATCTCCCTCTATATAAATATATATCCTCTTAATATATATATGTGCATATATGTATATAATCAATATATATATATAAATATATATATGTATATATATATATATGTATTTATATATGTATATATATATATAATATAATATATATATATGTATATATTATCTATATTATCTATGTATATATATATATATATCTATATATCTTATATATACATATCTATATACTAATATATATGTATATATATATATATGTATACTCTCTACATATATATATATATATATGTATATATATATGGTTTATTTATAAAATAAATATATGTATATGTCCATATTTATATATTTATATATATATATATATATTATACATATATATCACTCTATATATATATATATCTCTGCCTATATATATGTATATATGGTCTATATATTATATATTATATATATATATATATATATATATATATATATATATGTCTCTATATGATATATATATATATATGTATTTATATTGATATATATAAACAAATATATATCTCCCAATATATATATATATATTATCTATATATATATATATATATATAGATATCTCTATCTCTCTATCTATCTATGTATTTATATATATAGGTAAATATATAGGCCATCTATAGATCTAAATAGATCTCTCTATCTATATAATATCTAGATATATCTCTCTCTCTCTCTCTCTATATCTCTCTCTATCTCTCCTCTCTATATATCTCCTATATCTCTATATATATCTATATATATATATATATATATACATATACACAGTCATGGTCCCCTATCTTGATGGCTGCGGGCCCTGTTTACATGTTACTGATATTCAATAGTCTCGCCTTCAGGTCTAGGCCAGCTTAATGTCTTGAACTGGACAGGCATCCCAGTTTTGGGATGCTCCAACGACAAGCCGTGTCTCTCGGTCACTCTCTGGTACTTTTGAGTTGTTGTCTCTCTTTGGTTAGTTCTACAAGTTCTGAAGAACTTGTCCAACCGGACTAGTGATTTTTTTGAGCTGGGCACACATTTCACAGCACTCCGAATTGTTGTTTCACGCTGAGTGGCACCGTTAATCACACAGTCGGCGAGAGAAGCCGACACACAACTGGTTCTTTATAACTGACTATTACATAAACATACTATCGTGCAGCTAAACGATTAAAGCGCTTGTTGTGGTGCCAATTTGAACTTTTGAGACGCCCCATAATTCCAGAAGACATTCAATGTGTTCTCATTAGACGCAGACCACTACAATGTCCATGACGTCACATAGAACCGAGGATGCGTATCACAAGCCAGACACGCGCAATTAAGGTCAATCCGGGTCACAACCTTTGCGTTGATTGGTCACGAATATTAACGAACGTGTCTTATGAATATTCGGACGCGCCAGTTTAAGACCTTATCTTATCATAGACTCTAGGGATAGAAGTGTAGCGGAACCCCTGGAGTTTGGGACGCAGACTAATCGTTACATATCTGTATTGGGTTTTTGAGTAACATGTGTATTCTTTATGGCTGATATGATCACAAAACCATCTGGCTCACTTAGCCAATTGTACATAATAGTTGAACTGATATAATTCGATTCACACGCGTATAGCTCCTGTTTTCTTTGATATTGAGAGCTACCGGGATTATGCGTTCCTTGGGCTGTTTTCAATCAATAGCAACATTTGCATGACAAGGGTGATTATGGAAATCACAGCAGCTCATAGAACCAGGTTTATTATACCTTTATAACTACTACAATGGGTTAAACTTACTTACTGAATAAAATTATCCTGTCATGTATAAGCCAAGGCTGACAAGGAGATGTTCAAGCAGATGATGCTAGTTATATTTCATCAGTCTGCGCATAATTTGCCATCATATTGGGTCACTTGTCTATATGCACATATAGCTTATATGAATCCGATAGTGATATGAAACTTGATTAACACACCAGATTGTTCGTATATTTTTTTGATATTTGGGGCGACAAAAGCGGGTTGATTCAGAGGAGCGGAGATCCCACTCATGAGAGTTCGTTTTTCTGCATTCGCGTTTTCGTCTTTTCCTACCGTATAACATGTGAGTTCTTTGACACAACCTATGAATAACCCGGCTAATTAGTTTAACAAAATGCACAGTGAAATGTAGGGTTCGGTTATTTGCCACATTTATATATCTGATAGTAGATAATGGAAACGGTGGCATGATACTAAAAGTTTGTTAGTGATTCTAAATTAAGTTGTATACAATTTAGGTAAAAAAATTACTTTTGGGAAGTGGAACAAAATGATAATAACCTTTGCTCGCAGCGACAGTCAAGGTCAAACAGTTATTGTATGTTACATTATACAGAGGTATTTGAATAAGTGTTCTCGCGGTTGTTCACTCACTTGTTTGCAAGCCCAGGGTCGAGGGTAAACGATGAATCATCTATTGGCGACATCAAGTTATTCCGCCGTATTTGTGAATAGCCCTATTCTGTTGACTATTTGTCCGTCAGCCAATCCAGGTCAAGCATTGGCAAAGGATACCTTTTTCTCACTATGATTTAAAATGATATGCAATGATGACCACCAAATATCTCATTGCGATGGGTGGCCAGGGCAAAAAGACCGTTAGGTCCATAGTTTTTTGTCAAGATGTACGCATGCCCCAGTAGTCTTGAGCTCTAAGCACTGCAAAGCTGACTAAACAAATCAACACTGATATCATCTAATCCATTGAATATTTTGTAAACTTGTATGAGGTTCCCAGGGTGTTTTAAGAGATGTCTGTCCTAACCACTGCAACCTTTATTTTTAACCTAGCCCATGCATACCGGCTACGAGCGTAGTAGCACATATTTGTACTCGTTTGCATTGACGTTAAGGTGACCAGGACTGAATCACATATTTGAGATAGGGCCTTACAATTGCCTTATAAAATCTTCATGAGAACGACCAGTGAACGTCCGTTGGATCATCCCAAGAACTCTGTTGGCCCTTATTGCTGCTGCACAGCATTGTTTGCAAGATGTGAATCACTGATGACTTTCGACATCTAGATATATTTCCTTTGACGCATCGGAACTTACAAGAGTTTGTTTTCCGGCCGTTTTATGCAGTATCTGTCATTTTATTAGGCTAACAAGCATTTGTCAATCATTTCCCTTGTCTATAAAATAAACCTTTTTCTAAAATGTAGGGCTGGTCATTGGTCATCACTCTAGAGTAATGTTTGTTGTCATTTGCAAATTGTTGTAACATAATGTCAACAGCACTGTCTAGATCATTCATATAGATTAGGAGGAGGACGAACCTTTAGCGACACTACAAAAAATTCTCGTCCAATCTGATCCAATGCCATTCATGGAGCCATTATTTCATCTAGCTAATTAATTACCCCTCTTGCCGTGGGTCATACGTTAGTTGACTAAACTTTATCAAGCGCCTTTTGAATGCACAAATGAACTACATCTATTGATATATATCTGCCTTAGTTCTATCCGGGACATTTCCAATCCTTGTTACAACCAAATTTGTGTTTTATTTGAGGCTCGAATTATCACAAAACCTCATCTCTGTCAATCGTACTGATCAGCGGAAAACCGATAATTTCGACTCACTTACATACAGTTCCTATCGCTTTGTTTAATACAGGCAAGGACAATACGGGCTATGTTTGTCCTTGTGTTGTGTTCAATCAATAGCAGCATTGCCATGACTGGAAGATAATTGAAATCACAACAACTCATTGTGCCAAGTTTAATACTACTTAACTACTTGAACATACATATATATATATATATATATATATATATATATATATATATATATATATATATATATATATATATATCTATATATATATATATATATATATATATATATATCTATATATATATCTATATAGAGATATATATCTATATATCTCTATATATATATATATATCTCTCTCTATATATATATATCTATATATATCTATATCTCTATATATATATATATATATATATATATATATATATCTAGATATATGTTGCGGGATATTCACTGGTATTTTTAATCGCACCATGATTCCTAGTTTCGCCAGCAAACATTGAGTTGCTTCCATTAACAGACATCTTGCGTGCTAAAGCAAGTTGACCCAAGCGTTTACTTGATAACTAACTGGTATAGTAAACCATAGAATAGTACTTGCCTTATGTACCTCTGTATGATACATACTTAAGAGAAGGGTCATATACAGCTTAGCGGCATTGAATCAAATTTCTCTCGGCTTTTAACTTGTTTAATCAGACTTAACACAAGCGTCTCTTCTCATTTTTCCCAACATTGCGTTTTAACTACTCATTGCGATTGTCTCTCCTAATCAGTTTCCACATAATCGGATGGCTTGAACAAGACAAGTTAACATGAACGCATACATTTTTAGTAGATATATCAATCTATAAACGGGTGCGATCGCCAAAGTGACTTATCTGACACCCTTAGCGACTGTACGTGATATTGCGTCAATGAAATCATAGGTGCATGCATATAGACTCACTGGTAAACTCCTGATGATGCAGAAGTCATGTGTGGTGAGAAATAACACACAATTACACTAACGAAACGGGTTTACAATGCTACAGTTTTTGTATCGGATGCGCTCGTCTATGTATGTATGTATGTATGTATGTATGTATGTATGTATGTATGTATGTATATGTATGTATGTATGTATGTATGTATGTATGTATGTATGTATGTATGTATGTATGTATGTATGTATGTATGTATGTATGTATGTATGTATGTATGTATGTATGTATGTATATGTATGTATGTATGTATGTGTCTGTGTATGTTTGTGTCTGTATGTTCGTATGTTTGTATTAAATTTGAGTGTATGCATGTATGTATGTATGTATGTATGCATGTGTGCATGTATTTATGTATGAATGCATTAACGCATGTTTTGCCTTCCTGCCTGTATATATGTATGCCTGTTGGAATTTTCGTATGTATGTACTGTATGTCTATGTATGTATATCTTGTATGTATGCATGTATATTTGTATGTATGTACGTGTGTGCATGTATATATGTATATATGCATGTATGTATGTATGTATGTATGATGTATGTGTATGTATGCCTGCCTGCCTGTATGCTGTGTATGTATGTATGTCTGTATGTCTGTATGTATGTATGTATGTATGTATGTATGTATGTATGTGTATGTATGTATGTATGTATGTATGTATGTATGTATGTAGTATGTATGTATGTATGTATGTATGTATGTATGTATGTATGTATGTATGTATGTATGTATGTATGTATGTATGTATGTATGTATGTATGTATGTATGTATGTATGTATGTATGTATGTGTGTGTGTATGTATGTATGTATGTATGTATGTATGTATGTATGTGTATGTGTATGTATGTCTGTATGTATGTATGTATGTATGTATGTATGTATGTATGTATGTATGTATGTATGTATGTATGTATGTATGTATGTATGTATGTATGTATGTATGTATGTATGTATGTATGTATGTATGTATGTATGTATTTATGTACGCGAGTGTGTCCCCTTCCGTGTTGTCTTACTCATAGTGGGTGATTGCTGCCACTTGCATATATTACACAATACAGCAATGCTATACCAATATTATACCAATATGGACTACTCTCGACACTCGTTTTTCTCTTTGTTGACTCACTGGAAAACTGGTAATGATGCAGACCTCAACTGTGGTGAAAAATAACATAAAATAACACTTACCATTTTGCAATGCTACTGTGTCTGTATCTGATATGCTGGTGTTGGAGAAGTGCCTTTCTAGATAGCAATAAGATACATCACGCCTTAGGCTTCCTTATTTTTTTATTGTTTTATGTGCTTAACTGCATTGTTCAATTGTATTCACCTGTGAATAACTGCACACTTACTTATTTTTAGAATTTTGTATTGTGATCTGGTTTACATTAATGCAAAAATAGCTTACCTAAGTACACCGGCCTCCCCAATGCTCGGTTGTTCTTTCCAGGAATTGTTATAAAGATGGAAGGAAGGACTACTGGGAAACTACATTTCGTATTTGCATCGGATTTGCGTGCAATTTGTGTTCGTAGGAAGACAAACTGAGTACTAAGAACTCATGCAAGCCAATTATCCGAAGATAGAATGTATTTTTTTTTTTTTGCAGTCGCTTCAGACCATGGTTTGCAAGTCACCAATTATCCGAAAATTGAATATATCTTGATGCTGTCCATTGTTGGAACGCTATGCTATGAACGATAGCCAAATCGATAGGTCAATAATGCACACTATCACCATGTCCAACAGCTACACGTAATTTGTAATATATTGCAAATTATCAGCACAGCTAGTGCTTGTTTGTGAAAAGGAATTGCTAAAACATAACGTAAAAATAAGTGTGACACTAGTTACGCTCTCTGCATCAAACACATCGTTGCACTCTGCCCATGCAAAAGTTATTTGTTTCTCTAAACTAACAACGTTTGTATTTTCCGACATGAAACTCAACTATGATTAATACACCGGTTTGTTTCTGTGGAGAGAGACAATGGTAATTCTAATTATCTGGGTGATTGAGGAGGAGATTGTATGGAAATTCGCTCCCTCACTCCTGTGTTAGCTATGATCCATCTTTTCGTGATTAGTGGCTCAAATCGCTGTAGACGGGTACATAAATCGCGACAAACTCAGGGGTTATACGGTTATGTATTTTGTAAACGCCTCGTGTACCATCAAATTTATCAGAATAATGACTGATAGAAAGTGGAACAGAATGATACTGATAATAACCATTGCTTTTAGAGACAGTCAAGGTCGAAAAGTTTTCGTTATTGCCAACTGACCACTTTGGTAAGTGTTCTCGGTTGTTTACTCACTTCTGTGCAAGCCTAGGATTAAGGGTAAGTCGATTCATCATCAATTTTGCGTCATCTCGCTTTGTTTTTTTTTTTGCCAATCCGGGTCGTTCATAGTTAAATGATGCTATTTTTTAATATCTATCATCAAATATCTGCATTGGTTCTTTCCTAGACAAGTGACGTAACAGTAAAGATTTCGCGTTTCCATTGCTGATTGCAATCGAATGTTTGTATTTTTCGGGCTGGAACGATCCAAAAACTATCTAGGCGGTACGATACGCTAACTACATAAGTTCTACGTGGTCATTGAACTGATATAATTTGAGTCACATACGTACGGCTCCCACCGTTTTTGATGATAGTGACAGCGACCGGGATTATTATTTACTTTTTTTCAATCAATATGACATTGGTGATTATGGAAGTTACAGAGGTACATAGTACCAAGTTTAATAGTCCGAAATAACTTTGATATGCTAATATTGCATGTTATACGGTTGCGTTTTAAATCACACCACTATCCCTGGTCTCACCTACGTACATTTGCTAGTGTTACATCCATTTATCGACTTCAGGCTATTTAATGCAAGGGGACCATGAATACAGATTCGTCGTGGCTGTGTATCATGCGCCATGATTGGAAATATTACCTCCTATGTAATGGAAGTATTTACAGAGTTCGTGACTCAACTTGAAAGTAACATAGCAATTCCGATAAGGAACGATCTTAGGAGAAGTTTTAAAGATTATAGGCAACAACGGGAAGTTATTAGATAAAATGCGGTTACGAAAATCAAAATTCAAGCTAAACTATGGTAAAGCAATGGGCTGCTCATAGTTTATTTCGCCTCGACATAATCCAGTCATTGTAGTGCAAATGACCACACCTAGTACATTGTGCACCCAATAACCCAACACTGAGCGCAGTTGTTAGTTCATAAAGCTCATCCGCAATTACAGTAGGCGTGCAATATAAATAGTATCTCATAAAATGCTGAAATGGGATAATCAGATTGTTTGATAAGCAAGTGAAATACGACTGTCTCTAATGTCAACTGCGAATTCATGATTTAATCATTTAGATTATCCGCTGTACAGATGAATGACAGCGATGGTATTAATGTTCTTTTACCGGCCTTATTATCAACAAATAATTCATTCCATTCTGCATAGTATGCACAATCTACTTAACATTGCCTGTGTGCAATTTTGTTGACTGATATTATCATATGTTTGTGAATGGCAAATATATTTAACAATTTGAGTTGATTAGGTATTACCGATGGTCATCGTTAGCAGCTACGTTTAATCACCGAGATAGTTCCGTACTCACAGTCACAATCATCGATTTATTAAGAAGGGGACTTTTACCTCCGACGATAAACGAAGGGAACAGACTTTACCAAGATGAAAATAACTAAAATGTAATTAAGCATAATATACGCCTGAATTTAGAGGAATATTGGTTACAAGTTGTCACAGCACTATAGACGGCATAAGATTCATGTTACCATATGATTTTGAGCTTTGTAGGGGCTAAAT
Source organism: Urechis unicinctus (assembly GCA_034190875.2). Lineage (NCBI taxonomy): Eukaryota > Metazoa > Annelida > Polychaeta > Xenopneusta > Urechidae > Urechis > Urechis unicinctus. The sequence goes on along the minus strand of CM067356.1, from coordinate 42,206,440 downwards.
TGCGCATGCATATTTTTTGTAATTAGCCATGTATGTACATATATTCAATCTAGAATATTACTGTGGGTCTAAAATGGTTAACGATGCAAAATAACTGAGCACTTCGATATTCAATCGAGTCTTCAGACATTATTACAACATCATATAGCTCCCTACATATGTTATAAACAGTGAAATTGTTAAACCGACAAATATCATAATGGCGTCTATTTCATAAACAGAGCAAGAGAGACATGCCTGCCAAGACACTTGTCGTCATTAGAGCCCTCAATATTCGATGATATTTAGGGCAGGGCGTCTTTGTGCCTCGGTATATTTGTCTCACTTTATGATGGCCGAACCGCATTAAATGAACAAAGAACCTATCCTGATATACTTGCTACATATATAATACAGAACTAAGCATAGATTTATTTTCAGATAGTCGATTAGTCATTTCGCATTTACTGTTTGCTAGCAATGGCTGCACTCGAGCCGGAACTGCACATTTTATGATCAACTGTTGATTCAGCATATTTCGTTGACTGGTTACATATTAACCTCGCTAAAATGCAACAGGTCAGAGGAAAAACAACAGTAATACTTTCTGCTCATTCATTGATAAAAAACATGAATAGGGATTATGGATTATGCATATGCTACCCACATAATACGGGCTTTGATAATTGCGCTAATGGTCACAGATAACATCCATTCAATGTGCGCTGGCTCAAGTATTAGCCTTCTATCAGTAATCTTTGACCTTCGGATAGGTTACGAAAAAGTGCGTCAATATGGACAACTGCCATTGTGGTATCATAGGTCATTACCACATATATGGTGTATGCCATTTAGCTACAACCCTAAGGTCACAGGTTATAACGACCAATTTATTTTAGCAATCCAAACGCACATCAATAGTTGGGTGCTGTTTGTTCTGTAATATGGATTCTCGATGCTCGATTCATCATGGCTCAGGTAGAATTATTTAAGAGCTTAGAAAACTGTAGACATATACCAATCATCACCAGATACCACTCGCTCATAGAGAACGGTAATGTAGTACTGTCATGAACTGCGCTGAAATTGATGCAGTGCTTCATGTTATGTATAGGCAACAACCAGCTCCATCGGACTTCTAAATATTGCATTGAAATCCTCTTCAAAACGCCGCATAAATGGTATTATTAATGGCACACTGCTGTGACATATTAGGAAGCTAACGACATAAATCCTAGCAGTTTAGGTGATCAGATATTCTGGGTGAGGGATCTTATATGTTTACAGCCTATGAAAGCAGGCTTCATATATTGGCTGTTGCAAGCAATAGCGCGTACTTAATAGGGTTGCGCTTTAGAAATATGTGTATACTTGAAAGACATTTGATAATAAATTGGTGCCTGTGAACAAGATTAATGTGATTAGATAGCCAGCTACGCAAATGATAGCGTTCCGCAGTGCACCAAACTCTGTGTTGCTCCATGAATAATATGCATACAGAGAACAATTTGGAGATTGAGGTTTGGATCAACTGTAATAAGAGACCACTATGAAAAGACCTTGCGTGATAATTTGGCTGCAGATTACAGGCATCATTACTTGAATGTACAATAATGACTCTACTCTTTGTTCTTAAAGACTAGAGATTGGTGCTTTCGTGGATGTTATTTTCAGATGATATGCTTCAGAACACGCTTACACAAGATACAATCATGCTTAAGCTTTTACGTTTGGCTATGGTATGCATTTATCAAAACAACAGATAAGCACTCCCATTCACAGACAAATCAACCTATTTGTTAAACAGTGGTTAGGTTTGTATTCATTCACTGTACGATAATGATATCGATTGTGTAACTGTTACTAGGCATTTGGTACAACCGCTTGTTATCAAACGACCTGTGAGGAAAGATCACATAAATAATGTTAATTGACTTTTAAATAAATACAACTCTGAGCAATGTTACACAAATATTTTGCATGCATCATCAGTCGCGTGAATTTGTGTCATACCCGTGTTTATGCCGTGCTGGTCTTGTGGCATGCATATGTACATTTAGATCAATGTACAATGCGACTATAAAGGGGTTTTTGTCAACAATAACCAATAACATTTATTATTGTTCTTTCCATCAAGAAAACCTTCCGATGCTTACCCAATTGTGTACAGATGTCGGTTTACTTGAGCATTCACTCTTGTGTTATTTGGATTACTCATAATCAAAACATAATCAACAAAAAGCTTCCAATCAGTTTAGCGATTGTTTATTTGTGTATTATGATTCATCAATAGCGTTGTGTTAAGCACATAAGCCAATTGCAATTCAATTTGGCTAAATGCTATCATACTGAGGTAGACCCTATATCCTCCACATCAGAGCCTCTTTTGACTATGCACAGATGTACGAAGCCATTGCTATGTCGCTTCCTGTTTAAGAAAAAACGCGCTCATTGTTAAGGATTAGTATTGACGATCATGCAAAGTAATAAAGTTCCTGTCAACGACTGCGTCAGTTTGTCCATAATGCTAGCAGCATTTCCAGCTGTCATATAATATACGTAGAGATGCATTTATGCGCGCAACTGTATTCAGATTTAGCTATTGAAATTAGGAGACAGAGTTCTATGACACAGTTTCGTATTTTCTTGTGGAAAATGTTGACTTATAATCAAGACTAGCGGTAGCTGTATGTGTATTAGGCAGTACTCTACTTCGCGTAGTCATCGTTAGGTCGTTTCCTTCTTTGCTCATATCCAATTTGCGGTATTTTGTTTTGTCCTAAATTGCCTACAAGATCATCAGGGCGATATCATAATGGTGACAAGTTATGATGCTGCACGGTCATTACTTGTCAGAATTTGATACTTTAAAATAATGGAGAACAATTAGTTGTGTGATTAATAATAGATAGCGGGGATTTTTTCTAAGTTAATGCGACAATACGTAACTACGCGGTCAATTTGGTCAATTAGGCTCATTTCACCACACACAGAGCTTTGCATTCTGGTCATGCCACTTATTCGCGGAATAACATTATCCTGTCAGATATAAGCCAAGGCTGATGAGGTGAGGTTCCCGCAGCTGATGCTGGTAATATATCATCTGTTTGCGCATATTTTGCTGCTATATTGGTTGACTTACCTATCTAAACTAACAGCTTACACGGATAATCTCAAATGTGATAAACACACCAGTTGGTTTATATGTTTCTTTTGATATATGGGACGACAAAAGACGGTTGAATCACATGATCGGAAATTCGGTCGTAACGTTGGAATGCGTATTTCTGCATCCGCGTTTCGGATGTTATTTTTAGTGGTAATTCGACGTGGTACCCTGAGTCGTTGTTCATTCTGTTCTGTGCAAGCTCAGGGTCACGGCTTGGAAGATTAATCACCTGTCTATTAGCGTTATTGCTCTTCGTTATTTCGCCGTATTTGTGACCAGCGCTATTCTGTGAGCTTATTCGCCGTAGGCCAACCAAGGTCAAGCATAGTAAAGTGATTTTTTTCTGTTATGTATGAGTTACAATGATCTTACGGATTAGCTGCTTTCATGGTAATCAAACAAGACCAGCTATTATATAAAACATTGGAACAAGTCAGGCACCTAAATAGTTACAAATAATACATATATATTTTGTACATACACAAATAGAATCTAGCTGTATGCATCGAACTCCGTTATCCATCGGACGCGATGATCGTGATACAGTCTTCCTACATCTCCAGTAAGACAGTAAGTTGCTTTAACAAGAGTTAGCCTGCGCTCTTTTTTTCCCTTGATTTGCTTGTCGGGTCAAGCCATAAGGTGAGGTTATTTATTACCTCGATCTGTCAGAACGAGGGTGCGGTGATTATGCTTGAAAATCTCATTTACTCCTTTTGGGAATTCCTTTGAAACATAAATATGACATAGGGACTGCTGCTTTACATACAGTCGCAATCATTGATTTGTTATGCAGAAGATTTTGTCCATAGAAGGTGAACGAAGATAAAATGCTTTACCAAGATGAAAGTAACCAAAAGGTCATCAAACTTAACATCAGACATGCACTTATGAGAATATTTCTTTGAAGTTGTCCCAGGGTTCGCACCCGTTCTATAGACGGCATTAGCTTTATATTACCATATAACATTAAGCCAACCGTTCATTGCCTACTTACGTTGATTTTTTTCTCCAGTGCTCATTTACATACACATATTTTGTGTGACATTGTTTCAATATTAATTTATTCCTGTACAAGTATTACCATTTCATGTCAGGAACAGGTGTACATCACATATATTCTACTGACATATCTTCTGCCTCTGGTATTGAATGATGATATAATGCAAGAAAGTAATCATTTTAAGTAACAAAGACATTTTACCTGATGCATATCAAAATAAGGAAGCATCAAATTATGTCCGACCTTAAATATTCGGTTAATTGCTTTATCTTTGCGGCGTATCTTTACGCCATGGAAGTCAACAATACCGCCCGCAAGCAATCGCAAACATGTGCTCACCATTAGACAATGCGTAATGTGATATAATTCAGATGCTATAGGGGCATGGTGGAGAGCTCATATGCATATGCTCATTGCCAAATGCACATTTCTGTTTAATGTTACTACTAACAAAATTCTATAAACATGAGTTATATCAAATATTTTATAGTTATTTTTGACCTGATGAAAACATCCACAGAGAAAACGCCAGGGTCGCAATTAATAATCATCAACTCAATGCACGTAGACTCAATTCTTTACCTTTTATCGGTGACCTTTGACATTAAAAGAATCAGGTCATGAAATTGGCCGTCATTAAGGAAAAAAAGCCATTGCGCAAATGTAGGGCATTTCAAAACACACCTTATATGTATTGTTTTAGGTTGCGCTTTTTCCTGTAATGTGGTGATGAGTTGTTCAGTAACAATTATTGAATACCTTAGAATACCGTTAACATAGACTCATCATCACAGGATACCACTCCCTCACAGAGAACGGTTATTTAGTCTCGAATTGCGCTGGAACTGATGCATCGCTCATGTAAAATGCGTTTTAAATACGTCCACCTTGATACCTCTAATGAAAAACGGTGTTCATAAAGGCAAACGGCAAAGAAGCAAATGACTTAAATCCCAGCAGTCTAAGTGAATGCATCTGTAGGGTGTTGGATCTTTTGGATATATTTTTTTCAATAGCAAGATATGCATACTGGGTGTTGGGGGCAATAGCATGTACCAAATTTGGTAACAATGTCAAACAAATTTGTAGTTATTCGAACACAAAGCCCAGCTTTGATTGTAAAGCTCCATTAATAATATCCATGATGAAAACAATTTTGAAATTGTTGTACGGACCTACAGTAATGATACCATTTAGAAGAGACCTTGTGTGATAATCGGACTAAAGATTGCGGGCATCATCACTTTGTGGAAAAGCCCGTCTGTAGATCCCTTTGCATGAACAACAATAACGCTACTTGCTTATGTACTTGAAGACCAGATATTAACGCTAATATGTCACTTAATTTCAGATATTATGCTGAACTGCACGCTTATCCAAGAAAAACAATAACTTATGTGTTCGATAATGGTCGACATTTGTAAAACAAATATAGCACACACACACACCGACAAATCACCTATTTGATTTTCAAAAATGTCATAATCAGTGGATAGGTTTATGAATATTATAGTGTATGATAATTACATTGATTGTGTGACTGCAATCATGCGTTTGGTACAACCGTATTTCTACCAAATGACCTGTTCGGAGGAAAGATCTCTTAATCAGTATTCATTGACCTAAGACTATATTCGAATAAAGTCAATAATTGAAGAATAGATTTCATACATCGAAAGTTGCTTGAATTGTTGTCATACACGTGTTTACATCTGTCTTCGTGTGAATGCTGGTATGACATTGCAAGTATGAAACGGTTTTGTCGCAACATGTAACCATAGAAGCGATCATTTACATCATTGCGGGTTAGTATTAGTAGTGATGAGCCAAACAAAAATTTTAAACAGAAATTATCATCCAAGTTACCCAAAGCAAAGTATCAAGAGACACATAAATCAGATCTCAAACATGATTAATACACCAGTTTATTTGATACATTTCTTTGATATATAGGACGACAAAAGCAGATTGAATAAAAGGATTGAATATTAAGTCGGAACCCAGCCCTGCTCATAGAAATTCGCTTTCCTGCTGCATTAAATACAAATTTGAGTTTATTAACATAACTCAGCCAAAAAAAAAGGATTATTATTTTTAAGAAGTGCACAGCGAAATGTAGGCACGGCTTATTTGCGACATATAAGGAGAATATAATAATCGAAAACGGCGAAATGTTTTAATATATCGATAACCATAGAGTAACCATAACCATAGGGTAATGATCTGAGGCGGGGTTTTTGAATAGCTAAATGAATCTGTTTTCCTGGTCGTATATTCACTCCTGCGCAAAACACAGGGTCGAGCGTCGGGCGATTAATCGAATGATCCATAAGCGTCGTTACTCTTCGTTATTTAGCCATACTTTTGACCATTGCTATTCGATCATCTACTTTGCTGACAGCCGTTCAAGGTCATGCATTGTCAAATGACACTTTGGTTATCTATGATTTCGAATGATTTTCAATGCTGTCCACTTTATACCTTTTGGTGATGGATGGCCGCGACAAATAAAACACAGGTGCCCTACTAACGGTCATTAACAATTGACTACAAATTAGGTAAAATATTTTTTAAATTCGTTGTTCTTAAAAAATACATATCGCAAACTGTCCTTAGTCCAGCCTTTATGCAATACTCTTAATTGTTAAAAACCATTTGCCAATCATTTCCCTAGCTTAACGAGCAACTTACGCTTTGTTATATGTTTTATACTTTTGTTTTGGTCTTCACTCTAGAGCAAAATTTTGTGTCAACTGCAAACTTTTTTAACATTATGTCAATATCACTGTCTGGATCAGTTATGTAGATTGAGTAAAGGACAGGTGTCAGCACCCACCCAAGACAACGCTCATAACCCGTGCCGAATATGATGAAATGCTATGTGTCAGCAGTCTCTGCCTTATATCGTGGATCCGATTCCGAGATACTTATTATACACCAAGCTCGAAATCATTTACAATACCGCAAATGTAATGGAGGTGTGAAAAGATTTCATGAATCGACAGGAAAGAAGTAATTCACTTCCAATGAGCATTATTCTTTAGGTTTGTTTTAACAGTAACAGGCGACAGCAGAAAATTATGGTATTTAACGCGGCAATTCGAAAACATTTTGAAGCCAAGGTTTATCGTCTGCCATTCTCTCTCATTGCATATTGTACCTCATACGATAAACGCAGTTTTCATTTCTATGCTCTTTGCAAATTGGCTGGTTTGTCTGCGCCACACTTTTCCCTTTATTTAACAAAACGAAGGTGAAAAGGATTATGGATTTACAACATCAAGGGCAGGTTAATGTCCACATTATCATGGATCAATGGCAAAGGTGATATTGCCATTGACGGACGTAAATTTGTTGAAGGCTCGACTCAGACAAAATTGATTTGTGCTTGGTGTACGGTTACTTTAAGTAAAATATGGTTTGCATCTAGGTCATAAGGAGGTAGTACTGATCTACTTGCAGAGTTGTGCTCCAAGCTTGTGGCATCACCGTTAAAAATGGAAGACTGATGAATAGAATGTCAAATAAAATATTGCATACGGAATGTTCGTGTCCAGTTGGTGCAGCAGACGTATTGTATTGTGTTGTTATCTCACAGTACTTCTACATCCTCCATAAACGACTTTGTCAAAAGTTCTCCACTGGGATAGATTCATTTGAATTATTTAGCATCTTTTGAGCCACAGAGCTCATCAAACTATCGTTTTGGTCATGAATGGCAAATTTATTTAGTAGTTCGAGAGGATTAGGTGTCACCGTGGGTCATCGTTAGCAGCTACGCTTGATCTCCGAGACTGCTAGGCTAATTCACTGCATCTCTGATTAAGTATTAAGTGCTCGTTGTTAACCCTTCAAAGTCGTTATTACCAGCTTCACGGACAATAAACAGTTGCTAGTTATGGTTCGCTAATATGGTAAACACACTACGAACACTAAAACTAAACTTAAAACCTATGTAGCTACATATAAAAATATATATTGCGCCTACACAGCAAAAAAAAATCTGCTGTTATGCATCAAACACAATAATCGAAATCTGATGGGACGATGATGATACGGCTTGCGTATATCTCCAGTAATCTGCTTTAACAAAAACTAGTCCGCGCTATTTTCCCCTTTTATATTCCTTTTCGGTCATATTCCACGGGATTAGTGAGGTAATTATCGACTCGCTTTTTGTGTTATCTGAACCAAGGTATGGGTAGATGCAGGGATTATGCTTGACAATATCATTTATTGGAAATTCATTTTGACCATAAATATGATATAGGGGCTACTGCTGTACTCACAGTCACAATCATCGATTTGTACAGCACGATTCTTTTTCAACCGACGATAAATGGAGATAAATGACTTGACCAAGATGAAGGTACGTTTTCAAGCACAATATGTGCCCGAATAAAGGAGAATATAAAGATGAAGTTGTTACAGGGTCGCACCAGCTCTATAGACGGCATAAGATACATGTAACCATATATTTGTTTGATGCTCAATTGCTCATACATATTTGGAACATGTAAAATTATTCCCATGCAACTAATTAAATACCCTTTACTCACAATTGTATATGCAAAAAGTCTGTGCCTGTTGAAGAACTTGATATGGTACTATATATACGGAGATTAATCATAGTGATCCACGCCGCATCTGTCTCAGAGTTTATCCTTGATTTACATGAATACAGACAGTTAGTTTGATAATGATGTATCGACAACACTTTTATGATATTGCGTGATCATTTGGGTGAAGATTGTGGGCATCATTGTTTAGCGGAAAAATCGCGTTCGTAGACGCTGCTCAGTTCAATAATCACGCCACTTATTTAGGTTTTTAACAACGCTGTTATAATATATTTAGTAACAACGTTCGTTTTACAAAATGACCTACTCGGATGACAGTAGATGAAAGGCTAATCACGCATGCGTGCTGGTCGCGCCATAACGAGCATGAACAGGGGTCAAGGAAATAATATATACATATATATCTATGCCCAAAACGAATATGACGGGTATTGGTACGTTAATGGATTAGGTAAAAGAAGAAAATGTCACCGTTGGGGATCTGTTTATACGACACGTAAGTACAGATGATGGGTAGCACAAACATGGATCGTTCTTTAACTCTTAAGCTCATTAATCACATAGACTTGTAATTATTGTTGATTGAGTCAAAAGGTAAAATCAATTCGAATGGCATGAATGTGAATTATTTATATAGTTACTAATTATTCATCTAATTACTACGTATCACGTCATCTGTTATACAAAACCAACGCCCATCATTCAATGTACGTATTCAAACTATGAGTTCTTTATTTATTTAAAAGTCACGATTCCTTTGTGCGCATATATTTTTATGACTCTAAATCATCCCCACCAGAGCTTCCTTGGACATGTTTTTAAGCGAAGCGCCCCTCACTTCATACTGTGCCGTCAATAAATGATTGGCAGAATGCCTTGTACCAAACCGAGATTCCTCCGTTCCCGAACCTGTTACCTGAGAAACCGCCATAAACATCGCTGTTCACTAAGTGTGAATAAAGTGCAGAAACAACTGTGCATACATATCAATGATACCTTACGAATAAAATTGGTCGAATAATTAGTATAGAGTGGCAAAAATCGGAACTACAGGCGGCGACGTATGTCAGGCAACTGTGTTAATGTCCTGGTATTAACATTAGTCTCTAACACTGTTTCTTATGTTTTGTCTGAGAATTGTTGGCTTATCATCAGCACTAATGGTAGCGGTATGTAAACTAACGCAAGAAGACAGAATAAAGTCGCTTACTTGTGTAGCAGATTTAACCATTTGGATAATTTGGTGCAGTTCTTCCCATATTTACTTTTCAGAGTGGAAAGTCAATTATTATATAAATTGTAAAGTTGCTAAAATAAGGACATAAATATATCATAAAAGGGATCTATTTACTATACAATGCCCAATAGCGAACTAAATAAAACCATTACCAGTTTAACGAGCGGCTTTTAATACAGTTTGTCCAACACTCCCAAATGACCCGATCATAGCAAAAAATATTGAACAGCAAAACCTCTGAGATCAAGTTTAAATAGACGCATGTAGCACGAACCTTTCGGCAACTGACATATGATTGCAATATCGGCCCTTACAAAACGTTAAATAGCTATTTATTCGATTTACATTTATGCAGTCGTCATTAATTCGGATGTCTATTATGAACTTAGAACTGTCAATACAGCACACAATACCATGGAGTCACAGGGTCAGCACGTGAAGGATGAGATATTGCCACTGATCCTGTAGCAACAGTGAGCTTTGAGACGCCATTATTCGTTGTTATTGCGACTTGTCTACATTGAAGTTCACCAAAGACACCCAAGACTATTAGGTTATGTGTATCCAGAGCAAAACGACCGCTTGGTCCGTATCTAAGTAGTGCATATCGTTACTTTATACCGCGATGGTGCTAGTCGCTTTGGCTACAGCTACATAATTATGCATAGAATATACTTAACGTTAATGAACGTGGACATTGCTATTCCCCACTTAAAATTTGCCAGCCAACAATATCTCATTGCTCTTCCGTACTCATCTGTCTGGTCATGCAGCTACACCGGTTCGTTTCTGATTTGGCTTAATTTTAAAATTTTCACTATATAATGGATTAAGCATAATAACTGTGTTGTTGATCACCACAGACGCACTTGCTGAGATATAAACGACCAGCTTGGTTTAATGTTGATTATTGTATTCACTCTATGAACGGAAGCACACTGCTTTACGGACGAGGCTAGTTAGCACATTATGACAACGTGTCTAACGTTACGATTGGACATGTTACATCCCGTCTTCTTAGACATAATTACAGTTGTGCGATAGTTAATCTAAATGAAAAGAGGCATTAGTTTGCAACGATATTAGTTAAACGCTTAATACTTAATATGACCGATATATGTTGCCCATACGGACACTATGGTTACACTGACAAAGGTAACTTGTAACATATAGTCTCTATAATGCATTGTTACACGATTGTCACACTAAGTTCAGCGATCAAGTCTGTATGGTTTACAGACTAGACGTCCAGATGTTGTCCCGGTTTGGTTAATTGTGACAAGTGTACGATCGTGTGAGGTATTGAGAGGATGTAGAGTTGTTTAAGCTTCTAGTGTGCTTACACTATAATCTAGCGAATCAGTGTTGGTTGTTTGAGCAGAATGTCTAAAAGGGTTAGGGTTGTATTGAACTCTCTTTGGTGAACCTAGATCTAAAATATACTTCCTAGTTCTTCGAATAATTGATCCAATTGGTGCTTGTAAAACGTAGTATCGTGGTTCATCGAATTAAGCCACAGTTGTTGCTGTTGGCCAACTTCCGTTGTTATGATTCTGTGCGAGTCCTGTTATTAAAGAGGGTTAATCTTTGGCTTGTTGATCAAAGTATTTCTTTAATGTTAGTTATTTCTGTATCAGATTCTAATATGTATGATCTTTGTGGTCAATGTTGTTGATATTATGTACAGGTAGGTTCTCTATGAACTTCTTATAGTACAGTAACCCAACGGAACTAGGTAGTGTGCGATCGCGAGGAGTTCTTTTCAGGCATAAAAGTGCCATATATGGGTATTAACCACTTCTCTTAGCTTCTTTAAGGCTGTATTTTATTGTTTGGATGGTTCTTTTGATGAATCCGTTTGATTGTAGGTAGTGTGGATAACGCGTTGTGTGTTTGGATGACCATTCTTCGGCCAAGTTTGGGTAGATCTCAGAATCGTAGTGTCTAACGTAATCACTTTCTCCGGTATGCCTTGCTCTGAGAATATAGGTTTAGTTGCATTGACAGTAGCTTGCCTTGTACAGTAAGTGGACATTTTTCTGATGAGTATGAGAATTGTTACATGGAGCTAATATCAGGTATTTCGAAAGTAGAAAATATCAGTTCCGACTATCTTCCATGGACGATTTTGCATTTCATACTTTATCTGTGTGTGTGGTTTTCCTGTAATTTCTAACTAATACACTAACACATCTCATACAGATTGGTTTTGGCCACAAATTATGTGTTGATGTCAGGCCAATACACACTGTCGTGTGCTTTAAGTTTAAACTTATTCATGCCTCGATGTCCCTCATGCATTGTATCGAGAGTGTTCTTCTTCATAGGATATCTGTACGCGCCCTTTAGCATCAGCCCATTCTATAATGGTAGTTTATCAAGAAATAACAATATGGGTGCAAATAAGTTGGCAAATGTCTCATTTTCTCTGGCCAGTCATCGATGATTGTATCCACGAGAGCCCTTAGAAAAGGGTCACAATTATTTCTTCTTTGAGTTGATCTTCTTTTCCGCTGTAGATTGTACAAACATTTTCATTTCCAGGCTTCAATTTCATAATCAAGTTTTAGAGTCGAGGAACATCCGTTGTAACCTTGGTGGCGCTGCACAAACATTATTCCACTAATGGCAACGAAAGACGTACGTTATTGCAGGAACATCATAATAATGCATAACACATAACCATTAGCACCAGAAGGCTATTAAATTAATACAGGTATCCAAACAGATCCACATTGAACGCTTTATTACAAGTGAGTGCTGCTACAGGTTAGAGATGTGTATCTAGTGCTTTGTTTGAGCTTGAGTGCGAGGCCTTGCAATTGTGAGATCTATTGAGCCTGTGAACAATATCGATCTCCCTATTGCCAATGGCTTGTTTAATCGGTACACATAATAACCACTGGAAGATAACCAACGTTATATAATGCCTGCAACGAAATTACCAAAATATTTCATAAATTCATTTGGATACAAATTCAAGTTGAAGAGCATGACGTCCATTTATTACATCCGTTTGTTTCGACCGACTTAGAATAGAATGAACCCACATACTGGCTTGCGTAACACACTTAACCCTCTTAACTTATTCGTAAATGCATCACACAGATTTCAACATCCCGCTTTCGACCCCGGCAAAAATATCACACCACCTTGTGTTCTGGATGTAACGTCAGCTCTGGAACACAGACATCTGATGACAAGACGTGCAGAGCCATTTCGCACTTGTTTGCTGCTGGAGGAAACCGCCACATCTCTTTGGTTTTGATCACTCGTCAGAAATGTTGCGTCAATTTTGGCATTTAATATGTTCATGATTTTTCGGCGCACAAAGGCTGTCGATTGTAGTTTGTGATAGCGACCCCTCTCAATGAGCTATCATTATTCCTACATTTCACCTAGAAAAAGGGTCACATAACAAAATTATGAACCCGAGTAATATTGCAGTAAAGTGTAAATAATATTTCAGTATACTTTTGTGTGTATCGTACAGCATACTTTTGTTTGATTTGCACTGATATATACGTGATAACAGGCGAGTAATTGATGCATTCCAACTCTGCGGAAAACAATGTAATCTTCAGATTGCTAAACACTGCATGTACGACAATTATTAAATTTTCACTTGATATGTTGTTACGATGAATTATAAATTATACAATCACAAGTGCAGCTACAGAAGTACCATCCATGACCACATCTACGTTGTGGTTTGGTGCTTATCTTCTATGAAAATATCGCATGACATCTGTTCATGTCCAAACGTTCCTGAGCTTTTTGATACTCCGTTTGGCGAAGGGCATCGATAAACATCAAATTAGGCGTCTATGGCGTGATATAATGTCAGTTTTGGTTCAACAAGTCTATTGCTAATAGAGCATTCATAGAGCAAACATTCACCATTACGTATCGTCAAGGGAAAGTCGGCCACATTATTTTATACTACCGATTTCGCGTGAGACTCACTTAAGTGTTTCTAAGGCATGGTCACTAACTGTATCATATATATCACTATGCTTATCTAAAGCGTCCGACGACTGCTGATTGCTCGTTTGACACGTGTTGAATTCAAAAAACTGATTGGCGTTTCACGATTTTATGCTCGGATAAAAACATAACATAACAGAAACCTGACGTCAATTAACTTTCCTATTCTGAATAGATAGAGTGATGAGCCCGTTGATACATACCGATGTAATCTAATAATGCAAACATTGTAAGCAGTAGCAGCTGTTTTCTGGATTTAATAATGCTTATAACGTCGTGCAGTAATACGTCTGAGTCATCTGACATATACTCAACAGCATTATATGAAACACATGCTTATTAATATGCAATGAAACATCATGAATAATCACGGCAGTCTAACCTAACATTGGTTTCGTCTTTGATTAGAATGAACAAATGACGCATTAATTTTGATTAAATCGGACACTACGGCATCACTGGAGGGTTTGATAATATCCGTGGTAGCAATATTATATTTATACATCTGATATTTTGTTTTAGTCAATCGGATCGTTATTTACTATATGATCGCACACACCACACGCCCGTTGGAGATCATTATCACTATATCGATTATCGGTCGAATACCGGACACACATTCTATGTCCTTCATGAGCATCGCTGCTGCTACTGCTTATGTATCAGCCTTTCGCATGTGGTAGGTAACATGGACAGTGTAAAATCCACTATGCAAACAATCACGGCTGTATGGCTCAAATGGAAATATTGTATAAGTTGTTTGTTTCATTCTACCGGATTATTATAAACTATTAATGCGTAGAGTCGATGTACATAAACACACATTTTAAATATTGTAAGGACCAAATCTGTTTGCAAGTTACACCATACTACTACAGCTTGTATTTGCGAGAGAATTAGCGTTCATATAACGCGATAAGAGGAAAACATGGGACGGTTCATTAATTAATAAGCATAGTATTTATAGCAAATAACAGTGAAATGTACAATTGTGAACTAAATGGTCGGGTATATTTGTCCTTCAAAAGACAGTTTTAAGGCTTTTTAGATTCCGATTAGGTTTTGGTAGCATCCATTTCATGATGGTTGCATCAAGAGGACATTTACATATGATTTTCATATTGTGTTGGTTGGCAGCACATTAGGTGCACCATTTAATAATAAAAAGGAACCATAAGGATTGATTAAATATTTGGGCAGTTAATGATAACAAAACATTGTCATATGCACATTCGAAAGGTGAAGATAGATATGTACTAATATTCCACGTACACTTTTTATGACTGCTATTCAGATGTTTATAGCATACGAATATATTATATTTCCATCGTTTTCCATGTGACTGTACTGCCAGACACTAATGTCATTGTAAATATACAAATGCAGCATGAATAGGGATATTGCTTGTGCTGTTGAACGGTATAAAAACAAGATATAATTTCATTGTTTGTGAGATCTATTTGGGTTCATTTGTAGGAATAATCCTAATTTCATTGGCATGACTGTACTGTCTAATTTGCGGCAGCAGCTAACCAACTGGTTGGTCAAAGAAACTGAACTAAGATATAACTTATTGTTTAGTTCTTCACAAGCTGCTTAGTGCCATTAAAACAGTCACCACTGGATAACATGACAAGATGCATCCAGAATCTGACTAAATGGTAAAAACGGTCAGCATGATGTAAGTAACGGAAATCACACACATAGGCAACAACTGCCTTTATGGCAAAGCGTTGACAAGTGAGTCTTGATTGCTTAATCGGGTTCATTAAACAATCCCTGTGAAGCTTTATGTCTATTGTTGCATTTCGCAGAACAAATTGAACTGGTTTTCCGCGAGTGTTTCATTAATAGATGCGAGCACGTGATATTAAGGCCGATGCATATCCGGAAGCATATCGAATTCAATCGCTTTATGTAATCATATGAAACGCAAGCAAACAAAACATTGGGTTTTTGTAAAGTAATCGACATGTACATTGTTACGCATGCTTGAATCTATCGATTATGCTACAAACGCCAGATGTACGCTGCGTGTTGTTACTACGTCCTTAAATTAGATAAGTAACGGGAAAGTTCTTTAGCAGATTTAAATCTGCCCCACTCATCTGCACAGTCTTGTTTTACTTTCCCATGTGCGTTACCGAGACTCCAGCATCGTAGGCATCATCAAGCATACACAACTGTCAGGTAAAAAGAAATGTCAGGCGTTCTCACAAAGCAAAGTATGCCCAACATATGCTCTTGTGAAAACATTCTGACAGTTTACTATGAATGTCTTGGTAACTATTTATTCCTGATGCAAAAATAGTTTTTCCAAAATTTCCCCCTTGAAATTTTTTCACACTAAGACAGCTTAGCAGAAGTAAGTGACCTTCATGCCTATATAGATCTTAGATATCGGTTTTGGAAAAACAATCATCCGACTGCTGATGTTGTTATACTTTATGGAGGAATTTCTAATATATGTGCAGTGCAGCGACTACTGATGAGTGATATAAGTAACAAATTGTCTTAAAAAAGCAACCAAAACGATTAGTTGCGGGCAAAATGAGTGGGTAATGACAGCTGTTGCCGTCGAAGTCTTAGTTGACTTTGATTTAATCATCATTCAATAACCCGCAGGCTGTGAAGTAATTTTCACAAAAGATGTAAAAATCTGATATTTACCTTAGCATAAAACCCCACGTTAATGAATGGAATAATGTCTGGATGATAGACGAGACCTACGCCGGAACTACTTACTCATAGATGTAATTGAGGAAGCAGTCACGAATGAGTTTCCAGCTCATTTGCGGCTATGCTTCAGTGCCGAACTGAACAGTGTCTTGAAAAGAAAGAGTGTAATGCTGCATCAGCAGAAATGGTTGTAATTCGTGAACGGCGCAACTGTAGTTAAATCGGCTACTTGGTACGAACCCGATACCACCGCATGGATGCAAAGCCCATCCGTCTACGCACATCTGACTTAGACAGAAATGTGCCTTACGTCCGCGTTAAACTATATATAAACTGGCTATTATTGTAAGCTAAAGTGTGATATGTGCTGCTTCTGCTTAGGGTTTTTTGTAATACATTTTTTTTTACTCAGGCTGAGCATATATAGAGGAGATATATATATATATAGATATATATAGAGAGATATATATATATATATATATATATATATATATATATATATATATATCTAGATATATATCTATATATATATAGATACATACAGATATATATATATCCTATTTTATATATCTCTATATATATGATATATATATAAATATATATATATATATATATATATATATATATTTATATATATATATATATATATATGTATGCATATATATATGTGCATATATATATATATATATATATATATATAAATATATATATATATATATATATATATATATATATATATATATATATATATATATATATATATGTATATATAATAATTGTGTTAAATCTTCATGAGGCAGCAATAAACATTAGTTTCCGAAAACGAAAATGCTTATGATAGTTGTGTCAGTTTTAGTAATGAATTGTTGGCCATGATTGAACAAGAGTACGCCATGCATTATTAGGTTGATGTACTGCGTAGCAATTGGCATAGGGGTTGTTCTATACCCTTTTGCCCTTTGCCTTTGATTTTAATGACGAAGATAATGATAAGAGCTTTGTGTCTGGTCATTTCTCTTTTTCAGTAAATCAACCCAAGATATCGCCCGAATTGCTTATCAGCCCAATCATCTGGTTTTAAACTTTAGACAGGTAGCAAAAGTAACACCACGACCACATTTCCTTCAATATACACCCAATAGCAGTCAAGATTGTGTTACTTTGTTATCCCGCGTAACGCAACCGGAGCCTGATTGCCTCATGTGCCTGTTTGTCTTCGACAATGGTATGGTTTTGTAGATAACTGAATAAGCAAAGTAACTCCCACAGGAAGAATAAATCCACTGTATGTTGTTATGCAAACAAGTCGGATAAGTTCGTTTACTACACATATTAATGCTACAGCGTGAACGATTCATATATATATACATCATACCTATGTATATATATAACCATATGTAAACGTAAATATATATATATATATATATATATATATTTATATATATAAATATACATATATATGTATGTATATACATATACATATATATACATACATATATATATGCATATATATATATATATATATATATATATATATATATATATATATAAATGTACAAATAAAAACATATATATGTATTCATATACATATATGAATAAATATATGTATGTATATATAAATGTTTAATAAATACGAATAAATATATGTATTCACATACCTATATAAATTTAATGTATATGATTATACGTTTATTTCGTACATGCATATATATATTTGGCAATATAAGCATATAAACTTGCGTATATATATCATACCTATGTATATATATATAATTATATGTAAATGTATACATGTATAAATTTATATGTATCGATACACACATATATACGTGTGTTAAGTATATATACATACATGTTGTTTATATATATATATATATATATATATATATATATATATATATATATATAGTATATATATATATATATATATATATATATATATTGGTATATATATATATTTCATACTTCATTGATGCATGCATATATATATTTGAAATATGTAGATATACACTTTCGTATATATATATATATATATATATATATATATATATATATATACATACATATATAAATATATGTATATATATATATATATACATATATAAATATATATCATAATAATATATATGTATATTGATAAGTGTATATTATGTATATGTTTACATATTCATATATGTACATTTATATTGATGTATTAAGTATATATACATGTGTATATATAGAATATATATATATATAAACATATATATATATATAAATACATATACATACGCACATATATATATATATATACATATCTATATATATATACATATATATATATATTTATATATATATATAGATATGTATGTATGTATATATATATATATGTATATATATACATATATTAAAACTTTGTATAGATGTATGTATATTTATATTTATATATATATAGTTATGCAAGACCCTTATGCTGTATATTTTGGTGGTCAACTAACATCTTTGCCCTATAAAGTAGCAATTTCCGATTTGATACCGACCAAACAGGCGATTATCCATGTCGGCGTATAAATATAGGGAGGTAATCTTTGCAGATACTGACTTTAATTGACACTTCGCAGTAACACATAATTAAGGCTCTCCTGGTTAATACAGTATGATTGGCAATAACTTAACCATTATATGGATATATGCATAAGCAACAACATACAGGAACATTGGGTACCATATCGTTGCGATTGTGTCAAATATATTTTACTTTCGTTCGCATTACGATTGTCAATAGGACAATGAAGAACATTGATGGCAGATTGTCAGGATATATCATCCAACACCATTAAGACCAGATGAGTGGTATCGGCGTCTTTGAAGTTCGACATTAACAATTGTTGCTGAAGATCAAGGCTAAAATTATATAGGCACTGTTAATGGGTACCGCACGAGCAGAACCAAACATCGTATCCGAACAATAAGTAATGGATAAACTATCCTCTTAATGCATTGATATTTTCGGCCTTATATTCTCTAGGCGCATGCTCTGAATTGAATCACAGACACAAACAAAACAAAGTAGTCCATGGCTCTATATCATATTGGGCTGATGGTCGTAGAAATAAGATCTAAAGAAACTTTTGTCACATACCAATTCTTAGCCTCTTCAGCTTCTTGATTTATTACAGGTTTGTCAAGTTATCAGAGTTAATTTGTTGTCTGCTCTACACGTACCGCCTTATTTCAAGATATCTATCAAAAGAACTAATGCGTCTTACAGTAATTGTCTGCATAACAGCGGAAAACATCCAACGTTAATGTAATTACCTTGTAATGATGCAAACCATATGGGTAGCTGCATGTTTCTATAGATATGTTTTGTGGTCTAAGTCATTAAAGGGCGCTATGCACTTCCATTAAAAGAACGGGATCCCTCTCTGATATTACCATTAAGGCCGTGTTAGCATTATGTTTTGTAACCCGCATTGCTGCGCAGGCTCCATAAACAGTCTATTAGTAGGCGGTAATTCCAGGTCCGAAATGGCATAATCTGTATTTGCATTTGAACTTGAAGCTGTCTTCGAAATCGCTTCAGGTGCTTCATCCATTGGTCTTGTCCAAAGAGCTTTATCGATAAAGTCATGCTGCGGCGTTGTCAAGCTTAAACTGGGGAATAAATCCTCCCTTGTGAAAAAGGTGTAGTTTTGAAAGCGAGTCTCAATGGCAAGCAGTTTTACCTTTTGCTGATCTAAGCTCGGAATACAATAGTTGAAAACACTCGAGTTATTCATGGAGGAAGACCAGCTATGTCATTTAAATCAGGATTGATCGATTAACATAAGCTTCATGCCATTGAACCGCTGCATATGTGGCAAATGGAACGATTAGCGAATTTCAATACTCGTTACTGACCTCGTGTGACATCACCAATTACGAATTGCCGGAAAAGTAATGTACAGGTTAACTTTCATGCTTCGATCGGTTAATCGTTTGTCCATCGGTTTATTTTTCTGGTAGCAGTCATTCAATGGGCACTGCATAACTTTTATGTGCCAATTGAGACAGCTCTTTCGCAATAAACAAGGCTTTCAATGTTGGTCATTGGCACGCAGTCAAGACTTTCAATGTAAATCTTAGGGCGTCACTAAAGGGTTTAGTTTAATCATTTCTGTGGTATAACAGTCCTATGTTTTATGTGCATTGACTAACCAGAGCGCTTGCCAAATGGTACGGAATATATGCATAGTAATATTTAGATTTTGAATAAATATTCCAGTGGTTTGCTTAAAAGCAAAATTAAAACGGCTCAGCAATGTTGAATTAGTAGTGGGATGCCGAATGGATACGTTCATGATATGCTTTCAACAAACTATTTTCTTAGTTAGCATCCTGTGTGGATCCTCCCATCGGGTTTGCCGCCACGCAAAGGTTGCAGTTGGCAGTTATACATTACACATGAATACCAGCTAGCATCAGTGAGGTTGATTGACGTTACAGTGTTCCCGGGATTTACGTATCATAACCCATTACCGTTTTTTTTTTTGGTGCGTCCCTTAACACGTGACTAACTATGCCCTAGCATTGGCATCAGACGACATAAAGCGACTCTAATTCGCAACGCTTTGGTGAAGCGAAAAAACTAACGTAAAGTGACGTTGACGAATGAATAAAACCAAGAGCAGATTCAGCTGCAAACAATCCGATACATTAATAACATTCATTTAATCCAATTTGCAAAAGTGTGCTTGAACAGCTTCGATGTAAATGCACTGACACAAGGCACGAGTGATGCTTTGCATTCCTGCAAAAACACATTCAATTCAATCAATCAGTACTTGTTTCTTTCTGCGTGGTGTGGTTGTTAACCTTATTAGCACCCTAAACCAAATGCTAGCTGCAATGGCTTCGTATAACTTCGGTCATGTCTTTTATCTATTTGGATGCGATTGGACAATAAGCAGCAGTGAAGTCTAACCGGTGTGCTTTGTTTATTTCACACTGAAGATGTTCTTCTGTCGATTGTCTCACCTGACACAATCAAAGTAGAAGAAAAAGGAATCACCTATAATATGTAATCACCTCACACAACCCAAATGCTTCTACTCTCTTTACCACAATTAACAAAGTAGATCGTTTTAATTTGCTTAATAGTGTCACCATATCACGGGGCATCCAGGATTATATAAAGAATAGGACCTTGCAGAAAGTTAGCATGTAGCGAATTGTATCACTTTCTTGCCCGAGCAATACATCATATCCTGATATTTATAACAAATCCACTCATTGAGATTGACAATGGGGATGGGTGCGCACAGTTCAAATGCGCTGAGTAGGTTATTTCTGGACAAAAGTTTTAAGATGTTTACACACCACGATCACTGCAAGAGCAAAGTCGCGCATGATTTGTCGTTATTCATCCACTTCATTGTGAGTATCCATAGTGTAAGTGCGACAAAAGTGCGATGCATGTTTGACGAGCCTAATCAAATCAGCATAGATGATATAATGTTGTCAATATATACCAGCCTTATTTGAACGATTGAGCCCCTCGAAGATCCTCTAAATTGAATGGTGTTTCTTCCTTCTCTGACATATTCGGCATCCTGCCTTTCACTTTCAATTATGTATGCAAAGAGGCTTACACTTTCGTGCCACGCGAACGATAGATGATTGGAACTGTTACATACATCAATCTAGCCGTTCAGGTTTTGCTTGGCATCTAATATATATCAAATAAAACTGTGTCGTAGGACAAACAAGCTGCTTCTGCCTTGCAGCACGAACGGTGATTAACTTGATTTATAAAAGCACACATTCACGTACCAATTTGCTGTTCCTCTTTCTGTAACAGCGCACCTCATTGGCGTTGTAAACATGTAATTGGTTGGGAGAGCTGATTATGAATGGCATTGAAGATCTGCTTCGTACATTCAATTGTAATAGCGGTGCTACTAATGGTAAACTGTTTGCTTATAGGGCAACACGACCAGCTACTAATCAACCTTGCAACCGCACTTACGCCCAGTAAAACAGGCAGTCCAACCACAATGGAAAAAACTAAATGTAAAAGATATCGTCACGATAGATACATAATATAGTGTATGAGGGTCAAATAGTTGGTGAATGGTGTCGAAACAAAAAATCGTACAGCATACTTTTGTTTGATTTGCACTGATATATACGTGATAACAGGCGAGTAATTGATGCATTCCAACTCTGCGGAAAACAATGTAATCTTCAGATTGCTAAACACTGCATGTACGACAATTATTAAATTTTCACTTGATATGTTGTTACGATGAATTATAAATTATACAATCACAAGTGCAGCTACAGAAGTACCATCCATGACCACATCTACGTTGTGGTTTGGTGCTTATCTTCTATGAAAATATCGCATGACATCTGTTCATGTCCAAACGTTCCTGAGCTTTTTGATACTCCGTTTGGCGAAGGGCATCGATAAACATCAAATTAGGCGTCTATGGCGTGATATAATGTCAGTTTTGGTTCAACAAGTCTATTGCTAATAGAGCATTCATAGAGCAAACATTCACCATTACGTATCGTCAAGGGAAAGTCGGCCACATTATTTTATACTACCGATTTCGCGTGAGACTCACTTAAGTGTTTCTAAGGCATGGTCACTAACTGTATCATATATATATCACTATGCTTATCTAAAGCGTCCGACGACTGCTGATTGCTCGTTTGACACGTGTTGAATTCAAAAACTGATTGGCGTTTCACGATTTTATGCTCGGATAAAAACATAACAGAAACCTGACGTCAATTAACTTTCCTATTCTGAATAGATAGAGTGATGAGCCCGTTGATACATACCGATGTAATCTAATAATGCAAACATTGTAAGCAGTAGCAGCTGTTTTCTGGATTTAATAATGCTTATAACGTCGTGCAGTAATACGTCTGAGTCATCTGACATATACTCAACAGCATTATATGAAACACATGCTTATTAATATGCAATGAAACATCATGAATAATCACGGCAGTCTAACCTAACATTGGTTTCGTCTTTGATTAGAATGAACAAATGACGCATTAATTTTGATTAAATCGGACACTACGGCATCACTGGAGGGTTTGATAATATCCGTGGTAGCAATATTATATTTATACATCTGATTTTTTGTTTTAGTCAATCGGATCGTTATTTACTATATGATCGCACACACCACACGCCCGTTGGAGATCATTATCACTATATCGATTATCGGTCGAATACCGGACACACATTCTATGTCCTTCATGAGCATCGCTGCTGCTACTGCTTATGTATCAGCCTTTCGCATGTGGTAGGTAACATGGACAGTGTAAATTCCACTATGCAACACGGCTGTATGGCTCAAATGGAAATATTGTATAAGTTGTTGTTTCATTCTACCGGACTGTTATAACTATTAATGCGTAGAGTCAATGTACATAAACACGCATTTTAAATATTGTAAGCACCAAATCTGTTTGCAAGTTACACCATACTACAGCTTGTATTTGCGAGAGAATTAGCGTTCATATAACGCGATAAGAGGAAAACATGGGACGGTTCATTAATTAATAAGCATAGTATTTATAGCAAATAACAGTGAAATGTACAATTGTGAACTAAATGGTCGGGTATATTGTCCTTCAAAAGACAGTTTTAAGGCTTTTTAGATTCCGATTAGGTTTTGGTAGCATCCATTTCATGATGGTTGCATCAAGAGGACATTTACATATGATTTTCATATTGTGTTGGTTGGCAGCACATTAGGTGCACCATTTAATAATAAAAAGGAACCATAAGGATTGATTAAATATTTGGGCAGTTAATGATAACAAAACATTGTCATATGCACATTCGAAAGGTGAAGATAGATATGTACTAATATTCCACGTACACTTTTTATGACTGCTATTCAGATGTTTATAGCATACGAATATATTATATTTCCATCGTTTTCCATGTGACTGTACTGCCAGACACTAATGTCATTGTAAATATACAAATGCAGCATGAATAGGGATATTGCTTGTGCTGTTGAACGGTATAAAACAAGATATAATTTCATTGTTTGTGAGATCTATTTGGGTTCATTTGTAGGAATAATCCTAATTTCATTGGCATGACTGTACTGTCTAATTTGCGGCAGCTAACCAACTGGTTGGTCAAAGAAACTGAACTAAGATATAACTTATTGTTTAGTTCTTCACAAGCTGCTTAGTGCCATTAAAACAGTCACCACTGGATAACATGACAAGATGCATCCAGAATCTGACTAAATGGTAAAAACGGTCAGCATGATGTAAGTAACGGAAATCACACACATAGGCAACAACTGCCTTTATGGCAAAGCGTTGACAAGTGAGTCTTGATTGCTTAATCGGGTTCATTAAACAATCCCTGTGAAGCTTTATGTCTATTGTTTGCATTTCGCAGAACAAATTGAACTGGTTTTCCGCGAGTGTTTCATTAATAGATGCGAGCACGTGATATTAAGGCCGATGCATATCCGGAAGCATATCGAATTCAATCGCTTTATGTAATCATATGAAACGCAAGCAAACAAAACATTGGGTTTTTGTAAAGTAATCGACATGTACATTGTTACGCATGCTTGAATCTATCGATTATGCTACAAACGCCAGATGTACGCTGCGTGTTGTTACTACGTCCTTAAATTAGATAAGTAACGGGAAAGTTCTTTAGCAGATTTAAATCTGCCCCACTCATCTGCACAGTCTTGTTTTACTTTCCCATGTGCGTTACCGAGACTCCAGCATCGTAGGCATCATCAAGCATACACAACTGTCAGGTAAAAAGAAATGTCAGGCGTTCTCACAAAGCAAAGTATGCCCAACATATGCTCTTGTGAAAACATTCTGACAGTTTACTATGAATGTCTTGGTAACTATTTATTCCTGATGCAAAAATAGTTTTTCCAAAATTTCCCCCTTGAAATTTTTTCACACTAAGACAGCTTAGCAGAAGTAAGTGACCTTCATGCCTATATAGATCTTAGATATCGGTTTTGGAAAAACAATCATCCGACTGCTGATGTTTGTTATACTTTATGGAGGAATTTCTAATATATGTGCAGTGCAGCGACTACTGATGAGTGATATAAGTAACAAATTGTCTTAAAAAAGCAACCAAAACGATTAGTTGCGGGCAAAATGAGTGGGTAATGACAGCTGTTGCCGTCGAAGTCTTAGTTGACTTTGATTTAATCATCATTCAATAACCCGCAGGCTGTGAAGTAATTTTCACAAAAGATGTAAAAATCTGATATTTACCTTAGCATAAAACCCCACGTTAATGAATGGAATAATGTCTGGATGATAGACGAGACCTACGCCGGAACTACTTACTCATAGATGTAATTGAGGAAGCAGTCACGAATGAGTTTCCAGCTCATTTGCGGCTATGCTTCAGTGCCGAACTGAACAGTGTCTTGAA
>CM067356.1:42097876-42177876 GCA_034190875.2 Urechis unicinctus | reverse complement strand
TGCATAAGCAACAACATACAGGAACATTGGGTACCATATCGTTGCGATTGTGTCAAATATATTTTACTTTCGTTCGCATTACGATTGTCAATAGGACAATGAAGAACATTGATGGCAGATTGTCAGGATATATCATCCAACACCATTAAGACCAGATGAGTGGTATCGGCGTCTTTGAAGTTCGACATTAACAATTGTTGCTGAAGATCAAGGCTAAATTATATAGGCACTGTTAATGGGTACCGCACGAGCAGAACCAAACATCGTATCCGAACAATAAGTAATGGATAAAAACTATCCTCTTAATGCATTGATATTTTCGGCCTTATATTCTCTAGGCGCATGCTCTGAATTGAATCACAGACACAAACAAAACAAAGTAGTCCATGGCTCTATATCATATTGGGCTGATGGTCGTAGAAATAAGATCTAAAGAAACTTTTGTCACATACCAATTCTTAGCCTCTTCAGCTTCTTGATTTATTACAGGTTTGTCAAGTTATCAGAGTTAATTTGTTGTCTGCTCTACACGTACCGCCTTATTTCAAGATATCTATCAAAAGAACTAATGCGTCTTACAGTAATTGTCTGCATAACAGCGGAAAACATCCAACGTTAATGTAATTACCTTGTAATGATGCAAACCATATGGGTAGCTGCATGTTTCTATAGATATGTTTTGTGGTCTAAGTCATTAAAGGGCGCTATGCACTTCCATTAAAAGAACGGGATCCCTCTCTGATATTACCATTAAGGCCGTGTTAGCATTATGTTTTGTAACCCGCATTGCTGCGCAGGCTCCATAAACAGTCTATTAGTAGGCGGTAATTCCAGGTCCGAAATGGCATAATCTGTATTTGCATTTGAACTTGAAGCTGTCTTCGAAATCGCTTCAGGTGCTTCATCCATTGGTCTTGTCCAAAGAGCTTTATCGATAAAGTCATGCTGCGGCGTTGTCAAGCTTAAACTGGGGAATAAATCCTCCCTTGTGAAAAAGGTGTAGTTTTGAAAGCGAGTCTCAATGGCAAGCAGTTTTACCTTTTGCTGATCTAAGCTCGGAATACAATAGTTGAAAACACTCGAGTTATTCATGGAGGAAGACCAGCTATGTCATTTAAATCAGGATTGATCGATTAACATAAGCTTCATGCCATTGAACCGCTGCATATGTGGCAAATGGAACGATTAGCGAATTTCAATACTCGTTACTGACCTCGTGTGACATCACCAATTACGAATTGCCGGAAAAGTAATGTACAGGTTAACTTTCATGCTTCGATCGGTTAATCGTTTGTCCATCGGTTTATTTTTCTGGTAGCAGTCATTCAATGGGCACTGCATAACTTTTATGTGCCAATTGAGACAGCTCTTTCGCAATAAACAAGGCTTTCAATGTTGGTCATTGGCACGCAGTCAAGACTTTCAATGTAAATCTTAGGGCGTCACTAAAGGGTTTAGTAGTTTAATCATTTCTGTGGTATAACAGTCCTATGTTTTATGTGCATTGACTAACCAGAGCGCTTGCCAAATGGTACGGAATATATGCATAGTAATATTTAGATTTTGAATAAATATTCCAGTGGTTTGCTTAAAAGCAAAATTAAACGGCTCAGCAATGTTGAATTAGTAGTGGGATGCCGAATGGATACGTTCATGATATGCTTTCAACAAACTATTTTCTTAGTTAGCATCCTGTGTGGATCCTCCCATCGGGTTTGCCGCCACGCAAAGGTTGCAGTTGGCAGTTATACATTACACATGAATACCAGCTAGCATCAGTGAGGTTGATTGACGTTACAGTGTTCCCGGGATTTACGTATCATAACCCATTACCGTTTTTTTTTGGTGCGTCCCTTAACACGTGACTAACTATGCCCTAGCATTGGCATCAGACGACATAAAGCGACTCTAATTCGCAACGCTTTGGTGAAGCGAAAACTAACGTAAAGTGACGTTGACAAATGCATAAAACCAAGAGCAGATTCAGCTGCAAACAATCCGATACATTAGTTACATTTATTTAATCCAATTTGCAAAAGTGTGCTTGAACATCTTCGATGTATATGCACTGACGCAAGGCACGAGTGATGCTTTGCATTCCTGCAAAAACACATTCAATTCAATTAATCAGTACTTGTCTTTTTCTGCGTGGTGTGGTTGTTAACCTTATTAGCACCCTAAACCAAATGCTAGCTGCAATGGCTTCTTATAACTTCGGTCATGTCTTTTATCTATTTGGATGCGATTGGACAATAAGCAGCAGTGAAGTCTAACCGGTGTGCTTTGTTTATTTCACACTGAAGATGTTCTGTCGATTGTCTCACCTGACACAATCAAAGTAGAAGAAAAAGGAATCACCTATAATATGTAATCACCTCACACAACCCAAATGCTTCTACTCTGTTTACCACAATTAACAAAGTAGATCGTTTTAATTTGCTTAATAGTGTCACCATATCACGGGGCATCCAGGATTATATAAAGAATAGGACCTTGCAGAAAGTTAGCATGTAGCGAATTGTATCACTTTCTTGCCCGAGCAATACATCATATCCTGATATTTATAACAAATCCACTCATTGAGATTGACAATGGGGATGGGTGCGCACAGTTCAAATGCGCTGAGTAGGTTATTTCTGGACAAAAGTTTTAAGATGTTCTTACACCACGATCACTGCAAGAGCAAAGTCGCGCATGATTTGTCGTTATTCATCCACTTCATTGTGAGTATCCATAGTGTAAGTGCGACAAAAGTGCGATGCATGTTTGACGAGCCTAATCAAATCAGCATAGATGATATAATGTTGTCAATATATACCAGCCTTATTTGAACGATTGAGCCCCTCGAAGATCCTCTAAATTGAATGGTGTTTCTTCCTTCTCTGACATATTCGGCATCCTGCCTTTCACTTTCAATTATGTATGCAAAGAGGCTTACACTTTCGTGCCACGCGAACGATAGATGATTGGAACTGTTACATACATCAATCTAGCCGTTCAGGTTTTGCTTGGCATCTAATATATATCAAATAAAACTGTGTCGTAGGACAAACAAGCTGCTTCTGCCTTGCAGCACGAACGGTGATTAACTTGATTTATTTAAAGCACACATTCACGTACCAATTTGCTGTTCCTCTTTCTGTAACAGCGCACCTCATTGGCGTTGTAAACATGTAATTGGTTGGGAGAGCTGATTATGAATGCATTGAAGATCTGCTTCGTACATTCAATTGTAATAGCGGTGCTACTAATGGTAAACTGTTTGCTTATAGGGCAACACGACCAGCTACTAATCAACCTTGCAACCGCACATTACGCCCAGTAAACAGGCAGTCCAACCACAATGGAAAAACTAAATGTAAAAGATATCGTCACGATAGATACATAATATAGTGTATGAGGGTCAAATAGTTGGTGAATGGTGTCGAAAACAGCTTTACGTGGATAAGGTAAGAGTGACACTACATCGTTGAAGTTATTGAAGTGTCGTTACTCCATAGCTATCCTACACAAATACAAACGCACACTGGAAGTATATAACATTTGCAGTATTGTCAAGATTATGTGTCATTAAGTTTACATGATCCACGCAACAAAAATAATTTTCTCGCAGTCGGTATTTGCCAATTCCTTGACCAATGGTTAAGGAATTCAGCATTACAGAAGGTAGGTCAAATCTAGGTTCTCATTCCAAATCTCATTACGTCGATAGCGCCAAATATATCAAACTTTATTATGGAATTACTATAAAGAAAGTTTCATGGCATGCTTAATTTAACTTTTAGCAAGTCTACATTCTTTGCAAGCATTAACTATTCGATCACTTAAGGGGCTCAATGGAACTGGCACGGGCATGGCTGGCATGTTGTTACGTATCTACATACAGCACCATTGACATAGTATATGCGGTATTAACAACATTCGAAGTGTGACTGTGAATACGGCAATAATAAAAACAACAAATGACCCGGTGTATCGTAATGTATATTATCATTACTGTTACCGTTTGTAGGCTTACAAATAGAGATGACTTTCCGGTTTGGCGACTCCCGCAGAACTATGCGAATTAAAATTACTAGAATTCGCATTTTTTGGGGGAGCTGAAACACCTTTTGGTTAGGCCCATTAAATGCGTTTTGGGCTTCCATCATCGCTAGCGACCCCTCTCTAGAATCACCTATTCGGTTTGACGATATCTGCCAAAGTTCATGAAAAGGGCTCGGCATTTTCCATTAATGTCAACAGAGTACGACCGTGTCTTTTACATTAGGTTATCACAATGGATCAAAAGTCGACTAATCGAGAGGACTGCAAGCACTTGCTATGCTCTTTGGACGAATCGGTCTCCATCTTTTGGGTTTAAATCAATATTATCAGTAGAGGATCAAGACTTCTTCATATTCCGCTCTTTCAACTGGGGCCAAATCACCAATATTCTTTATTGAACTGCACATGCATGAACACGTTTATGCATAAACCACTGTGTAAAAGCGGGATGCAACGGGAATAATTGCTGGTACCAATCAGTTTATTGAATGCTGTCCACACGCACATACGCCTGACTGAACAAAATGTATATATTCAAGGACTTTATGTTTATCCTCGTCATGAAACAGTCAACCAAGTTGGCTTTGTCAATTATGACAGGTATTCCATGGTGCCTTCCATTATGATGTATATTGCGATAAAATGCAATGCAAAGCGTCATTAGCCATAATTGCCATTATTGTGTTTTACATGCGTATGTTTCTTTGCTGCGGCATTTAATTGGTTTTTCATGATGATTAGTAAGTGCACTCCCAACAGCGGTGTCATTATTGGTAAACGTTGGTGAATTCAAAGCAGCAAGACGTGTTCCCTATCAACATAGCAACTACTAATAGCGGTAAGTAATCAATCACACTGAACGTCCACTACTGTCATCCGCATCAGTGCGAGCAAAGCATCACTGTAGATGTGTAATCGAAGGTATGGCAGTTACTCTCGCATTATCGCTAGATTTTAAAATATCATGCGTAAATAGGGTTCGTAACTGTCCACTGTCCAAGTTCGGGGTAAATGATATCATATATCATATTAATGACATCGTTGAGAAGTGCATATTACCAGCGTGTTCCTATCCCTGGTGGCTAAGAACACAATCCCTGTACATCTGCATACGGGGCAGACAAAACCTAGCCAGCAAGGTAGTGTTATAACGATGTCTACTAGGGTACTCGCATTACTGCATATGAACCAGAGAAGCACTG
Source organism: Urechis unicinctus (assembly GCA_034190875.2). NCBI lineage: Eukaryota > Metazoa > Annelida > Polychaeta > Xenopneusta > Urechidae > Urechis > Urechis unicinctus. The sequence goes on along the minus strand of CM067356.1, from coordinate 42,172,627 downwards.
GTCAATTATACGGTATTTCAGATACGTTGTCGCTTGACTGGTGCAATTGTCCATTAGCAAAAACGTCTGCAAGAAGTCATGTATACTAGGCTAACAATGTCCCTCGTAATATTTACAACAAGCATAGCAAGAACGCATCATTACTTTAGTATTTATATTGAACGGAAACTACCAATATCTACGCCCGCTGTTTGATAAAGCTATATGGCAAACAATCCAATCAAACCAAACGCGATGTCAGCGACAGCTATGCTCGCACCCAACAAATCAAAGAGTATATGGCGTTATTTGCCTATTTTATTTTAAGTTGATCCCACCACTTAATAGATTGCATCAGTCGCGTGACAAATATGATTACTTGGCTGCAGCAAAATGGATGTTACAGTGTGTCCCAGAGGATGTTAATACAGTCGAGCTCCGAACTTCTCATTCACACATGTAAAATAGTTGAATAACACAGGTCATGCATACAAACTGGTAGATTGATAGAATAATAGCCCGAGCACACTCGCATAATTAGAATATTTGAACAATACGCCAACACCTAATCCACTGATATTCAGAAACAGCGGATAACATATCCTTTACGTCAGTTTTCACGCAAAAGTAGCCATGCTGCGAGCAGATATGTAGATGATGTTGCGTTCGAGTGTGATAATGCAGTAGGTATTGTTAATGTGTATTGCTGATTATAGGCGGTGATGGTAATGCAATCCAGATGATCATTATGTTATTGATTGCCGTGTATTACTTTCACCCATGCCGATAGCCGTGTCCAAACATCGCGGATTTTTCATACAAACCTCTGACACACAATCTGGCTGTAACATTCCATAGTATTAGAATTTGTAGACACAATGTAGTGTTGCAGCAAATGGACTCACTCGACTTAATGTAGTGTTGCAGCAAATGGACTCACGCAACTTAAAATTTTAGAATACGGCGACTGCTCTGTTTTTGTGTTATTTACAGGAAATGGATACAAAACCGAATATTATGTGCAGTCATTAACTAGGCGCTTCAGTTATATCCGATGCACAATAAGTTGATACGGTTCTTTTTCTTTATCCTCATAGATTGGATGCACATTATCGTTACAAATCATTAAGATGGCCGAGCATACTTACCTGTTTTCTTTTGCTTTCCTGACGAGTAATGTATCCTCGTATTTGTTTTACCAGGATATCGCTCGATGTTGTATATGGCTTCTCAACATCCGAATTTTTGGGGAGACGTTTTCAGACTATATCTGTTAGACTAAGCCGCTAGCGGCGACCGAAAGCTGATGCCCCCTTGGCCCAGGTCTGCGCCCAATAAACACCCATTCGACTCGAGTGATGTTACAATCCGATTTATCTACGGTATTGAAATGACCATGCAACTCGTAAAACAGTTGGAATGAGATGATCATTTCCAAATCCATTGCTGTGACAGCCATTGATAAACAATTAATTACAATAAGGTACAGCTATATATTAAAGGTTTATATATGCTTTTATGAGCCAATTACGGATCGTTGACATTGTGATGCTGAAAATACACCATGGCTGATTTCCAGGTGCATGCGACTCACCAGAATGACATTTCCGTATTTGTACCTTTATACGTCCAATCACTGCGTTAGTACTTAATGTTTTCATATGCTTCGGAATATTTTATTCCTTACTTGCCACCACAGAATCAATAAATTGTTCTTTCCCAGGATATGCACTTTTGTGTTGGCGGCTAAGGGTCCTGAACAGGGAATATTGATGGCATCCACTTCTTCCTTGACGTCTACTTTATAAGCATACAGTAGATTGTAGGAGACGTCCATATATAGCGGCACGTGCGAATCCTGAGCCATTTGTGCACTGCAATATATGTCATAATTCTACACATCCGGTCAATGATCGGACAATGACAATAGATCGCTCAATAATAGCGGGATCAGATTTGAGTGATGATAGTGTCTGCCATGCCTCACTATTACAGGTTAGCACGACCTGACAACAAAAATACTTGTAGAACCGCAATTGAAGATTTTCATGGCAATGTGTCTTTACATGTTCATATTTGTCAAGGAAATATCCAACCCCAATGATAAACTTAATGTTATAAGAATCGAAATAGGCCCTCATTTGATCATTGTTAAGGTATTATCGATATGAACGTTATTAGCAGCACTTTGTCGCAAGAGATATTCAAAGGGATCTGGAGTTCCATTCCACACATGTTTTCGTTGTCATTAAGCAAATAGGTATTAGGAGGGCTTACGTATGCCGATTGCGCTAATTATGTAAAACATCGTTACATATTTATCAATAAATCTACATTCTTGTTAACAGTTTTTTACTAACGGTTTGGCCACAAAATCGGCTCTGTGCAATGTGAGGGGTGTAGGTAGCAGATTGTAAATCTAACACCAGTATGACCAGATGTATGTTATTGGCAAACAATATGTAAGGGTACTCATATTGTTAGGCCCACTTGGTCAGTACCAATGCAGATCCAAGCAGTAAGAACTGCAAGTTTGATTCCATCAATTGATTTATATTTGATGTTGGATACTAAACGTCTTCTGCTTTGATTATATAGACCAATTCGATGTTCACTTGTTGCGCTTGACCGCATATTTTGCTTATTATTTCACCACGGAGACCAGAGAGAAATAAACAAAAGAAAGCAAGGAAATGCATTTATAATTAATTGCAATACCGTGTAACGACACAAACCAGATGGGTACTTGTCTGCTTGTGCAGATATACAAAAGCAGGAAGCCCCTCTCCCGTGTCAACATTTTGCTAGTGTCCCAAAACCTTCTGCTCCGTGTTTAACATCCCACATTACTGCACAAAAGCCATTAACAAGTCTATGTCTACGAAAGTCGTTACATAAATGTTAAGCCTATGTTTGTATCATGACTCCTTGCTCCCTTCAACCTCGCCTCAGATGTTTCATATACCAGTTTTGTCAAGAGTGCGTTATTGAATATGAATAAACCCTACCATTGTATAGAGTATCTCATGGCGGCGTTGCCATGTGGTCCACGGGTGTAGCTGCTCATGCAAAAAACCACGTCAAACAAAAGCCAAAAAATACTGAAAGGAAAGACAACATAACGTTATAATGGATATGTTGTGTCAGAAAGCATGTGACATTAATTTACCACGATGCATTGTTTTTAAAAAGGCCAAGCCGTTTGATTGACCTGCGCTCCCTATTAAAGAAATCATTTTCATAGTGGCAGCAATGGTCACCAAAAGTCCTTGGTCTCTTAACCTACTGAATCATTCGATTTCACTTCTATAATGCTTGTTCGGCAAACGTTAATCAAAGATTATTGGTAAATGTACCGATATAGCCTGTTAGCGAAATACAATAATCTGCAATTTTAACGATTGACTCAGTTGTTATGCAGTGGTTTGACATGCTTTGAGACTGATCTCCTTTATGCAAACGTATATCTATCTAACGAGGTTATTTCAATGGGAACGTTTGTGGGGCCCTTGATTCTGTGCCTTGGCAACACGAAAGATCACAAGTGGCGGAAATTCTAATACAACTATGACTTAAAATGACGACTTAACTTTCGGTTAATATTTCAACTTGGCCCCTACCCTGCTATCACCGTCTTGTTCTGTATGGGTTGGCTTTCATTGAGTCGTGTATTAAACTGGCGTTTTCCCTTCACAAATTATATTATTACTACTATCACTGATTGATGTGATAGCGTTCGAATATTCAGTTAGGAGCCTATGCAGATCGTAGGATTGAGTTTTTTGCAACACGAATCCGGAATAGTTTAAGGCATGATTTGTAGATTGCACAGATCCATCTTGTGTGCATACTAGCTAACATCATTGAAGCTCGTTGTGAACTTATGTTGTTGTCCACCAAATGGCAGACACTGTTACCTATGACTAATAGGCAATGGAGCATCTCAGTATACAGTAGTCAATGGGATGTAGTAAACTACATATGACCGTAAAGAGTTAAGCTGGTTCTGTGATGGATAGAAAATGACTGTAGACACTTATGTGAGGCATTAAACGTATGAGTGAACGATTATGCCTGAGCATTGGCATCTGTCAAAAACAAACGATCGTAACCATTTTCTGATTAATGTAGATCTTAACTTTATTGTAAATCTCTTAAGCTGTTACAAAAACAAAATCGTTTCCTCAAAATGTTTGTGTAGTTTAACGTGTCCTTTTTTATTTCGGATGCGATTAAAAAATAAACAGCCATCATGTTTATCCTTAGTCTAATTTGATATGGTATTTTTCTTCACAAGATTATCTTAAGTGATATATCATTAAGATAGATGATGATACAATGGCTTATTAAAAAAATGTTTTTATACAGTTATACATTACAGTTACGGTGATTCACAGAATTTACGATGTTGATCATGATTGAAGATTACAATAATAATTATTCCTTTAGGATCGAGCCCGACTCCGTCAATCATTTGCATAAACGCAAGGCAATCCCTAGCGGCGGAATGACGAAGCTGTCGCAATGTGCATGCAGCGCATGTCCTATCTTCCGCGTGACCTAATACTGTGATCAAAAGCACATGCATTGGTCGACATATTGCGGCACCCCTGTCAATGGACCAAACGAGTCACTCCATCAATGTATGTGGCTTTTGCGGAATCGAAAGGCTGTAAAATCTATTTGCGCTGTTGTGAAACGTCAAATGATGCTGGTGTTCTCTAGAAACAAGATATGGGCAAAAGTTTTATATTTTTTCCGCGCCTATTAAGAGAGATTTCGCATAAAACGATACGCAATTGATCGTCGTTAACTAGGGCGATTCAGCTAAATTTACAGCGCAATTGTGGAGATTCGTATTGGTCTTCCTCTGCTGATTTACATGTTCGAGTTATTTGTACATATCTTTACGAAAGCTAACCTAACTTGCAGGTATGCGTTCTCGACGTTTCTCTCAACGTCCGTCACCATATCTACCAGCTTGGATTATGCATGTGGCGCAACTCATTTTGGGTCGTCTTGGGCATGGTTCACAGACTTAGACGATTTATCGTCACTTCATCAGATCAGACATATGACTAGGGGTTGCATGTAGTTAGTTGTAGAATACACAAAGTCATGTTATAATATTTCCTCGTACATATAAACATTGGTTTCGGATGTTAATTTAATTGCTACATGACTACATTTTGCATCCGATTAGTGGGACAATTATTGGCATGTGCACCACACCAAACACATACATTTCGTGTTGATTGCAAATTGTCCGTTTCATATAATTCCCAAGAACTGCTCAGGTTTCTGACTCGTTAGCTCATGCCGCGATCAAAGCTGTCTAAGAAATCTTTTGGTAATATGTTACATTGCACAACTCTGCAATAACACCATTGATTAAGAAATAATTTTCGATTCTGTTTGATTGCCAAATGGAGCGAATAAAGACATTAGTGATTTAAGTGAATATATGACGGTTGATAATCTGTCATGCGACATTAATACATACAATAAATGCACTAATTCAGTCCGCATTTCATTTCAGTAGTATACCCCAAAGAGTGCGTTTTTTTTTACCGTTGTGTTCTATCGTGCGAAAATGTCCCCCTTTATGGAGAATTGGAAATAGCTATCATGGTCATATACAGCCATAGGGGACTCGCTCATGCCGTGAGCTGTTGTATTCAATGGCGCGGGGTTTGATCTTTGCAATCCCCAAAAGATTGAAAGAAAACAAGTTATACTGAGCCTATCGTACATCTAAGCTTGTGTGTTTGAGTTGCATGGCAATGCGATCTGGATTAGTCTGGCTCTTGTGAAGCTAACATCCCGAGTAGTATAACATCTCTAAAGGATAGCAAGTGGCATCACATAGCTAAACTAATTATTGTGATATTGGATAAATTATTTATTTGCATTTCCGAATTGTCTATTACTCGTAGAACATAAAGACGTTGTGCACAGTTACATTGAAGCAAGATCACGTCACTTAAGGATACTCGTCAAAGTCTATTCGAACGTTGTGAAACGTAGTACCGTCAAACATAACTTGGCAAGATTCAAAGTAAGGGAGGATTCTCAGCCAGAGACACGTCCACCCTCCGTTGGACGGGTAATCGTCGATTTGGACGGGCTGGACTTTTCCTTTAAGAACGTCTACCCGTCCATGCCTCCAATGTCGGATACACTAAATTAACGGAGTCAGTATAAGCAGCACCTTTAAAGACAAACAGCGTTGAGAGCTCATCTACAATTAGGATAGATACTGCTGTGTTAGTAAGCGCTTTTTTTATGACGCGTTGGGTTTAATCAGTGATGTTATACTTTAACGACGGTAAATAGAGCGACGGCGGTCGCAAAACAAGGTCCCAGTCCTTGTTTAATTTATACCTTCTCTAAAAATGAAACAAGTTATGTTAGAGGTTTGTTGGAATAATAGTTTTTATTTAACAGAACGTGCCAACAGATATCGATCGCGCCTTGGCTTGTGCCTGTGCAAGTTGACGTCACAATCGCAGTAAAGGTGTTGTAAAAGGAAAGCACTATGGTGTAAGCTGTTATCGAGTCCCAGAGTTTTCCCGGCGTGTTCCTCCGTGTATACCCGCTCAAACATACCGTATCGCCATAGCATGAAGGATAATGTGAGGGATTTGTATGGTTTCTGTCAAATGCATCACTCACTTGCAATAAAATTTGGTATGAACAGGAGTCTGATGTTACACATTAAGAATACGGCGGCTTTTTATATTGACGAGGTGGGGTGGGGGTGGACGGTCTGAGTATATTGCTGTACGGAGATGGTGTTGGCTGTTGTAAAATTTTAATATTCAACAAATATTCGAGTATTATGCTTATATGCAAAATAAAAAAGCTCAGCGATATTACAAATCAGTTTGCTATTACTGTCACTAAGTTATGGGATGCAAAATAGATACTTTCATGCTATGCTTTTAACAATACATTTGTTTAGTTAATGACCTGTGCGGATCCTTTGATGGAAAGAAAAGTTTATTAATGGCGGTGATAGATCTAACGTATATACAAGCTATCATCTGTCAGGTTTGATTGCCGTCACCATGGTTCTATGATGAATGTATCATGACCCATCCCCGTTAGTTTCGTTGAGTTCATTAACACGTGAGTGAACACTTATGTGGTCGCATTGGCATTAGACGAAAACAAAGCAATCTCTAATGTACAAAGTTTTCCTGAAGGGAAAACCAACGTAAAGTGACATTGACAAATGAATAAAATCAACTGCATTATCAACTGACACAGCTCCAGTACCCATGTATCATTCATATTATACAATTCGTGGAAGTGTGCTTAAAGGGGCTCTGGTGTATATAAACAGAAGCAAGAAACGAGTTATGCTTTGCATAGCATATTCTATTATGTCGAATCACTGATTCTCTAAATCACGCTGCATAGATGATAAGATATCAAGTCAACATTAACGACCATGTTTCATTTACATTTTTCATGATTACTGTGCATGTTGTATTTTACTGGGACATTGGTAGAGTATAATAAATATAAATGCATTGAAGATCTGCATCGCTTTTAATAGCGGTGCTATAAATAGCAAACCGATAGATGCATAATGTAGAGTTAAGGGGCCCAAAGTTTAGTGAATTGCATCATAAACAACTCTCCTTGGATAAGTTTGGAGTAAATGACACTACATAATTGCAATATCTGAATATTGACGTTTCTGCATTCTCGATGTTTTCGAATAAAAACGCAATTGAATAAATGCAACAATAGCAGCATAGACTAGGTTGGGTGTCATTGCATCTACAGCATCAACGTATCGGCAAATCACAAGACCCATGGTTAAAGAATTCATCTTAAAGTGCCTATCGCACGAAAAATCATGTCATTTTTTTCGCCAGATTACGAAAATATAACCCAGAAGTACTTATTCGGTAAATGTATCAGTTGGCACTTTAATAGAGAATAGATAGAAATTTTGATCAAAGCAAGGTTCTTACTCCAAAGCTCATTACATATAATAAGCCCCGCCATCAATGTCTGCATGGTTTTAAGCATTCTTCCAATTATTGATAAAGCTTATCGGGATGAACTCTATAAGCGGTATATTATCATCTATATTATTCCAAAGAATATTTGTTGCAACACCGCAATGTTTTGTAGTTTTGATCGACATTTTGTGCTTGATTACTTAGAGGCATTTGATTTGAATTGTACGACCCAAATGTTATTGTCACAGCCACAATAAATGCAGAGTATGTCATGCTGTTATGTTTGCTGCTGGTCTTAGGAATACACGAAAGTCGTCTATTTTAATGATTTGATCGCATACTTATTCACAACAAAGTAAATATATGTCTATTATTCGCTTTAGGCACATCTGCGTCTCGTGCAACGTTAACATATAAAAGCGTTATGCATAAAATAGTAATGTGCAAAGCAAAGAAATGCATTAAGAATTATTGGCAATATCTTGTGATGATATCAAACAAGGTTTCCGTGTTGCTTAGCCCACGAAGAGCGCTAGCATCTTTATCATTAATCACCAGTAAGTTAGTGTTATAACGATGTCTGCTCTGTGTGCTGTTACTCGCATTACTGCAACTGAACCAGAGAAACGATAGTCGATTACACGGTATTCCGAAATGTTGTTGCCTGACAGACTTATGCAATTTTCCATTTGCAAAAACGTCTAAAAACAGCCATGTATACTTTTAACGTTGATATGCAGTTAAGTCTTGCAGTGAGGATCTCAAAGGCGACGCCATAGAGTTCATCTGTGTAGACAACAAAGATGAGTATATACCAGCTAGCATCATTGAGGTTCAATGGATGTTGGAATAGCTTTTGTTATCCTCCTAATGGCAGACAGGTGACGCGTAAATTAGTTAATGGGTAATAATAAACCGTATACGAATGCAAACGTTCAGCTAGCTCAGTGATTAATGTATCTTTACCAATGACCATTTTTTTAGGTCTTTCAACATGTGACTGACTGATAATACCATAGTTTAACAATTATGAATACCTTGCTTTACCAATGGAATTATATGGGGTTACAAAGGTTGTCGATACAGTTGAGACCCGCCTACTCTTTTGCACAAGTAAAGAAGTTGAATGTTAAAAATCACTCATACTTGATAGAAGTTAGCCCTAACACACGCGCATAATGTACATTGAAAATCTCCGTCCAATCGGGGTAGCAAAGCATTCGTATCTATTCGATTAATATTCAGAAAAAGCATAGCACAAACGATTCTCTACCTAAGCATCATTATAAAAGTCGTACCTACTACGTTTGATTGTGTATTGAAGTTCCTTCGATTTAACCGATTCCAGGAATTGAATAGTGAGAGAACCTCAGTAGTTGGCTAGGAAACAGGTAACGTTTTCGTTGGTGTTGGGATTGTAAATGGAGGGGAGATGTAAGTTAGAGGCGAGTGAGGGAGGCAAAACAAGGCTTAGACCGTGCATTTTCTTTCATCGCCTTAATAATTCGATTCCAAACGACGAAAATAATAACCACACAGCTACACGATGTACGCCATAATAACTGCGTTTTCTGTTCAACACAGTTTGCAGGGGTCCATATAAACGGAACTGGCTATGGTTATTGGATGAAAACATAATGTTCACTGTTGTATACGCTTCCTGCCAAGGGCATCATAACATGCTGTGCTCGTGTAATGTCTTTAATGTCTGCTTTATTCCATGATGCCAGAAATGGCCTACAGCATCACATCAAAAGAGTTTATGGATCACTCATGCTTTTTTAACAGTTAGCACAGTTGTTATCAATTTTAAACGTCCTTAACAACTGCCAATTTATATTAACACTAATTGTAACTGGCTAGAATTAGATGATTCCGTCAGGCAACGGCGGCATTGCTAGTTTCCACGTTTCGGTATAATGTGTTTATTCGGGCAAGCGTCCAATCATCATGCAAGCAATAGTGCATCTTCATGATTATTTAGTCCTTTGTAAGTGCGTAAAAGAACAAAACCAGCGGTATCGATTGCTAGGGATTTTTTTGTCGACGAGACCCATGAATGACATGGTCCGGCTAATCGGCTAGCCAGTGATGGCATACCCAAGCATCATCCTTCGCATTTTACGGTTTTCAACCACTTTTTCATTTATCCCAGATGATGGCTGCTAAATTTCTTGATATTCTAGACACCATATAACATATTCGGGTTGGCGTGAATATAAGCAATATAAACGAGTGATGCATGGAAATGTGCATGTTGTGGGTTTTTTTGTAAAACGAGCCATTATCGCCTATATATGATACTAAGCAGTTATGATCTGCAGATTCTCCGTACGATGGCAAAATATGTTTGCACACTTTTAATACTTTTCCCTACCGTACGATAACGGCCCCGATGACATATTGTTTATTCCAGTTTGTGTGCAAAAGCAACCATGGTGAAGCAAATATCCAAAATAGCAACCATGGATTAATTATGCAAAGTGATTTGCTTTCACATGTGTTAAATCAGTTAGTATGGTGATTATAAGCGGTAATAGAAAAGCAATCCAAAGACGATTGGCAAATATGTTATTGATTGCTGTGTATTACTGTCACCCATGCCAACAGCTATGTTCAACCATCGCATATTTTTATACGAACCTCTGGCATATAATCAGACAGTAGATTTCATTGCACTTGAATGTGTTGACTCAATGTTACGTTGCAGTAGATGGAGCAAATGACTCAATCAATTTAATTAACCGGAATACGGATACTTCGCCATCTTTGTTTTGCCGTAAAACATTATTAACGTTAATGACAAGATACATTTTTTCCGCAGCTTATTCACAGGGAATAGATACAAAAATTTATAATATGTCCAGTCGTTGCCTTAGGGCGCTTCCGTTATATTCGCTGCACCATAAGTTGACATAGTTGTTTGTATTTTCCCTCACAGTTTAGATGTTCAGATTATCTTTACAAATCACTAAGTTGGCTGAGCATATTTACCTGACTTTTTTCCATACGAGTTTATGTCCTCGTATCAGTTGTACCATAATATAGCTCGATGATGTTTGTTGCTTCCCAACTTCAATTGTTTTAGGAGACGTTTGCAGACTATTGCTAAAATATTCTCTTCAATCAATAATCAAACCTCTATCAAATCAATGGTCATTTGCATGATTCCGTTGCAGTTTATTTTTTCCGATGGCTTTCAAACTGGCGTAAACGGTTATTCCAAGCCGCTAGCAGCTTTTGATTTGGAAACATTAGTACTATTTCCGTCACGCGCTTGACACCTGGCTGCACAATATAACCGGCTCCTTATATGTTATTGGTGCACTGACTTAGCATCATCATTTTTTAACTTTTTTCAACGGTATTGTACTGAAGCATTACGTATATTACCAAATATAGCTCGATCAGTTGATTGATATTTCTTGTTCGATTCCTAACCGGCTCCTGCTCTGATTGTCATCCCCGAACCTAATTATCGCAGCCTCAAGGAATGCAATTATTTTACTCCGTTATATCCTGTTGAGCTGATGATATTAATAGCGAGATATCTGAAAATGCATTATTTCAATAATTTACACCTCTCTATTTATGTTAACTTTAGCTTCTGATGTTGATATAGGCTCTCAACATAGATTAGACTTAGCGCTCTCATTTTGCGCTTGGATGCCTTATTCGAATATAACTTCACCACAGTGATCCGACAGACCTGCGCATTTGAGAGCTATGGGTTACAAAACAGGGAAATGCAGATGGATATCCATCTGCTAGAGCGGATATACATTATAGTCTAGCTCATTATAGTCTAGCTCATAACAGAGCACTATGCACTTCCAACAATAGCAGGTAGCCCCTCTCCGGCGTCTCAATTTTGGTAGTCACAACAATGCCTGATCATGAGCAACCCGCATTACTGCGCATGAGCCCAGTTTGAAAGCATGACAAACTTGTCAATAAGTATTTGCATCATGATTCAAGGCTGCCCTTCATCATAGCCTCATATGCTTCATTTATCAGTCTTGCCAAGAGTGCTTCGGTGAATATGAATACACCACAGCAAATCTATGTATCTATAAATAATCATTCGTTAGTTTATATCATGGCGACGTTGCCGTGTGACCGACTACTGCAGATGGTCATACGAAAACAACGTCTAAATAAACAACACATACTGAAAGGAGGGGCTTCATATGTTATTATGGATATTTTGTGTCAGGATGATGCATATATTGGTCACAATGCACCCTCTATTAATTTGTTCGTGGTAATAAGGTTCATCAAATACGACGTCCGTATTCTTTTATCCGGTCACTTATATAAGGCTCGATCGGTCATTAAAGATTATTGTCAAATGGACAGTTATAGCCTATTAGCGCTATACAATACTCGTTACTGGCCTCGTGAGATATCACAGACTGCTAGTTCAAAGATTGATTTAATCGTTGTTTACTAGCTCGCTATCATGCTTTGAGAGATTTCTCAATTAGACACACGTGTATCAAACTGACATCGTTCTGCAATAGAAACGTCTGTTGAGCCACCGAGGCCGCACCACGGCAGCACCCAAAGTTCCCGGTGTCGGAAATACAAAGATTACGGTACACGTATCCGGCACGGTTCGAATATTGCAGATATTAATCTGTAGTAAACGAGAGTTGTGTACCACATATAATCGTTAAGGATTCAGCTAGTTATGTGATGGATGAATGTTGACCCATAACCGAAGGTGATTATGATTATATGATTACAAAAATTAGTCTTACTTGAGGGTCTATTTGATATTCGTCTTTACATTATGAACGCCCAACACAGGAACAATTTCATTTCCATAACCGAAAGACAATCCCAAGTGACGGAATAAAAAAAAAGCCGCAGTGTGCAGGCAGTGCTTGTCGTATAATCAACAGTATACGGTCTCCCCAAAACTGTAACGAGCGACGCAATGTGAAAACGACAGAACTGGGTCCTATAGGCAGCCGCATGAGTTGATTTCATTGCCATAATGGCTGTAAATCTGATATGTCCTACACTTACACGCAAGGACAATGATCGACTGCTACCGATCTGTCACACCTACCGGTCGAAAGCTAGATTGATAGATCCAGTTTACGCACATAATGGCCGATCAATAGATTAAATCGAAGATGCTTGAGCAATTGCATCAAGGATTATACAGGCAAAACGTATCTCACAACGGATGCCCAATTTCAAGCATTATTTCACTTGAACCGGCAGCTTTTAACTGCGTGTTAAGCTTACATATTCGGTCAAGTGGGTAGTGTGTAGCTAGGGGAGGGGGAAGTCAATATGTATGAGTATATGACAAATTGAAGATGCGTTGGTTTTTAAGCGTCAAAATATACTCAAATCAACGAAGACAAATTATATCCATCCTGCAGCACTCTGGTGGTACATCGCATAATCTTCATGATAATTGCGTTGCTCCTGTTAACCACGATTTCCAATGAGTTTCTTCCAATTCGTATAGTAATCACGTCATAATAATGGAAGAACTGAGGAAGCAGGCATATGTTAAGATGGCCACTAGTTGTAAATGGCTGAGCCAATATTTCAATTTACCCAGGGTAGTTCTGCTATGTTGACCATGTTAAAACATCGGCTATATGATTAACGCTTGTACGATTCACATGCAATGAATAATGCATATTTTATCAAACCATTTGATACATGTTTATCGAAAGGATACATATTGTTGATTGCCTGAACAATCGTTGTCATTCATCAACTTAATTGTACGTATCCGGAATAGCTTCAATCCGTAACCATCTTCAGTAGAAGGGTAGTATATTAATGCAAGCTTGGCGATCATTATTTATCCATGATTGGTTGAAAAAATGGTCGAAAACATCCATGTCTATGGCATTCTTTAGAATAGGGAGCCTGTAAACTCCTTTGTGCTGTGAACCGTAAAATGACGCCAGCCTTCTTACGGAAAAATATGGGTAACATTTATCTTCTTCGCATTTAGAGGAAAAGATGTGCATTCCCCTCTGCCCATTACAAATAGCGTGCACGCATATCTGCCGTTCCTGTTTATGGCACTGGAGGATGTATGAAGTTTATCCACCTCGGGATTTTCTGGGGCACGGTTTGTCGGCGAAATTCTCCTCTTATCGATCATATGACCTCTTTAAAACCGAAATTCACTTACCGTCGCAAGATATGTTGTCTAACGATTTGCGAATCAGTTCTTCAAATCAATGCCAGTCACCTTCAGCGGCAGCGAATTTGTAATAAAATTGAGTAAGCTGAGATGAATTTCGCTGTTTTACCTCTAGACGACAGTCGACAATGTGCTAAATAACAAACAAACCAAAACTTATTATCTTGCGCATGCAACATACATGTACGAGGTCACTCAGTATATTTCAATGTGCTGTGCATCACGATTATAAGTAATGCTTATACTTTCCAAGATATAAAAAGAAACATACCGGCTCATTGGTGCCTAAGGGTCTCTGTGAAAGCTTTCACCGAAGCGCAGCAGCATGTTTACTGCTCCATAGGTTAGAAACAGGTGCTGGAAAATGATTGGACATTTTAGACATTGATCATTTACAGCGTGGTTTCTTGAGCTAACGTTAAATATTTGAAAAATACGCTACTGGTTACATATAATCATAGTCTTACTCGATCTACTCTCAATGTCGCTAGCGTTGTTCACTTACTGACCTTTACTTATAACGCGATGTTAATATACTCCCATACATCAGCAACATCTTACGAGAACAACAGCCGATTTTACAATGAACTCCTAGGGAAGGGATCTTTGAAAACGTCACTTTCTGGGCTTCAACCAAAGGAACACAGATTTCTTCTGCTTAAGCCCAAATCCATGTAGCAACGCCCGAGGCAAAGGATGTAACAACAACATTCCATTACACTGAACGTGTCATCACAGAAACAGTGGTTATATGCGATTTTGCAAATGTTCAACATAAATTAGCTGGCTGGTGGGATGACGTTGACCATGTTTGCATAAACTATTACCTTAACTATGAGTGGTGTGCAATTATATACTTCATCTCATGAAAATGATGGGTTCATGACTGTGTCACCTAGTGGTCCGGAACCGAAAATGAATTTAATCAATTATAATTCCGATGTTGTTGCGCAATATGTTTGAGGGCACATTTGTTACACTTATAGGGTTCTGTACGCTTCGTTCGATCAATTCTACACAACAAGTTGATGATTGTGACCATATTGACGGATTACCCCTTAGCATGTATTAAACAATCAAACATACGTTCAATAGATTCGGCACCTTGGATTACCCACACACATACCATTCATATGTCACCATTGCTTGCAAATTAAAGGTCTTGGTGAGGTTTTATTTGCCTGCTTTCTGTACATCATTAAAATCAGAATTACATGTGCACCAACTGAGATTTGTGCAGCATAAAACGGCTTTGAAAATTTATTATCGGCGACTGCGCACTTTGATAGTACTTGGGTAAATAATAAGCATTTCAGAATTATAATGTCTCAAGATTCATGATCGACTTGATATTTTCTAAGTAGCAAAGCACATACAACTGAAATCGTATGCTGTAAAATAAGTTTGTTCAATGGAAACGTAACCACTTTTGAATTGACTCTGTGGCATCCATTTTATGGCATCATTATGTCCGATGATTTTTATTTTCTTTTTGTGGGCCTCTAGCATCTTACAGTCTCGCGGTTACAGATATTCATACATTGGCACCTTGCCAAGTCTGCAATTACAACACAGGTATAATTCATTTAGCGCATTTTCTACAGAGAAGTACAGTACATTGGGTCAAAAACCTTATATTCATTTTGGGAATAAAATACTTTGATATTTCTTAGCGTATTAAACCTACACTTTAATAGCAAACTATCTATGGGGAGTGTTTCTTTATCTTTTATTTAGTTAAATAATCACAAATATTCTTCGAGGAATCTAAAATGTAGAACAATCCAACCATAGCAGACCAGTCATAAAAAAAACTTTGGAACGCAATTAAGTTCTTAGTTCCAAAAAGTTATGTATTGGTAGAGGTTGCATTGTTATGCATGTTTATGGGACAAAAGAATCACTTCACCAGTGTCGTCTGCGTTGTCCATGTAAGGCCGACTGCTTATTTTCGTCAAGCAGAGCGGCACAAATGGGAAGCAAATCTTTGTTTGCCGTTTTCGTTTTCCAATGATGAAGATGTTCCGATTATCTCCCAAATGTTTGGGATTACTCAGCTTACTTGCAGGTTGTTTTTTTTGGGCCCCAATATGTAATCTTCCCTCTTGTCTGATGCTCATATCGCACGATGATATATATGGCATTTTTACACTTTGTACTAGCAACCTGTGGGTGGACATCCGACTTAGTTTACCACTACTCTGCTAAGTTATTGACCCGTGCCAAGCTAGAAAAGCTTATTGACTTTGTGACTTTACAACTCTGTGTATCTCCCTAAACGAAATTAAGGCTATTTTAAACCCCCAAGTTTATCAAACGTCCATGTTTATTACTACAAATTCTTCGAATGCATCAAGCGGCCTAAAGAAATAAGAGCAAATAAATTTATGACACCCAGCAATTTGCTTGCAATTGTCTATGTTTTACATCAAGTGGCACCTCAAACGACTCCGTAGTTGATAAGTTGTGTATGCTACAATAGTATACTACAATACTTGAACCAACGAGCTTTTAGTATATATATATGTAAATTCCACACATCAACATGGCCCCAACGTACATGCTTAACAACGTTATGACGATGCTAATGAATGAAAACTGTAATCACATATTCTTCTCATGCCGGTGCTCATAATGTAGGATGGTGCATTAATGACCCTCATCTTGGTTAAGTCTATGCTCTTCGCGTGATTGAGTAAACACAACACATCGGTTATTGCGACCTTAATTGAAATAGAGGTTAATTTACCATATTGATCGTCTACAGGAAATCCTATCATGAATAAATTCAATTACCAGGTGTAATCCACCTTGTACCAATCTACCAGTCCAATAAACGGAATGTTCACATCTCCCCTTTTGTAATTTCCGTGCCATCCAATCACGGTTATTGCCTTGTTTATCCTTTGAAATATGACTCCACCAGAACATGAACTAAAACATTACTCTGGCTTGTTTTTGTAAAGGCAGACTACCATGGAGGTATTCAGTTAACCAAGTTAGTTATAACTTATTGGGCATCTATGCCTATCTAATCGTTATAATTGATTTAAGGGTTGCCAGAACAAATTTTATTTGCGTCCAGCCGCTAAAAAGCGTCTTTTAAGGCTAGCCGTTCATATTAACGCCATTGATAAACCTTTTCGGGCATTTCAACTCACCAATGCCATTAGCACAATCGGACTGAATTACATAACGCAGTTCAAAACGTGAGTTGAGCTCGTCCAAAGAAAAGTCATTTTCGCATTTGGTGCTACTTGAATACTGAGTAAAGAAACTAAGGGAAGACGTCGATTTTTTTCCGGGATGTTATACCATTCTAATAGTAGTGTTGGACGAATAGCAACGAATCGGTTCCCCGAGGACTTTTTGTTTTGTCCAGCAATACGCACCAGACCATGGGTGACCTAATTCATCGGACGTTCTTGATGTTGCATGAACTTCAGCGTATTGTAATTCGATTCATCAAGCACAATGTGTTTGGTCACAGTAGTTGCGGCCCGATCATCGTTGAACTGCACAGTTATATAGGTACTGATATGAATATGTTGTAGTCTAATATAGTGTTGCACGTTCTTATTTTATAACCTTGGCGAAAAGTATAGCAATGTGACTCTTTTTAGTTTATTTGAATTGATGGGAACGTTAAGAGACAATATCCAGCGGAGGGTTTCGTTCAACAGTCGGCGTTGCTAATGCATCACTAGTATCAGCTATTAATTAACTTGGTATTATGCGCTGTCGTGAATCTGATAATTGTAATATCTAGTTTAACGGCACTATACATTTTGTGCTTTGCAGCGATACAAGATCGAGCTGAAATCCGAATCGTTTGATACGTAATTTGTTGGCTTGAATCCCATTATTGTCGGTTTAAGTAATCATGGTAATATATGGCTGTGTTACTCAGAGATTAATTTAGAGCTGACATGCAGGCCGTATCTTACCAAATATCCAGCGCTGGTGCAATCAATAGAATTTTGACCAACACGTAATCCAACTTTTTGACCGTTTCACTAGATTACGCACATCAATATTATTTTAAATCTCGCTCGCTAATGTTAGCACACATTTACATAATGACACATCACCAAATTGATGTTTCAAATATCATGGCGGAAGATTGCGTCCGTTTCGAGAATAATTCTATTGGTCCCAATGTTTGTACCACGTTATGATTCACACGCGTAGGCGCATTGCGTTGGTGAGCTAAAACATCGACGAACGTTGCGTTCGAGTGAACGAGCACAGGTCAAAGATCGGCCACGGGACATATCACGAACCATTATGTTGCGGTCGCAGTAGGTTGCAAACGAACTTTAGATATCTAAAATATTTGAAAATGAATATGTGAGCAAATTCAACACTCTATCGTCTGCACTAGCATATAGGGGTAGAATAATTACCATGTCTCACTGGCGCAGTTTCAGATTATCATATTCAATATAACCGCGCCTCAAATGAATATTTGTCGCTTATTCACATTTCCAAATGACATAGAAAGGGAGCTTAAGCTGTTACTTATATTTAGGATACAGGGTTTTCAGTTATATTTCAAACGCCACAAGTTTTTATTTTGCTTAACAGGCGGCTCCCGGATTAGAATCTGGAACGTGCTCAGAAGGCAAGCATAGTAGATAGCAGCGATAAAGGCATAAATAAGTATTGCTTAGTGCTATTCTGGTACAATTCGGGTGTGATTAAAAAGGCACATTTCATCTAGAGATGTGAAGTACATTTTCACAATACATGTTGATAACAAATGCATAACAGTTTGTTGGTCAACTTTTATTTATCGTGAAAAGTCAAATTGGGAATCTGTACATTGTAACGATTATGTGAACTCACCTAAAGGTACATCAAATTGTTAACAAGCAGCTAAGTGTAATGGTCAATAATGAACGACTACCCTTCGTTATTTATTGAGTAATGTTTCAGTCAGCTTAAAGGAGTTTCTCATTACATACCTTGAGAATGTTGAGAGCATATTAAGCACATGTGTATTCAACCTCTGCCTTATTGAGGAATAATTATTTCACTTTATTTTACATAGGAGTGACATTCTGATTTCTATAATAATAACAGGTAGAGATTATGTCAATAAACACGCTACAAGTAATGAAATATTTTAATTGCTAGGTACATTGCTGGAGCGAGCCGGTTGCAACACAGTACTGGATATTATAGAAGCTGCAATTCCATCTGCACATATATACCGATATCTACGTACCGTGGTTCATAGGAGTTATCAATGAGTAACAAACGCAACTGGCAGTTGAAGTGTTCATTATATGACATCCCAATACACTTACTTGATGCAAATATTGCGCCAAAGAACAAAGATGTGGTTGCCGTTTCGTCAGAATTGGATGTCACTGCGAATTGCTTGGCAGGCAAGGCAGTAAATGCAGTTTGAGCGGTCCACAATGGGGCCGCAGAAAGCCCAACCAACGCACTGCTCCTAGTTATCAATACACTGATACCTGATCCATTGCAAGCCATCCACACCACCTACACCATAATGCACACGATAAACGTTTTCTTGTATTCAAGTAATGAAATTAATCGTTTGGCAAGAAATAGAGATGAAAAAAATATATGAAGCATAGCGAATGGCCAGATTTATGGTGTCTTACTTTTCCGTTGAATATAGACTACTTTGTAGCATTTCAATGCTACTAAAAGCAATGAAGTACGCGAGAAAGCCGATACTTAGAGCGTAAAGGATCTTGATCAATATTTGGTAATTATTCATGTCTGAGTTGGCATCATCCTTCAGTATAACAGTCTAATTCTTGATTTCAAAAGGTATTTTCAAAAAAGAATTTTTTACATTTTCGATGAAATACTCCTTAGCTGCACTACTTTTATGATGCAAACAGAACACTAGTAAAATCACCAGATTAAAGACTTTATGTTTTATTACACATTGATGAGTTTGCAATAAGATAAGTACATGTCTTTGTTGTTGCACGTAGAATATTGTGCTAACTTCTTCTACTCCTTCATGTAACCTCCATGTTTACATAAAAATTATTAATTTTTTACATACAGAGACCATGAACATTAATGTGGGTAATGAGCCTGGAGCTATATGATCACGAAACATTGCCTTCGTGGCACTCTCTTATTACTGTCATGTGCCTCGATTTCCGAAGAATCGCATGCAGCATTGAAATTTATTACAAGAGACGGCGGAACTAGGATCATACATGAACACATATGTCTATAAAGAGTGCTAAAACTCACCTCCACTGATAGCTAAGTGCTTCAACATGAAGAAATAGGAAGCATGAAAAAAGTGTATATAACATATACATATATATATATATATTCATTTAATAATATATATGTATGTATATATATATATATATATATATGATTATATATATATATATATATATATATATATATGTGTGAATATATGTATAGATATATATATATATATATATATATATATATATACGTTATATATCTGTAAATATATTTATGTATATATGTAAATATATGTATATATGTATATATATATATATAAATATACATATATATGTAACTATATGTATATATATAATTATATATACATTCTTGTTAACCTGATAGTTGCAGGTGTAGCTTACTCGTCAGAGATAACCGCATTCCTCTTAATTCATTTTATGTTAAATACATTTCCTACAAAGCGTAATGGTAAGCACTGTACCAGAGAGCGACCGAAACATAAACGCAGCCTTGCGTTAATATACGATAGATTTGTGGCCTAGGGTGTGACGCGCTCTCCTCTTCCTAATGATCTTTGATATTTCCCCTTTCGCAACACTATCGTACGGATATTTTACTTAATCAAAATCCCCTGAAGCAAATGCGGTCGTTCCCGTCATTAAGCGCAATTTTAATACATTTGTAAATATCGCATGGTTTCACAGTCAAATTGTCTGCATGCGTTGGATGATATATTGCCAATTATGCTGCGGCAGCATGTAAATAGGATGCGCTATTATTCTTTTTAACTGCTACAAGTCTCAATGAAAATCACTATTGCATGTTGTGTAAATAATGCGAACTACCAATGTATCTACGCTGCGGCTACTAAACAAGCATTCATCGATTCCACATTTTCGCACCAATATCTTGCAGCTAAAATAGTTGGCGAATTTAGAAATTTGCTCGAAAAGACCACCGTTCAGACACCTGCCGTTTGGTTATAAGTTGTAATTTTTGGAAACAACGTTAGTTGGACACAAGAGTGTGAATTTGCAAAATCTATTATGCTTGATTAATTATGCAGTAGAAGCATTGACTCAGGCGTTTACTTGATAACAAATTGGTTTATGCATTCACATTAACTTGCAAAGTCACTGTTAATCAGACCAAATACTGGTGTCTCTTTTCATTGTTTACAACGCTGCGTTTTATAGTCTCATTGCGCCAGTCATACCCAATCATTCTCCACATAATCGGATGGCTTGAACATAACAGATGAACTTGAATACATACAATACAATATCTTCAACGATAATCTTACTTTAACCTCTCAAGGATCAATGAATGGTATTTTCTATGTGCACAGAAACAACTTATTGGCCAAATCCTTGACAAGATTTTCCTTCGCTGTTATACCCACTTTTGTTAGATTTGTGAAGGTGATACACTACCTGGTACCAACAGATTTTACCTGCAATCTTCCTGTGTCTAGCCGGTTTCGGTGAATGACTGTACCATCGGCTATAGTGGTTTATAACATATCTTAATCTACGGTTATCATATCAGATGCATTAAGCAAGGTTTGTAAAATTTCACGCAAGTTGCTCTAATGCGGATTTAAGTTTTATTGAACTGAAGCTTTGATGGGAATAATGAGCCACCACCAGCTTCAGTACTGTATATTTATTACCATAAAGTTGTGAAGTATGACATGGTACCAGACTATCCTATCAAAGTCTCGATATTGGTAAATGAGAATATCAATGCGATAGGATGAACCCACAGGCAGTTGTTCCCAATTAGTGAATGATTATAGTGAATCATAAATGTTCTCTATGTGTAGCATAGTCGCCGAGTAGATATGTATAAGGATGAAAATTAATAGAGGTAAATTTTGTTCATGATGCTATTTATAATTAGCCATTATCAGGTAAAATTTTATTGAAGTATTGCTTTTGTCAAAACAATCCGGGCCAAATCCACCGTGGTTGTACAATTGTAGTTGCCACTTTTATAATCAACCCTTTAAAGAAGCCATTTTTGCCAATTCGGCACAATATCTATTTATTTCCCGTTTAGTCGGGAGCACAACATCGTCAATAGTATATCGATTCCGTATTGAAGCGTACGACATTAAATTCACTCGCGCAAAAATTGTTCACTCGTTTTCACGGACACAGGTGCGTTACGCCTCATCAGAAGTAAGCAACAGGCCTTTAAAAGGGCATGAAAAATAGCTAATAGGACTACATAGTGGGCAAGCTATGGCATATGAATCGGATCAGTAGTTGTACAGTGATGTTGGTTCAGTACATTCAACGTAGATATACAACTTTCTCAGAATTCTTAACATGGCAGTAGAACCAGCAGGTTGCTTGACTTTTGTATTATCTTATTGGCGTCTGGCTTTTGATTTTACCAATGATCTTTTCTATCCCGGAATAGAACAATATGCACCTGCATTATACTCCGAATTAAAGTGTATACATAACAAATTATTTTGAATTGCACATACATTTTAAGCTAACTCTTAAGTATTGTATAAATCACCACCACATACATTGTGCTTAAATAAACTGAATACCACCATTGCAATTACAAGGGTCGTGTTCTTGAAGAGCTTGTAACTTATATATTTTTCATTTGCTGGCCTGGTAGCGTATCCATGGGTAATCAACTGATCTTGAAATGTGTTGGCTGGGTATCGATCCGGGTCGAATTGAATATTATGGTTTGTTACATAACCGTTGTAAGTTGTTTGAAGTGATGTGTTGACGATGTTTAGTCCCCTTCAAAACAGGGGCGTCAAATATTGGATAATTTAATGACGTTGCTATGAAGCACATACATATGCAAATCCCGGTTCTATAAGCATTGATGAAGCAGCGGGGTATAACATAATAGCATTTCCGCCCAGCAGCATCTTGTTGTTATCATATAATCATAGTTATGGCCAATCTAGGGTTTTTCTAGAGCCCTCTTGAAGGGGAATGTATGAAATGCGTATTGAGTTTGTTGATATCGTTTTTCCTTTTACAACCGAACGAAAAGGAGTGAAAATTAACTAACACATTGCCTACGATGAATTCATGGACGAGTTAATTGTGACTTGATGCAATATGAGTTTTCCAATGGTATAGCAACGGCAAGCAAAAATCTTATTTGCATTTTAATGACAGAGCCAGATATGCTGATGGTTATTAACGTTCGGATAAATGACAATTGATCACACCAACGTCCGTTGGTATTTGGCGTTTAATAAGCTGAGGTTAAGAAAATCGAGAAAAAGCTTTAGCCCTACACATGCTTGTAATCCGGCTCAAACGCATTAATATAACTCGATACATATGTAAATGTGTGGTTTTATCATTTTTCGTCATGCATTGTCATTGTTTCCTTTTAACAAATCATCAAATCACTAGCAAACTTTTGTTAAGAAAAAGTTCTACTTATATATTAACAATTAGTTATTCACTAGACGCGTGAATCACCAGCATGTTGCCTCAATAATTCAGTAGTACATTTATTACTCAGTTACTCATCAATCGCTCTTTCCCAAGGATAACCCAACACTCCTTCAATGTAATCAGTATTGATCATTTGATGTTGCTTTGTGAATCAATTGCAACGTATTTGGCATAAACGACCATGCAGAGCAAGTCCGCATGGAATTGCGACAGATGTAAAATGTTTTGAATTAACGGTTACATTCAACTCTACAAATAATCCAAAGAGCTCGCTAAGCTATGCTATCGGCAGCTGCTTACTGACAGACTAAAGCCCCACGTTATGGTGATTAAATAACCGTTGGAAATGGTCACCATCACAATAACTGGTCGGATATTTGACAGATCATGGATATGAGAAGATAATGTTCAGTTATGACAATAAACTGCTCTATCCAAGATTTTATTGGGTTAAAGGAAACTTCCATCGTTATCTTTTACCCAAAACCCCGTTTACTTTTATACTACTTCCGTAGGTCCCTAGCACGATAGGTTGTTCTTGACTGCATTACATGGTTTTATGCTTCACCCAACCGGAATGTCTGATAACACTTCCCATACTGGTATTGAAAGATACACATTCTACGAACGATTGCTGCTTTGATAAGTGCAAAAAGCAGTTCTCTTATTGCTTAATCATCATAGGGATCCGTTTAAGAACCACACAATTGCTTTGTCTTGGATAGCCAAAGTCTCTTAAGCAACGTGGGCAGACAATACTGACCTATCTGACATTTTACGGACTGTACTTGCTATCGTGTATGTTGTATTCATAAATAACCACTACTCCTTGTACCAAAGTACTTACACATTAGCTTATCGTGATAGCTGTTAAATTGGAACGGGTCATCAATAACCATTTATGCACAGAGGCTAATATCAAGTTGGGCTGAAACGATGTTACCAGTTAATACTTACGGGTCCCAACTACATGGCACTTGGCTGTTACTTCCACATCCATTCATTCAGATATACCTAAATTTCATTTACCACCAGGAGTGGCCATTTATAGAGACATCAGCATACCTAGTGCTGGTTTGTGAAAAGGAATTGCGACATAATACAAGAGCATTCAGACAATAATAACGCTCTCTGCATCAAGCAAATCGTCTCGCTCTGCCCATACGGAAGTTAACAGTGTTAACTACACTAGATTAAGGTTCGGCTTACCAGCTGAATGACATCATCCTGTCCGATATAAGCGAAGGCAGATGAGGAGAGGTTATTGAAGCTGATACTGGTCATTTATTATCATAAATTGCTGTCATATTGGATGACTTATCTCTCTTAACCAACAGCTTTTGTGATTTCCGATATTAAGCTCTACTATGATTAATACACCTGTTTGTTGTTGTGCGATGAGACAATTGGTATTATAATTATCTGAACCGGTAACATGTTTAATTAGATCGAACACCAATGGTGGATTGAGTAGGATATTTTATTGAAAATCGCTGCGTCATTCCCATGTAAGCCACGAATCAACTATTTGTGTTTAGTTCGCGAGGGGTTATTTTGATTTGCAAATACCTCCTTTATTACCGCATTTGTCAGAATAATGACTGTTGGGAAAGTGGCCAAAAATGATACCGATAATAATATTGCTTGTAGAGACAGTCAAGGTCGAACAGCTAATGTATTTTGCAACTCTGCTGACCACTTTGGTACTTGTTTTCGGTTGTTCACTTACCTCCGTGCGAGCCAAGGGTCGAGGGTAGGACGATTAATCATCAATTAGCTTCATCTCGGTTTGTTATTTTGCCCTATGTGTAACCAGTGTTGTTCTGTAAACTACTTTTCCGTGTGCCAATCCAAATAATACCCTTTTTCTATATCTATCATTACATACCGGCATTGCTTCCGTGACTTGTGATGAAGCAATTAGGTTCTTTGCATTTCCATAACGGGTTGCATTCGAATGTGTGCATTCTTTATGGCTGGTATGATCACAAAACCATCAAGCCGATGTGGTAGTCTCACTACGCTAATTGTACATAGTCGTTGAACTGATATCATTGCGCGCACACTCATCCAACACTGAGCGTAGTTGCCAAAGATTTGGTACCTTATTAGATGCTAATGCCTGGAACCTAACTATAGGCATAGCATGCGGATTGATCTGTCTGGACGACAAATCAGATACTCACGAGCCATTCTTGTCAATCGACATGTACAATTGACAGGTGGTATATTGACAAAATTGGCAAACATAATAAGCCATATTTATATTCAATCTAGATCGTTATTTACAACTACTGTGGGTTTTAAATGGTTAGCGATGCAAAATGACTATTCAATATGATATAGCGCCAAACATTTTTCATAAACAATGAAATGGTCCATTCGATAAATATCATAATATTGTCTATTCCATAAACCAAACATAAGTAACATGCCTTCCAAGACGCTTTTCATGATTCGAGTCCTCAATATAAAAGAATTTTCAAGACAGGCGGCTTTGTGTCTCAATACATTTGCCTCACTTTATGATTGCCGTACCACATTAAGAGAATCAAGAACCTACCCTATATATTGTCTACCAACATAATACAGAACTTAGCATATATTTTTTTCGGATAGTCGATTGGTCTCGCCAAGTGATTGTTACAAGTCATGAGAAATATCATTGTAAGCATAGTATAATGTGCCGTTCTTTGGGTATTCCACAAGATTGAATGGCTCTGATATTGAATTTTTTTTCTGATATAATTTGAAGCTTTTGTTGACATTATATATAAAACTGATCTTAAGTTTATAGCGTCCTTATTATCTTCAAGCTCATAGATACGCGAATGTAATTATTTCTCAACTATTTAGCATTTACTGTATGCTAGTTACGGCTGCACTCGAGCTTATATCACGTACCATTTGGCTACAACCCTTATCACATGTTTAGCAATTACATTTTAGCCAACCCAAACGCGCATCAATTGTTGGGTGCTGTTTGTTCTGTAATATGGAGATGCTCGATTCATCATAGCTCAGTAAGTATTATTTAAGAGTTAGAAAACCGTAGACATAGACCAATCATCACCAGATACCACTCGCTCATAGAGAATCGGTAATGTAGTACTGTCTTGAATTGCGCTGAAATTGATGCAGTGCTTCATGTTATGTATGGGCAACAACCAGCTCCACCGGATTTCGCAATATTGCATTCGCCCCCTTTGCAAAATGCCGTATAAATGCGTTGACCTTTTCTGTACAATAATTCAAAACGATTTTATTAATGGCAAACTGCTATAACATATGAAGAAGCTAATGACTTAAATCCCAGCCGTCTAGGTGAAAGATATTCTGGGTGGTGGGTATTTATTTATGTAGAGCCTATGAAAGTAGGCTATTGCAAGTGATAGCACGTACTTAATAGGGTTGAACTGTACATATGTTTGTATTTGAAAGACATTTGATAATAAATTGGTGCCTGTTGACAAGATTTATGTGATTAGATAGCCAGCTGGGCCAATGATAACGTTCCGCAGTGCACCTACTTCGGCGCTGCTCTATGAATAATATGCATACTGAGAACAATTTTAGATTGACGCATGGATCAACTGTAATAAGAGACCACCATGAAAAGATCTTGCGTGATATTTTGACTGAAGATTGCAAGCATCATTATTTAAATGCACAATAATGACTCTAATCTCTGTTCTTAAAGATCAGAGATTGCTACTTTCATGAATGCTACTCTCAGACAATATGCTGTCGAACATGCTTAAACACGATAAACAATCTTGCTTTTAGTTTGGTTGTGGTATGCAGATGTCAAAACAACAGAGAACCACACCCAATCACAGACAAATTAACCGATTTGTTTTTTTTAGAATATCATTATCAGTGGATAGGTTTGCAATCACTCAGTGTACGATAATGATATCGATTGTGTAACTGTTACTAGGCGTTTGGTACAACCGCTTTTTATCAAATGACCTGTTCGGAGGAAAGATCACATAAATAATATAAATTGACTATTCAACAAATACAACTCTGAGCAATGTTTAACGAATATTTTGCATGCATCAACAGTCGCGTGAATTGTTGTCATACCCGTGTTATTAACGTGCTTGTGGCATGCATATGTACATTTAAATCAATGTACAATGCAGCTTAACAGGTTTTGCGGTCACGAATGAACAATTAAATTGATAATTGTACCCTCCATCAAGAAAGCCCTTCGATGCTTACCTAATTGTTGAGAGACGTCGGTTTACGTGGGAATTCATTCGTGTTTTATTTGGATAACTCATAATTGAAACATTATCAACAAATTGCTTCAAATCAGTTTAGCGATTGTTTATTTGTTATTATTTGTTTTTGCGATTATTAAATTTGGATAGATAAATCAATCCTCCACATCAGCGTTTTTGCGAAGCACAGAAGCCTATAACCATTAAATTTGGCTAGATGCTGTCACTGAGGTAGATCATGCAAAGTAATAATGATCCTGTCAACGTCTTGGTCAGTTTGCCCATAATGTTAGCAGCATTTCCTGCTGTCATATTATATCCGTAGAGATGCAAATATGCGCGCAACTGGATTCAGATCCAGCTATTGAAATTAGGAGACAGAGTTCTATGACACCGTTTCATATGTTCGTGTGGGAAATGTAGCCTCATAATCAAGACTAGCGGTAGCTGTATGCATACCCGGCATTACTCTATTGCGCGAAGCCATCGTTAAGTCGTTTCCTGCTTTACTCATATCCAATTTGCGGTATACTGTTTTGGCCTAATTGCGTAGGACGACACGGGGAGAATAAGTCAATAAGGTCGGACGATAATTAGGCTCGTCTCACCACGCACACAGCATTGCATTCTGGTCATGCGGGAGCAATTGATGTAACTACCAGATTAAGTTTACACTTACTCGCTGAATAATATTATCCTGTCAGATATAAACCGAGGCTGATGAGGTGAGGTTCCCGCAGCTGATGCTGGTCATATATCATCAGTTTGCGCATAATTTGCAGTTATATTGGGTGACTTACCTGTATACACTAACAGCTTACACGGATCCCTATGATGATCTCAAATATGAGAGACACACCAGTTTGTTCATATGTTTCGTTGATATATGGGACGAAAAAAGGCAGTTGAATCACAGGAACGGAAATACAGTCGTAACGGAGACCTTACTCATTGGTATCAGTTTTTCTGCATCCGCGTATTGGATGTTATTGTTTATGGTAATTGGACGATGTACTCTGAGTAGTGGTCTCAGTTGCTCACTCTCTTCTGTGCAAGCTCAGGGTCAAGGCTGAGACGATGTTGTCAACCATGGACTATAATCAGGTAGAGTCAAAAGATTACTTAAAACATTTGTCCTCAAAATGCATATCGACCGAAATATAATGTGTCCCTCGAGTTGTCTTCCTTCAAAAGCAACATCGACATGACTTGATGATAATTCAAATCACATCAGCACATAGTACCAAGTTTAATATTAGTAAATATAAGTAAAATACACTGGCGGTTTGAATCGCAACGCTGTCCATAGTTTCATCAGATAATTTTTGCTAACGTTGCATCAATTTATCAACATCGATCTAGCCAAAGAAACAAAAACGTGGATACCGATTTGTTGCTTGCTATCATGCACCAAGAATAAAACTATTTGACATAAATATGATACATGGACTGCTGATTTACATACAGTCGCAATCATTGATTTGTTTGCAGAAAATATTTTTCCATCGCCGGTAAGCGAAGATAAAAGACTTTACCAAGATGAAAGTAACCAATATGTCATCAAAACGTGACATCAGTCATGAACTTAGGAGATATTGCTTGGAAGTTGTCCCAAGGTCGCACCCGTTCTATAGACGGCATTATCTCCATATTTCCATATAACATTAAGCTAACATTTCATTGCCTACTTACGTTGATATTTTCTCCAGTGCTTATTTACATACACATATTTTGTGTGACATTGATACAATTTTATAAATTCCTGAACAAGTATTACGTTTCATGGCAAGAATAGGTGTACATCACATATATTCTACTGACATATCTTCTGCCTCTGGTATTGAATAATGATATAATGCAAGAAAGAAATCAGTAACAAAGACATTTTACCTGATGCATATCAAAATAAGAGAGCATCAAATTATGTCCGACTATAAATATTCGGTTAATTGCTTTCTCTTTGCGACGTATCATTGCGCAACAATGCCTAATATGATATAATTCAGATGCTATACAGGCTTGATGGAGAGCTCATATACATTTGCTCATTTGCGAATGCACATTTCTGTTTAATGTTACTGCGAACACAATTCTAAAAACATGAGTCATTTCAAATATTTTATAGTTACTTTTGACCGGCTGAAAACATCCACAGAGAAAAGGCCAGTCATGGGTAAAAAAATTATGAAGGTTCGACGTTAGTTTTCGTGAATGCCGTCAACTAGGTGCAAATGAGACACGTATCGGCAAATAGCGCGATATCGAAACGCATGATGTCATAAAAAGCAACTTATAGTCACTGAGAACATCATAATATTCATATAATATAGCTCTATACATATATAATTGACATATAAATTGGAACATCTGCAAATACTATCACATTCTCTATTCCATAAATCAAGCGAAAGCAAGCATGACTTACCAGACGCTTGTCATAGTTCCAAACCCGTACTTTGGTAAGAAAGAAAAGATGTTTGAAAGCTACATAATGCAAATCTTTCAAACATGATTCATGTAGTCGATCATATCGATATCGTGCCCGGTGGATTTCTGTGATGAACATTATCATCGTTAGCAAAGTATGATGGGGCGCTCCTTTGGGATTATATGATTTTGGAACATTGCTACATTGAGTATGTAGGGAATGTATCATAACCCGTTGTGCACGGTGGAGGTGCATTTAAGAACAGAGTGTACAATTATAATATTATGTCCTCTTTCATTTTGTCAGTTCACAAAGGGACAAACTTATTTCTCAAACATTTATAGCTATCATGACTGAACTGATTGCCTCAGCTTCAATTATTTTTCGAGAGGTTGACTATTTATTCACTGGCTTACCTTGACTGGTCGCATATTTACTCGGTTAAGTGACACAGGTCAGGTAGAAGACAATTGTGCTCATTCGTTGAGAACAACTCGATTCAAAAGCTGTTGATACTGGCATTTGTATCATACATAGACCATACATACAATACGAGCTCGGACAATCACACTATTCGTCTTATATAATAATCATCAACTCAATCCACGTTGGCTCAATTCTTACCTTTTATCGTTGACCTTTGACATTCAAACAGTAAGGTTATGAAATTGGCCGTCATTAAGTATAGAAAGCCATTGCGCAATTTTAAGGCATTACCAAATGCACCAAATATGCATTGTGTTGGGGTGCGCTTTGTTCCTGTAATATGGTGATGCTCAACTCATCACAATATGTTCAGTAACAATTATTGCATACCTTAGAATACCGCTGACATAGACCCATCATCACAAGATACCACTTCCTCATAGAGAACGGTAATTTAGTCTCGAATTGCGCTATAATTGATGTATTTCTATATCTCATGTAAAATGCCTTTTTAATACGTCCACCTGGATATCAATAATTGAAAGCGGTGTTCATAAAGGCAAACGGCGAAGAAGCAAATTACTTAAATCTAAGTGAATGCATCTGTAGGGTGTAGGATCTTTTGGATATTTTAGTCAATAGGAGGCTATGCATACTTGGTGTTGGAGGCAATAGCATGTACAAAATTGGTTAACAATGTAAAATTTATTTGTAGTTATTCGAACACAAAACGGAGCTTGTAGACGAATGTTTTTTGAAGGATAGACACGTAGGACAATGATAGTGAGGATCAGTGAATAATTTCGAAATTGTTGTACGGACCTACAGTAATAAGAGACCATTAAGAAGAGATCTTGCGTGATAATCTGACTGAAGATTGCGGGCATCATCACTTTGTGGAAAAGCCCGTCTGTAGATCCCTTTGAATGAACAATAATAACGTTACTTATTTATGTACTTGAAGACCAGATATTGACGCTCATGTTATGCTATGCCACACACTTAACCAAAAAAACAATCACATATGTGTTTGATAATGGTCGGCATTTGTATAAACAACAGATTAGCACACGCAGACACCGACAAATCAACCTGTTTGATTTTCAAAATGTCATAATCAGTGGATAGGTTCATGAATATAAACTGTATGATAATTATATTTATTGTGTGACTGCAATCATGCGTTTGGTACAAACGTATTGAATTGTTGTCATACCTGTGTTTATACCTGTCTTCGTGTTCGTGCTGGTCTCCACATTGCAAGCATGAAAAGGTGATGTTGCAACATGTAACCGTAGAAGCGATCATTTACATCATTGAGGGTTGTTTTTAGTAGTAATGAGCCAAACAAAATTTGGAAACAGAAATTATTATCCAAATTACCCAAAGCAAGGTATCATGAGGCACATCAATCAGATCTCAAGCATGATTAATTCATCAGTTTATTTGATATATTTCGTTGATATATAGGACGACAAAAGCAGGTTGAATGAAAGGAACGGAAATTCAGTCGGAACGCAGCCCCGCTCATAGGAATTAGCTTTCCTGCATCCGTGTGTTGGTTTTTTCCGACCGCAGTATATGCAACTTTGAGTTTATTCACATAACTCACCAAAAAAAAAGGATTATTATTTTTTAGAGGTGCACATTGAAATTAGGCACGGCTTATTTGCGACATATATCCCAGGAGAATAATAATCGGAATATAATAATCGAAAACGGCGAAATGTTTCATTATATCGATAACTAGTGGTAAAAGTTTAACCATAGAGTAAAGATCTGAGGCGGGTTATATTTGAATAGCTAAATGTATATGTGTTCCTGGTTGCTCACTCACTTCCGTTCGAAAACCAGGGTCGAGCGTCGGACGATTAATCGAATGATCCATAAGCGTCGTTACTCTTCGTTATTTCGCCATGCTTTTGACCAGTCTGTCATCTGTCATCTCTTTGCAGACAGCCGATTAAAATGACACTTTTGTTATATATGATTCCAGTGTAATACCTTTTGGTGATGACAGCGGCGTTTATGCAGTACTTTTAATTGTTAAAAACCATTTGCCAATCATTTTCCCTGCTTAACACGCACCGTAAGCTTTGTTATATGTTAAATGCCTTTTGTTTTGGTCCTCACTCAAGAGCAAATTTTTTTGTCAACTGCAAACTGTTGTAACATTATGTCAATAGCACCGTCTATGTTAAGATTATGTAGATTAAGTAGAGGTCAGGTGTCAGGACCGACCCTTGACATCGCTCATAACCCGTGCCGAATCTGATGTAATGCCATGTATCAGCAGTCTCTGCCTCATATGTTGGATCCCGATTCGGAGATACTTATTATACATCAAGATCGAAACCATTTACAATCCCGCAAATGTAATGGAGGTGTGAACAGATTTCATGAATCGACAGGAAAGAAGCATCATTATTTATGTGAGTTTTAACAGTAACAGGCGACAACAGAACATTATGGTATTGATGCAGCAATTCGAAAACAATTTGAAGCCAAGGTTTATCGTCTGCTATTCTTGCTCATTGCATATTGTAGCTCATTAGATAAACGCAGGTTTCATTTCTATGCTGTTTGCAAATTTACTGTTTTGTCTGCGCCACACAGTTCCCCTTTTTAACCAAACCAAGGTGAAAAGAATAATAGGTTTACCACATCGAGGGCAGATTAATGTCCGCATCATCATGGATCAATGGGAGAGATGATATTGCCATTGACAGACGATAGGATTGCGTAAATGTTGTGAAGGTTTGACACAGACTAAATTGATTTTTTCTTGATGTACGGTTACTTTTTCTAAAATATGTTTTGCAACTAGGTCATAAGGGGATAGTACTGATCTACTTGC
This sequence comes from Urechis unicinctus, assembly GCA_034190875.2. NCBI lineage: Eukaryota > Metazoa > Annelida > Polychaeta > Xenopneusta > Urechidae > Urechis > Urechis unicinctus. The sequence goes on along the minus strand of CM067356.1, from coordinate 42,138,880 downwards.
TGAGTTGATGAATAGAATGCCTAATAAAAGATGGCATACGGAATGTTCGAGCCCAGTTGGTGCAGCAGACGTATTGTATTGTGTTGTCATCTCATCGTACCACCACATCCTGCATACACGACTTTGTCAAGATTTCTTAACTGGGATAGATTCATTTGACTTATGTACCATCTTTTAAGCCATAGAGCTCATCAAACCACCGTTTTGGTCGTGAAAGGCAAATTTATTTAGTAGTTCGAGTGGATTAGGTGTCTGCCGGGGGTAATTGTTAGCAGCTATGCTTGGTCTCCGAGACTTCTCCGCTATCTCACTGCATATCTGAGCATGTTTTAAGTGCGCGGTGGTAATCCTTCTAAGCCGTTATTACCAGCGTCACGGGCAATAAACACTTGCGCATTACGGTCCGCTAATATGGTAATCACACAATGAAGACCAACATAAACTTCGATCAGTGGAACGAGTCGCCACCTATGTAGTTAACAATATATATTGCGCTAACACAGCAATACAATCTGCCGTTATGCATCAAACCCAATTACTGAAATCTGATAGGACGATGATGATACGCTTTGCGTATATCTCCAGTAATCTTCCTTAACTTAGACTGCGCTATTTTTCCAATTGATATGCGTGTCGGGTCATATTCCAGGGGATAAGTGAGGCAATTACATGCTGTTTGTTTTATCTGAACGAAGGTGTGGGTAGATGCAGGGATTACGCTTGACAATATCATTTACTGGGAATTCATTTCGACCATAAATATTATATAGGGGCTATTGCTGTACTCACAGTCACAATCATCGATTTGTACAGCAGGATTCTTTTTCAACCGACGATAAATGAAGATAAAAGACCTGACCAAGATGAAGGTAACCAATTCGTCATCAAGCATAATATGCGCCTGAATACGGGAGAATATAAGCATGAAGTTGTCACAGGGACGCACCAGATCTATAGACGGCATAAGATACATGTTACCATATATTTGTTTGATGCTCAATAGATCATGCATATTTTGAATATGTGACATTTTTCCCTAAGATTCCATTCAACTAACTCAATTGAAGTATTCATTCCCTGTGATTACCCGTTACTTACAATTGTGTATGCATATAGTCATGCCTGTTAAGAACTTTATATGGTACGATATTTACGGAGGTAAATCATAGCGTTCCACGCTGCGTCTTTCTTTGAGTTTATCTTTGATTCACATGTATACAGACAGCTTGTTTTAGAATGATGTATATACAACACTTTTATGATATTGCTTGATCATTTTGGTGAAGATTGTGGGCATCATTGTATAGCGGAAATATCGCGTTCGTAGACGCTGTTCAGTTCAATAATGACGCTACTTATCTGTGTTCTTAACAACCGCAGATTTATGCTTTATTGTCTGTTCTTTTCAGTTAATATAATGTAGCACATATTTGTTCCTTTCTGGTTGGCATTGTTAAAAACATCAAAGGACCGATATTGTTTTACGACAGACATTCAACAACAAATAACACATTGAAAAGAATGTGTCGCTGTAATACTACATTTCATAACACCGTTCGTTTTACCAAATGACCTACTCAGATGACAGATTGATTAGTAAATTAATGAAAGGCTAATCACGTATGCGTGCTGGTCGCGACATAACGAGCTGTCAAGAAAAGAATATATACATATATATCTATGCCCAATACGACTATGACAGGTATTGGTTCGCAAATGGATTAGTTAATAGACGAGAATGGCACCGCAGGGTTCTGTTTATACGACAGGTACGTACAGATGACGGGTAGCACAAACATGGATCGTTCTTTAACTCTTAAACTCATTAATCACATACACTTGATAGGACTAATTGGCACATTCCGTAATCCTTGTTGATTGAGTCATAAGGTATAATCAATGTCGAATGGTATGAATGTGAATTATTTATATAATTACTAATTATTTATCTAATTACTACGCATCGCGTCATCTGTTATACAAAACCTTCATTCAATGAACGTATTCAAACTATGAGTTCTTTATTTATGTAATAGTATTTACCATTTAGGTTGTAAGTAATGTAAGCTTCCCGGTTTATGCATTCAACAATCATATCTCAATATACAAATCAATTATTGATTATTGAAAAATAATCAACCAGTAGATTTCAATCAGTTGAAACGAGATTCATTTGTGTACATATTCATTTAGGGCGATTAGTCGAGAACAGAAGCTGATGACGATATAATTTGGCTCCATACTCAGGCTATCTGAAACCTTACATCATCCACACCAGAGCTTCCTTGTACATGTAGGTAAGCGAAGCTCCATTCACTTCATACTGCGCTGCTAATAAATGCTTGGCAGAATGCTGTGTACCAAGCTGAGATTCCTCCGTTCCCCAACATGTAGTTTGAGAAACCGTCATACACATCGCGGTAGCTCTGTTATTAATAGGTTAAATAAAACTGCAGAAATAACTAGAAAAACATATCAATGATATATAACGAATAAAATTGGTCGAATAATTAGCGAAGAGTGGCAAAAATTGGAACTACAGGCGGCTACGTTTGTATTAATGTCCTGGTATTGACATAAGACTCTAACACGGTTTCTTATGTTTTGTCTGAGAAATGTTGGCTTATCATCAGCACTTATGGTAACGGTATGAAAACTAACGGAAGAAGAAACAATAAAGTCGCTTCTTTATGTAGCAGATTAAACCATTTAGATCATTTGACATTTACATCATTTTACTTTTCGGAGTAGAAAGTCAATCATTATATAATTTGTAAAGTTGCTAAAATATGGACATAAAAAAATCGTAAAAGGGATCTATTTACAATACAATGCCAAATAGCGAACCAAATAAAAACATTACCGGTTTAACGAGCGGCTTTTTAATGCAGTTTGTCCAACACTCCCTAATAACACGTTTATAACAAAAAATATTGAACTGCAAAACCTCTGCGATCAAGTTTAAATAGACGCATGTAGCACGGACCGATCGCAAACTGACATATGATTGCAATATTTGCTCTTACAAAACGTTCAATAGCTAATAAATTCGATTTGTATTTATGCAGTCGTCATTAATTTTGGTTGTTATTATAAACGGGTACACAATTAGAACGGTAAATACAGCACACAATACTAGAAAGTCACAGGGTCGGCACGTGATGGATGAGATATTGCCAACGATCCTGTAGCAACAGTGAGCTTTGAGACGCCATTATTCGTTGTTATTTTGACTTGTCTACATTGACCTATCACCCAAGACACCCAAGACTATAAGGTTTTGTGTATAAAGGGGGGAAACGACCGCTTGGTCGTATTTTATTAGTGCATATCTTTACTTTATACCGCGATGAGATAAGTCGCTTCTGAAACCACTACACCCTAGGGCTTCTTTATGACTAGAACATATATAACGTTAAAGAACGTGGACATTGTTATTGCCCACTTGAAATTGCCCAGCCAACAATATCCAATTGCTCTTCCGTAATCATCTGTCTGGCCATGCAGCTAATCCGATTCGTTTCTGATTGGGCTTCATTTTCGAATTTTTCCCATATAATGGATTAAGCATTATAACAGTGTTGTTGATCACCACAGAAGTACTTGCTAAGATATAAACCAACAGCTTGGTTTAATGTTGATTATTGTATCCACTCTATGAACGGAAGCACTCTACTTTACGGACGAGGCTAGTTAGCACATTATGACAACGTGTGTAACGTTACGATTGGATATGTTACATCCCGCCTTCTTAGATATAATTAAAGTTTTGTGATATAAAGTATTAGTATGCAACGATATTAGACATACGCTTAAAACTTATTTGGATCGATACCTGTTGTATATACGGACACTATGGTTACACTGATAAAGGTTACTTGTAACATATAGTCTCTGCAATGCATTGTTACACTATTGTCACACTATGTTCAGTGATCAAGTCGGTTTGGTTTTCAGACTATACGGTCCAGATGTTGTCCCGGTTTGGTTTACTGTGACAAGTTTAGGATTGTGTGAGGTACTGAGAGGATATGGAATTGTAAAAGCTTCTAGTGTGCTTATACTATAATCTAGGGCATCTGAGTTAGTTGTTGGAGCAGAAGGTCTGAAAGGGTCAGGTTGTAATGATTCTCTTTTGTGTCTGTGATGCTATATCTATAATATGCTTCCTATATCTTCGAAGAATTGATCCATATGGTGCTTGTAAAACACACACACACACATATATATATATATATATATATATATATATATTATGATATATATAATATATATATATATATATATATAGATATATATATATGCATATTCATATATATGTATATAAATATATCATATATATATATATATATATATGTATATATTATATATATATATATATATATATATATATATATATATATATATATATATGTATATATATATATATATATATATATATATATACCTTATATAGTATATATGATATATATGATATATATATATATATATATATATATATATATATATATATATATATATATATATATATATATATATATATATACCTTTATGTTGGATATAATGCAATAACCGGTTAGCTAACTCAATCAAATGTACAAGCCAAAACATTCACCAACGACACTTAATACATGTAGCATATCGAACAACCCGTCAACGTATCCATACACAGTTTTCCTTAATTAAACATCGTACTCAATTAGACGGTGCAATGTCTTACTTTGATTCCGCTTCAATGTTACGTCCCTGATTAGCTACTACCTCCATCCATGAATTGGAGACGAACATTCACACAATCATAAATGCTAACAGTTCTTCGTTGAAGTTGACATAGACCATTGGTGCCACAGTATATACGCTATGATTCGTACACCATGATGCACGCGTAAAGTTTGCATCAATTAGCGTGAATTACTGTATATATGATGATGAATCATCTATCAGAGATTTTTATCCATCTAGGTTTATGCTTGTGGCGGTTCTAGCGAGTGTTTCCCCTCCCAATAGTGGTTGTGCATCAGAGGGACGCCGCGACATACCTTCCACCCACGTATGTAATCACATGTACCGCATTTCAGTCGTTTGTGTTAATCACATCTTCCATAAAGGAAAGGAGCAAAATAACTGTCTAGAATATACGCGATAGCGCCACTGTCTTTTAGCTAAGGAAATGCTTTGATTGATTAAGGGCTCATCATCCTGTGTCTAAAAATCGCCGACACGCATAGCGCTAGTTTTCTGTTATCAAATTCAAACCTTTAATCGCGGATATACTTAATGGCAAAGAGACAACGAACTCTGCAAATATTATGACACAGTTAGTGCATTTGTATTGTCAACACAATTGCTGGTTTGTTTGCGTTGCATCAATATACTTACATTTACTAAGAAATCTTGCGATATCGTTGTTGTGTGGTTACAACTGTAAAAAATGGCTTCGATCAGAAGACCTATTGACTCACAGCTAATCCTTTCATCTATTACAAACCGTGGTTCAAATACTTCCACATTATCAATGCGTTGTATTCTCCAGTTCTTAGAGTGTTAAATAGTGTGGCAACCGTTGCAATATATGGCAAAGTAAATGCATTTGACAGCCATCAATTAAAAAAACCGATTGCATTCCATTCCAGTTATACTTATAGACCACTCTTTTTCGCTTATAGAACGTGTAAAGTTAAAACCGCATAGACGTTTCAGGAACCGAGCTATGTCTGAGAAGTGTGGCGACATGGCGAATGAGCGACAAACGCCAAGTGAATGCAGCGCACGTCTTCCATCCTCCACCTGAGCTTACAAACTTATTATATCATTATGCAGTTAACACAAAGTTTTAATATGGACAATGTGCTACCACAAACCTTATCATATGGAACCAGTTTCCGTGCATTGCGCCTGAGCCGACACATCTATTGGAAGTGTGTATCCTACTCTTATACAATTGGCCTAGTCAAACTTGAGAAATTATCGCATGGAGTATCATTGAGTGCACTACTCTCAGTGCGTTGCTTAATGCGTTGATTCCGGTAAACCTCTCGATAGACCGATTGGTTTATTGCCGCTACATATTTGCACAGTATGACGGATAGTTAATGCTCAGCTGATAGAGCTTATAGTAAGAAATTATGCTTTGGAACGCATTAATCGCCGTCAAAATTTATCCGTTTTTTCTGTCTTCTGATAATATCCTTTCAGCAAAAGTTACATCTTGAGGCAAGTTAGATCGGTGAAAAATCACTTTACCTGCATTTATGCAGATTACTTAATTTTATGCCTTAAATCTAAAATAACTAGGATATAATTGTGGTTGCTCGTAGTGTGACTGATTGGCGACGGCTACAATATTCTGCTGATCATGACAGTCTTCGGTGCCTGCCCAAATGAGATAAGATGTTAATTAAATATGATTGTGGCCTCGCATCATTAATCATATGACGATGCTATGTAGATGAAGTGCGTCTCGGTAGGTGTCTGATTCCAATGAATTACTGATGAAGAACGCCATTCTTTATGTGGTCAGATATTTGCTACGCTAATTCCAATATATAACATCAGTGAGTTAAATAATTATTACCTATAATCTATAGTTTAATATTGAAAGATATACTGTATGGGCTGAATCCAAAAACATAATGTATGTCTGTATGCCACGCTTACATACTGAGTAAGCAAAGATTAATTACGTAATGAGCAATGAAGTATTTGTTTGGAAGACTATTCGTTGTTTGATAAGTCAAGAGTTAGGCCACAGACTACTTAAAATATGTCATAGTCCACCGACAGCTGCTCACAAATAATCGCATCATAACGCACAGATAGCGGTAGCAATTAACCTTATGGTTTTTTTTCTGTTGACTTATCATCATCTATGTTTCTCATGTTTAGTCTAAAATTCTATCCGAACAGAAAAATAATTTCATGAGCCTCTGACCTGGAATGGCAGATATACCCTCATATCCCGTAAACGGTGCACGCACCTGACTAAATAATATTTATCCCTTCTTGTAAAGATAATCTATGGAGTTTCAAAATATATCATGATTGATGGTTTTTTTTTAAATCATCATACTCTAGATGAATCATGGTTGCCAGTAGTCATATACTCCAGAAGTGGCTTTCATTGTTTTATAGGGTTGTTGCTACTATCAACGTTAAGCCCATGTCCAGACAATCACATTTAAAGTATGTGGTGCTTAACACGCTACACTAAATCGCTGTTCACCGTTCTACGCTAAGTATCTGTGGTCTTATAAAATGGAGGACTTCATGCATATCTGTACAAACTTTAATCAGCTTTGGTGAATATTATATTCTAAGCCATGGATACCCTGACTAAACCGTTATGCCGAATAGGATTATTAGTAAAGCTAGTTCGACGACACAATAGTACTAGATATAGACATAGGCCGCAATGCGTACCGCAACTGCATAAGTAACAACAAACCGGGTATTGGGTACCATATCGTGGCGCAGTTCAGATAACAGATCCAAACGCCGATTGTGTCAAATATATTATACTTTCTTTCGCATTATGATTGTCAATAGAACAATCGAGAACATTGATAGCAGATTTTCAGAATATATCATCCAACACCATTGAGACCAGATGAGTGGTATCGGCGTCTTTGAAGTTCGACATTAAAAATTGCTGCTGGAGATCAAGGCACCCGTTAATGGGGACCGCACAAGCAGAACAAAACTTTATCCGAACAATACGTAATGGATAAACTATCCTCTTAATGCATTGATATTTTCTGCATTATATCCACTAGGCGCATGCTCTGAATTGAATCACAGCCACATACAAAACAAAGTAGTCCCTGGAGCTATATCATATTGTGCTGATGGTCGTATAAGATCTGAAGAAACCTTTTTCACATACCAATTCTAAGCATCTTCAGCTTCTTAATTTATCACTGGTTTGCAAATTTAACAATAATGCGTCTAAGAGGTATGGCCTGCATAACAGCGGGGAATAAATCCCTTCTTGTGAAATAGGTGTAGTTTTGAAAGCAAGCCTCAATGGCATAGAACAGAAACGCCTGAGTGAGAACGGGTTGGCAAAGAGTATCAAATGCCATGTATACTGAACCGAATGCAAACATGATTTGGACAAAACATTTGATTCACTCATTCTGCAAGATTACTGAATTTTCACCGTAATACTTAGGCAAGCAGTTTCACCTTTTACTGATCTTAGTGCGGAATAGGATAGTTAAATTGAAAACACTATTCATGGATGAAGACTAATGATGTCATTTAAATCAGGATCGATCGATTAAGATAAGCTACAGGCCATTGAACAGCTGCATATGTGGCAAATGGAACTATTAGCGCATTACAATACTCGTTACTGACCTCGTTTGACATCACCAACCACGAATCTAGGGATTGCCGGAAAAGTAATGTACAGGTTAAATTTCATGCTTTGATCGGTCAAACGTTTGTTCATTGGTTTATCTTTCCGGTAGCAGTCATTCAATGGGCACTGCAGATAACCTTCATGTGCCAATTGAGGAAGCGCTCTCGCAATAAACGCGGCTTTCAATGTTGGTCATTGGCACGCAGTTATGACTTTCAATGAAAATCTTAGGACGTCGCTAGAGGGTTCAGCTTAATTATTTCCGTGGAATAACTGTCCTATGTTTTATGTGCATTGACTAACTTGAACGCTTGCCCAATTGTACGGAATGTTGATGAGACATATTCCCTATATGCATTGTAATATTTGGATATCAAATAAATATTCAAATCAAAAAGCTCATCGATGTTGAGGCTAACCGCCACGAATCAGATTATCACTTATGTCACTTAGTAATGTGATGCTAAATGGATACTTTCATGATATACTTTTAACAATCCATTTTCTTAGTTAGCATCCTGTTTCGGTCCTCCCATCAAGTTCGCCAAAACGCGCACTCGAAATGATTGCTGATGGCCGATATATAGTTCACATGTATGACCGCTAACATCAGTGAGGTTTGATTGACGTTAGAGTGGTCCTGGTGTTGACGTATCATAACCCATCCCCGGTTGTTTTGGTGCGTCCTTAAATACGTGACGAAATATGCCTTAGCATTGGCATCAGACGACAAAAATCGACTCTCATTCGCAGAGCTTTGGTGAAGCAAAACCTAATGTTAAGTGAGCTTGACAAATGAATCAAACCCACTGCAGTGTCAACTACCACCGCTCCGGTATATTAGCAGCATTCATTTAATCCAATTTGCGAAAGTATATGCACTGACGCAATACCCGAGTAATGCTTTGCATACCTGCAAAACACATTCAATTCAATCAATCAGTACTTGTCTCTCTCTATTTGGTGTAGTTGCTAACATTATGAGCACCCTAATCCAAAAGCGTAGGACTTGGAAGGAAGTTAGCAAGTAGCGAAAGGTATGGCGTCTGTGCCCGGCAGTAAGTCATATCCTGATATTTATAAGCAAGCACCCAGAAAAAGCATAGAAAGAACGATTATCTTGGCATCATTACTTTAGTATTTGTATTGAACGGAAACTACCAATCTCTACGCCCGCTGCTTTGATGAAAAAAGAATAAGTGGCGTTATTTGGATATTTTATTTAAGTTGATCGCATTCCGTTGAAGATCGCATTAGTCGTATGACAAATGTGACAGCCTGGCTGAAGCAAAATTGATGGTGTGTTGCAGAGGATTTTAATACAGTCAAGCCCCGAACTACTGATTAATACATGTATAACAGTTCATACAAACTAGCAGACTGATAGAATGATAGACCGAGCACTCACGCACAATTGTGGGCGAAAAATCACTATTCAATCAAAAATATTTGAGCAATGCACCAACATCTATTCCATTACCATTCAGAAACAGTTGATAACATCTGTTTTCACGCAAAAAGAGCCATGCTGTAAGCATATATGTTGATGATTATAAGTTTGTTGCGTTCGAGTGTGATAATGCAGTTCGTATAGGTATTGTTTAATGTTGATCATAGGCGGTGATGGTAAAGCAATCCAAATGATCATTTGCAAATATGTTATTGATTGCCGTGTATTACTTTCACCCATGCTGATAGCCCTGTCCAAACATCGTGGATTTTTCATAATACCTCTAGCACACAATCTGGCGGTCAAATCCCGTTACACTTGATTTTTTAGACGCAATGTTGTGTTGCAGCGAATAGACTCACTCAACTTCATGTAGATTTGCAGCAAATGGACTCACTCATCCAAATATAGTGTCGCAACAATCAGACTTATTCAACTTAACGTAGTGTTGCGCCGAATGGCCTCACTCAGAATGCGGCGACTGTTTAACGAGCGCATTTTAATGCAGTTTGTCCAACACTCCCTAATAACACGTTTATAACAAAAAATATTGAACTGCAATACCTCTGCGATCAAGTTTAATATTCAAGCTATATATTTGATTTGTATTAATGCAGTCGTCATTAATTTTGGTTGTTATTATAAACGGGTACATAATTAGAATTGTAAATACAGCACACAATACTAGAAAATCACAGGGTCGGCACGTGATGGATGAGATATTGCCAACGATCCTGTAGCAACAGTGAGCTTTGAGACGCCATTATTCGTGGTTATTTTGACTTGTCTACATTGACCTATCACCCAAGACACCCAAGACTATAAGGTTTTGTGTATAAAGGGGGAAACGACCGCTTGGTCGTATTTTATTAGTGCATATCTTTACTTTATACCGCGATGAGATAAGTCGCTTCTGAAACCACTACACCCTAGGGCTTCTTTATGACTAGAACATATATAACGTTAAAGAACGTGGACATTGTTATTGCCCACTTGAAATTGCCCACCAACAATATCCAACTGCTCTTCCGTAATCATCTGTCTGGGCTTCATTTTCGAATTTTTCCCATATAATGGATTAAGCATTATAACAGTGTTGTTGATCACCACAGAAGTACTTGCTATGATATGAACAAACAGCTTGCTTTAATGTTGATTATGTTATCCACTCTATGAACGGAAGCACTCTACTTTACGGACGAGGCTAGTAAGCATATTATGACAACGTGTGTAACATTACGATTGGATATGTCACATCCCGCCTTCTTAGATATAATTAAAGTTTTGTGATATGAAGTATTAGTATGCAACGATATTAGGCATACGCTTAAAACTTATTTGGATCGATACCTGTTGTATATACGGACACTATGGTTACACTGATAAAGGTCACTTGTAACATATAGTCTCTGCAATGCATTGTTACACGATTGTCACACTATGTTCAGTGATCAAGTCTGTTTGGTTTCCAGACTATACGTCCAGATCTTGTCCCGGTTTGGTTTATTGTGACAAGTTTAGGATTGTGTGAGGTATTGAGAGGATGTGGAGTTGTGAAAGCTTCTAGTGTGCTTATACTATAATCTAGTGCATCTGAGGTAGTTGTTGGAGCAGAAGGTCGGAAAGGGTCAGGTTGTAATGATTCTCTTTTGTGTGGGTGAAGCTATATCTATAATATGCTTCCTATATCTTCGAAGAATTGATCCATATGGTGCTTGTAAAACACACACACATATATATAAATATATATATATATCGAATATATATATATATATATATATATATATATATATATATATAGTATATATATGCATATTCATATGTATATAAAATATATATATATTTCCATATATATATATTTATATATATATATATATGTATTTGTATATATAAATATATTAATATATCCATACATCTACATTATATATATATATATATATATATATTAATATATACGTACCTATATATATATATATATATATATATATGTATATATATATGTATATAATATATATATGTATATTATATATATATATATATACATATATATAATATATATATATATATATATCTGTATATATCTATATATATATATATATATATATATATATATATATATATATATCTATATATATATCTATATATATACTATATATATATATATATATATATATATATATATATATATATATACCTTATGTCGGATATAATGATAGCAATATATAACCGGTTAGCTAACTCAATCAAGTAATGTACAAGCCAAAACATTCACCAACGACACTTAATACATGTAGCATATCGAACAACCCGTCAACGTATCCATACACAGTTTTCCTTAATCAAACATCGTACTCAATTAGACGGTGCAATGTCTTACCTTGATTCCGCTTCAATGTTACGTCCCTGATTAAGCTACTACCTCCATCCATGAATTGGAGACGAACATTCACACAATCCTAAATGCTAGCAGTTCTTCGCTGAAGTTGACATTGACCATCGGTCCCACAGTGTATACGTTATCATTCGTACAAAATAATAAACAGCACACGTGTAGGTAGCATCACTCTGTTGAATTACTGTACGTATGATGATTAATCATCAATAAGAGATCTTTATCCACCTGGGTTTATGCTTGTGGTGGCACTAGCGAGTGTTTCCCCTCTTATAGTTGTTGTGCATCCGAGGGACGCCACGACATACATTCCACCCACGTATGTAATCATATGTACCGCTGGTCGGTCGTTTGTGCTAATCACATCTTTCATAAAGGAAAGGAGCAAAATAACTTTCCGGAATAAACGCAGCTGCGATAGCTCTACTGTCTTATAGCTAGGGAAATGATTTGACTGATTAAGGGCTCATCGCCCTGTGTCTGAGGATCGCCGACACGCATGGCTAGTTTTCGGTTATCAAATTCAAGCCTTTTAGCGCGGACACACTTTATTGCAAAGAGAAAAAGAACAAATATTATGAAACAGCTACTGCATTTATATTGACATCACAATTGCAGGTTTATTTGCGATGTATCAACATTGGTACATTTAATATAAAATCTTGCGATATAATTGTCTCTTGGTAACAACTGTAATAATTGGCTTCCTGTGTCTGAAGATCGCCGACACGCATAGCTAGTTTTCGGTTATCAAATTCAAGCCTTTTATCGCGACGCACTTGATTGCAAAGAGGGTAAGAACTTTGCAAATATAATGACACAGCTAGTGCCTTTATATTGTCATCTTATTGCTGGTTTATTTGCGATGTATCAACATAGGCGAGGTACATTGAATATGAAATCTTGCGACATAATTGTTTCTTGGTAACAAATGTAATAATTGGCTTCTATCAGAAGACCTATTGACTCACAGATAATCATTTTATCTATTACAAACCGTGGTTCAAATGATACCACATTATCAATGCGTTGTATTCTTCAGTTCTTAGAGTGTTAAATGTGTGGCAAGCGTTGCTATATATGGCAAAGTAAATGTATTTGACGGCCATTAATTAAAAACACCGATTGCATCCCATTCCAATTATACTTATAAACCACTATTTTTCGCTTATTGAACGTGAAAAGTTACAACAGCATAGACGTTTCAGGAACCGAGCTATGTCTGGGAAGTGTGGTGACATGGGGAATGAGCGTCAAACGCCAAGTAAATGCAGCGCACGTCAGCCATCCTCCAACTGAGCTTACAAACTTATTATATCATTATGCAGTTAACACGAAGTTATAATGTGGACAATGTGCTACCACTACCTTATCATATGGTACCAGTTTCCGTACATTGCGCCTGAGCCGACACATCTATTGGAAGTCTGTATCCTATTCTTATACAATTGGCCTGGTATCAAACTTGAGAAATTTTCGCATGGAATATCATTGAGTGCACTACTTTCAGTGCATTGCTTAAGGCGTTGATTCCGGTAAACCTCTCGATAGACCGATTGGTTTATTGCCGCTACATATTTGCACAGTATGGCGGATTGTTCATGCTGACCTGATTGAGCTTATAGTAAGAAATTATGCTTTGGAACGCATTAATCGCTGTCAAAATTTATCCGTTTTTTCTGTCTTCTGAAAATATCCTTTTAGCAAAAGTTATATCTTGAGGCAAGTTAGATCGGTGAAAAATCACATAACCTGCATTTATGCAGATTACCTCATTTTATGCTTTAAATCTAGGATAACTTATATAATAGTGTTTGCTCATAGTGTGCCTGATTGGCGACGGCTACAATATTCTGCTGATCATGGCAGTCTTCAGTGCCTGCCAAAATGAGATAAGATGTTAATCAAATATAATTGTGGCCTGGCATCATTTATCATATGCCGATGCTATCTAGGTGAAGTACGTCTCGTTAGGTGTCTGATTCCAATGAATTACTGATGAAGAACGCCACTCTTTATGTGGTCAGATATTTGCTAAGCTAATTACAATATATAACATCGGTGCGTAAAATAGTTATTACCTACAATTTATAGTTTAATATTGAAAGATATACTGTATGGGCTTACATACTGCGTAAGCAAAGATTAATTACGTAATGAGCAATGAAGTATTTGTTTGGAAGACTATTCGTTGTTTGATAAGTCAAGAGTTAGGCCACAGACTATGTCGATGATCTTAAAATATGTCCTGGTCCACCGACAGCTGCTCACAAATAATCGCATCATAACGCACAGATAGCGGTAGCAATTAACTTTATGGTTTGTTTCTGTTGACTTAACATCATCTTTGTTTCTTATGTTTTGTCTCAATTCGGTCCGATCAGAAAAATAATTTCCCGAGTCTCTGACCTGGAATGACAGATATACCCTCACATCCCGAAAACGGTGCACACACCTAACTAAATAATATTTATCCCTTCTTGTAAGGATGGTCTATGGAGTTTCAAAATATATCATGATTGATGGGTTTTTCAAATCATCATACTCTCAATGAATCATGGGTGGATGTGTTGCCAGTGGTCACATACTCCAGAAGAGACTTTCAATGTTTTATAGGGTTTTTTTGCTACTATCAACGTTAAGCTCATGTCCAGACAATCACGCTTAAAGTATTACAGAGTGTATAAATATGTGGTGCTTAACACGCTACACTAGATCGCGTTCTACGCTAAGTATCTGGGGTCTCATAAAATGGATGACTTCATGCATATCTGTACAAACTTTAATCAGCTTTGGTGAATATTATATTGTAAGCCATGGAAACCCTGTCTAAACCGTTTTGCCGAATAGCAGCAGTAGACCTTTTTGGGATTATTGATAAAGCTTGTTCGACGACCCAATAGTACTAGATATAGACATAGGCCGCAATGCGTACCGCGACTGCATAAACAACAACAAACAGGAGCATTGGGTACCATATCATGGCGCAGTTCAGATAACAGATCCAAACACCGATTGTGTCAAATATATTATAGTTTCTTTCGCATTATGATTGTCAATAGAACAATCGAGAACATTGATAGCAGATTTTCAGAATATATCATCCAACACCATTGAGACCAGATGAGTGGTATCGGCGTCTTTGAAGTTCGACATTAACAATTGCTGCTGGAGATCAAGGCACCGTTAATGGGGACCGCACAAGCAGAACAAACAACTTATCCAAACAATACGTAATGGATAAACTATCCTCTTAATGCATTGATATTTTCTGCATTATATCCACTAGGCGCATGCTCTGAATTGAATCACAGCCACAAACAAAACAAAGTAGTCCCTGGAGCTATATCATATTGTGCTGATGGTCGTAGAAATAAGATCTGAAGAAACCTTTTTCACATACCAATTCTGAGCATCTCTCTTGATTTATCACTGGTTTGCAATTTAACAGTAATGCGTCTAAGAGGTATGGTCTGCATAACAGCGGGGAATAAATCCCTTCCTGTGAAATAGGTGTAGTTTCGAAAGCAAGCCTCAATGGCATAGAACAGAAACGCCTGAGTGAGAACTAGTTGGCGAAGAGTATCAAATGCCATGTATACTGAACCGAATGCAAACATAATTTGGACAAAACATTTGATTCACTCATTCTGCAAGATTACTGAATTTTTACCGTAAGACTTAGGCAAGCAGTTTCACCTTTTGCTGATCTTAGTGCGGAATAGGATAGTTAAATTGAAAACACTCGGGTTATTCATGGATGAAGACTGATGATGTCATTTAAATCAGGATCGATCGATTAAGATAAGCCACAGGCCATTGAACAGCTGCATATGTGGCAAATGGAACTATTACCGCATTACAATACTCGTTACTGACCTCGTTTGACATCACCAACCACGAATCTAGGGATTGCCGGAAAAGTAATGTACAGGTTAAATTTCATGCTTTGATCGGTCAAACGTTTGTTCATTGGTTTATCTTTCCGGTAGCAGTCATTCAATGGGCACTGCAGATAACCTTCATGTGCCTATTGAGGCAGTGCTCTCGCAATAAACGCCACTTTCAATGTTGGTCATTGGCGCGCAGTTATGGCTTTTAATGAAAATCTTATGACGTTGCTAGAGGGTTCAGCTTAATTATTTCCGTGGAATAACTGTCCTATGTGTTATGTGCATTGACTAACTTGATCGCTTGCCGAATTGTACGGAATGTTGATGAGACATATTCCCTATATGCATTGTAATATTTGGATATCAAATAAATATTCAAATCAAAAAGCTCATCGATGTTGAGGCTAACCGCCACGAATCACATTATCACTTATGTCACTTAGTAATGGGATGCCGAATGGATACTTTTATGATATACTTTGAACCATTCATTTTCTTAGTTAGCATCCTGTTTCGGTCCTCCCATCAAGTTCGCCAAAACGCGCACTCGAAATGATTGCTGATGGCCGATATATAGTTCACATGTATGACCGCTAACATCAGTGAGGTTTGATTGACGTTACAGTGGTCCTGGGGTTGATGAATCATAACCCATCACCGGTTGTTTTGGTGCGTCCCTAAATACGTGACGAAATATGCCTTAGCATTGGCATCAGACGACAAAAATCGACTCTCATTCGCAGAGCTTTGGTGAAGCAAAACCTAATGTTAAGTGAGGTTGACAAATGAATCAAACCAACTGCAGTGTCAACTACCACCGCTCCGGTACATTAGCAACATTCATTTAATCCAATTTGCGAAAGTGCGCTAAATCAGCGTCAATGTATATGCACTGACGCAATACCCGAGTGATGCTTTGCATACCTGCAAAACACATTCAATTCAATCAATCAGTACTTGTCTCTCTCTGTCTGGTGTAGTTGTTAACATTGTGAACACCCTAAACCAAAAGCGTAGGACTTGGCAGGAAGTTAGCAAGTAGCGAAAGGTATGGCTTCTGTGCCCGGCAGTAAGTCATATCCTGATATTTATAAGCAAGCACCCAGAAAAAGCATAGAAAGAACGACTATCTTGGCATCATTAATTTAGTATTTGTATTGAACGGAAACTACCGATCTCTACGCCCGCTGCTTTGATGAAAAAAGAATATGTGGCGTTATTTGGATATTTTATTTAAGTTGATCGCATTCCGTTGAAGATCGCATTAGTCGTATGACAAATGTGACAGCCTGGCTGAAGCAAAATTGATGGTGTGTGTTGCAGAGGATTTTAATACAGTCAAGCCCCGAACTACTGATTAACACATGTAAAATAGTTGAATAACACAGATCATTCATACAAACTAGCAGACTGATAGAATGATAGACCGAGCACTCACGCATAATTGTCGGCGAAAAATCACTATTCAATCAAAAATATTTGAGCAATGCACCAACATCAATTCCATTACCATTCAGAAACAGTTGATAACATTTCTGTTTTCACGCAAAAAGAGCCATGCTGTAAGCATATATGTTGATGATTATAAGTGTGTTGCGTTCGAGTGTGATAATGCAGTTCGTATAGGTATTGTTTAATGTTGATCATAGGCGGTGATGGTAAAGCAATACAAATGATCATTTGCAAATATGTTATTGATTGCCGTGTATTACTTTCACCCATGCTGAAAGCCCTGTCCAAACATCGTGGATTTTTCAAAATACCTCTAGCACACAATCAGGCGGTCAAATCCCGTTACGCTTGATTTTTTAGACGCAATGTTGTGTTGCAGCGAATAGACTCACTCAACTTCATGTAGATTTGCAGCAAATGGACTCACTCATCCTAATATAGTGTCGCAACAATCAGACTCATTCAACTTAACGTAGGGTTGCGCCGAATGGCCTCACTCAGAATGCGGCGACTGTTCTATCTGTTTTTGTGCCATTAGCAGTTTGTTACGTTTATATCAAATTACATTTCTGCAGCTTATTCACAGGAAATGGATCAAAACGAGAAATCATTCGCACTCATTAATGATCCAAATGATCATTATGTTATTGATTGCCGTGTATTACTTTCACCCATGCCGATAGCCGTGTCCAAACATCGCAGATTTTTCATACAAACCTCTGGCACACAATCTGGCTGTAAAATTCATTGGCATTTAAATTTTTAGACGCAATGCAGTGTTGCAGCAAAAGGACTCACTCAACTTAATGTAGTGTTGCAGCAAATATACTCACTCAACCTAATGTAGTGTTGAATCAAAAGGACTCACTGAACTTAATGTAGTGCTGCAGCAAATGGACTCACTCAACTTAAATTTTTTGAATACGGCGACTGATCTATCTGTTTTTGTCTTATTCACAGGAAATGGATACAAAACCGATTATTATGTGCAGTCGTTACATTGGCGCTTGAGCTACATCCGCTGCACAATAAGTTGATACAGTTCTTTTTCTTTATCCTCATAGTTTAGATACTAAGATTATCGTTACAAATCCGTGAGATGGCTGATGTTTGACTAAGCCGCTAGCAGCGACCGAAAGCTGATATCCCTTAGCCCATGCCTGTGTCCAATAAGCACCCATTCGACTTATGTAATGTTACACTCCGATTTATCTACGGTATGGAAATGACCAGACAATCCTTATATTAGTTAGATTAAGATGATCATTTTCATATCAATGGCTTTGACAACCATTGATAATCAATTTATTACAATTAGGTTCAGCAAATTAATGAAGACATATTCGGTTTTATGAGCCATTTACGGATCGTTAACATTGTGAATATGAACATACACCATTGCTGATTTTCAGGTGCATGCTACTCCCCAAAAAGGATAGTTCTGTATTTGTAATGGTATACGTCCATTCACTGTGATTCAAGTTAGTATTGGATGTGATAATAGTGTTTGCCCTGCCGTACTAATACAGGTTAGCAGGACCTGACAAAAATATACTTGACCAGCCGTAATTGCGGATACTTATGCCACTGTGAAATATTAAACATCAATGATAACGTAATTTTATAAGAATGGAAATAAACCCTTCTTTGATTATTGGTAAGGCATTATCGATTTGAACGTTATTAGCAGCACTTTGTCGCTAGAAATATACAATGGGATCTGAGGCTTTAATTCCACACATGTTTTTGTTGTCAGCATATTGATATTCTGAGGGCTAACGAATGCCGGTTGCGCTAAACAATATAAATCTTCGTTACTAATTTCGACCAATCAATAAATCAACATTCTTGTTAAACAGTTTTCTACGAACGGTTTGATCACAAAATAGGGTATATGGAAATATCAGGGGTGAAGATGGCAGATTGTTAATCTAACACCAGTATGACCAGATGTATATTATTGGCTAAAATTATGTGAGGGTACTGATATTGTTATGCCCACTAAGTGAGTACCAAAGCAGATCCAAGCTATAAGCTATGAACTGCAAGTATGATTTCAATCAATTGATTTATATTGGGTGTTCGATACTAAACGCCTCCAGCTTTGATTATAGAGCCTAAATCGAATATCTCTCCCCCCCCCGATTGATAATAAGTCCACGCCCTTATATCCTGTTGTGCTAATTGTCTTAATAGTTAGATCTAAGAACATCTGATATTTCAATGATTATACCCTCATTGATTCTGCACGAGCCAATTCTTATTATTGGTAGCTTCTGAATTTATTTCATATTGGCTTTCAATAAAGATTCGATGTACACATTGTGCGCTTGGACGCCTTATTCGCATATAGCTTCACCACAGAGACCAAAGAGAACTGCGCATGTAAGCACTAAATGTAAGAAAATAAGAAAATGCATTTATAATTAATTACAATACCTTTTAATGATACAAACCAGATGGATACTTGTCTGCTTGTGCAGATATATATTGTAGTCAAGCTCATTACAGGGAGCTGTGTGCTTCCAACAATAGCAGGAAGCCCTGTCCGGTGTCAATATATTGCTAGTGTCACAGCAATTTCTACTCCGTGTTTAACGTCCCATATTGCTGCGCAAGAGCCATCGACAAATCTACGTCTACGAAGGTCGTTACATCAATGTTAAGCCTACGTTCGTATCGTGACTCAATGCTGCCCTTCAATCTTGCCTCAGATGCTTTATATGTCAGTTTTGTCAAGACTGCATTATTGAATATGATAACAGCCTAGCAATTGTATGTGTTCACACAGAATAATTATATAGAGTATTTCATGGCGTCGTCGTTGCCATATGGTCCTCTGGTATAGTTGTTCATGCACAAACAACGTCTAACAAAAGCCAAAAATACTGACAGGAAAGACAACATAACGTTATTATTGATATGTTGTGTCAGAAAGCATGGGACATTAATTTCCCACGATGCTTTGATTTAAAAAAGACCCAGCTGTTTGATTGACCTGCGCTCCCTATTAAAGTAATCATTTTCGTAGTGGCAGCCACTGAATAACAAGTCCTTAGTCTCTTAACCTACTGAATCATTCGATGCCACTGTTATGAGGCTTATATGTACCGATATAGCATGTTAGCGTAATTCAATACTCTGCGAGTTTTATGATTGACTTAGTTGTTATGCAGTGGTTTGCTTTGAGACTGTTCTCCTTTATGCAAACGTATATCTTTTTAACAAGGTTATTGGAAAGGGAACGTTTGTGGGGCCATTGAGCATGCGCCTTGGTAACAGCAAATATCACAAGTGGCGAAAATTCTAATGTCACTATGACTTTAAAGGTCGACTTCTCTTTCGGTTGATATTTGAACTTGGTGCCTACCAAGTTATCACCGTCTTGTTCTGTATGGGTTTGCATAAAACTAGCGTTTTTCCTTCACAAATCATATGATTATCACCATCACTAATTAATGTGATAGCGTTCGAATATCCATTTAGGAGCTTATGCAGATCGCAGGATCGAGTTTTGAGCAACACGAGTCCGGAATAGTTTAAGGCATGGTTTTCAGATTGCAGAAATCAATTTTGTGTGCATACCAGCTAATATCAGTGAAGCTCATTGGGCACTTATGTTGTTGTCCACCAAATTGCAGACTCTGTTACCTATGACTTATAGGCAATGGAGCATCTCAGTATACAGTAGTCAAAGGGATAAGTATACCACATATGACCGCAAAGAATTAGGTGGTTCTGTGATGGATGATAGATGACTCTAGCCACTTATGTGATCCATTAAACGTATGACTGAACGATTATGCCTGAGCATTGGCATCGGTCAAAAAACAAACGTTCGCAGTCTTTTTCTGATTAGTGTAGATCTTAACTTTGTTGTAAATTTTACTTAAGCTGTTACAAGAACACAATTTTTTCTCCGCAAAATGTTTGTATAGTTTAACTTGTGTCCATTTGTTGATTTCGGATGTGATTGAAAAATAAACAACAATATTGTTTATTCTTAGCTTAATTTGACATGGAAATTCTTTACAAGAATAACGTACGTGATATATCATTAACATGATGATACAATGGCTTTTTCAAAAAATGTTTTAATACAGTTTCACATATTTTGTTGTAATACTTATCTGCTTACACAAACTGACTGTGCTGTAGAAGCTAGTTTATCGTCGCCAGAAAAAAACTTACAAATGCATCTATATTAATATGTTGTAATATGTATCTGTCTACACAACACAGAAATGCTTTTTGAATGGTTTCAGTCGGAGGTGACTCACAGAATTTACGATGTTGATCATGATCAAAGATTACAATAATAAGTTTTTCTTTAGGATCGAGCACGACTCAGTATATCATTTGCATAAATGCAAGGCAATCCCTGTTGGCGGAATGAAGAAGCAGCCGCAGTGTACATGCAGCGCATGTCCTATCTTGCGCTATGCAGGACTGAATGCGCCACCATCAACTGCTAAATATCCCCTGTAGCTGCACCCAGCAACGCTATGTTAAATCGACAGCAGTCGGTCACATTGATAGCAGCAGGAGTGGTTTTACTAGCATTGATTTCCATATTATAATGGTTGCATATGGTTTGAGCTTTCCTACACTTTTCTGCTGAATCAATGATTGACTCCCACCCACCGACGTTTCACACCAAGTAGTCGAAAAATAGATCTATAGTTCCAGTGTACGTACAATCAAGTGCCGATCGATCGATTCAATCGAGGATGCTTGACCTAATACATCAATAATTATCAGCTCACTATACAGACAAGACGTATAGCCAAACACATAACCAATGCCAAGCATTATTCAACTTGTCGTCCCGGCAACTGTTAACTGAGTGTTAAGGACGCACTGAACTAAGCGATTCCAGGGCTTTGATATTTTCGGATGGGTAGTGAGTAGCGAGGACAGCGGAAGGTAATCTTACTTGCAGTTATGTTTCTCGAACTTACTCAATGTCCGTCCCGATATCTACCAGCCTCGATTATGAATGCGGCGCCACACATTTGGAGTCGTCTTGGGCATGGTTCACAGACCTAGACGAAATATCATCACTTTATCAGCCATATGACTAGGAGTAGCATGTAGTTAGTTTCAAAATACACAAAGTCACATTATATGCTAGTCGCATTGTTTAGCATACATCGCTAGCCAAAGGTGAGGAGCGTAATCAGAAGCTCAAAATGATCTATTCGAATAATGATAACCATCATTATTTAATCCACTTTTGAATTCGATTGCATGGTATGTCCCTATATCACGAGCATACACAGCCAGTCGCCAAAAAAACCCCAAGAAATCAGCTCCCCTCGTACATATAAACATAAATTAATTGCTACATGACATGATTAATTTAAATGCTACATGACTATATTTTGCAACCAATAACTGGGGTAATCAATGACTTGTGCACCATACCAAACGCATACACTTTCGCGTTGATATCAAATGTGTCCGTTTTGTATAATTGCTTTTACTGAGTCTGGGGATAATGGCAATTGACGAATGGATTATCATTAAAATAAAGAACATTTGATGCCCATGGTGTGATCCAATCTGTTAATATGTTACCCCGCACAACTCTGAAATCACATCATTGATCCAGCAAAAATTGCAGATTCTGTTCGATTACCAAATGCAACATATAAAGATAAAATGACATAGTTGTATTAAGTGAATATGTAACGGTTGATAATCTGTCATGCAACATTAATCAACATAATAAATGCACTTATTTAAGACGCATTTCATTTCATTATTATACCCCAAAGAGTACGTTTTCTTCCGTTGCGTTGTATCGTGCGAAAAGGTCCCCTGCTTCTTTAATTTTATTTACCCGGATGTGACCTTTACGCGAAATGGCAATAGCTCTCATGGTTATATTCAGCCATAAGGGTCTCGCCCATGCCGTGAGCTGTTGTTTGACTTGCATGTTTATGCAATCTGGATTTATCTGGCTCTTGTGAAGCTGACATTCCGAGTAGTATACCATCTGTAGAAGTCAGCAAGTGCCATCACATAGCTAGACTAATTATTGTGGTATAAGAAAAATGATTTAGTTATCGCAATTTGCATTTCCGAATAGCTTATTACTCGTAGTACAGGAAGACGTTGTGCACAGTTACATTGTCCCAAGATCAAGTCACTTAATGGCTTTCGTCAAAGTCTATTTGAACGCTGTGAAACGAAGCACCGTCAAACATTACTTGGCAGAATTGAAAGTAAGAGACCCGTCCACCGCCCAATGGACGGGTGATCCTTGATTTTGACGGGCCTGAATTTTTCCTTGAAGACCGTCCATCCGTCCATGCCTTTCAGTATAAGCAGCACCTTCAATGACAAACAGCGACGCAGCGTGCTGAGAGCTCATCTACAATCAAGATGAATACTGCTCTGATTGTTAACGCTTTTTATGGCGCGTGGGGTTTTATCAGCAATATTATACATTAGCGATGGTAAATGGAGCGACGGTCGTCGCAAAACAAGGCCCCAGGGCTTGTACTTCTCTAAAATGATACATGATATGTTCGAGGTTAGTTGGAATAAAGAAAACTAAAATGGCGGCATACGTAGTGCAAGGTCTTCGTCTAAGTTTTTATTTTGCGAAACGTGCCTGTGCAAGTTAACGGCGCACAGACTGTCACAATCGCAATGAAGGCTTTGTGAAAGGAACGCACTGCGGTGTAAGCTGTTGTCGCGTCGCACAGAGTTTCCCGGCGTGGTCCTTCGTGCATACCCGCTATAAAAATACCGTGTCGCCAGAGCATGAAGGTTAATATGAGGGATTTGTATGATTTTCTGCCAAATGCGTCGTTCACTTGCAATAAAGTTTTGTTTGAACAAGAATCTGATGATACACATTAAGAATACGGCGGCTTGTTATATTGACGGGGTGGGGTAGGGTAGGCGGACTGTAATGTTATAATATTCAACAAATATTCGAGTATTACGCTTAAATGCAAAATCAAAAAGCTCAGCGATATTACAAATCAGTTTCTTATCATTGTCACTAAGTTATGGGATGCAAAATTGTTATTTTCATGATATGCTTTTAACAATCCATTTTCCTAATTAGAGACCTGTGCCGAACCTTTGATCAAGTGTGCAGCTACACGAACACAGAATGATTGAGACAATATGGCGGAGATAGATCTAACATGTACACAAGATAGCATTTGTGAGGTTTGATTGTCGTCACCGTGGTTCTGTGATTAATGTATCACGACCCGTCCCCGCTAGTGTCGTTGGGTTCATTAACAAGTGAGTGACCATCTATGCCTTTGCATTGGCGTCAGACGAAAACTAGGCGATCTCTAATGCGCAAAGTTTTGATGATGCGAAAACCAACGTGAAGTGACATTGACAAATGAATGAAACCAACTGCATTATTAACTGGAACAGCTCCTGTACTTATGTATCATTTATTTCATACAATGTGCGGAATGGTGCTTAAATGGGCTCTGGTGTATATCAACTGAAGCAAGAAACGAGTGATGCTTTGCTTAGCACATTATATTCTGTCTAATCACTGATTTTTGTGATCACACTGCAGATTATACATATATAGATGATAAGACTTCCGTGCCAAACGAACGATGTATG
The DNA here is from genome assembly GCA_034190875.2 of Urechis unicinctus. Taxonomy (NCBI): domain Eukaryota; kingdom Metazoa; phylum Annelida; class Polychaeta; order Xenopneusta; family Urechidae; genus Urechis; species Urechis unicinctus. The sequence goes on along the minus strand of CM067356.1, from coordinate 42,113,720 downwards.
AGTGGAGCTGTTACAGATATCAATCTAGTCGTTCAGTGTTTACTTGGCGTCTAATATATATCATATCAAGCTGTGTCGGAAAAAAAACACGTTTCATTTACATTTTCATGATTTCTGTGCTTGTTGTATGTTACTGGGACATTGGTTGGGCATTATAAATATAAATGCATTGAAGATCGTCATCCATTTGCATTTCCAGCAAAGCGATCAGGTAATTATCAGCTTAGCAACTGCCTATACCGGCCAGTAAACAGGCAGTCTAACCATAAACAATCAGCTAAATGTAAACAATATCATCACGATAGATACATAATGTAGAGCAAGAGAGTCCAATATTTAGTGGATTGCGTCATACACAACATTACTTGGGTAAGGTTTGAGTAAGTGACACTACATAATTGCCTTAATTGAATATTGACGTTTCGGCACCATCATTATATGCGAATATAGACGCAAGTGAATATATCAGATACAGCAGCGTGGACTAGGTCGGGTGTCATTGCATTTACAGCATCCAGATATCGGAAAAATCATATCGTTGTCTCTATTTGCCATTCACACCACCCATGGTTAATGAATTCACCATCATAGAGAATAGATAGAAATTTTGATCAAAGCAAGGATCTTACTCCAAAGCTCATTACCTATATAAGCTCCGCCATCAATATCTGCATGGTTATGAGGATTCTTCCGATTATTGATAAAGCTTATCGAAATGAACGCTATAAGCGGTACATTGTTTTTGTATTCCGGCACAAAGAATACTTATAAACTGAGCTAAAATACGTCGATGGCGCCAAATATATCAAACTTCATTTACAATTTGTATGAGGACAATGTTACAGCATGCTTATGTCAACGTTTAGCAAGTCTACACTCTTAGTAAGCCCTCTATTATAAAAGGTTTGATCACTTAATGGGCTCTTCAGGACTGCCTAGGGCATGGCTGGTAGGTTGTAAGAATCCACCATCTAACACCATTGGCACTAGATGTGCGAAATAAGCAACATTTAAAGTAGGATTTTGACATGGGTGCACAACCAATAGCTACAATTCGCAAGTAAGGTTACCATAGAGGCACTGGTCTATAACAGAGAATATCTGCCAAAAAAGGCATGTATACAGCAAGCAATGGCAACAAAACTCAAATAAGCATATTTTGTTCTTCAATGTTACCGTCCATGATGAATAGATTTTGCCTGAATCAGAGAGACATAGACATGGAGTCACTAACTTAATAAGTATGTCTGTAGTCTATTTATGTACAGCCTCGTGGAAAGAGTTAGCGGTGTTGCGTACAATCATTCGATGACTCTATAGTTAAACGATTTAATCTGAGCGCGGAACAGAACAGTCAGAATAAGAAGAAACTAGATAATCATGAGTGAAGTCTATCTGGGCCAAGCATACCAGACTCGATCGCTTCCCACTTACCACAAACAACTGGGCATTATTAGTAAATTTGCACAATACTAAAGACCGGTCAAATCGGCAACAGCAGAAATGGTGTTACGTGCAATCATATCGTGTTGCAATGATTGTCAATATACTTAAATTCCGCCTACTCCTACGCACATGTTTCAATTATTATAATAGAAAGTGCATTGACTTGTATCTAAAAACATTCAGGTAAAACAAAATTTCACTGCTACCCATTAGCTAATAATTCTGAATGTCGTTACAAAACAGTTTGGTCATGATAAATTCACCGACTAAATTTTGACTGAATGCGGTGCTGCTTCTTATTAGACGTAGGCAATTACTGGAAGCCTTTGAGTATAGGTTTTTTTTACGCGGGGGATGTCTATTTATCGACGACATAAATGGTGTAAGAGATCAGATGTGGATTTTCCCGGGGCTTAATCCTAGTATGCATTACGAAAGCGACAGGCATTCAAAAATAAAGACTTCGTTATCCTGCGCTGAAGTTATTTGGTGTGCTATCAAAAGTGTAGTTTGGATATGTGATGGGATATCAGCACCTTGAGTAGACTGCATAGCGTTCAGCTGAAATGCTCTCATTAGCAACATTAAAAATTAATAAAGCTTCGTTTGGATTTGGCGTATAAATACAAAATGTAAATCACAAACTAGCATTATATCGTATTGATCATAAACTCCCGAAACGGTCGGAGTCTCTTCCATTAGCGTCTAGGGACTTCCATCCTTGCTTTCACATTATGTTATCACAAGCGATATAAAACCGACTGATCGGTAGCACTGTAACAATTGCTATGCTCAATGCTTGAATCGGCCTTTATGTTATGTTCAAATCAATATTTATAACACACGACCAAGCCTCTCTCATATCCCGTGTTTTTAACAGAGGCAAAATCACCAATATTCTTTATAACCCAGAACACGCCCGTTTCGTAAACCACTTTACAATAGCGGGATAGAATTGAAATATTTGCTTGTGACAATCCGAGTGTGCCATGCGGTACAAACTCAGATAAAGTTGATTTAACTAATTATATATATTCATTGGATCAACGTTTCCATTTTGAAATATATTTCTAGTGAAATGAAAAGCAAAGCGTCATAAGCCATCATCGCATATGTTTCATTACTGCGGCATTTGATCGGCTTTGCATGATGATAAGCAATGTATGCAATATTCATCCAAAGCAGCAGGACCTGTTCTCTATCAGCTCTGCAAATACAAATTCGGGTAAACAAACATGCATACAAATCACTGACAACATTAACAGGGCTGGAAAAGCTTTACGGTAGACATGTACTCGAAGGTAGGGCTTTAACTCCCTCATTAGTTCCGGATTCGAAGGTAAATTCATACGTAAATACTGTCTGTAGCTGTCACCTGTCCAATGTTGTGCTAAGTAATACCACACTATTGACATCATTGAACAGTGCCGTTTTGCCACCGCCCTTGTATCCCTGGTGGCTTGGAACGCAGTCCCTGTACAGCTTTATACGTGGTGGCTGAAAGAGTAAGTGTGCATAGATGTTTCTGGCCGGTCAATCATCCGAAGATAAAAGAGAGCATTGTCTCTATTGGCAGTCATTTATATTAAAATATCCCCGAATAGGAAAAGAAATCTCGTTGCCTGCATTTGCCTATTTAATGACCTACGGTAAATGAATTTAGAATCACACGAAATTGATCAAAATGTTCAAAGAAAGCAAGGTTCTAACCATTACCTATTAGCCAAGCCATCAATGTTTGCATGCTTATAGACCTTCTACCGATTACCCGTAAGGCGTTTCGGATTTGAACACTTTTTTACTAAAAGTACCCTTAGAGAGGGCACAGTAACTCCACCAAGGTGTGTAACAGGTCGATTGCCCCCGAGATATATAAAAAAACACTTTTAAAATTATAGGACAAAATATCATGCTTATGTTATCCTTTCGCAAGTCCGTAGTATTGATAGGAAGTCTTTTATAAACGGTTTGTTAACTTATAATCCAGCTTATCTCTGTGTCAAGTGCATGTGGGGGGGGGGGGGGGTTGCACATTTTAAATATTTTTCCATACTGAAAGATAACATATCTTCTACGTCTGTTTGCGTGCAAAAGCAACCATGGTGAAGCAGATAAAAAATAACGACCATGGATTGATGATGCAAAGTATTTTGCCTTCAGATGTGTCAATGCAGTTGGCATGGTGATTATAAGCGGTGATGATAAAGCAATCCAAAAACATTTGGCAAATATGTTATTGATTGCAGTGTATTTCCTTCACTCATGCCAACAGCAATGTGCAACCATCGCAGATTTTTATACATATGTTATATTGCAGTAAATGGAGCAACAAACTCGATCTTATTTGTGCCGTAAAACATTAATTACGGTATTGAAAAGATACATTTCGCAATTTTTTCTACAGCTTAATCACGGGCAATGGACACACAAACCGAAATAACATGTGCAGTCGTTAAGTAACTTATTTGTTGTAAAATGATAACGCTCGCAGATGCATATTATGTTTCAACCTCAATTATTTTGGAAGACTTTTGCAGACGATTACTAAAATATTCCCTTTAATCAGTAATCAAACCTCTATAAAGACCATTTGCAAGAAAACGTCGCAGGTTATTTTGTCAAATGACTTTCAAACCGGCGTTATCGGTTAGTCCAAGCCGCCAGCAGCTTTTTTTTTAATACAATTTAGTACTATTTCAGTCAAGCACTTGACAACTAACTGCATAACAGAATCGGCTTCCTAATATGTTATTGGTACACTGACATCGCAGAATCATTTTTACATTTTGCAACTGTATTGTACTGATACAAGGGCCGACATAATTCGTCATCGTAAACGGTTAAATATCTGATGAATTGCTTATCATCACTGAAGTTTGCCCGCGTAGATTCGGGGAGATATAGGATTGATGGATTTCTCGATTAAGGTAATGAATAATAAATTTGTGCTGTGGGTTGTCTTGAAAAATTTGCGCAAGTAATTAATATCAAGTCTATGCAAGCAGAATCGACATAAACAATTGATATATGTGCAGCAGTGCTCCTGTCACATTTAATAATGCGATACCATGAAACGATTCAATCTTTGTGTGGGCAAATGGGAAACCGTCTGATGGGGCATCGGCTACGAATCCTAAATATATATGAATGACGAAGTACCTTCAATGCGGAAAAGTTTTTATGTAATTATAGATTCGGGCGATGCGATATCAAATGCACATTTGCTGCGACCGATAGAAATGAAACACACGCTGATGTCCATTGCTTAAATTTCAAAGTCGGATTTTAAGTGATGCTTAAACTTCCCATGATATAAAAGATAACCGGCTCTTTGATGCTGAAGGCTCTCTGCATATTTGCAGCTTACTCGATTGGTTCGATAAAGGGAGTAGCGGAGGCAGGAAAATGATTGGATTAATCATGGTTACTTTTTAAAGTTATAGACATTAGTAGTATACAGCTACCACTAACAGCATTATATCCTGAGCCCCCGTTAAACATTTGGGATAAACGCTACAGGTGATCTGTAATCATAGTCTTACGCTCAAGCTTCTACCAAGGTAGCTGGTGTTGTTCACTTAGAGACCCTTACCAATAAAGTGAAGTTAATATGCTACCATATGTCAGCAAAATCCGATGAGAACTGCAGCAGATTATGCAATAAACTCATAGAAAAGGGATCCTTTCTCTTGTGAGTTACTTTAGGCATTAAGTATGGGAGAAAAAAGGAAGAAGAGAGTTTAAGCTGCGAAATTTGATGGTTTATCTGTACAGGCTCGGCATAAAAACAAAGCCATGTACCTATTATAATCTCGCAAAACGTCACTTTATGCGCTTCGACCAAACAAACACATATTAAGCACCGATCTTTGTAGCAACGCCCGAGGCAACGGATGCAACAACATTACTCCATTACACTCAACATGTCATTACAGGAAGAGTGGTTATAGGCGATTTTGAAAAGTTCATCATAAAGTAGCTGTCTGGTAAGATGACGTTGAGAATGTTTTACATAAGCTATTACCTCAACTATGATTGGCCTGCAATTATACGTCATCTCACACAGAACATGCGTTCACAATTGTGTCATTTAGTGGTACGGAACAGAAAATGACTTGAATCATTTCCAATTCCGATAGTGGTTCGCATTTTGTCCGATGGCACATTTGTTACACGTTTAAGGTTCTGTACATCTCAATTGATCAATTCTTCACAACAAATAGATGATTGCGACAATATTGATGGATTATCCCCTAGCGTGTACGCAACAACCAAACATACGTTCAATAGATTGGACACCTTTGATTAACAATACAAACCATTCATGTGTCACAATTGTATGCAAATTAAAGTTCTTGGTGAGGTTTGATCCTGACCATTATCAAAATCAGTATTACATGTGCACTGACTGATCTTTTCGCAGCAAAAATAGATTTGAAGATTTGTCTTCAGCAACTGTGAATCTTGCAAGCACACTCTTTCAGAATTATAATGACGACTTAGGTTTTTTTTTTATGTGCACAAAACCACTCTGAAATTGACTTCGGTGTATCCATTTTTTGCGGCATGGTTGTAATCGTTTTTAGCGATGTTTTGATTTTCTTTGTGTTTGGATAGGCCTCAAGCCTAACAGTCTCGCGGTAACAGATATTCGTGCATTTGCACCTTGCCAAGTCAGCAGTAACAGCACAGGTATAATTTTAGGTGTGACGGGTGTAATTTGTTCTCTTTCTGCAGAGAAGTACAGTACATTCGGTCAATAACCTTGAATTTATTTCAGTACTTATAGCCTTTTATGTGTCTTAGCGTATGGCATTAATGCTACGATGATAATGGATCACGGAAAACTTACACTCCAATAGCAGACAATCTATGGGTTTTTTCTTTATCTTTAATCCATCTACAATAAACTCAAATAATCTTCTAGGAATCTAAAATGGTAATTGATATTACAGCCATGCAAAGAGGACCCAACGTCGGAAAGAGGGGAAATACTCATGGATTAAGGCGGTTGCTTTATACATTGTGGCGTCTCTAGGGAACGAGTACAATAAGAAACGGGACCCTGTGCGATTCTCAATCATGTCTTATAGGTCAGCAAATACATGCCCAAATATCAATTCAGGTTTCTTGGAGCCATTACAATATTCGTAATAACAGTTTTATAAGTCCAAAATTCCATACGATATCTTACACAAGCCTTCTAAATATATCATAACATTTACGAAATACATGGCTAGCGTAAAAGACCAGTATTATCACACTCCCTATTGGACCGAGACATTTCATTCGTTCATTTAGATTAACTTCAGTAACTAATCCCTGCTGAGTTACCAACATAAACTCAGGCTGTATTTGCCTGACAATTGTGCGGTTAGCACTTTGTCCGCGATTAGAAACAAGCAGCGTTGTGATTTGTTTCATGCGATCACGGTATATAAAGAGGATGAGAGCAACTAGACATTTATCGTCTATGTCATGCGTGTCGTAATTTATTCATTTCATTGAACCATTTCGGTCGTTTTTTAAAGTGAAATTTCGCTAGCTCACCATTATTTGGGACATTTCTAAAATGTAATAAACATACTAATGACACCTTTATGAGCTTGTATCAAAGTAAACGCACACGGAATGTTCATGCGCGCAATAAAAGCACAAACAAAGGCTATCAATTATCTACCAAATTAGCACGAACCAAAGACTTTGTTATGATCGTTAATAGATGCTTGTTATCTGATTAAGTCGCTGTATGGTGAAAGATGCTTCACCTCGGGCATCTATGACTTACGTGTTAGTGCGGGCTACAGCTACTGAGCATGTTCAAAAGAAAATACGCAGACACATATTTTACGTAAGTCCTATCTTTTCGAAAAGACCAGGTTCCTCGGTTCTACCAGATTTCGAATCATGTAACCACGAGCAAAAATCAAAAGTTTGCAGCACGCATGGGACAGCATATATGGAAAACATGCCGAAAACAATGGGTAGTTAATTGATAAAATTGTACTGATTTGCAATGCCATTTAGACATCTTGCACATACATGGGAGCAATAATATCCACATCTTTAGAGAAGATTGTTTAGCAATTCCCGCCACGCAAACTACATACATATGTGCAAAATGATCCATTCTGTGTATAACATCATCTTTGGGGAATCCGTCATGATATGTCATAACAATATATCCTAAAAGGAGTAATTAACAATACAACCCAAAAGCGACCTAAACAATAACACAGCCTAACGTTAATACCTTGCCGATTCGTGAACTACAGTGTGCCTCACACTCGTATCTCTAATTCCTTATATTATTTAACATACGCGATCACCTTTGCGGTAAATATGACTATTGAAATGTTTCATTCGCAGCAACATATGATGCAAAACAAGCTTTCACTGCCTTTTCAAAGGGCATGACAATCATAAGTTCCTTTCCTTTTTTTTCCACCTAAGTATAACCGATCAAACCCACAAACTCGATAATGTAACACGCTTTACCCTATACATCACTTCGTCATCCAAATTAAACTCCCCCTATTTTGACCAGCTGGAGCGCCGGACTGAAACTAGCAAGCCGCCATTGTTTTTTGTTTGCGACGTGAGTTCTAGAACACAAACATCTACCGAAGAGAAGCGCGGTGCCATTTTGCACTTGTATGCTTGTAAAGAAAGTTGTCAGATCTAATATTTCGTCATAGTCAGGCGTTATGGGTATGATCTTTTACGACAATTCCGAATAAAACGGTAACAGTGTTTACGAGACGTTGGCTGACAGACGTCAGTGGGTACAGTTCGTGACAATGAAACCGGCCAAGGACTACAGTGAAAAGTCAAGCACTAGACTACAAAAAGCTGATACGTGTATGCAGACACATTTCTCTAAAAAAATAATTCACAAATGGCAATACTAGAGAGGCCACGACAAGGTAGTGTTGTCCATAATAGGAAATAGATCAGGCTCAATTATGTCATTATTCATATTTATAGGCTAAAAGGGAAAGGGAAGACAATTATCAAATGTTTTCCTACCATGTTACTGATACAAGTGATGCTGGTGGCCTCTCGATACAACGAATATGTTGCAAGCCATAGAATCTAGCATTTCACAAGATGTATAAAATATTCCAAATGAGGCTTGTTGGTTCCCCGGGAGTAGTGGCTTTCTTCCCATAGGTTGAGGGTTCTATCCTATGGTTTGAAAATCTGACTTGTACCCGTAACTCAGACTATCATGTTAAATGGCGGACTCATCTCTGGAAGGTTATGCACTCGATCAGGAAGCTTCAATTACAGTGCTTGGCTTTTGTCCATTCCGCACGGGTTTGAGTCAAGTGGGCGTTGGCACTTTAGCGGAGCTGCCAAAGTACCACAGTCATCCTCTTCCATCATCGTCGCGTCGTTGTTAAAAGTAATCTTAATATTATCAATACCATCACCTACTTGATACCACACTTATCACTATTGCTCAGGACTATTGAAAGTGGAACTTTTCACTCGGTAAATGGTTACATCAAAGTATGGGGAAAATATTGATTTTCTAAAGAAGTTAGGTATAGATGTACATCAGCCAATATGAGGGATATCTTTATTCTTCTATTAGATTATACAGGAAGCCAAAGTTGATGAGCCATTTAAATATGGGTCAAATAAATGTTCGGGTAGTATTGCAGTATGGTGTAAATAATTTGTCTTGCAAACTATTAGATTTATATTTATAGGCTAAAAGGGAAAAGGAAGACAATTATCAAAAGTATTCCTTCTATGTTACTGATGGAAGTGATGCCTCTTGCAGTATGTTAGTATTTAAAGTGTATTGATATATAAGTTGCTGCAAATGCAAACTATTAGATTTAATTTACTTTTCAAATATTGTAAAGGTCTTACAAAATGCGAATACGAGACTACCTACACAATTACCTCGAACATGAACACGTGGCAATGTATTCGTGTTGCGCTCCATAACTGACGAAAAGAAGAGCTATCGGCGAGTGGACGGCTGTTTCCGTAAAATGAACAAGATCTGTTGATATTTCAGATAGTTGGCAATCGATTTCAGATATAAAGAAACGACAATTTTATCTTTGGGCAATAAGCTCTCCAACACCTTAAAAACGATATATAGGAAAGACATGCCCGTTCAAGCGCGTTATTGCAGTTGATGAGTAGGTCGACTCTGTGTAATCACATGATTAAAAGAAAATAATTTTTATAAAAAGTTGTAAATCAATTTAACGAAGGCAACGCTCGATTCGCCTGTCTGTTTCTTCCGGTTATAAAGAGAAAATTGATGGCAACAAACCCAAAGCTCATTTCATCTATTTTCCCTTGAGGAAGGCTCTGAAGGCAGCCGTAAAGGATCATCATTATTATTAAATGATGATCATGATGAAAAGATGCTACTGAACGTAACTGCTATTATGTTATGCACAATACATCTTGAATGCAACTTGAAGCGTAATCCTGATATATCCATACAAAACAAATCAAATTTGGCTAGAATTAGGACGCAAATATCGTGGTTAAAAATGTAGAACACAGACAAACGAATACACGGCGATGATGTTAACTGATACCCATTGCAGATTAAAAACATAATGTACACAACGGCAACATGAATCAAATCGCAGCAAATTTATGACGGCCGATTTCATATAGTGCGGACAAGTATTAGGCTCTTCTTTATCACTGCAATATAGGATTCTACATTCCTCATTGACGCTGTTACTGGTATTGTCATGAATACAGATCAACAAAATCTGATAAAAGAAATGTATCCATGTAGTCTCCATAGTTTTTGCTTGGCTTACGCTTATTCAGCCAGTGTAACGTTGCTTACAGCTGCCGGCATGAACAAGCAACAAAAGCAAAATCACTACCGTGTCTGTCGTCACCACTACAGGTCAGAGTTTTGAGAAGCAACTAATTATCGGGAATTGTCAGCAGAGAGGAAGCCACAACATGTAGAAATCATAAGAGGTAAATATTAGCTCTCTTACCCTCTCTCCTATTTTCTTTCTTTCTTTTTCTTTCTTTCTTTCTTTCTTTCTTTCTCTCTCTCCCTCTCTCTTTCTCCCTCGATCTCTCTATCTTTCACTCTCTCCCTATCTCACTTTCGCTCTCTCTATATCTCTATTTTATCCCCTCACTCTCTATCTATCTCTCTTCTCTCTCTATCTCTCCCTCTCTCTTTTCGTTCTCACAACAATCATTGAGTTTACAGTAACCCTTTAATGCACTGAAATAGGTGCTGGTGAGAATAGCCGCCTGATTGTGCATATGTTCTGGTTTAACCAATGCCTAGACGTTATTTGCTGACATTTGTGCTCGATTAAATCACACAAAAAGCAACCCGAAGGAGCTGTTTACAATTGCTCGTCCTAGAAAAACTGAACAAATTCACGGTGTGACCAACCAGCTTTCAAATCATGCGATATCATTCACATAAGGAGTATATGAATGATATTTCCGCTTGCGTAGCCAGAGTATCCCAGTTGATCGCCTTGCCATCTCTTGCGAATTTAATTCAGTGTCTGCATTTCGCTTTCGCAACGCCGTAGTCGTTCATCAATGTAGTTACTTAATCCAACAAACATATAGATAAATGTGCTACGTACCCCCAAAAAGGGGAAATGCATTAATAATTGGACGTTATACATTATAATTAAATGAACCAGATGTATAACCTACCACTTGCATATATGCACAATAGGGTGGGGCTCATTTTATGGCGATATTCGCTTCCAAAAATAGCGAAGTTTTCTTCAATAAACATCGAGTGACTTCAGTAAGTTCTAGGAATCTATCATCTATTTACCATGTCCGATTTGGCTTGGATACGTCGACCGACAACCGCCCCTGACAAGTAATTGATTATGTGACGGGCATCGCTAGTGTGTATCAATTCTTACAGAGGTGTAATATGTGCCAGGCATTTTACATTGTGTGCATTCCGCTGGGTGTCATCGTCATGACATACGATTAATACATAAGTGAATAAGAACCTTGGGATGGGCGCGATCAGTACTGGCTCAGTAGATGCACATTTCCTTCTGGATTTGTATATCGTCATTTTTGTATTGTTCAACCTGACTTATTTTCCGTTCAAACGAGACAAGTAAAAGGAAAACCGGAAAAATCACGCACAATGGTCCTTCTTATATATACTGCCTTTCCGAGGCGGCATATTAAATAGATTATAAAGGTTTATTGGATCTTCTCCGATGCTTGATGCTCGAGTTGGTTTTTGGCACCATTATTCTAGCTGTTGCCAGTAATTCAGCATGGCCGGGGAAGTAATTCCATGTTGAGCATATCAATACATTGGTATAGGAATTCACGGATGTAAAATCAATATATGCAATACATAATGCATATCGATGAATATTCATGCGATATCAACCAATATGCGCTGTATTAGCCCAATACGTGTTTTATGATCGTGATTAATTTATAAGAGATAAAACATGCACTCAACTGCTTCTACAGATTGAGTCATTCTCGGGAAATAAGCCAATAAATAAGCTCTCCTTGCACGGGCGCTCGCTTCCACAATGCCACATAGATTATCTAAGACAGTGAAGTTGCGATCAATCCCTGCAGTCTTACTTAGAATATTGTGTAAGTAGGATTGGCAGCATCCCCCGTGTACTGGCCATACATACTACCTTACGTCTCCGCTCAATCTTTCATCTAGTCTCATTAAGCATAGGCCCAACAAGGGCATTATGACTTCTGGAACCTAGTCTTACGCGACTTAACGCACACAGTTATAACCAATGTCGAACAGATGACAATATATGAAAAATATGAAATACAGATGCATAATACTCCTGGTTAGCCATTTTAGCTCTTAGGTTATGCTCACAATAGACGGCGATGAAAAATGACCATTTCATTGTTTTGCTATGAATTACTTTGACCTAAGCAATATCCATATCCAACCATAGCAGACCAGACATACAAAACTTTGGCAACCAATTAAGTTCTTAGTTCCAAAATGCACTTGTATTTGTAGAGGTTAGAGGGTGATGCATGTTTATAGACGTAGCTGAGCCATCTATACGAATAAATAATTCTTTTTCTAATCCGTGTCCATTTAGAAGGAAGGGATAATAAACGGAATCGATGCTCAATAACGTTTTCCCAATCCATTTGCGGCACAAATGTGAAGCTAATCTTTGTTTGCCGTTTCCCAATGATGTAGATTATCTTTACAAATGATTGAGATTACTCAGCTTACTTGCAGGTTTGTTTTTTCTATCCTAACTTGTAATTTACCCGCTTATCTGATGGCATCCTTCTCATATCGCTCGATGATATATATGGCTTCACTTACTCTCGTTTGTATAAGACACGGTATCCCGACTAAGACATAAAAAAGTAACCTTTATCAGCCATCTAACCGCTGCAAGATGCTAGCATAGTGTATGCGTCCAAAGAAATGTATAGCGGCAAAATTATTGTGCCCAAGCAGCCAAGAGAAGAAAGTATTTTCATTTGTGTAATAGTCCATTTTGAATGCATGAGTAGCATGCGGATCGCTGGCAATTTGCAGTATAAGCAAAATCCGGTTTGTTGCTGAATGCTACACACATGAACATTCTGCTGATTAATTGTTGATATGCCAAGCCTTATTTCCCAGTCCACCACTGTTTTTTTAAACCAGGAACCAGTATTTTGACACAACCCAAGATGATACTTTTTTAACATCGACGCAGCACTGACGAAGTGGCCCTAATCACGTGCGAGTGACGAGGGTCACTGCAACGGTGCTGTAATATATACCATCGTGTTCATTTTATAAGATAACTTTGCTTATGTAAAGATTAAGCCACTGCGTAAATTGGTAATGATCGATGGTATCTGACCCTTTCAATTATTGCTAATTGAATATAAACCCGGATTCTACTGCTGTGCTACTCGAATGAAAAGCCTGGATCAGTGGCTGCCCTTATGCCGTCTGAACACACTTAATTTGATTCCGATTCTTATTTCTATCCTGACGATCATTCAATTGCAAGCCGACGTAGAATTTCACATTGCGCATCAAGTGTAGAAGAGCTATTCAAGGCATGTCAAGGCTAAGGTAAAATGTATCTAGAAACCAAATATGCATTCAAATTAATTAAATTGACATTTGTGTTCTACAGCTTAGCGAGAATAGCTTAAACGAAGAAATACGTGTCATCGAGTATGCTAGTTAGATCTGCAGAAATACACTGACTACAAGTATATCGAATAGCTTCTGTCAAATTTTATCTTATTGCATTCACTGGCTATAACTTCGCAGACTTAGAATCCGTTTCAAATTGTTTCACCTATTATGTGGCACCACGATAACGTATTTGTCAAGGAGAGAGTTAACAGATTGCCACGGAGTTAACAAATTATGTGACTAAAACCCCTGATATATCAGACGTGCGTTATCGGCATCATCCTCACGGTGACCTTGCCCTAAGCGCTTATGGAAAGGTTGCTTTTTAAAGTGACAGTCATTCACAGATATATCGATTAACAAACGACATTGCATCCTGAACCATGCTATATACCGTCACGTTTTCATTTTCAATTAAGACGGAAAATTAATGAATAATATGATTATTTAAAACATGTGTTTACATATCATCGCCAGAGGTATGGCGAAGATAACAATATGATGGGTGTTGAATTTCGATGGTATATATATATATATATATATATATATATATATATATATATATATATATATATATATATATATATATATATATATATAATAGATGAGATATATATATACATAGTCTCTATATATATATATATATATATCTCTATCTATATGTATATATCTATATACATATCTATATATATATATATATATATACATATATATGAATAGATGTATATACACATGTATATATATTTGCATGTATACATGTATTATTACATTAATATCAATATATATATACATATATACAAATATATATATAAATATATATATAGATATATAAATATATATATATATATACATATATATATGTATATATATATAAATATATTCATACACATTTATATATATACATTCTTATATGTTTATGATTATTGGCGACATCCATATGTACAAGTGCGTACACTGATCCTTATATATATATACATATATATATATATATATATATATATATATATATATATAGATATATATATATATATATGATATAGATATATATATAGAGATAGATATATATAGACATATATATAGAAATATATATATAGATATAGAGAGAGAGATATATAGATATTTTTATATACAGTATATATATATTTCTATACCTGTATATATATATTTTATATCCATGAATATACATATATATATATACATATATGTATATATATATATATATATATATTTATGTATGTACATTGTATATATAATATATTATATACATATATATAAATATATATATATACATGTATATAAATATATATATATATAAATATATATATATATATATATATATCTATCTCTCTATATATATATATATATATATATATACCCTATATATATATATATATATATATATATATATATATATATATATATATATATATATATAAGGATCAGTGTACGCACATGTACATATGGATGTCGCCAATAAACATAAACATATTTGTCTATATATAAACATGTGCATGAATATATTTATATATAAACATAGATATATATATATATATATATATATATATATATATATATATAAATATATATATATATATATATATATATATATATATATATATATATATATATATATATATATATATATATATATATATATACATATATATCTTCATTGATAGATCAAATGCATTTTCACATGTTTATCCTCAACGCCCATAAAACAAGATTGTTTCAATCTAACATACATTGCTGTGCTGTACTATTTCTATAATATTTAATATTTTACCCGAAATTCTTATGATGTACTGTGGAAATTTATCCTGCCTCAGCACACCTAGCTGGTAGAAGTAGCAAACGCCAACACCAGAAGGGAAGCTTTTTTTTCAGCCCAAGCGGGTGCCCTGGTATGACAGAAGAGGGCTTTTATGCAACTTGTTTTGCCTTAATTGCACCTTTAGATTTTTCCCAGTCAAGTTGGTTACCTCATTTTGCACCACTTTTCCAACAGCCTACAGTCAGAGAAACCCACTCAGTTGATCGTTCCCCGGTAGCCATTAACTCCATGGCATACTGGTGTCCAAAGAGTCGCTCAGCAGGAATGTGGTTAAAGCAGTCCTCTTTATCTTGGTCTCGATGGATATCCACACGGCCACGGCGGACGGAGACTCAAGGTTTTGCTAGCAGCTGGCTTGCAGTGCACATGAACTCCCGTCTGTTCCTGTGCCATTGCCATGCTAGTCCAAA
>CM067356.1:42090473-42092973 GCA_034190875.2 Urechis unicinctus | reverse complement strand
TTTGCAGCCCGGTCTTAGCAACGGGTTTGTGCCAATAGGGCACTGGCACTTAAGGGGAGCTGTAACATTCGCGATATTACCCCGATATATCCATTACCTTTGTATCTATCGGATGTCATTGATTAAACATGCAATGCCAGTATGATGACACTTACTGACGATTGATTTGACCAATCATGAAATCTTACCCCCTGATCCGTGGATAGCTGACCTACATCAGGAGTGACGAACACGAGCCATTGACCGACTTGCATGATCAAACATTGTATTGGTCTTGGAAACGCTCTGTATTTGCATGTTAATTTTGCAAGTCGTTGTGCAAACTAGTTGAATGTTAGTATTTACTTTGATTCTATCCACAGTTATAAATAATTAGCTAAGGCATATGACTAGGTCTGATTTACGAGACGTCACTTGAATGCCCCCTCCGAATGCAATTAGTAGACACTGATCGGCAGGTCTGCGCTAAACGTATGTCAATGAATATATTGCCGATGCAATATGAAAAGGTTAATGCCTATCTAAAGGCATACACAGTTATGTAATATCGATATGTCACAAGTGGGTCGACTATTAAATGATAGCCCAGGTGCAAATAATAATTGGTCAAAGTGTCTGTTTCTCTAAATCCATATAACGGACGGTTAACAGTGTAGTACCAAGGAGATGGGTTTCTATTACCTCTTTTTACGTAGCCATTACGTAATCAAAAATGACTGTACAGGGTTCGATATCGGTATTTAGGCGGATATTAATATCTGTATCATAGTCACAGAGGTGTCGATTGTAATATGATTATCAGCGTTTTGAGACGCAGAATGAAAATAGAAAACATATATAGCAGACGCTCATCCCAGTTTGGAGTGAATTAAGAGTCGCCTATAATTCAATATTATGATGCTGTGTGTGCGCAGGGAACTCATCTATTTATAGATTACCTCGAATATCAATGCTTTTAAAGCTATTATATGTTCAACGTTTTTATGTTTCATCAACTTAGAGCACCGGCCATTTGCTTTGGCTTATTGCTTCCGCAAAACGTGAGACTAGCCAGAAAGATTATCAATGCATATTTTGATCGCCACTCTTGAAATGCATTCTCGTTGATTTGTTGAGCAATAACAACGTCAACTGTAGACAATTTATCAGGCCTCAGCTGAGAATAACCAGCTTCTGGAGTACTTGGAGTGCATTGAAATATACCTAATATATCTTTTACGATTTCGTGGATGCTTTCAACGAAACGCAGTCTGCCTGTTGAGTAGTTTAACGAAGTGGAAGACTTCATCAATAAAGCCATCTCTTTGATCTTCCTTTTATAACGTAACAAATCAATTTTTGTAATTCAGGTCACCTCATCACCACTGTATCGCCAATGAAATGGTTATCTCTGTATTTGGCAATATACTGACTGTTGATCGCCACGAAAACGGCTGGTTGTTGTTAGATATGAAAACAATGTTCCTATCGACTTTGAGCATAGCACAATAACACAAACCTAGTGCAATATTTAAATTAGTGGGTACTTTTTTGTGTTTGTATTGACGGCGCTACGATGCAGGTAATGCATCCACGTTTAAGATTCCTCTCCTGCCACATATCTTGTCAAAGATTTATCTAATGTACCACCAAATCTTAGCACCTATTCGAATCCTTATATTTGACATTTACAAAAACCAGATGCAGATGATTATACCGCAATAGCAATATAACTTATATTGCGTTTGTTCAATTACGCAATTAAGATGCACCATGGACGAAAGTTAAGATATGGCATTGATATGGCACATCGTCTATAACATGCAATGGTATTGAGTTTAGATACAAACAAAGTTTGATGCATAATCCGATTGATAGTAATCACTGTGAAAAAGCAATGAGCTCTTTAGATACCTTAAACAATGACATTCAATACGATGTATGTGATACTGCCCTACAGAAAGAACATGAGGAAAAACATTCAAGTGTGAATGTTGATCAGCTTCCTAAACCATTCAAAAAAGTAGCAACAGAGACGAACATTTCTTGAGACGATGAGACAAACGCCAATAGCTTTTTCATCAAACTTTATACATTTCGTGTGACATTATGATATTGGCCACCTGTAAAGCTCATCTCTAGTATGCTTAATCTTGCGAACATGGAAATTATTTACATTATTGCTAATCAATAGATATAGATGGTTCAATACCTGTCAATTACGAGTGTGTGTCCGGGTTAAAATTTATCCATATCGCCTCTTACCCAAGATTGGAAACTAGTTCACATATATTCGATAACATCAGTTCATTATGTTGAAGATTAGTGATAATGTTCACTTAGCCAATTCTAATCACCGCAATTATGTCCTTGAAAATGTATACAACAAATTCAGCCAGAATAGCATATTGAAAACAAATCAATAGTGGAAATGTGTTGCTTTTATTGGTTATGTGTTGCTTTCAGTGGATGTGTTCCATTGAGTGTTTATGTGTTACTTTCTGTGCTTATCACTTAAAAT
>CM067356.1:42080473-42085473 GCA_034190875.2 Urechis unicinctus | reverse complement strand
AGACCAGCTAACATTAAATATAAATATATTCATATTATGATTCGTTTCGTCGCTAATTTGCCGGGCCATTTTTATCGTTGCCACATTCACAATCACACTAAGAATGTTGCTGATAACGCATATATTATGTCAATGGTGGTGGATAATAGATTTGTTACAGCGTGCCAGCCGTGCTCTAGCCAGTCCCATAGAGCCCCTTGATCAATTTGTTTATGGATAATTGCTTACAAAGAATGTAAACTTGCTAAAGGATAAAATAAGCATGCCATTATAGTTTCTTCATATCCATTTTTAATGAAGAATGATTTGCTTGGCGCGATTGACTTACGTAATGGGTTTTTAATTAAGAATCTTCATTTGATCAATATATTTATCAATCTTATGTAATGCTGAATTCATTAACCATTGGTCAAGGTATTGGAAAAGATTCTTATACGTGGATCTTTTAGACCTTCCGTCTTTATGCAAGTAAAGCTGTTTAAGACACCATTGATTAAATATTTGCCCCCTTACTTTATCATATGTATTTGTCGTGATTATATCGTTTACATTTAGATTTGTCTTTGCGGTTAGACTGCCTGTTTACTGGGCGATGCATGCAGTTGCAATGTTGATTAAATGCTGGTCGTGTTGCTCTGTAAACAGAGAGTTTACCGTTAATGGCGCCGCAATTAAACTTGATTGGACGAAGCAGATCTTCAATGGATTCATAATCACATGCCAAACTAATTACATATTTTAGTAAAGTACAACATGCATGATACTGTCAAAGCAACCCGGTGGTTGTTTGCATCCAAGCATGTCAACCGCGACAAATACAGAAGATATCGGAGGGGGGGGGGATGGGGGGCACGCGCCACCGTTTACAACGCTAATAAAGGTGCATTTTACAAGAAGGAGCAACGACGAGAATGTTTAAAATTAGATTAATCACCGTTCGTGCTGCAAGGCAGAAGCAGCTTGCTTTTCGTCCGACACAGCTTGTTTTGATATATATTAGATACCACGAGACCCTGAATGACTAGATTGATATATGTAGCAGTTTTAATCATCCAGCGTTCGTGTGGCATAAAAGTCGAAGCATCAATGTTTACCTCATTTGTAAGGCCATTAAGAAAATCAGTGATTTGAAAGAACAGAAAATGCCGGAGCCTAATCCATTGCTATCAATTATTGATTTAGGCCGTAATCTGCCAATTCAGCAATAGCAGGTTGCAGTCAGTGTATGAGGTAATTTGCTATTGCTCCTTTGTGATTACGCTATGTAACAGCATAGATGAACCTCCAAAGGCCTATCTGAAATAAGCTAGCACCTTTCCAAGAGGATGGGTTGAATACGACTGAATGAATCCAAAGTATTTGTTTTTATATTCCTATGCCTTAACCCTATCTTTTGCAGTTAGCTTGGACTTCATTTATCATAATATTTTATCAGTAATAACTAGTGAAACTTCCGACTATTCGACATGGCTATGATATTTCTAGGTGTGCGCATTTGTGTGCAACGACTGCGGGGTAGACATAAGGGAATATTGCTAAAACCACACTTGCAGGTTATCAGCTCTTAGCAAGTGAAAGGCGGGATGCACCATATGACAAGGAAGGATACTCATTTAAGTAAGAGGATCTTCGAGGGCTCAATCGTTAGAAAGAAGCTGGCATATGTTTAAAATATTATACTATCTAAGCTAAATTTATTATTCTCGTTCAATGTGCATCGCACTTATGTTATGCTTATGCGGAGATGTGACGCTTGGACACGTAGTAGATGAATGACTGCATATCATGCGTGACTTTGCTCTTGCGGTGATCTATGTCATGTTGCAAGACCATGTTAGAACAGCAATAACCTACGCAGCGTTCATTTCTGATATATTTATATATATATATATATATATATATATATATATATATATATATATCTATATATATATATATATATATATATATATATATATATATATATATATATATATATATATATATATATATATATATATATATATATATATATATATATATAACCAATTGTTTGATGACATACTTCTGTACATGTGCAACGCGCACCAATCCCCATTGTCAGTCTCAATTTGTGAATATGTTATAAACATCAGGATATCACATATTGCCTGGCACTGAAGCCATACCCTTCGCAACATGCTACTTTCCTTCAAGGTCCTGCGCATTTTATATTTATTTCTGCTCCCTGATTAGTTCCGTTAATATGGCGACACTAATAAGCAAATTAAAACGATTCCCTTGCAAACTGTGTTAAACAGTGTCATAGCCATTATCATTTGATGATTCTCTAACTTTTCATCCATTTTAATCGTGTCATTTGAGACAATCAGTGTAGAATAAATAAAACACTACAGTTATGCCGCACTGCTGCATATTTTCTAAGTGCGTCTGAATAAATGAAAGACATGACCGAAGTTATACGAAGCTATTGTAGCAAGCATTTGGCTGAGAGTGCTTATGAGGTTACCAACCACACCATGAAGAAGAAGACAAGTACTGATTGATTGAATTTAATGTATTTTCGCAAGTATGTAAAGCATTACTCATTCCTTGCCTCGGTGAATCTACATCAACCGAAACAAACGATGATGGGTTATGATACGTCAACCCCAGGACCACTGTTACGTCATTCAAACCTCATTGATGCTAGCTGGTATACATGCTAAACGTATATCTGCCGTCAGCAAACATTGCTCTTA
The DNA here is from genome assembly GCA_034190875.2 of Urechis unicinctus. Taxonomy (NCBI): domain Eukaryota; kingdom Metazoa; phylum Annelida; class Polychaeta; order Xenopneusta; family Urechidae; genus Urechis; species Urechis unicinctus. Next base: position 42,082,753 of record CM067356.1, on the reverse strand, counting down.
ATAATTCAGAATGCGCGTAGCGGCTATCTCGTTTGGAGGATCCACACAGGGTGCGAACTAATATCATAAACGTATCGACTCTGCACTCCATTACTTATTGACAGAAATAATAATCTGATTTGCAATGCTTAGTTTCATCATCTTAGCTTTTATTTGGCTGTTCAGCAAACAGCTGGATTATTTATTTGATATCAAGATATTACAATGCATATAGGGAAAAGATCTCATCAACATTCCGTACCATTTGGCAAGCGTTCAAGTGAACAAAGGACAGTTATACCACGGAAATGATTAAGCTGAACCCTCTAGCAACGTCATAAGATTTTCATTGAAAGTCTTAACTGCATGCAAATGTCCAACAATGAAATTCGTGTTTATTGCGAGAGCGCTTCCTCAATCGGCAAATGATGGGTATTGACAGTGACCATTGAATGATTGCTGCCAGAAAGATAAACCAATGAACAAATGATTAACCGATCGAAGCATGACAGTTTACCTGTACATAACATTTCAACCAATCCCTATAATCGTAATTGGTGATGTCATTAAAGGTCAGTAACGAGTATTTAAATGCCCTAATAGTTCCATTTGCCACATATGCAGCTGTTCAATAGCCTGTGGCTTATCTTAATCGATCGATCCTGATTTAAATGACATAGCTAGACTTTAGCAATTAATAACTCTAGTGTTTGCAATGTGACTATTCGATTCTGCACTAAGATTAGCTAAAAAAGCAAATAAAGTGCATGGCTAAGTCTTATGGTGACAATTTAGTACGACAAACGAATAAAATGCTTTGTTAAAATTATGTTGCCATTCGGTTCAGTATACAAGGCATTTGATACACTTCGCCAACGCGTGCTCACTCAGGCGTTTCCGTTCTATGCCATTGAGGCTCTCTATCAAAACTACACCAAGGATTTATAGCATTTTACTTGGGGGGCCTTTTGCTCACGAAGAATGGTGTTTTCCCTGTTTAAGCTTTTAGTGTACATTGTTTTTGTCAGACAACCATGCGGGCGCCTACATGAAAACGTAGCAGCAATACCATCGTAAATGGTTCTGACTATAGACGTAGAACTGATGTAGTTATTTACTGCCGGTCATTCATATTCAATAGACCACTTTGGACAAGACCAACAGATGAAGCATCTGAAGCGATTCAAAGCGGCAACACCAAGTTCTAATGCAAATACGGATTTTGCTATTGTGCAATGCATTTTTCGAGACCTGGAGTTACCGCCGGCTAATAGTCTGATAATGGTGCCTGCGCAGCAATGCGGGTTACAAAACAACATGCTTACACAGCCTTAATGGCGATATCAGAGAGGAATGACGTGCTGTTGATGGAAGTGCATAGCGCGCTGTAATGACTTAGACCGCAATATATATTTATAGAAACATACAGCTACCCATCTGGTTTGCATCATTGCTATGTACTTCTATTAACGCTTAATGCTTTTCGACGTTATGCAGATCAGTTTTTGCGGTACCAATTGATGGTGCCTATTAATCTTGATACCTTTATATCATTAATGTAAAACTGCAAAGATGCCGATTCCACTTATATGGTCTTAATGATATTGAATGATATATTGTGACAATTTCTAATCAGCATTATCTATTAATAATTGATAAATGCAAGTCAAATGGTCCAAACCCAGTGCGTCGAAGCCAATTTGAACGATACGCTGATATATAATGATGGTTACAAGCAATATACATGTTTTGCCTTATTTTCCAGGTGGCTTGGTATTATTCATTTCGCAGATCAGTCGTACCTCAACTTTCACAAAGTAAGAACGGTGGATGACTTGTCTGTCATTAAAAGTGATACCATCAACTGGGTGCCAATGATTGCACGTGCGAAACATATATGACATCAGATTGACGCCACTAAATAATGTCTGATCTTCCCAAGATACAGCTACATGCTATCAGTATATCGATAAATGAATAACTGACCCTAAGGGTTCATATATATCACCTGAATAAGTGTAATGTAAACAGATCTCTCCATTTTCAAAGCTACCAGTTCAGTTTTCATGAGATCCAGTTGTGCCTGACGTATTTCGAGATCATTCACAAATAAGGCTATCAAAAATCGTGTTCAATTCAACATTGCCCGAAAAACCAGCGCAGTCAAGTTCATTAGCGATTGCTGCCGCTCAGTAACAAAACAATGCATTTGATTTTTGGTATTCCTATGTCGAACACAAAAGACGTAATAACATCGGATTGATGAGGTTGATGACCCCTGGAACTGAATGTTTTCCCCAC
>CM067356.1:42022973-42075473 GCA_034190875.2 Urechis unicinctus | reverse complement strand
ACAAGGCTAAATTACATACCGCGTTTTATTTTCTGTGATGTATTAATGGTGAAATTTGTCTTAATTGTTTAAGCGGACGACTGATATTAGTAATCTTTAAAGCCTTCCCAAGATATTCTAGAGATCTAGCAATAGACCTCATTTGAATCTGCACTTTTTTAACAACCAAAACATCCGTTTTTTAAATGAAGAATAATAAAACTATTTGCTAGTGTTCCAAACTTTAGATCCATAGATTTGTAGTTAACTTGTGCTAATGTACATAGGCAAATACAAAAACACCGCAAGAAACACGGGTATCCGAAGAAAAATTACCATATATTCGTGCCTCGGTTCATTTACAGCGTAGCTTTTGCTTTCTTTGAGATAATACCATAAAATCCACTGAGCCTTAACATAAGGTTCTGCAGGAAAATTGGTGAATAGTCCGGCTTTAATGTATTAACGATGAGCACTAAACAGAATACTTCAATATGACGATCCCAAGTTGTTTCAGCTTTATTCAAAAACCCTTGCAGCGACCAATACATTGAGAGAATTTCTATAACATTGTTCACTAAAATGAGCATTCGATCACATCGACAGGTGCTTTATAATGGCAGCGCTTACAACGCCATGGATGTCCGACGACCCTAACTGCTTGGTTTATTACCGGACGTCGGGTATAATGATGGATATTTAGGATCAGCCTGTGGTCTGCATAATTCAGTGTCGAGGATAGTCGAACAAATAATAAGGCTACATATATTTGACATATAAATTACCCATTATCAAACAAGCTTTTATTTCATATGCTTATATTATTAATCACTGCACCAAATAGTCAAAGATCTAATTGGAATTCTTATCAGTGATGTAAAGCCATGCATATTCCAACATTGACTCTCTAGGCCGAAAACATGTTTCAATGTTTTCCCGTCTTAATGGTGAAATATTTGACCTTGCGGACTTGATTACGCAATAAAAATTGCTGCATATGCCGTTTGGATCACCTAAATAAGACATCCGTAACAATGTTTATTGAATCCTTCTATGTATGTTCATGAACACGTTCACACAATTGGTAATTATTCATCCATGGAATGGTTAATATTTACTGCTGCACAATCCATGCATGGCTTGTGTAAATGATCCTCAACACTGATTTTATTATGATGTAGTACATATCTAGGCATTTCCATATATCTTACGTTGTTCTTATGCGCTTGGTTCATGAAACCTACCTAATGAGTGTCGACCGCTATATATGCTGCTTTACCCTGCCTTCATTCACGCGAGAATGCATATCACCCGGGACATCAGACATTGCGATGCTCTAAAGAATCGTTGCAACAACCAAGCATCCCGCCCTCGATGAGTGACTTTTGAATGGCTAATACTTGGTGTATACTCACAAACAAGTCCGTCGCAGCGCAAGAGGCACTCGCCAGTCGCGGTTTGTCACGGGCGTATTTCGGGTTTTGGCACTGATTGATTGGCTTATTACTACCTCCTTACAATGTTTGTGTCATTTACTACTGAAATGCAATACACGATTAGGTCCCGAAAGAGAAATGAACATGTGGCGCCAAGCTTTCATTCGCCATACATAATTGCCAAAAGTAACCCGTGACATACATATATGTGCCCATGTATACAATATATTGAAAAATATTTTTGATGTAGCGATACGAGATAATTCTACAACGGTACGTCCCGTGCATAGATTAGCGACGGAGTGCATGTTTGATTATATTATATTCATTAAATTGGAAGAGGAATTTGGTTGTGCTAGAATTGTTCACAATCGGCTCAATTGTAATGTAATCGACGATACTTCATGAAGAGAGGCTCTTTATAATTCTCTCGTTTCTGACTCATGCATATTATTGCTGTGATCTATTATACTTGTCCTTGACGATTTATGTTCGTATTGATATGAGTTCGACGACAGCTGACAATGAGTAATGGAAGGTCAACACATACAAAATTGTCAATCTAGCCAAGCCAGTCATTGGCCATATCAAGTTGCTTGGTTTCTGATACACAATTTCATCGCGTGGTCAACTCATTTGTGTATCTTCTGAACTAGAGCGACAGGCGGACACTTTCATTTCGCACCAGCGAAAGTGGCCTTGGAGAGCTCCAACATTTGCAAGTGATATCACTTTTGAGTAATGATATCCAATGATTTTATGACAATTGTCGATGATTGATAGGTCCTGCATAGGCATTTATCCAAATAAATGAATGCTCTAGCAATTTATATATCATACATATATATATATATATATATATATATATATATATATATATATATATATATATATATATAAATATATAAATATATATATATATATATTTATATATATATAATTTATAAATAAATATATTTATATATATATATATATATATATATATATATATATATATATATTTATATATATTTATAACGGCATTTCTAGATGTTCAAATTGGGCTGAATACGACCGATAGTGATAGATCATATTGAGTTGTAATCACTCTCATTGTGATCACCAAATATCTGACATAGTAAGCGTGATTGACGTCGCTCAAAGCTTTATGATGGTATTAGATGTATGATAGGTAGTGCCGTTCTAGTATGTATTAAATAGCCCCGATGATGTTAAGTTAGTATTGTCAATGGGTATTTAATGTCTACACCACTAACCACCATTACATGGAATGCAAAATATAATGTTATCGTTTATGTGCACATTTAGACCGTTGCTGAAGGTATGGACCTCTGTAATTCGAAATTAATTGTTTGGATGACATAGAGACTCTTTGGGCCCGGAATACCGATGGCAAAACGAAAGGTGATATTGAAGGATAAAACTTATACGATAATGTTATGCTTCGCAGGTAGCTAGGGTTTGTATGTATGTTGAGAGGGCATACTCGCCCCTCGGCCTGGCGCACTGTTTGAGCAAACAATCCGTGAGCATCGCGTTGCATTGTTACCACATCTCTTACGATTTCAAAGAAAATTGCAATCGTCGCATCGACCAGTAAGATGGTTCAAGTTTTGTACAATATGTCTTGTGGGATTGTTACTTTAATGGTATCGCCACCGGTCGACGGGCACATGTGTCACTCATATACACACTTACCGCATAAATCGTTGAAATGAGCCCTCTTTGAGTTGCTATAATCCCTTAGGTGGAAGGATCACCGATATGTTAACTAATAGATAACCAGTGTGTGGAATTGAAATATCCTGTCTTTCAGCCATAGAGCGTATATTTATTTATCTATTTATTATGAAATGAACACGTTAACCCATAAAAGGTCATTAATAAATATCTTTGATATATCAAGGCAAACAGGATTATTAACTTATTGCTGGCTTAGTACTGGATCTCACCGAGTGATCTATAAATTATAAGAATAATAAATAGAATGTCTTCGGACCCTGTCAAGAAGAGCCAGCATCACATTCAATTACAAGTTACACGGTGAAATTATCATAACAAAGCCGATATCTGAGCGTACATGCAAACTCCTTGTCTTTGGTGACTTTGAAAAATAGCATGTGCTAACCTTTGCCATTGCTTGCTGTATACATGGTTTTTGTTAGTCGTATCTTGCTAAGGGACAACTCTATTAGCCTGCAAAGGTACAACATTTCAGATATTCCTTGTTATCGACCTCCATGGTTTTAGTGAAATGAGATTCATAAAACACAGAGCAGACGTTGTTAAAACGAATAGGTGACTCTTGAGAGAGATAACTAACTGATGATGAAAGCCAATAGCGCCATTAATGGGCTCAGTCATAAGTTGTTTTGGCGCAAAAAAGATTGTTACTCACTAGGTATTGCTAATTCTAGTAGCTCTGTGGACGTCGCCAAATCGAAATGTCGACTTCTCATAATCCCTGTATAAACCTAAATGCGATCACAATTAAGACAATGTGAACTATTATGTGACCAAATTATATAAATAAAAACCTTTGCAAATCTCATTGCTAAGACAAGCAAACATTAGATATAAATATATTCATAGTGTGATTTGTTTTGTAACTAGCCGGATCTTTTGTTGTTTTTTATCGTTGCCGTATTCACAGTCACCCTAAGAATGTTTCTGATAACGCATATCTAATGTCAAGTGTGCTGGATGGTAGATCTGTTACAACGTGTCAGCCATTCCCTAGCCAGTTCCAGACAACCCCTTAGATGATCAATTAGTTTATGAAAAAACTGCTTACAGAGAATCAATTCCACTGTAATGTCAATCAAACCCCACTGATGCTAGCGGGTATACATGTGTAATGTATGTCTGCCATCTGCAACCTCTGCTCTCAATGATTCCGAGTGCGCGTGGCGGCAAATTCGATGGGAGGATTCACACAGGGTGCTTACCAAGAAAATGGATTGTTGAAAGCATATCATTAGCGTATTCATTCGGCATCCCATTACTTCGTGATACAAATAATAATCTGATTTGTAATGTTTAGCCTCAACATTGCAGAGCCTTTAGATTTTGCTTTTCAGGTAACTACTGGAATATTTATTTAAAATCTTAATAGTACAATGCATATATTCCGCACTTATTGGCAGGCGTTCAAGTTAGTCAGTGCGCTTAAACATAGGACAGTTATACCACATAAATGATTAAGTTGAAACCCCTAGTGACGTCCTAAAATTTTCATTAAAGTCTTAACTGCGCGCCAATAACTAACATTGAGAGCCGTGTTTATTGCGAGAGCGCTGCCTCAATTGGCACATAACGGTTATCGGAAGTGCCCATTGAATGGCAGCTACAAGAAAGATAAGCCAATGAACAAACGATTAACCGATCGAAGCATGAGAGTTAACCTGTACATAACTTTTCCGGCAATCTTTATAGTCGTAATTGGTGATGTCACACGAGGTAAGTAACGAGTATGAAAATGCGCTAATAGCTCCATTTGCCACATATGCAGCTGTTAAATGGCCAGTGATTTATCTTATTCGATCGATCCTGATTTAAATGAAATAACTAGACTTCATCCATGAATTACTCGAGTGTATTCTATTTGGCTAGTCCATTCCGAACTAAGATCAGTAAAAGGTGCAAATTAACTGATTAGAGTTGATGTACTTATTTGCTGCTGGTCACTCATATTCAATTAAGCACTTTGGACAAGACAAGCAGATGAAGCATCTAAGGCGATGTGAAAGGGCAGCATCACGTTCAACTGCAAATACTTTTTTTGTGCCATTGTGCAATGACTTTCTTAATACCTGGAATTACCGCCAACTAATAGACTGCTTATGGCGCATGTGCAGCAATGCGGGTTACAAAACATCATGCTAACACGGCCTTAATGGTGATATCAGTGAAGGATCCCGTGCTTGTGATGGAAATGCATAGCGTCCTCTAATGACTTGAACCACAAAATATATTTATAGAAACAAAGAGCTACCCATCTGGTTAGCATCATTACAAGGCATTTCAATTAACGCTGAAACGTTTTCGTTGTAATGCAGCCGAATAAGTTCATATGATAAATATCTTGAAATTAAGTGGGACTTAGGCGACGTTAAATGCAGACAACAAGCTTATTCTGCTAACTTGGCGAACCAGTACTAGATCAAGAGGCTGAAGATGCTAAGAATTGGATATTATTTCTACGACCATCAGCACAATATGATAAAGTTCCAGGGACTACTGTGTTTTGTTTGTGGCTGTGATTCAATTCAAAGCATAAGCCTTGTAAATCTAACGTAGAAAATATCAATTTATAGAAAGGATAGTTTATCCATAAAGTATTGATGGATCTGCTGTGTGTTCTGCTTGTGCGGCGTCCATTAATGGTGCCTATTAATCTTTATACCATTATAAAATTCAGCCTTGATTTCCGGCGTCAATTTTTACTGCTGGACTGCAATGATGCCGATACCACTCATCTGTTCTCAATGGTGTTGGATGATATATTCTGACAATTTGCCATCCATGTTCTTGTTTGTCCTATTGACAATCGTTATGCGAAATGATGCTTAATATATTTGGCGCAATCGGCGTTTGACCTATTATCGTAACTGCGCCAGGATATGGTAGGCTGTGCTCTGCTTTGTTGTTGCGTATGCAGTCGCGGTACGCATTGCGTCCATGTCTATATCTAGTACTATTGTGTCGTCAAATAAGTTTTATCAATAATCCAAATCTGATCTACAGGTATGCAAACAATGCTGGCCTGGTTTATAGGTAAAGTTTAATAAAGGTAGTTGCAATTAATATGAGGCGGACACATATATTGAGTATTGCAGATGCTAACATGACGCTAGCAGGTCATACGTCATTTGGAAAGAGAACGACTAGATACCTGGCATGGAAGAAAGGCTAAGCACTGATTTACATACGATTATCGTCGGGGTCAATACAATGCGTAGAACATACAGACATTGACTTTGCATCGCATGTGTTGTTTGCAATTTGGAATGAATACAAAAAGTGGTATATCTATCACCAAGACTAATGTTCACATTTTGTTGAGTGGCAGGGCAATTGTTAGAATAGCAAGATCAGTAATGCCAAGATCTACAAGGGACCCGAAACCACGTAACTTGACATTATTTCCACGGTAATCAATAGGATGTTTAGTGTGCAGTTCCTGAACTAAACATTGAATTAGATAGACTGCAAATATTTGTCCACCTACTTGATGGAGCCGATATTTTCGAATTCTCAACAAATGATGATCTTTTTTAGTCAGACAAAGTTTGAGATGCAGTTTAAAGATTTGTACCGATTCGAAAAAAACCGTAGTGTCTAGACAACTCAATAGTAAAGTCACGAATGTTACCAACAAAGAAAATAAGCTGTAAAAACACAACACAACAGGACCAAAATGAGATCTGATATTATTTAAAGAACAGCACCGGAATATAGAAAGCAATACCGGATTATTCTTTGTGCATCAGTATTCAATGATTGATATATAGACTCCCTGAACCTGTTAAATTGTTCAGAGGCGTTAATTGTTGACGGATATAAACACAAACAAGGCACATGTATCGCGGCTTTTTAGAATATAAGTCATATAAACATTAATACGCTTTGTATCTTACCGTACGAATCCACATGGGAAATGTTTCAGGTGACTGGCTATGTGCTAATATTGAACCAAAATTGTAAAGGACAACCGTCAGCAAATGGCAAATAATCGGCCAATCAGCTTGAAATCCATAATCAGCACGATGCTGGGTCAGCATAGCCATGTCTACGGTTGGCCAAGAGCAAGGTTAATGCCGAACCTTTACTCTTTCCTATTAGGCTTTTCTAACTCAATGGTCAATTATCACAGTTAAATATTTGTCAGACCCATCATCCGATTACAATCGTCAATCATTGTTGTCAATTTTATCTATTTGCATTTGATCAACACGAGTCAAATGATCAAAACCCAATGTGTCGAAGCCAACATGAACGATGCGTGTATGACGTTTACAAGCATGAAACGTGGTTTGCTTTATGTTCCAGGTGGCTGGGTATTATTCATGTCGCACATCAATCAAACCTCATCTTTCACCAAGAAAAAACGGTGGATGACTTTTCTGTCATTAAAGGCGATGCCATCCACTGGGTACCAATGATTGCACGTGAAGATTGACGCCACTAAATCATGTGTGATCTTCCCAAGATTCAGCTTTATACTATCAGTATAGAGATAAATAAATAGCTGATGCTAAGGGTTCATATATACCAAACGAATAAGAGTAATGTAAACCGATCTCTCTATTTGCAATGCTGCCAGATCCAGAGATGCCTGACGTATTTTGTGATCATTCACATGTAGGGTTATCAAAAATGGTGTTCAATTCTACATTGCCCAACAAAGCAGCACAGTCAAGTTATTTAGCGATTGCTGCCACTCAGTAAATATCAATGCATTTGATTTCTGGTATTCCTAGGTCGAACACAAAAGACGTAATAACATCGGATTGATGAGGTTGTGAACCCCTGGAATGGAATGTTTTTCCTACACAACCAATAATCACTGACTGGTGCGGCTTACCAGCTATCGTTAATTATCTCGTCGAGAGACGGACAGGACCGAACTCAGGCATCCGGTTGTTTACCAACTTTCTTCCATTTATAGGTTTTGTCAATAATTATTTCAGCATTTGGCATGTGTCGCAAATCCATTGGTAATGATTGTGTTACAAATTATCTTAACCAGTACAGGGTTTTACGCAGTAAGAGGCAATTGGGTTCAAGTACAGAAAAATACGAATGTGCAGCCCTGTGTCGGCGATGATAGTAATCTCTCACCACACGGCTAATTGCTACCTCTTTCTTAAAACATAAAATAAATGAGATATTACACATCACTTATACTAGCTAGAAGCATGGCAAATAAGGTCACTCTCGTGATATTGTATAAATATTATTGACTCATTCATGTAAGTAGCATGCAGCAGCAAATCAGTGTAGGATCATTGAAATGTTTCAACTAATCAACGATTCGTCCAATTTTAATGCAATCAATATCACTTCTCTACAGGTATTTCCAAAAGTTATAGATGAGATATACCACCTCCACCCTACTAACCGCATTATTCTTCTTCACTATCTCAACGTAATCGCCACTTCCCAACTGTTCTGACTTGGGTTGTCATTGGTTGATCAACTCGATACGCTAGTAAGAATGACATTAATCACGAAATAATTTCGGATACACGACATTTACTATCGTGTGAGAGTAAGCTTAGCTTCAGAAATGAGCGCCTGTGATGGCTACCTCTTATCAGCTGTCGTGTGATCGAAGAAGTGGTGCACCTGAGGAGACCAACGATCATAATTTATATGCCAACGGCAACCTCAGCAAGGTGTAAAATTAGAGTAATCGCAATATAACGGAGCCTTTGATGTCGCCTTAGGGTCCCGTAGAGATCATGTTCCCAATGACACTGGAAATACCACGCAGTCGACCTAGTCGTTTAAGTCAACGAATACAGATTAGAAAAATTCCCTTTCGAACTAGGATGGTGCATCGTTTCAGATCAAAATAATGGATAAACTTTCTTTTATTGTAGTGGGATTATCGAGACGTTCGAGATCAAGTCATCAGACACAATGAGTGTTATCGGATTTATTTATATCATGTAGGAATAATTTGTTACTATTTACTTGTATTGTTTCCGTGGCCTATGTGTTCAATTTGCTCATAAAATAAAGGCCAGTTATAACATAGTTATTTGATTGTCTTGCAAAATTATCGCAATCCGATTCAATGCCTCTACTGCTATGTGCACTGATGGCTTTGGTTGTTTCAAATGCACTGCTCAAATAGTCACACAAGAATTATCAGCTGTGTCGATTCCATTGATGGATCCCGGTCAGAAACATAAGCCGATGCGCAACTAGTAAACAAGTCAAATCATAATAATAAGCCTGGCCGTTTAACCATCTAAACAGTTGGTGATGTCACTCAATGTTTCAATGATCGATAAACATGCCAAATTAGCGAGATTAGAAGAAGTATGATGACATTTACTTACAGATAATGGTTATGTGCAGTAGTGCGGGGTTCAACGAACAAAAAGCAGGCCTCGTTTTACACTACTTTGTGGATGATACCCGAGAGGGATAACGGGAAAATGATGGAAGTGCATTCCGACCTGTAATAAGCTGGACTCGAATTACACCCATCTGGTTAGCATCATTACAGGTTTATCTGTAATTCTTTTCTCCAAAACTCAAGAACGCACACACGTGTGTATAGATGGGGCGAGAACGGTATGTACGACTATGACGTCGTTAAATCGAAACGAAGAACATGAATTATCTGTGTTTCAGCTTTTGTGAAATATTGCAGCCGAAGGTTTTGATGCGATTAGCACACCATAGAATGACCTGTGCATAATATGTTGCATCCGTAGTGTTTGTGATAGTAAGAATACGGTTATGCGCATATAGGCGGAACATAAGAGGATATGTAGAATAATCCCTACAGAAGTTCTTGATGAATTGTTGGATCGATTGTTTTGGTTGCGTAGTTCTAGTCAAGTACGCCTGTTGATCTCAATACCTGACTTAACAACTGGTTCTATTCATTGTGCGTGCAGGGATAAAAACTCTGCCAGTTTCATTACTTTAAGATAATGGTGTGCTTTACAATCTGCATCTAATGCTCTCGATGGCCCTGTGGATTTCAAACAAGCCTTGATATACAACCAATCGTTAATAGAAAAATGGACATTTAATAGTCTATAACCAAGGATATGTTACTCTGCAACCTTATACGTAATCAGCCATGGCTGTAAGGTGTTCTATTTCGTTAATTGGGCGGATATTAAATTCTGCTCTCATAGTCACAGAAATGTCGGTTGGAATATGATTAGCGTTTTGAGATTCAGAATGAAAACATAAAGCATGAATAACAGACGCTCATCCCAGTTAGGTGTGAATTAGGAGTCACCTTTGCTTATATTAAAATGCTGTGTGTGTAGGGATCCCATCTATGTATAGAGTTCTTTAAACACTAATGCTTTTAAGGCTAATATAGGCTTATCGTTTTATGGTGCATCAACTGAGAGCACCGGCCATTTGTGAAAGCTTATTCTTTCCGAACAGCGTGAGACTAGCCAGACTGGTTATTAATGCATATTTTAGTCGGCACCCTCGAAAAACATTCTTGTTGATTTTTTTAACAATAACAATGTCAACTATATACAATATATCAAACCTCAGCTGAGAATATACATAATATTGCTTTTACGATTCGTGATCTATGGATGCTGTTGACGAATCACCGTCCGCATGTTGAGTAGTTGTATGAAGTGGCAGAGATCATCTACATTTCCAGCTCTATTATTTTCGTTTAATAGCGTAACAAACCAACTTTAAAATGCAATTCATGTCACCTAATCACCATTGTATCACTGATGTCTTCGGAATGTGGCAGTATGCTGACTATTGTTTGTCAGGAATATGACTGATTGTTGTAAAATATGAAAATAAACTTTCGCTGCTGGCTTTAAGCATAGGAAAATAACACAAACCTAGTGAAATATCTAAATTAGTGGGTATATTTTGTGTTTTTATTGACGGCGGTAAGATGCAGGTATAGCATGTACGTTTTAAATTCCTCTACTGTCACAATAATCCAATGTACCATCAAAAATTAGCACCTATATATTCGAATCCTTATATTCGACATTTCAAAACACCGAATGGTGGAATGCATTATTTTAACACTCAGATATAATTGTGCTACAGACCAATGAGAATAACGGATACAGTGTACATATGATTTTATCGCAATGGTAATATAACTATTATTACGTTTGTTCAGTTATGCGATTATGACGCACCATGGACGGAATTAAGTCGTGTCTGGTATTCTCAACAGAAATAAAGTACGTCATTTTAATATCATTTGAATACATGGCAATTCCTGCTCATGTTCTTCATTTCGCCGTATTAACCTCCCAAACTCACTGCGTTACCTTTTATTAATAGATAGACCTAGAAAAATGGTAATTGAATATTTAATGTGAAATAATAAGAGATGTTGCCCGTAGAAGATCGGTCTGTCTAACATACATTAGTTAATACACATGGTGTTCTGCCATAAAATAACGTCGCGCGTCCGGAATAAGAGAATCACAAACCAGCGAATCTGTCAATGCACAACGGCGGTGCTTCTTTTTATACCTATTATTTCCACATCCTTCTGATAAAATATTTCCACAAATACTGATTCGAAGATTGGGTGGGAAAAAGGCCAGTGCATTATTGCAAATAACTTGACAGATCCATGATGCGGGACCAATATTGACATAGTTAACATCCACCAAGAGCTTGGAATTCCTGGTACACATCATATAGCTCTATTGTAACGACATCATTGATCCAATTAAAACTGAGTAAATTGCTTTCAATAAATGGCTTTTGCATTAAAATAGCTTACAGATAATGAGGAACAGACTTAAACTATAACTTGTGTAGTGCCGCGTTGCAAAACGCACAAAACATTTCACATACATTCTGAACCTCATAGGTAATTGTTTACGATGTGCTATAAATAATTCTTCTATTGACCCTTGCCAGATCTTTGAAAAACTATCAGATATAAAGATTTGAAGTTCAACAGTCAACGATTACTGTTTGTATACCAAAGCTGATTTGACTAAGGAGATCGACTTCCGTGCTATTTTAATAACATGCAAAGTGATCAGCATAATAGATTAAGACCGGAATCGATAAGTGGTCACCAGCAGTACTAAGATGGTATGAGGGGTGCTAAACTTTTGTTCAATATTTTCTGTATATATTCCTGCTGCCTTATTGACAGGCCTCCCGGTGACTTGTAGCTCACAATTGAAGTCGTTAAAGTGCAATTAAACACGTTAGTTAATATTTCCATCACCAAGATGACATGCAATCTGTAAGATGTTTGGTGCTGGGATCAATCGGTACGAAATGACACTGGATAAATAAGCATTATACTCGGTGCAAAATAATGTTAATAACTTAAGCCGTCAAAAAAAATTAAACCGTAAGGATACACGATAACGAGCGTCCAGTTTTAAATGACATTTTCCTCTACTTGCTACCGAAGATGGTCCTCTTGTCCACCAATGAAGATAAATTACCAACAATCGGTTCGAATTTCCCGAGAGTTGACATATCTCCCTGCCATACAAAAAAGGTCAAGCTCATCAACATATAAGTCTGGTGTTGGCAAATTGGTACATTTAAAAACATTTATCATTAATCTTCTACTTCAGAAGATGCTGTAAAACATGCAAAACTAAAATGGCAGTGAATGAAACTTTTGCTATTTTAAGCCGTTTATGGTGTGCAAATTAATGGAAATGTTAGATAAATCCATGACAATCTCTTCGAATATCAATATTGATGAAATGTCTAAAATGGACAAATATTTCTTTGCCAGTGATCAGTTGGTAAGGATGATTAATCAAGATCAATTTGTAATATCTTTGAACATATAGCAACATGTGAGCCATGCGGGTTGCTTGAGTCTTAACCACAATCAATAGTGGGACATTCAAAAACTTGTCAGCCTAATTGTATTGCTTATTCGATTTATACGCCATATTAACAAACGGTTATTGTTTCCAGTTTAATTCGTTTTCTGTCACCACTCCGAGAAAACAAATAATGGAAATAGGATCTAACCCGTGAAAGTGGAAATTATTGCTACCGCTGGCATTGACGGGTCTTAATAAGCATTTTATGCAAATATTGTCACCAAAATGCAGTCAGCGTTAGAATAAGGAGTAAAATCCGATTTCCTCTGCGTCTATGCGATTTATAAATTTTTATGTGAACTTCGAAAAGCGGACATAACCAACGATCATTGATTGGAAAAGTTCAGTATCACTGCCTACAAGTTTTTGACTCATTAGGTACTATGAAAGTTTATTAAAGCTCAAATAATATACAAGTCACTGACAAGATTTACACAACTAAAAAGAAGCAATGGATCTTCGTTGCCGCGTGTATGAACTCAATCGGAGAATATCAAACCAAAATAAACTGCTATTTTGCGCAACGGTATCGATGGCTTATAAAATAATATTCACCAAGGCTCATTAACGTTTGCACAGATATGCATTAAGTCATCAACTTTATGAGACCCCAGATATTTAGCGTAGACAACAATGAACAGCGATCGAATGTAGCGTATTAGGCACCTCATATTTAAACACTGTATAATACTTTCAGTGTGATTGTATGGACATGAGCTTAACATTGATATTAACTTTGAACCTATAAAACACTAACAATCTCTTCTAGAGTATATAACCATTTGCAGCACATCCAACTGCGATTTATTGAGAGTATTATGATCTGAAAAACCAATCAATCACAATATATTTCTATACTCTATTTGACCATCTTTACAAGGAGACACAAATATAATTTTAGTAGGCGCGCGCACTCTTTGGCCGCTTTCGGGATGTGAGGGTACATCTGTCATTCCAGGTCAGGGGCAGAAATTAGTTTTGTGTTTGGATACAATTAATGCTGAACATAGGACGAACGCTGTCTATGAGTTATGGTGCGATTATTTGTGAGCAGTTGTCGGTTGACAATAACTTATTTAGAAAACATCGACATAGCCAGTTGCCTAACTCTTGACCACAACGAAATAATTGTCTTCCAAACAAATACTTCATTGCTCATTACCTAATTAAACTATGTATACGCAGTATGTAAGCGTGGCCTACAAACGTACAGTACGTTCTGTGTTCAGCTAATATTTTCAATCTTTCTATTTTAGACTTTATATTATGAGTAGTAATTATTTTCCACTCCGAGGATATATATTAGAATTGGTGTAGCAAATATCTCAGCACATATATACTGGCGTTCGACATCAGTCATTCATTGGAAACAGACACCTACCGAGACCCACATCACCTACACAGGATCATCAAATGATTATTGTTGCCAGAACACAATCGTATTTTATTAACATCTTATCGCATTCTAGCAGGCACCAAAGACTGTTTTGATCAGCAGAATATTATAACCGTCGCCATTTAGTCACACTTTGAGCAACCACAGTTATATAAGATAACATTTGCGATAAACGTCTATCCTTGATTTAATGCATAAAATAAAGTAATCGGCACGAATGCAGGTATCGTGTAATTTTACCGAACTTACTTACCTCAATTTTCGTTAAATGATATTTTCAGAAGACAGAACAAATGATAAACTTTGACAGTCATTAAAGCAGGCCAAAGTATAATTTCTTATATCAGCTCAAACAGGTCAGCATGAATAATTCGCCATACTGTGCAAATATGTGACGGCATTAAACCAATCGGTCTATCCGGTTTTTGATCTGAATCGATGCGTTAAGCAACGCACTGACCACTCAGTGACACGCAACGCTATACCTTTTCACGTCTGATACAGAGACTATAGTGTAAGAATAGGATACATTCTTCTAATAAATGTGTCATGCATTGCATTTACTTGGCTTTTAACGCTTATTCGCCATGTCGCCACCCTTCCCAGACATGGCTCGGTTCCTGAAACTTTCATGCTGCTTTAACTTAACGCGTTCTATAAGTGAAAAAGATTGGTTAATAAGTACAATTTGAATGGGATACATTCGGTTCGTTATATTGGTGGCTGTACAATACATTTAGTGCCACGCTATTTAAAAGAGTACAAACTGAAGAATGCAACGCATCAACAATGTGGTAGCATTTAAACCACAGTTTGTAAGATAACAATTTGTGTCAATTAGTCTTCTGATGGAAGCCAATTATTACAGTTACTACCAAAGAACCATGATATAGCCAGATTTCTAATAAATGAAAGTATTTTGATACAACGTCAATAAAATTGCAATTGTGTTTACAATATGAATGCAGTAGCTGTGTCATATTATTTGCAAAGGTCTATCTCTCTTTACAATAAAATATGTCCGCGATAAAAGGCTTGATTTTGATAACTGAAAACTTGTGTTGTGCGTGTCGACAGACCACAGATAAAAGATGATGAGCCCTAAATCAATCAAAGCATTTCCTTAGCTATAAGACAGTGGCGACATTGCAGCTGCGTTTATTACAGACAGTTTTTTTGCTCCCTTCCTTTTGAAAGATGCGATTAACACAAACGACTGAAAAGAAGAACATATAAATACATTCATGACACCACGAGTGGAAGGCACATCATTGTCCCGTCAGGCGGTGTGCCTCTGATGCAAAAATCGTTTCGAGGGGAGGCGGGACAATCGCATACATCACCACAAGCCATGTATGCAAGGGGGATGGATATCTCTGATAGATAATTCATCGTCATGCATACAGTGCTTCACAAGAGTGATTCTAACTACACTTGTGTTGTTTATTGTCAACATCCAAGCAAAACTGTTAGCATTAATATTAGTATGAATACTAGTGTTCAATTCATGGATGGAGGTATTAGCCGAGTTAGGGACCTAACAATAAATCAGAATCAGAGTAAGACGATGCACAGCCTAATTGAGTACCATATTCAATTAAGGAAAATTATGTATGGATATGTTGATGGTTTGTTCGATATGCTACGAATATGAAGTGTCGTTACTGAACGTTATGGCTTCTACATATAGTGATTGAGTTCGCAGGCTGGTTATATATTGCCATCATTATACCCGACTTCAGGTAATAAAGCAGGCAAATGGGTCATAATACACGCATGATGCTGCAGGCATTGTCAGTATAGAGCTCATCTTTTAGGCTATCCATAACCCGGCTTCTTGAAACGAGACTTGCCGCCTATGGGTGGTTGGATAAAAATTAATCGATCGAGAATCTTTATTTTTAGATATTCTGGTCGATACTAATCGAGCACTCAACGCAGAGATGCTTGAGTACAGCCATACTTGGGACGTAATTGTACCTTACAACGAGCAGTCACAATCATCGATAGGAGAAGACGCCTTTTCAAATTGAGCTACTATAAAACAGCGGTTGCAAACATTGTTTCAACACGGCTTAGGGGGCACTAGTCAGGCATATATATATATATATATATATAGATATATAGAGATAGATAGAGAGAGAGAGAGATAGAGAGAGAGAGATAGAGAGAGATAGAGAGAGAGAGAGAGAGAGATATATAGAGACATAGAGAAAAAAGAGAGAGATAGAGAGAGATATAGAGAGAGAGATATATATATATATATATTTATATATAGAGAGATATCTATAGAGAGAGATATCTCTCTACATAGACATATATATAGAGAGATCTATAGATATATAGAGATATATATATATAGATATATCTCTATATATATATATATATATATATATATATATATATATATATATATATATATATATATATATATATATATATATAGGATACAATGTACGGAATATGGTACGATATGATAATGTTGTGGCCGCAAAATGTCCACATTAAATCTTAGTGTTAACTGTGCAGTGAAGATATATATATATATATATATATATATATATATATATATATATATATATATATATATATATATATATATATATATATATATATATATATATATATATATATATATATATATATCGAATCGATGTGTGCGCATTGCTCAAATATCCTTGAGCGAACAGTGGTTTTATCGACAATTTTCCATGTGCAGTTCGATAAAATTGTATGATTTGGCCCCAGTTAAAAAGCTTGATCCTCTACTGGAAGTATTGATTTCAACAGAAACGATAAAGATCGATTCACCCAAAGAGCGATGCAATTGTTGCAGTCCTATCGATTAGTTGACTTTTGATCTGTTGTGATAACCTAAAAAGCCATGCTGACATGCTGTTTTTTTGAACTTTTGCTAAATACGATAGATTGCTATTTTGTGATTTATGTTTTAGATTTTACCAATAATAACGAAGGACTAACATTTACGCTACAGAATCTGTGAATGCCATAAACGGATGATTATATAAACTTAACATAGCATATGCTGTATATAATGTGGAATGTACATTACGGAGTTGCATACCGTCAACCCAATAAACACAATGAATACATTTAAGGAATATGTGAATGTTAGTGATTTTTACTCCTGATATTAACTTGCAGGAGAATTGACATGTTTCTGAACCGAGGTGCATTTTTCACCTTTTAATTTTAACTTAGGATTGCATGGTTGCTAATGTCAACCCAAGCGCTCTTTTTGGTACTAGTGACCATTCAATTTAATGCTATGTCAAAAGTCCCCTAATTCCGGTCGTAGAACATCAGATGATCGACAGTTATTGAACAGTCGAGTTCATTAGACGATTATTGTGGAAGTGTGGACAAATATTAGACAGCATTTAAAGCGATAGATTCCGATGCAATCAGCAATTGTCATCACTCAGGAAAACCCTTTCGAGGGCTCAATAGTAAATCCTGTCGACAAGGAAATTACGCAGTTTCAAATGTAATGGAAAGCAGGACAAAATGACTCTCTGATGTTGTTTCAAAGAACGCGATGTTTTTTTGTAAAATTTTGAGAAAATCGGTGCATGAAACGATATAAAAAAAGACAAAGAAATATGTAATATAATTCGCTGCAAATTTAACTCAATCAACTTACTTAAGAAAGGATCATTTATAGCTGCTTTGCAAAGTAAGTGCAATGAACATTGTTAGAGTGGCCATTATGAATAATTAGCTGCACTATATTGCGTCGTAAACTGCAAGCGCTTAGAAAAAAGCCTGATTGGATGCCCGAGTTGTTCAGGACAAATCTGATATGGTTAGATACGGCTATCGGCTTGGTTGACTGAAATACACTTTCGTCAATTGCACTGCTGCCAATAAGTATACAACTACGTTATTGAGTGCATTATTAAGCTCAAAGCCAGTACACTTTGCATAATTATAATTCCTTTCAATAATATGAGAGATAGTTCGTTATATTTGTCAGTTTTATTCTAAATGTGACTTTGTCTGGTTGGTGTGATTATTCATGTGTGATCGTCTGTATATGTGTATTAACGCCATATTCAGTTCGTAATCAGCGTTGTCAAACAGTGTGGAGTAATGAAACCCCGCCCTACTCGAGCATGCATTTTCATTTATAGACCACGTGCTCTAAATGATTCCCCTACCCATGAATATACATCCCGCTGGTCAAAGATTAATATGATAAACTTCAAATCTTGACAAGTTGTTCCGCGCCGAAATAAAATCGTGAAGCTGTCAAAAATAGACTAACGACACCTAATTGGTTGCTCTTGAAATCAGGGGAACATCACTGCTCTACTAGAGCGTACAGATCGACTCCCTGACACTGGTAACTTTGATATGCTAATTTTAGCTGTGTTGCCATTGCATGCATTATACCCTGGTTTTTGTTAGCGGTATGTTGCTAATGGACAACTCCTTTAGCCTGCCAAGCTACAACATTTCAGATATTCTTTGTTTTCGACCAGTGCTTCTATGATTTAAGTTAAAGTGATTAAAACACAGAGCAGACATCGTTAAAACAATTAGGTGATTCTAGGGAAGTATAACTAGTTGAGGATAAAAGCTTATAGCGCCTTGAATGGGCTCAGCCAAAAGTTGATTCTGTTCCCAAAAGATTGCTGCTTACTAGGTATTGCTAATTCTAGTAGTTCTGTAGACAAGTCGAATTATTGTGTGACCAAATAACACAAATAAAAGACCTTCGCAAATCTCATTTCTAAGACCAGCATACATTTTATACAAATATATTTATATTATAATTCGTCTCGTAGCTTATTTGCCAGGCCTTTTTTATCGTTGCCACATTCACAGTCGCAATAAGAATGTTGCTGATAACGCATATATTATGTCAATGGTGCTAGATGGTAGATTTTTTTACAACGTGCCAGCCGTGCCTTAGCCAGTCCACTACAGCCCCTTGATCAATTTGTTTATGAATAATTGCTTATAAAGAATGTAAACTTGCTAAAGGATAAAATAAGCATGCCATGATAATTTCTCCATGGCCATTTTTAATGAGGAATGATTTGCTTCGCGCGATGGACGTACGTAATGGGCTTTGGATTAAGAATCTTCATTTAATCAATATATTTATCAATCTTATGTAATGCTGAATTCATTAACCATTGGTCAAGGAATTGGAAAAGACCAACAAAGAGATAATTATTCTTATACGTGGATCTTTTAGACCCTCCGTCTCTATCCAAGTAAAGCTGTTTAAGACACCATTGATTAAATATTTGCCCCCTTACTCTATAATATGCATTTGTCGTGATTATATCGTTTACATTTAGATTTGTCTTTGTGGTTAGACTGCCTTTTTACTGGGTGATGTATGCAGTTACATTGTTGATTAAATGCCGGTCGTGTTGCTCTGTTAACAAATAACAAAGAGTTTTCCGTTAATGGCGCCGCAATTAAACTTGATTGGACGAAGCAGATCTTCAATGGATTCATAATCACATGCCCAACCAATTACATATTTCGGTAAAGTACAACATGCAAGATAATATAAAAGCAACCTTGTGGTTGTTCGCATGCAAGCATGTCAACCGCAACAAATGCAGATTTGAAGATATCAGAGGAGTGGGGGGGGGGGGGGGTGCTGCACGCGCCACCGTTTACAGCGCTAATTAAGGTGCATTATAAAAGAAGGAGCAACAACAAATTGGAACGTGAATGTTTAAAGTCAGGTTAATCACCGTTCGTGCTGCGAGGCAGAAGCAGCTTTATTTCGTCCAACACAGCTTGTTTTTATATATATTAGATACCAAAGAGTCCCTCAATGACTAGATTGATATATGTAACAGTTTCAATCATCCAGCGTTCGTGTGGCATGACAGTCTAAGCATCAATGTTCACATCATTTGTAGTGCCATTAAGAAAATCAATGATTATAAAGAACAGAATATGCCAGAGGCTTAATCTATTGCTATCAAATATTGATTTAAGCCGAAATCTGCCAATTCAGCAATAGCAGGTTGCAGTTAGTGTATGGTATTTGCTGTTGCTCCTTTGTGATTACGCTATGTAACAACATAGATGAACCTCCAAAAGCCTATCTGAAATAAGCTAGCACCTTTCCAGGAGTATGGGTTGAATACAACTGTTTGTTTTATTATTCTTACGCCTGAACGTAAACCTTTGCAGTTAGCTTGGACTCATTAATCATAATATTTGATCAGTAATAACTAGTGAAAACTTCCGATTATTCGCCATTGCTATGAAATCTCTAGGTGTGCGCATTTGTGTGCAACGAATGCGAGGTAGGTATAAAGAGATATTGCTAACACCAAACTTATCAGCTCTTAGCAAGTGAAAGGTTGGATGCCGATATTATAGAGAAGGAAACTTATTTAAGTCAGAGGATCTTCGAGGTCTCAATCGCTAGAAAGAAGCTGGTATATGTTTAAAATATTATACCATCCAAGACAAATTTATTATTCTCGTCCAATGTGCATCGCAAATACTGCGTGACTTTGCTCTTGGAGTGATCTATGTCATGTTTCAAGACCATCGTGATATATGTATACATATTTATATATAGATATATATATATATATATATATATAGATATATATATATATATATATATATATATATATAGAATATATATATATATATATATATATATATATATATATATATATATATATATATATATATATATATATATATATATATATATATATATATATATATATATATATATATATATATATTGCTGGACAGTCGGTTCTAAGATGGTCTTGTAACATGACATAGATCACTCATGGAGCAAAGTCACGCAGCATTTGCGATGCACATTGGACAAGAATGATAAATTTTTCTTGGATGGTATAATATTTTAAACATATGTATATTTATATAAATATATATATATATATATATATATATATATATATATATATATATATATATATATATATATATATATATATATATATATATATATATATATATATACACATACTTCTGTACTTGTGCGCACCAATCCCCATTGTCGATCTCAATTTGTGAATATGTTATGAACATCAGGATATCACATATTGCCTGGCACTGAAGCCATACCTTTCGCTACATGCTACTTTCCTGCAAGGTCCTACGCATTTTATATTTATTGCTGCTCCCTGATTAGTTCCGTATATATGGCGACGCTATTTAGCAAATTAAAACGATTCTCTTGCAAATTGTGGTAAACAGTGTCATAGTCATTATTGTTTGATGATTCCCTAACTTTTCATCCATTTTGATTGTGTTATTTGAGATAATCAGTGTAAAATAAATAAAGCACTACAGCTATGCCGCACTGCTGCATATTTTCCAAGTGCGTCTGAATAAAACAAGGACATGACCGAAGTTATACGAAGCTATTGTAGCAAGCATTTGGCTTAGAGTGCCTATGAGGTTACCAACCACACCATGAAGAAGAAAAGTACTGATTGATTGAATTGAATGTATTTTTGCAAGTATGTAAAGCATTACTCATTCCTTGCCTCGGTGAATCTACATCAACCGAAACAAACGATGATGGGTTATGATACGTCAACCCCAGGACCACTGTTACGTCATTCAAACCTCATTGATGCTAGCTGGTATACATTTTAAACGAATATCTGCCGTCAGCAAACATTGCTCTTAATAATTCAGAATGCGCGTAGCGGCTATCTCGTTTGGAGGATCCACACAGGGTGCGAACTAATATTATAAACGTATCGACTCTGCATCCCATTACTTATTGACAGAAATAATAATCTGATTTGCAATGCTTAGTTTCAACATTTCTTAGCTTTTTATTTGGCTTTTCAGCAAACAGCCGGATTATTTATTTGATATCAAGATATTACAATGCATATAGGGAAAAAATCACATCAACATTCCGTACAATTTGGCAAGCGTTCAAGTGAACTTCGGACAGTTATACCATGGAAATGATTAAGCTGAACCCTCTAGCAACGTCATAAGATTTTCATTGAAAGTCTTAACTGCATGCAAATGTCCAACATTATTGCGAGAGCGCTTCCTCAATCGGCAAATGATGGGTATAGACAGTGACCATTGAATGATTGCTGCCAGAAAGATAAGCCAATGAACAAATGATTAACCGATCGAAGCATGAAAGTTTACCTGTACATAACATTTCCACCAATCCCTATAATCGTAATTGGTGATGTTATTAAAGGTCAGTAACGAGTATTAAAATGCCCTAATAGTTCCATTTGCCACATATGCAGCTGTTCAATAGCCTGTGGCTTATCTTAATCGATCGATCCTGATTTAAATGACATAGCCAGACTTTAGCAATTAATAACTCTAGTGTTTGCAATGTGACTATTCGATTCTGCACTAAGGTTAGCTAAAAGAGCAAATAAAGTGCATGGCTAAGTCTTATGGTGACAATTTAGTACGACGAACGAATAAAATGCTTTGTTAAAATAATGTGCCATTCGGTTCCGTATACAAGACATTTGATACACTTCGCCAACGCGTTTCCGTTCTATGCCATTGAGGCTCTCTTTCAAAACTACACTAAGGATTTATAGCATTTTACTTTGGGGCCTTTTGCTCACGAAGAATTGTGTTTTCCCTGTTTAAGCTTTTAGTGTACATTGTTGTTGTCAGACTTTGCTTGTAAATGGACAACCATGCGGGCGCCTACATGAAAACGTAGCAGCAATACCATCGTAAATGGTTCTGACTACAGACGTAGAACTGATGTAGTTATTTAATGCCGGTCATTCATATGCAATAAACCACTTCGGACAAGACCAACAGATGAAGCATCGGAAGCGATTCAAAGGGCAACACCAAGTTCATATGCAAATACAGATTTTGCTATTGTGCAATGAATTTTTCAAGACCTGGAGTTACCGCCGGCTAATAGTCTGCTAATGGTGCCTGAGCAGCAATGCGGGTTACAAAACATCATGCTTACATGGCCTTAATGGCGATATCAGAGAGGAATGACGTGCTGTTGATGGAACTGCAAAGTGCACTGTAATGACTTAGACCGCAATATATATTTATAGAAACATACAGCTACCCATCTGGTTTGCATCATTGCTATGTATTTCTATTAACGCTGAATGTTTTTCGATGTTATGCAGACCAATAGGTTCTTTAGATAAATATATTGATATTAAGTAGGACAGACCTTGTTGCTACGACCATCGGCACAATATGATAAAGCTGCAGGTTCTACTTTTTTTGTTTGTTTGCCGTGATTCAATTCAAAGCACGAGTCTAGTAAATATATTGTATTGAAACGATTGTTTATCCATAACCTGTTGTTTAGATCTGTTGTTTGTTCAGTTTTTGCGGTACCCATTAATGGTGCCTATTAATCTTGATACCCTTATATCATTGATGTCAAACTGCAAACATGCCGATTCCACTCATAGGGTCTTAATGGCATTGAATGATATATTGTGACAATTTCTAATCAGCATTATCTATTTGTAATTGATCAATGCAAGTCAAATGGTCCAAACCAAGTGCGTCGAAGCCAATTTGAACGATACGCTGATATATATTGATGGTTACAAGCAATATACATGTTGTGCCTTATTTTCCAGGTGGCTTGGTATTATTCATTTCGCAGATCAGTCGTACCTCAACTTTCACAAAGTAGGAACGGTGGATGACTTGTCTGTCATTGAAGGTGATACCATCAACTGGGTGCCAATGATTGCACGTGCGAAACATATATGACATCAGATTGACGCCACTAAATAATGTCTGATCTTCCCAAGATACAGCTACATGCTATCAGTATATCGATAATCGAATAACTGACGCTAAGGGTTCATATATATCACCTGAATAAGTGTAATGTAAACAGATCTCTCCATTTTCAAAGCAACCTGTTCAGTTTTTATTCTCGACAATAGAATGACCTGTTCATAATATGTGACGTTCATAGTGTTTATGATAGTAAGATTAAGGCAATGTACTTATATGCAGAACATTAAAGGTCAATATACATTAGAGGTCAATATATTTGTAAAATAATCCATAAAGAAATCTTTGACGCGTTGTTGGATCTGTTGTTTAGCTTGCGTAGTTCTAGTCAAGTTCACCTGTTGATCTCAATACCTGGCATAACAACTGGTTTTATTTATTGTGCGCGCACGGTATAAAAACACAGCCAACTTCATTGCTTTTAGATAATGGTGTGTTTTACAATATGAATCTAATGCTCTCAATGGCCCTGTGGTTTCTAAACAAGCCTTGATATACAACCACTCGTTAATAGAAGAATGGACATTTAATAGTTTATAACCAAGGACATGTTTCTCTGCTACCCCATACGTAGCTATTACGTAATCAGCTATGTCTGTAAGGTGTTCAATCACGTTAATTAGGCGGATATTAATCTCTGCTATCATAGACAAAGAGGTGTCGGTTGGAATATCATTATTAGTGTTTTGAGATTCAGATTAAATACAAAAAGCATATAAAACGGACGCTCATCCCCGTTAGGTGTGAATTAGGAGTCGCCTTTGCTAATATATTATAATGTTGTGTATGTTGGGATCTCATCTATTTATAGATTACTATCAACACCAATGCCTTAAATGTTAATATAGGCACACCGTCTTATGGTGCATCAACTGAGAGCACTGGTCATTTGTGAAGGCTTATTGTTTCCGCAAATCGTGAGACTAGCCAGACTGGTAATCAATGCATATTTTAGTCGGCATCCTCGAAATGCATTCCCGTTGATTTGTTGAGCAATAACAATGTCAACTATAGACAATATATCAAGCCTAAGTTGAGAATAACCTACTTCTGGAGTGCTTAGAGCGAAGTGAGAATAATCCTAATATTGCTTTTACGATTCGTGAATCATCGTCCGAGTAGTTTTATGAAGTGGCAGAGATCATCAATATTGCCAGCTCTATTATCTTCGTTTTATAGCGCAACAAAACAACTCTTAAAAGGCAATTCATGTCACCTTATCACTACGGTATCACTGATAATCTCGGAACGTGGCAATATGCTGACTATTGATAGGCAAGAATATGACTTATATGGAAAAAAAACTTCGTTACTGTATTTGAGCATAACACATACCTAGTAAAATATCTAAATTTGTGAGTACTTGCATTGCATTGACGGCAATAAGATGCAGGTAAACGTGCACGTTTTTAGATTCTCTTCTACCACATTATTTTTTAATAATTATATTTTATTGCGCAGCAGACCGATGTGAATAACGGAAACAATACAGAGGATTTTATCGCAATGGCAATGTAAATAATATTGCGTTTGTTCAATTACGCAATTGTGAATAAGAGATGCTGACATGTACAATGGCGGTGCTTCATTTTATGCCTATTTTTTCACTTCCTTCGGATAACAATCGTCAACAAATATTGATTCGTAGATTTGGTGGAAAAAAGACGGCCAGTCGAGTGCATATTAGCAAATAACGTGACAGATCCGCAATGGGGGACCAATATGGATATCGTTAACATCCGCCGCTAGCTTGGAACTCCTGGAACACATTATATAGCCATAGTTTAACGACATCATTAATCCAATTAAAACTGAGTAAATTGCATTCAATAAATGGCTGTTCCATCAAAATAGGTAACAGATAATGAAGAACAGACTCAAACTATAACTTGTGTAGTGCCGTGTTACCAAACGCACAAACCATTTTACATAAATTCTGATTCTCATAGGTAATTGTGATCAACGTCCATGCTATTTTAATTACACGCAAAGTGTTCAGAGTAATAGATAAAGACCAGAATCGATTAGTGGTCACCTGCAGTACTAAGATAGTATGAGAGGTGCTAAACTTATGTGTAATATTTTCTGCATACATTTCTGTTTCCTTTATTGACAGGCATCCCGATTACTTGTAGCTAACAAATCAATAATCTTAGATTATTTCTGTTCGTGAAGATGTTCATCATTGAACTTGGTTCCCTGTGCTATCATAAAGACGTTGCAGTGCAATTAAACACATTACTGAATATTTCCATCACAAAGATGACATGCAATCGTTAAGATGTTTGGTGTTGGGATCAATCACTACGAATAAATAAGCATTCTACTTGGTGCAAAATAATTTTAATAGCTTTAGCTGTCAAAAATACATGAGTCGCATTATACCGTAAGGATACTCGTACGATAACGAGCGTTCAGTTTTAAATGACATTTTCCACCACTTCCTTCCTAATATGGTCCTCGTGTCAACCAATAAAGACAAATTAACGTCAACCGGTTCGCATTTCTCGAGCGTTGACATATTTCTCTCCCAGACGAAAAAGGTCAAGCTCATCACTATGTAAGTCTGGTGTTGGTAAATTGGTATATTTAAAAACCTTTCATACATGCATACTTCAGAAAGTGTTGTAAAATATGCAACACTAAAATGGCAGAGAAAGAAGCTTTTGCTATTGTATGCTATGCAAAGCATCTCAAATATCAATATTGATGAAATGTCTAAAATGGACGGAAATTTTCTCAGCTAGTGCACATGGCCAAGAAAACTATTGGTGGATCGGTTAGTAAGGATAATTAATCAAGTTCAGTTTGTAATATCTTTGAACGTATATCAATATGTGAGCCATGCAGCTTGCTTGTATCAGAACCAAAACCAATATTCGGATATTTAAAAACATTTTCAGCCAAATTGTACTGCTTATTTGATTCATACGCCATATTAACCAATTGGAATTTTTTTCCAGTTTAATTCGTTTTCTGTCACCGCTCCGAGAGAACTAACAATAAAAATAGGATCCAACCTGTCAAGTTGGAAATAATTGCTGCTGCTGGCATTTACGGGCCTTAATTCGTATTTTATCCAAATACTGTCACCAATAGGCAGTCAGCGTCAGAATATGGAGTAAAACCCGGTTTCCACTGCGTCTATGCGATCTAGAGATTTTATGTGAACTTCGAAAAGTAGACATAACCACCGATCTTTGATTGGAAAAGTTCAGTATAACAGCCAACAAGGTTTCAGGTACCCCACGGTGTCATGTCTTAGATATGTTTGTATACAAATTCGCCAGAGTACTGACATGATATTGAATATGTTTTCCATCATTTCAACATAACATGCACATGGATGTGTATTTCACATTTCAACTGAGTATATAAGCATCAATTTGCCAATTAACGCTTAGTAAAGAAAGATCCCATTTTTTGTACTTCCACAGAAAAGGCGTGTTTGTCACTGTGCGTAATTTTGCTCCAGATCAACATTAGCCACAACCACACATTCTAACATCGATTATGTGAGGCCGTAAAACATATCAATAAGCATGTTGCAGGATCGTCACGTATTTGGCAAATCAACTAATCCTTTAGTGGCAAAGTGATAAATTGGCAAGAAAAAACACGTCATGGTGCATAATACAGTTGCCGCGTGTATGAACTAAATAAGAGAACATTAAACCTATTTTTACTGCTGTTGGGCGTGACGGTTTAGTAAGGGTACCCCTGGCTAAGAATATAATATTCACCAAGCCTCATTAAAGTTTTCACAAAGATGCATGGAGTCATCATCTACTTTATGAGAGCCCAGATATTCAGAGTAGACTATGGCGAACAGTGATGTAGCGTAACTTTTTGAGCACCCCATATTTAAGCGCTCTAAAATACCTTAAGTGTGATTGTCTGGACATGAGCTTAACATGGTTATTAGCAAGGAACCTTTTGAAGTCTCTGCTGGAGAATATATGACCACTCGCAACGCATTCAATTCCAATTCATCGAGAGTATGATTAGTTGAGAAACCAATCAATCATAATACATTTTTATATTTCATTGACCATCCTAAGAAGAATGTACGAATATAATGTTGGTATGTGCGTAGATTCTTCGACTGCTTTCGATGTGTGAGTGTTAGTCTGTCATTCCAGGTCAGGGACCCCGTTTTCTGTTTGGATGGAATTTAGACAGAACAAAAGAAAGATAGTTGATTATAAGTCTAGAGAAAAAATACTTAAAGTCAATTGCGACCTCAATCCGTGCTATACAGTGCGATTATTTATGTGCTGCTGTCGGTGGACCATAACATATCTAAAGATCAGGACTGTATGTCTGCTGTCCTAACTCTTGACATACCAAACAAAGCGTAGTCTTTCAAAAAATACTTAATAGACCATTTCCTAATTAATCTTTGTATACGCAGTATGCAAGCATGGCCTACAGACATACATTATGTTTTGTGTTCAACTCATACAGTCTATCTTTCTATTTCTAACTATAGACTGAAGGTAATAATTATTTTTCGCACCGATGCTATAAATTGGAATTGGTGTAGCAAATATCTCAGCACATATAAAATGGCGTTCGTTATCAGTCTTTTATTAGCAACAGATACCTACCGAAACCACATCACCTATATAGGGTCGTGTTATGATTGCTGTTGCCAGGGCACAATCGTATTTGATTAATATCTTATCTCATTCTGGCATGCACCAAAAATTGTCATAATCAGCATAATATTGTGATTGACGCCAATCAGTCACACTATGAGCAACCACAATTATATTAGATAACATTTGCGGTAAACGTATATCCTTGATTTAATGCATAAAATAAATTAATCTGTAGGTAATGCAGTTAATGTGTAACTTAATCAATCTAACTTACCTCAAGAGGTAACTTTTGTTTAAATGATATTTTCAGAAGACAGAAAAAAACCGACCATCTTTGACAGTCAATAACGCGTTCTTTGTGTACGAATAGAATACATACATCCAATAAATGTGTCATCTTAGGCGTATCGCATTGTCCACATTATATCCGTTTTGTACTGTAAAGTTGTATAACAAATTTGAAAGCTTAGGTGGATGATGACTGCCGTGCCATACATATACCTGGCGTTTGACGCTTATTCCCCATGTCGCCACACTTTGCAGACACAGCTCGGTTCCTGAAACGTTCATGCTGCTTTAGCTTAACACGTTTTATAAGCGAACAGGAGTGGTTTATAAGTATAGGTTGAATGGGATGTAATAGGTTTTGCATGTCGATGGCCCTCTAATGCTATTACTTTTCGTACTGCTTGCCACACTATTTAAGACAGAACAAGCTAAAGAAAACAACATTTCAATAATGAGGTAGAATTTGAACCACGGTTTGTAATAGATACATGGATAATATCTGTGTCAATAAGTCTTCTGATGGAAGCTCATTTTCGCAGTTGTTACCTAGGATGGATTGATCGATATGCTCTAAATATGAGTTCACAAGCTGGTTATATACTGCAAACATTATACCCGACTTAAGGTAATAAACCAGTCAAATAGGTCATAATACACGCATGGTGCTGCAAGCACTGTCAGTATAAAAACCCTGATGATGTGATCGATAGCTCATTGTAAAGACTTAAAACGAGATTGGTCGCCCATGGGTTGTTGGATACCAATTAATCGAGTGAGGATCATTATTTTTATATATTCTTGTCGACACTTATCGATCACATTTACGCCAGATGCTTGAGTACAGCGCTCAGTTGGACGTTATTATATCTTACAACGAGCTGCCACAACCATCGATAGGAGACAACGCCTATTCAAATAAGCTACCGTGTAACAGTGGTTGCACCACCTCGCCGATATCATATTTCTCAAACTCTAGCACCAGCCTACATGGATTCCCGCCATCTTTTATCTCCTTATCCTGTCAACCCTACCCCATCGACTACCTTGATTCTTCCTGTGTAGCTTTCCCCCTTCTGGAAAGGACTTTATCACCTTATCAAACATATGGTGTGCCTAAAAACCGATAAACTCAACCGAAATAGCAATTGGCATTGTGTACAGCTTGCATGGGAAACCCTTGGTGTTTCTGAGCTTATATCGGTTGCCAATTCCTTGCTATATGTTAACATGGAGATAAAGACTTTAGTATGACAAAGAAGAAAACAGAATATTTGTTCCAAAGTCAATTCTTAGTTTATGACACAGATAGCCTGCAGACGATTGTCGTTGCAGCATTTTGTCTGCATATCGGGATCGCACGCTTGCAGGGACTGATTATGTATCGTTAAATTGATATCACACTATAACACACACGCAGAGCGATGTCCACACATTGGCAGGTTGCTTGTTCAGATTAATCCTTGTCTATTTGAGCCAGGACGACATTGTATTTTATCACCGTCTTATCGTTGTCAAACATTATTGAAAACTTACAATTGTCGGTTAGCAAGAAGGGTAAAAAACTTCATCATTTACGACGTAGAGAGGTATGGACGCTTATTAAGTATTACCCAAAAACCTCCTCTTTCCTGCAGCGGAACGATATGAACCTTTTTAGGTAAACAAAATTTACTCAAAAGTTTTTGTTATATATGTCACCTGGGCGATAACACAAGCACTACTTCCATAGCTATTATATAATATAGCCGAACGATGTGCTACTTTGTAGTACTAAACATTAACCCTTACGAATCCACGTTGCAGCTTATCAACCGATTTTTCTGTCTAACCAATTTTTCCATTAAAAGTTACGAAGTTCTATGAGAAGTTTTTGGAAGTGAATTCGTCCATCTAATCGCCCAAAATGGTGCATTACTCTGTGGCATCTGACACTTAAAAATACAGGGTGCCTTGCAGGCCTGATTGTGTAGGATTAACAATCGGACATTAGCTAGGCGATTCGATATCCACCAAAAAACAGAAGTGAAGGTAAACAATACATATCGCCATATAGTCTTCATAACTGGTAAATGCGAGGATTGCTTGCTTGTGCCACATGTTGTCGATATTCAACGGCCATGGAATTGTTGTAACCCTTAGAAAGTTGAAAGACACTTGCGTACGAACATGATAACTGTTACGCTTATGGAAACCCAATAAGCGTGCACGACAAACGAGGATGTATTATACAGTTCACCAAACCTTCCATACATGCATACTTTAAACAGGTTAGGGTATTTGCTCCTTCGATTTGCAGGCCGTTGGATGTGCCTAGTCGACATAACTATTAGCAAAGGCACTACATTTATTCCTTTTTATTCTAACACATATCATCACATATAGAACAAGCATTGACTGGGTAATAGGCATGTGGGTTGTTCGTATTTCGAGCTGTCTGTCGGGGTACATGCTCAGATAGAAAATTAGCTATTTATTGCGGGGCATTGACATTAATGAAGTTTCATACGGCAAAGTTTATTTGAAACGGTTCCTACTGGCATCCGCCGTGGCATTGATATCACACTAATCCCTACCGTTACCCTACCTTGATCCCTACTGTGACCCTACCTCAATCCCTCTGTATCCCACCGATATCTCCGCCATGACCCCGACCAAATGTTCACCATTCCGCAACCCTCATCCTCGCCGTGACGTGAGTGGTATCAAATATAGCCCGTATCCGTTTGTTTTCATGTGGCAAACAACCTGCAGTGCGGTGCCAAACAAAACCCATCCAATTCAAGTGCCTGCCGGTGAGGCAAGAATGGCCTAAACCTTCGATATATAACACACAGCCGATTATTTGAAACTGGTCAAAAGGATTCGTTTATAAGAAAAAAAATGGACATGCACAGAGAAAGGCAGACTAACATACCAACAAGCAAACATTCTCAAATATATATAGATATATATATATAGATATATATATATATATATATATATATATATATATATATATATATATATATATATATATATATATAGGTATATATGTATATATATATATATATATATATATATATATATATATATATATATATATATATATATATATATATATATATATATATATATATATATACATACACGTTGAAAATATTTTGGTTGGACCATTCAAATGTGATAGTCTAGTCTTAATGACGTACAAAGATAATCTTTCACGCGTGATTTCTTTGGATTTTGAATGTATTAGCGAAATGAAATTTTAACGACTAACCATTCGTTGACAAAACCCGCACACCTCAATATCTTCCATACAACCAAATATACTTCGATCCAAATTGTCGAAATAATGTTTAATCATGTGTGTTGGATATGTTTATTTGAAAAATTTAAATATTTGTTTTATTGTTTAATTTCATTACACAAAAATTCTTTTTTTCTCCTTATTCATTAATCTATAACATTGAATTAGATCGCGAAATATATTATGTTTCTAATCCATGATGACAGAAAATGATTTAGATATTTGGATATTCCGCAAATATTCACGAATATATATAAGGGCACGAAAGGTTGGATTTATACGTATAAATTAATGTCATGACCTTTCGTGGACGACCTTTCGAGGACCAAAATTATATACTTGGAATAAAACTATTTCATTGTATCAATTTAAAGATGCCGAATAAATAATTGATAATTAATGATAGCAAAAAAAGGGTACTATAAAAATTTGTCCACGGAAGGTTGCAATCGTCATTATATATATATATATATATATAGATATATATAGATATATATATAGATATATATATATATATAGATATATATATATATATAGATAAAATTTAGATATATACAGGATATATATATATATATATATATATATATATATATAATAAAAATATACATATATATATGATATATATCTATATATATATATACTCATACATATATGTATATACGTATATATATAAATATAATATTTAGAGATTTGTATATATATATATAAATGCATATATATATATGTATAAAGATATGTGTATATATAAAAAATATGTATATATATACATAAATATATATGTATATTCTATATATGTATATATATATTTATATATATATATAAGAGATATATGTATATATAAATGTATATATATATGAGTAAATATATATCTCTATTATATATATATATATTTCTCCTATATATATGTGTGTGTATATATGTATATCTATATATATGCATATATATAATTTATATATATTATTAATATATATATATGCATATATATATATATTTATATATATATATATATATATATTATATATATATATATATATATATCTATATATATATATATATATATATATATCTCTCTATATCTATATATATATATATATCTATATATATGCATATATATATATAAGTATATATATATAAGCCTGCCTGGTCTAGTAATAAGTCCAGAATCTTATTTGCCAGTCATCCGACAATTCGACACTGCCGAGAGTTTGCAGTTTAAGGCGATCTATCATCATACCTGTCATCCTCAATCAGAGAAGTCTGATTTGTGTTATCCGTATTATCCACAAACGGCTTTCTCCTAAGCTTCTGATGAATTGTCGCACTGCTCCGTGTCCATTTACAAGAGTTTATACACCACCAAGCTCATGTTGATGTACTTGTGCATAGGAAATAACTATCTATGGCAAACTGAGGTGAAACACTTATTTATTATTAGCCATTAAGGATAAAGTAGTATTTATGAAAGGAACGATGTACATCATTGATCGCATCTAGTCATCTATCGGCATCAACTTACATTGACAATGGTGTTAAACATGCATTTTTTCCCGCGCCACACTCGATTTGTGACTAGACTGTTGTTCTTCAGAGAAAACTATTACTCGGTCAACGAATGTTCACCTAATGGGTTGCCATTCATCCTTAGTTAGTTTGGCGGACGATTTGCTTAAAGATATTTGGTGGGTGAATATGAAGAAATTATTAAGCGATAGGGGATCACTTTATCTTGGATCTTTGCTGTTTTATGTCCTCATTGCTTCCATAGGGCCACAATCATTCAAGCATATTATTAATTTGTGCGCTACAGAAATATGTTTCTGCATCTCTTAAGTAATCTGTGATGGCCTGAATTGATATTATGTACCCTGAATTAGAGAATACTAGTGCGCTATGTTTATCGAGAATGCTGTACTGACAATAGCTGGAATCATGCAAAGATCATTAGCAGTATGCGATAATGAGCGTTTTCATGTCTTTGAAACATCTTGGGGTATTTATGAATGCAATCTCATTTAATATTCCATGTTAGCCACCGGAAGGCCAATGTATAATTTTTCGGTGCCATTGCATGACGTGATTGTTCGCTGCTCGTGTTGCGACTATTGCATTTCTACACTCCTGCTTTTCGGTCCTATAACCGTATACTCTTGCAACTTGTCGAGATGCTAAATTTAAAGTCGAAGAATATCGTTTGACATCAGGGACGGCGTCCGCTTTAGTTTGGACTTAAAGTTACATGAAAGGGCAACAAACAGGGTTATCACATCATTTTGGCCGCTTCATAATGTAATTATTGGTAAGTAAAGTGTTTAATGAATTCATAATGCATACATAATCAAAGCATAAACATCGTCCTGACAAATATGCTGACTAAATCTATAATAATGGTTACACATGGTACAATTGATTGATTTGGTTAAAATAGAACTGTCACGTTATGTTTGACGCCAAAAAAAGACTGAACGCCTTTGCATCAGACAATTAAAGTCTGTCAATGACTTGTGAAACAAATGCCAAAAAGGAGACGACCTTGCCGTTGTTTTAAACTCTCGCTAAGTTGCTCGTGCATGGGCATAACGTTCATATTCTGGATACAATCTGTTATTGCAGCAAATATATATGGTATTGCATGTTTGGCATTGAGTTAATACAAGAAAATCCACGATTTGCGATGCTGATCATATCTAATGAATGCTTCATCATTCAGCATTGAAGCTGCACGGCACTTTCAAGGTACAAACTGTTTCAGGCGCAGATACTCAAAGTGCTAAAAATAAAGGCAGTATAAATTGTGCGTACTTATCAGTGAAAAAGGAAATAATGCATTCTTATCTTTACTCTGCGCCATTTATCGTACCCAGGGTCCCGAATGGCATCATTATACGTATCAAACAAGGGCAATTAAACTTGTCAGTGACCGTTAGGCTTATATTGCGTCCAGTAATAATTGTGTCACAGAGCAACTGCGGGTTGTTCATTTAAGCGGAAGTTCTGATAATATATGCAGATACTGAATTATTTGAGGACGGTACAGTGTCTCTTATATCACACAATTGCTTCTAATGTGATGTATGATTGGCTACTTCCGAGTTTCAATACCAACGACTCAATCATTTTGAAGTTGTTTGCCTGGTTTCTTACTGCGTTTTACGCGCTCGTCTTTCTATCAATGTATCATGACATAGCTGTGCGGTTAGTTAACCTCCCTATGACTATATCATCAGTCACAAATGACATTTAGCATATCGATGTCGAATGATTAAATTATATGCTTTTGGGCAGCACTACGAAACTCAACCCTTGTCTCTGTGAAGAAACATCATAGTTAACGCAAAATATAATACATTGCATGAGATCAATGAGGTTAAACAAAGTTCAAATAGTTCGGGAGGCTACAACAAAGCTGGCAATGACTTTCGCACTCACTATTTGTAGTACTACATGCCCTTCGTATACTGTTAGCTAATAGAAAACGCCATGCACAAAACTGATGTGACCAACATTAGGGCGAGGAAGAGATTAACGTGTTGCGCAATTATTGTTGATAATAAGCGTAATACTAGCTACCGTATCATCCCATGTGTGAAATCTTTTTTATGTAAAAACCGATTATTCGTAATCCTTCTAGCCGCGAGAAAGTGGTTAGTCTTTGGGGGCCATTTTAAGACTATAAGACGATGATTGAAAGTGAAGCTGCCCTGCAACCGATAAACAGGAATCAAACAAAGCAATTATCCTGCAAACGCAATGCACAAAATATGCATGCAACACCGAGATAAGGTAGCCATCGAACACCATCAGCCTGTCTGAACATGCAACATCACTGGTTAAGTATAATTTCTCATACATCCAGCGCAATACAATTTACAAGCACCATAATGTAGTAGATTCATTTAAATAGAGCATTATATCATCTTATCAGTCATTATTTGAAAGTGTGACTAGATAATGACCGGTAGGTAAGGGAAGTTCGACATTGATTCTGGCGGTGGGCAGCTGTTTTTGCGATTACTTTCTAAACATTATAAACGAGGTCCTGATAGTGAAGATTATCGTTGCAGCGTTGTCTAGTTTTACAGCATATTCATATCATGCGCACAAATTTGTGCTCAAACGCATGTTTCATTTATTGCGTGACGCCAGCTGAATGTGCCATTCCTCAAAAATGCCCTTCGCCAACGTTTGCGTATCTGTGGGCATTAATGGCCATTGTCCCACATTATTTTTTGGGCTAATTTATTGCGGAACTGTTTTGGGGATGAGAGAGATCGGAGGAATTTCCATTGAGATGCTATGGACCAGCATGCGTGAAGTAGTAGACTTTATGCGATCGTTATCAATATTGTCAATGAGTACTGCTCGCGTTGACGCAAGGGTGGCTTCAAGTAACACATGATCCATAAGTCATTCAGCAACGGGTGCAGCAATGGGCGATGATTGAGCGGCTTTTTTATGAGAAATATGTGGCATGGAGTTATTTGCACAGAACAGCCGCTACGGATTCGTCTGATGAAGACCAATGTTAAATGTCTGCTGTGGAAGATGAATACAAAGGCAGGTTGAACGAGTCTTCACCTTTGCTGATATACATTTCGGTGATCCCTGTTCGTTTTACTCACATGAAATTACAAGGCTAAATTACATACCGCGTTTTATTTTCTGTGATGTATTAATGGTGAAATTTGTCTTAATTGTTTAATCGGACGACTGATATTAGTCATCTTCAAAGCCTTCCCAGGATATTCTAGAGATCTAGCAATAGACCTCATTTGAATCTGCACTTTTTTAACAACCAAAACATCCGTTTTTTAAATGAAAAATGATAAAACTATTTGCTAGTGGTCCAAACTTTAGATCCATAGATTTGTAGTTAACTTGTGCTAATGTAGATAGGCAAATACAAAAACACCGCAAGAAACACGGGTATCAGAAGAAAAATTACCATATATTCGTGCCTCGGTTCATTTGCAGCGTAGCTTTTGCTTTCTTTGAGATAATACCATAGAAGCCACTGAGCCTTAACATATGGTTCTGCAGAAAACTTGGTGAATAGTCCGGCTATAATGTGTGATCGATGAGCACTAAACAGAATACATCAATATGACGATCCCAAGTTGTTTCAGCTTTATTCAAAAACCCTTGCAGCGACCAATACATTGAGAGTATTTCTATAACATTGTTCACTAAAATGAGCATTCGATCACATCGACAGGTGCTTTATAATGACAGCGCTTACAGCACCATGTATGTCCGGCGACCCTTACAGCTTGGTTTAGTGCCGGACGTTGGGTATAAGGAGGGATACTTAGGATCTGCCTGCGGTTTGCATAATTCAGTGTCGAAGATAGTCGAACAAATAATAAGGCTACATAAATTTGACATATAAAATTACACATTATCAAACGAGCTTTTTATTTCATATGCTTATATTATTACTCACTGCACAAAATATTCAAAGATCCAACTGGAATTCTTATCTGTGATGTAAAGCCATGCATATTCCAACATTGACTCTCTAGGCCGAAAACATGTTTCAATGTTTTCCCGTCTTAATGGTGAAATATTTGACCTTGCGGACTTGATTACGCAATAAAAATTGCTGCATATGCCATTTGGATCACCTTAATAAGATATACGTAACAATGTTGATTGAATCCTGCTATGTATGTTCATGAACACGTTCACACAACTGGTAATTATTCATCCATGGAATGGTAAATATTTACAGCTACACAATCCATGCATGGCTTGTGTAAATGATCCTCAACAATGATTTTAATATAATGTAGTACATATCTAGGTATTTCCATATATCTTACGTTGTTCTTATGCGCTCGGTTCATGAAACCTACCCAATGAATGTCAACCGCTATATATGCTGCTTTACCCTGCCTTCATTCACGCGAGATTGCATATCATTCGGGACATCAGACATTGCGATGCTCTATAGAATCGTTGCAACAACCAAGCATCCCGCCCTCGATGAGTGACTTTTAAATGGCGTATACTCACAAGCAAGTCCGTCGCAGCGCAAGAGGCACTCACTAGTCGCGGTTTGTCACGGGCGTATTTCGGGTTTTGGCACTGATTGATTGGCTTATTACTACCTCCTTGCAGTGTTGGTGTCATTTACTACTGAAATGCAATACACGAATAGGTCCCGAAAGAGAAAATAACATGTGGCGCCAAGCTTTCATTCGCCATACATTATTGCCAAAAGT
Source organism: Urechis unicinctus (assembly GCA_034190875.2). Taxonomy (NCBI): domain Eukaryota; kingdom Metazoa; phylum Annelida; class Polychaeta; order Xenopneusta; family Urechidae; genus Urechis; species Urechis unicinctus. The sequence continues at coordinate 42,036,913 of CM067356.1, read as the reverse complement.
AACCCGTGACATACATATATGTGCCCATATATAAAATATATTGAAAAATATTTTTGATGTAGCGATACGAGATAATTCTACAATGGTACGTCCCGTGCTTATATTAGCGACGGAGCGCATGTTTGATTGTATTATATTCATTAAATTGGAAGAGGAATTTGGTTGTGCTGAAACTGATCACAATCGGCTCTATTGTAATGTAATCGACGATACATCATGAAGCGAGGCTCTTTATAATTCTCTCGTTTCTGACTCATGCATATTATTGCTGTGATCTATTATACTTGTCCTTGACCATTTAAGTATTGATATGAGTCCGATGATTGCTGACAATGAGTAATGGAAGGTCAACACATACAAAATTGTCAATCTAGCCGAGCCAGTCATTGGCCATATCAAGTTGCTTGGTTTCTGATACACAATTTCATCGCGTGGTCAGTTCATTTGTGTATCTTCTGAACGGAGCGACAGGCGGACAATTTCATTTCGCACCAGCGAAAGTGGCCTTGGAGAGCTCCAACATTTGCAAGTGATATCACTTTTGAGTAATGATATCCAATGATTTTATGACAATTGTCGATGATGGATAGGTTCTGCATAGGCCTTATCTAAATAAATGTTTGCCCTAGCCATTTATATATATATATATATATATATATATATATATATATATATATATATATATATATATATATATATATATATATATATATATATATATATATATATATATATATATATATATATCCTAGTAGTAATCGTGATCTTACAATCAATAAGACGCTTACATTCATCAACAAGTTATGCAGTTAACGGCATTTCTAGATGTTCAAATTGGGCTGAAAACGACAGATAGTGATAGATCATATTGAGTTGTAGTCACTCTCATTGTAATCACCAAATATCTGACATTGTAAGTGTGATTGCCTTCGATCAAAGCTTTATGATGATATCAGATGCATGATAGGTAATGTCGTTCTAGTGTGTATTAAATTGCCTCTATGATGTTAAGTTAGTATTGTCAAAGAGTATTTAATGTTTACACCACTGACCACCATTACATGGAATGCAAAATATAATGTTATCGCTTATTTGCACATTTTGACCGTTGCAGAAGATATGGACCTCTGTCATTCGAAATTAATTGTTTGGATGACATTGAGACTATTTGGGCCCGGAATACCGATGGCAAAACGAAAGGTGATATCAAAGGATAAAACTTATACGATAATGTTATGCTTCGCAGGCAGCTGGGGTGTTTATGTATCGTGAGAGGGCATACTCGCCCCTCGGCCTGGCAAACTGTTGGAGCGAACAATCCGTGAGCATCGCGTTGCATTGTTGCCACATCTCTTACGATTTCAAAGAAAATTCCAATCGTCGCATCGACCAGTAAGATGGTTCAAGTTTTGTACAATATGCCGCAATATAGCAGCAGTCCCTTGTGGTATTGTTACTTTGATGGCATCGCCACCGGTCGATGGGCACATGTGTCACTCATTTACACACCTACCGCATAAATCCTTGAAATGGGTCCTTTTTGAGTAGCTATAATCCCTTAGGTGGAAGGAGCACCAATATGTTAACTCATAGATAACAAGTGTGTGGAATTGAAATATCCTGTCTTTCAGCCATAGAGCGTATATTTATTTATCTATTTATTATGAAATGAACATGTTAACCCATAAAAGGTCATTAATAAATATCTTAGATATATCAAGGCATACAGGATTAATAACTTATTGCTGGCTTAGTACTGGATCTCACCGAGTGATCTATAAATTATAAGAATAATAAACAGACCGTCTTCGGACCCTGCCAAGAAGAGCCAGCATCACATTCAATTATAAGTAACACGGTGAAATTATCATAACAAAGCCGATACCAGAGCGTACATACAGACTCCATGTCTTTGGTGACTTTGAAATATAACATGTGCTAACCTTTAGCTTTGTTGCCATAGCTTGCTGTGTACATGGTTTTTGTTAGTCGTATCTTTCTAAGGGACAACTCTATTAGCCTGCCAAGCTACAACATTTCAGATATTCCTTGTTATCGACCAGTGCCTCCATGGTTTTAGTGAAATGGGATTCATAAAACACCGAGCAGACGTTGTAAAAACGAATAGGTGATTCTTGAGAGAGATAACTAACTGATGATGAAAGCCAATAGCGCCATTAATGGGCTCAGTCATAAGTTGTTTATGCGCAAAAAAGATTGTTACTCACTAGGTATTGCTAATTCTAGTAGCTCTGTGGACGTCGCCAAATCGAAATGTCGACTTATCATCCCTGTATAAACCTAAATGCGATCACAATTAAGACAATGTGAACTATTATGTGACCAAATTATACAAATAAAAACCTTTGCAAATCTCATTGCTAAGACCAGCAAACATTAGATATAAATATATTCATAGTGTGATTTGTTTTGTAACTATCCGGATCAATTGTTGTTTTTATCGTTGCCGTATTCACAGTCACACTAAGAATGTTGCTGATAACGCATATCTAACGTCAAGTGTGGTGGATGGTACAACGTATCAGCCATGCCCTAGCCAGTTCAAGAGAACCCCTTAGATGATCAATTAGTTTATGAAAAAACTGCTTTCAGAGAATCAATTCCACTGTAACGTCAATCAAACCCCACTGATGCTAGCGGGTATACATGTGTAATGTATATCTGGATTGTTGAAAGCATATCATGAACGTATTCATTCGGCATTCCATTACTTAGTGATACAAATAATAATCTGATTTGTAATGTTTAGCCTCAACATTGCAGAGCCTTTAGATTTTGCTTTTCAGCTAACTACTGGAATATTTATTTAATATCTTAATAGTACAATGCATATATTCCGCACTTATTGGCATGCGTTCAAGTTAGTCAGTGCGCTTAAACATAGGACAGTTATACCACATAAATGATTAAGTTGAAACCCCTAGTGACGTCCTAAAATTTTCATTAAAGTCTTAACTGCGCGCCAATAACTAACATTGAGAGCCGTGTTTATTGCGAGAGCGCTGCCTCAATTGGCACATAACGGTTATCGGAAGTGCCCATTGAATGGCAGCTACAAGAAAGATAAGCCAATGAACAAACGATTAACCGATCGAAGCATGAGAGTTAACCTGTACATAACTTTTCCGTCAATCTTTATAGTCGTAATTGGTGATGTCACACGAGGTAAGTAACGAGTATGAAAATGCGCTAATAGCTCCATTTGCCACATATGCAGGTGTTAAATGGCCAGTGATTTATCTTGTTCGATCGATCCTGATTTAAATGACATAACTAGACTTCATCCATGAATTACTCGAGTGTATTCTATTTGGCTATTCTATTCCGAACTAAGATCAATAAAAGGTGCAAATTAACTGATTAGAGTTGATGTACTTATTTGCTGCTGGTCACTCATATTCAATTAAGCACTTTGGACAAGACAAGCAGATGAAGCATCTAAGGCGATGTGAAAGGGCAGCATCACGTTCAAATGCGAATATTTTTTTGTGCCATTGTGCAATGACTTTCTTAATACCTGGAATTACCGCCAACTAATAAACTGTTTATGGCGCATGTGCAGCAATGCGGATTGCAAAACATCATGCTAACACGGCCTTAATGGTGGTATCAGTGAAGGATCCCGTGCTTGTGATGGAAATGCATAGCGTCCTCTAAAGACTTGGATCACAAAATATATTTATAGAAACAAACAGCTACCCATCTGGTTAGCATCATTACAAGGCATTTCAATTAACGCTGAAGCTTTTTCGTTGTAATGCAGCCGAATAATTTCATTTAATAAATAACTTGAAATTAAGTGGGACTTAGGCGACGTTAAATGCAGACAACAAGCTAATTCTGCTAACTTGGCGAACCAGAACTAGATCAAGAGGCTGAAGATATTATTTCTACGACCATCAGCACAATATGATAAAGTTCCAGGGACTACTGTGTTTTGTTTGTGGCTGCGATTCAATTCAAAGCATAAGCCTTGTAAATCTAACGTAGAAAATATCAATTTGGTTAAAGGATAGTTTATCCATAAAGTATTGATGGGATCTGCTGTGTGTTCTGCTTGTGCGGCGTCCATTAATGGTGCCTATTAATCTTTATACCATTATAAATTTCAGCCTTGATTTCCAAGGTCAATGTTTACTGCTGGACTGCAATGATGCCGATACCACTCATCTGTTCTCAATGGTGTTGGATGATATATTCTGCCAATTTGCCATCCATGTTCATGTTTGTTCTATTGACAATCGTTATGCGAAATGATGCTTAATATATTTGGCGCAATCGGCGTTTGACCTATTATCGTAACTGCGCCACGATATGGTACGCTGTGCTCTGCTTTGTTGTTGCTTATGCAGTCGCGGTACGAATTGCGGCCCATGTCTATATCTATTACTATTGTGTCGTCAAATAAGTTTTATCAATAATCCAAATCTGATCTACAGGTATGCAAACAATGCTGGCCTGGTTTATAGGTAAAGTATAATAGAGGTAGTTGCAATTAATATGAGGCGGACACATATATTGAGTATTGCAGATGCTAACATCACGCTAGCAGGTCATACGTCATTTGGAAAGAGAACGACTAGATACCTGGCATGGAAGAAAGGCTAAGCACTGATTTACATACGATTATCGTCGGGGTCAATACAATGCGTAGAACATAAAGACATTGACTTTGCATCGCATGTGTAGTTTTTTGCAATTTGGAATGAATACGAAGTGGTATATCTATCACCAAGACTAATGCTCACATTTTGTTGAGTGTCAGGACAATTGTTAGGATAGCAAGATCAGTAATGCCAAGATCTACAAGGGACCCGTAACCACGTAATTTGATATTATTTCCACGGTAATCCATAGGCTGTTTAGTGAGCAGTTCCTGAACTAAACATTAAATTAGATAGACTGCAAATATTTGTCCACCTACTTGATGGAACCGATATATTCTAATTCTCAACAAATGATGATCTTATTTAGTCAGAAAAAGATTGAAATGCAGTTTAAAGATTTGTACCGATTCGAAAAAAACCGTAGTGTCTATAATCTAGACAACGCAATAGTAAAGTCACGATTGTTACCAACAAAGAAAATAAGCTGTAAAAAACAACACAACAGGACCAAAATGAGATCTGATATTATTTACAGAACTGCACCGGAATATAGAAAGCAATACCGGATTATTCTTTGTGCATCAGTATTAAATGATTAATATATGGACTCCCTGAACCTTTTATTGGTTCAGAGGCGTTACTTGTTTACGGATATAAACACAAACAAGGCACAGGTATCGCGGCTTTTTAGAATGTAAGTCATATAAACATTAATACGCTTTGTATCTTACCGTACGAATCCACATGGGAAATGTTTCAGGTGACTGGCTATGTGCTAATATTGAACCACTATTGTAAAGGGCGACCGTCAGCAGATAGCAAATAATCGGCCAATCAGCTCGAAATCCATAATCAGCTCGATGCTGGGTCAGCATAAATTTGTCTACGGTGAGCCAAGGGCAAGGTTAATGCCGAACCTTTACTCCCTCCTATTAAGCTTTTCGAACTCAATGGTCAATTATCAAAGTTAAATATTTGTCAGACTCATCATCCGATTACAATCGCCAATCATTGCTGTCAGTTTTATCTATTTGCATTTGATCAACGCGAGTCAAATGATCAAAACCCAATATATCGAAGCCAACGTGAACGATACGTGTATGACGTTTACAAGCATGAAACGTGGTTTGCTTTATTTTCCAGGTGGCTGGGTATTATTCATGTCGCACATCAATCAAACCTCATCTTTCACCAAGAAAAAACGGTGGATGACTTTTCTGTCATTAAAAGCGATGCCATCCACTGGGTACCAATGATTGCACGAGCAGATTGACGCCACTAAATCATGTTTGATCTTCCTAAAGATTCAGCTTTATACTATCAGTATAGAGATGAATAAATAACTGATGCTAAGGGTTCATATGTATCAAACGAATAAGAGTAATGTAAACCGATCGCTCTATTTGCAATGCTGCCAGTTCAGTTTTAATGAGATCCAGAGATGCCTGACGTATTTTGTGATCATTCACATGTAGGGTTATCAAAAATCGTGTTCAATTCTACATTGCCCAACAAAGCAGTGCAGTCAAGTTATTTAGCGATTGCTGCCACTCAGTAAATATCAATGCATTTGATTTCTGGTATTCCTATGTCGAACACAAAAGACTTAATAACTTCGGATTTATGAGGTTGTGAACCCCTGGAACGAAATGTTTTTCCTACACAACCAATAATTACTGACTGGTGCGGCTTACCAGCTATCGTTAATTTTCTCGTCGAGAGACGGACATGACCGGACTCAAGCATCCGGTTGTTTACCAACTTTCTTCCATTTATAGGTTTTGTCAATAATTATTTCAGAATTTGGCATGTGTCGCAAATCCATTGGTAACGATTGTGTTACAAATTACCTTAACCACTACAGGGTATGACGCAGTAAGAGGCAATTGGGTTCAAGCACGAAAAAATACGAATGTGCAGCCCTGTGTCGGCGATGATAGTAATCTCTCACCACACGGCTAATTGCTACCTCTTTCTTAAAACATAAAATAAATGGTTGATCAACTCGATACGCTAGTAAGAATGACATCAATCATGAAATAATTTCGGATACACGACATTTACTATCGTGTGAGAATAAGCTTGGCTTCAGAAATGAGCGCCTGTGATGGCTACCTCTTATCAGCTGTCGTGTGATCGAAGAAGTGGTGCACCTGCGGAGACCAACGATCATGATTTATATGCCAACGGCAACCTCAGCAAGGTGTAAAATTGAAGTACTCGCAATATAACGGAGCCTTTGATGTCGCCTTAGGGTCCCGTAGAGATCATGTTCCCAATGACACTGGAAATACCACGCAATCGACCTAGTCGTTTAAGTCAACGAATACAGATTAGAAGAATTCCTTTTCGAACTAGGATGGTGCATCGTTTCAGATCAAAATAATGGATAAACTTTCTTTTATTGTAGTGGGATTATCGAGCCGTTCGAGATCAAGTCATCAGACACAATGAGTGTTATCGTATTTATTTATATCATGTAGGAATAATTTGTTACTATTTACTTGTATTGTTTCCGTGGCCAATGTGTTCAATTTGCTCATAAAATAAAGGCCAGTTATGACATAGTTATTTGATTGTCTTGCAAAATTTTAGCAATCCGATTCAATGCCTCTACTGCTATGTGCACTGATGGCTTTGGTTGTTTCAAATGCACTGCTCAAATAGTCACACAAGAATTATCAGCTGTGTCGATTCCATTGATGGATCCCGGTCAGAAACATAAGCCGATGCGCAACTAATAAACAAGTCAAATCATAATAATAAGGCTGGCCGTTTAACCATCTAAACAGTTGGTGATGTCACTCAATGTTTCAATGATCGATAAACATGCCAAATTAGCGAGATTAGAAGAAGTATGATGACATTTACTTACAGATAATGGTTATGTGCAGTAGTGCGGGGTTCAACGAACAAAAAGCAGGCCTCGTTTTACACTACTTTGTAGATGATACCCGAGAGGGATAACCGGAAAATGATGGAAGTGCATTCCGACCTGTAATAAGCTGGACTCGAAGCACACCCATCTGGTTAGCATCATTACAGGTTTATCTGTATTTCGTTTCTCTAAAACTCAAGAACGCACACACGTGACTTGTATAGATGGGGCGAGAAAGGTATGTGCGACTATGACGTCGTTAAATCGTAACGAAGAACATGAATTATCTGTGTTTCGGCTGTTGTGAAATATTGCAGCCGAAGGTTTTGATGCGATTTTATAGATAAGTAGCACACCATAGAATGACCTGTGCATAATATGCTGCATCCGTATGTTTGTGATAGTATGAATTAGGCTATGCGCATATAGGCGGAACATGAGAGGATATGTAGAATAATCCCTACAGAAGTTCTTGATGAATTGTTGGATCGATTGTTTTGGTTGCGTAGTTCTAGTCAAGTACGCCTGCTGATCTCAATACCTGACTTAACAACTGGTTCTATTCATTGTGCGTGCAGGGATAAAGTCACTGCCAGTATCATTACTTTTAGATAATGGTGTGCTTTACAATCTGCATCTAATGCTCTCGATGACCCTGTGGATTTCAAACAAGCCTTGATATACAACCTATCGTTAATAGAAGAATGGACATTTAATAGTCTATAACCAAGGATATGTTACTCTGCAACCTAAAACGTAATCAGCCATGGCTGTAAGGTGTTCGATTTCGTTAATTGGGCGGGTATTAAACTCTGCTCTCATTGTCACAGAAATGTCGGTTGGAATATAATGATTAGCGTTTTGAGATTCAGAATGAAAACATAAAGCATGAATAACAGACGCTCATCCCAGTTAGGTGTGAATTAGGAGTCACTTTTGCTTATATTATAATGCTGTGTGTGTAGGGATCCCATCTATGTATAGAGTACTTTCAACACCAATGCTTTTAAGGTTAATATAGGCACACCGTTGTATGACGCATCAACTGAGAGCACCGGCCATTTGTGAAGGCTTATTCTTTCCGCAAATCGTGAGACTAGCCAGACTGGTAATCAATGCATATTTTAGTCGGCACCCTCGAAATGCATTCGCGTTGATTTGTTGAGCAATAACAATGTCAACTATAGACAATATATCACGCCTCAGTTGAGAATTACCTACTTCTGGAGTGCTTAGAGCGAAGTGAGAATAATCCTTATATTGCTTTTACGATTCGTGAATCACCGTCCGCATGTTGAGTAGTTGTATGAAGTGGCAGAGATCATCAACATTTCCAGCTCTATTATTTTCGTTTAATAGCGTAACAAACCAACTTTAAAAGGCAATTCATGTCACCTAATCACCAGTGTATCACTGATCATCTCGGAACGTGGCAGTATGCTGACTATTGATAGGCAAGAATATGACTAATATGGAAAAAAACTTCGTTACTGTCTTTGAGCATAGCAAAATAACACATACCTAGTAAGATATCTAAATTTGTGGGTACTTGCATTGCATTGACGGCAATAAGATGCAGGTAAACGTGCACGTTTTAGATTCTCTTCTACCACATTATTTTTTAATAACTATATATTATTGCGCAGCAGACCGATGGGAATAACGGAAACACTACAGAGGATTTTATCTTAACGGCAATGTAAATAATATTGCGTTTGTTCAATTACGCAATTGTGAATAAGAGATGCTGACATGTACAATGGCGGTGCTTCTTTTTAAGCCTATTTTTTCACTTCCTTCGGATAACAATCGTCAACAAATATTGATTCGTAGATTTGGTGGAAAAAAGACGGCCAGTCGAGTGCATATTAGCAAATAACGTGACAGATCCGCAGTGGGGGACCAATATGGATATCGTTAACATCCGCCGCTAGCTTGGAACTCCTGGAACACATTATACAGCCATAGTTTAACGACATCATTAATCCAATTAAAACTGAGTAAATTGCATTCAATAAATGGCTGTTCCATCAAAATAGGTAACAGATAATGAAGAACAGACTCAAACTATAACTTGTGTAGTGCCGTGTTACCAAACGCACAAACCACTTTACATAAATTCTGATTCTCATAGGTAATTGTTTACAACGTGCTATAAATAATCCCTCTATTGGCCTATGCCAGATCTCTGACAAACTATGTGATATAGAGATTTGAAGTTCAAAATTCTAAATGATTACTGTTTATATACCAAAACTGTTTTGACTGAGGAGATCTACGTCCATGCTATTTTAATTACACGCAAAGTGTTCAGCGTAATAGATAAAGACCGGAATCGATTAGTGGTCACCAGCAGTACTAAGATAGTATGAGAGGTGCTAAACGTATGTGTAATATTTTCTGCATACATTTCTGTACCCTTTATTGACAGGCATCCCAATTACTTGTAGCTAACAAATCAATAATCTTGGATTATTTCTGTTCGTGAAGATGTTCATCATCGAACTTGGTTCCCTGTGCTATCATATAGACGTTGCAGTGCAATTAAACACATTACTGAATATTTCCATCACAAAGATGACATGCAATCGTTAAGATGTTTGGTGTTGGGATCAATCACTACGAATAAATAAGCATTCTACTTGGTGCAAAATAATTTTAATAGGTTTAGCTGTCAAAAATACATGAGTCGCATTAAACCGTAAGGATACGCGATAACGAGCGTTCAGTTTTAAATGACATTTTCCACCACTTCCTTCCTAATATGGTCCTCGTGTCAACCAATAAAGACAAATTAACGTCAACCGGTTCGCATTTCTCGAGCGTTGACATATTTCTCTCCCAGACGAAAAAGGTCAAGCTCATCACTATGTAAGTCTGGTGTTGGTAAATTGGTATATTTAAAAAACCTTTCATACATGCATACTTCAGAAAGTGTTGTAAAATATGCAACACTAAAATGGCAGAGAAAGAAGCTTTTGCTATTGTATGCTATGCAAAGCATCTCAAATATCAATATTGATGAAATGTCTAAAATGGACGGAAATTTCTCAGCTAGTGCACATGGCCAAGAAAACTCTTGGTGGATCGGTTAGTAAGGATAATTAATCAAGTTCAGTTTGTAATATCTTTGAACGTATATCAATATGTGAGCCATGCAGCTTGCTTGTATCTGAACCAAAACCAATATTCGGATATTTAAAAACATTTTCAGCCAAATTGTACTGCTTATTTGATTCATACGCCATATTAACCAATTGGAATTTTTTTTCCAGTTTAATTCGTTTTCTGTCACCGCTCCGAGAGAACAAACAATAAAAATAGGATCCAACCTGTCAAGTTGGAAATAATTGCTGCTGCTGGCATTTACGGGCCTTAATTCGTATTTTATCCAAATACTGTCACCAATAGGCAGTCAGCGTCAGAATATGGAGTAAAACCCGGTTTCCACTGCGTCTATGCGATCTAGAGATTTTATGTGAACTTCGAAAAGTAGACATAACCACCGATCTTTGATTGGAAAAGTTCAGTATAACAGCCAACAAGGTTTCAGGTACCCCACGGTGTCATGTCTTAGATATGTTTGTATACAAATTCGCCAGAGTACTGACATGATATTGAATATGTTTTCCATCATTTCAACATAACATGCACATGGATGTGTATTTCACATTTCAACTGAGTATATAAGCATCAATTTGCCAATTAACGCTTAGTAATGAAAGATACCATTTTTGTACTTCCACAGAAAAGGCGGGTTTGTCACTGTGCGTAATTTTGCTCCAGATCAACATTAGCCACAACCACACATTCTAACATCGATTATGTGAGGCCGTAAAACATATCAATAAGCATGTTGCAGGATCGTCACGTATTTGGCAAATCAACTAATCCTTTAGTGGCAAAGTGATAAATTGGCAAGAAAAAACACGTCATGGTGCATAATACAGTTGCCGCGTGTATGAACTAAATAAGAGAACATTAAACCTATTTTTACTGCTGTTGGGCGTGACGGTTTAGTAAGGGTACCCCTGGCTAAGAATATAATATTCACCAAGCCTCATTAAAGTTTTCACAAAGATGCATGGAGTCATCTACTTTATGAGAGCCCAGATATTCAGAGTAGACTATGGCGAACAGTGATGTAGCGTAACTTTTTGAGCACCCCATATTTAAGCGCTCTAAAATACCTTAAGTGTGATTGTCTGGACATGAGCTTAACATGGTTATTAGCAAGGAACCTTTTGAAGTCTCTGCTGGAGAATATATGACCACTCGCAACGCATTCAATTCCAATTCATCGAGAGTATGATTAGTTGAGAAACCAATCAATCATAATACATTTTTATATTTCATTGACCATCCTAAGAAGAATGTACGAATATAATGTTGGTATGTGCGTAGATTCTTCGACTGCTTTCGATGTGTGAGTGTTAGTCTGTCATTCCAGGTCAGGGACCCCGTTTTCTGTTTGGATGGAATTTAGACAGAACAAAAGAAAGATAGTTGATTATAAGTCTAGAGAAAAACTACTTAAAGTCAATTGCGACCTCAATCCGTGCTATACAGTGCGATTATTTATGTGCTGCTGTCGGTGGACCATAACATATCTAAAGATCAGGACTGTATGTCTGCTGTCCTAACTCTTGACATACCAAACAAAGCGTAGTCTTTCAAAAAATACTTAATAGACCATTTCCTAATTAATCTTTGTATACGCAGTATGCAAGCATGGCCTACAGACATACATTATGTTTTGTGTTCAACTCATACAGTCTATCTTTCTATTTCTAACTATAGACTGAAGGTAATAATTATTTTTCGCACCGATGCTATAAATTGGAATTGGTGTAGCAAATATCTCAGCACATATAAAATGGCGTTCGTTATCAGTCTTTTATTAGCAACAGATACCTACCGAAACCACATCACCTATATAGGGTCGTGTTATGATTGCTGTTGCCAGGGCACAATCGTATTTGATTAATATCTTATGTCATTCTGGCATGCACCAAAAATTGTCATAATCAGCATAATATTGTGATTGACGCCAATCAGTCACACTATGAGCAACCACAATTATATTAGATAACATTTGCGGTAAACGTATATCCTTGATTTAATGCATAAAATAAATTAATCTGTAGGTAATGCAGTTAATGTGTAACTTAATCAATCTAACTTACCTCAAGAGGTAACTTTTGTTTAAATGATATTTTCAGAAGACAGAAAAAACCGACCATCTTTGACAGTCAATAACGCGTTCTTTGTGTACGAATAGAATACATACATCCAATAAATGTGTCATCTTAGGCGTATCGCATTGTCCACATTATATCCGTTTTGTACTGTAAAGTTGTATAACAAATTTGAAAGCTTAGGTGGATGATGACTGCCGTGCCATACATATACCTGGCGTTTGACGCTTATTCCCCATGTCGCCACACTTTGCAGACACAGCTCGGTTCCTGAAAACGTTCATGCTGCTTTAGCTTAACACGTTTTATAAGCGAACAGGAGTGGTTTATAAGTATAGGTTGAATGGGATGTAATAGGTTTTGCATGTCGATGGCCCTCTAATGCTATTACTTTTCGTACTGCTTGCCACACTATTTAAGACAGAACAAGCTAAAGAAAACAACATTTCAATAATGAGGTAGAATTTGAACCACGGTTTGTAATAGATACATGGATAATATCTGTGTCAACAAGTCTTCTGATGGAAGCCCATTTTCGCAATTGTTACCTAGGATGGATTGATCGATATGCTCTAAATATGAGTTCACATGCTGGTTATATACTGCAAACATTATACCCGACTTAAGGTACTAAACCAGTCAAATAGGTCATAATACACGCATGGTGCTGCAAGCACTGTCAGTATAAAAACCCTGATGATGTGATCGATAGCTCATTGTAAAGACTTAAAACGAGATTGGTCGCCCATGGGTTGTTGGATACCAATTAATCGAGTGAGGATCATTATTTTTATATATTCTTGTCGACACTTATCGATCACATTTACGCCAGATGCTTGAGTATAGCGCTCACTTGGACGCTATTATATCTTACAACGAGCTGCCACAACCATCGATAGGAGACAACGCCTATTCAAATAAGCTACCGTGTAACAGTGGTTGCACCACCTCGCTGATATTATATTTCTCAAACTCTAGCACCAGCCTACATGGATTCCCACCATCTGGTTATCTCCTTATCCTGTCAACCCTACCCTATCGACTACATTGATTCTTTCTGTGTAGCTTTTCCCCTTCTGGTGAGAACTAAATCACCAACAACGGCCCTACATTTATTCCTCTTTACTCTAACACATATCATCACATATCGAACAAGCATTGAATGGGTAATAGGCATGTTGGTTGTTCGTATTTCGGACTGTCTGTCGAAGTACATGCTCAGATAGAAAATAAGCA
>CM067356.1:42017804-42022873 GCA_034190875.2 Urechis unicinctus | reverse complement strand
ATAAGTACCTCAGCTCAAACTGATGTGCCGCATTTGTGGGGGATAGATTGTGATTAAATGGAGTCTTCTTTGTCTCTGTGTCTAGCGTTGCTGTGGCTTCCATCATCAGGTGCACAATTTAGCCACACGCGGAATGTTAGATGATGTCGTTCGAAAATGAATTTTTACTTAAACATAATATCACCTTTTCAATATATAAACCGTGAATTGGATCAATATTAAAAATTAATGAGGCTAATTAGTACGATTATATGGTGGGTGAGTTGCAGCAAAGGTGCTATGAGGTGCACGAGCAAAGAGCGCCATTCCCCGTCATTCTTCTCTACTAGCTTATACACAACGTCAGGTCGTGTTGTTGCTCGCTTGACAAGACCCCAGTCATAGTCATAATAATATATAGTTTTATCTGGGAAGTGGTTCTGAATACTTTCCACAGCACCCAGACTCTCTTCGTAATGATCCTCGGAGCACGCCATGACGAAGACGAACTCGTTGATCGAACTAGCATCTGCTACAGGCAGGATGAGCTGCACATCCGGTACGGTACCATTCTCGTATTCCATTGTCTCGCCAGCAACTATTGTACCATTCTTAAACTGAAACTTGTAAGACATGGCTGACGTATCCGACTGGTAAGACATAGAGTCATTATAATCAGCTGGCTAACGATTTTGAAGCTATCGTTGCCTCTATGATCAGATGCAATCATAGGCATTCCATGATAAAATGTCAATGTCAGAGTCACAATGAGTATCAGGGTGACACATTTGTAGCGGATTGAGGCATTCGTGAGCCGACGCAGGCTGATCTTGAAGGGACGCATGCAATCAAACACGGCCAGCTTCCTGACTGTTCTAAGCAGTTATCACCGCCTGCCGGTTTAAATCGCGTATGTTGGGCTTATATAATCATAGCTGCGCTAAAACTGTTGATATATTACCCCGGCAGTAATGGGTTATTTATAAAGTTAAATTATATACGAGTAATCGATTTCAAAGCCAGGCATCGAATTCATTTTATATCCAAATCATCCTGTTTCACGGCGCAAACTGTACCTACTATGTTGCCTCTTGTGCTAGTTTCCAGGAGGCTTTTTGTCAATGTAAGGAATGTTGGATTCTTTTTGCTATTATAACTAGCATGGTTTACAATTAGTTGCGATTTACATACCCCACCATTCATAGTTGTGTTCAATATATGGACAACATGACTGCCAGACAATTCAATGCGTTGTTGCGTTTTGGCTTTCGTACCAACTCGTGGAAAAGGAACATTTATGTAATTTCTGTTATCAGCATGGTTTACCATATACACTCGGCACGAGCGCAAGCACGAATCACATACGCACACTAAATATGCTAATTTTGATTCACTCGCCGTCATAATCAATAGCACAACACTCGTTTGTCGTCGTTATTGGTGTGAATTATTCCTTAAGTAGCAAAATCTTGACGATCATCGCCGGGTTTCGACTACGTTACTTCACCGAGTGGTAGTGACATCTATAATGATCTATGAATTACCATGCAATGCGTAAATACAACCATCTCCAATCCCTCCTGTGGTATTCTGAGCACAGAGCTATACAGTCCCCATGAAACTCCACCACAAAATACATTAAGTTGATAAATAGCAACATACTGACATACTGTAATCAGAATCAGAGTGCATAAGACAAGAGTGATGGAAGATCCACAGGTTCTACGAGTACAGTGCGGCAGACCGAAGTCTTAATACCACTTTGGTTTCTAATGCATATGCTTAGTTAGCTGGGCACGGGAACAATGTACCTGTCGCTCACGTCAGTCTTGAGTTTCGCACCGGAAGAGTCTCTTTCAGCCAGCCATGATGAATTGAGATGAGATTTGCTGGATTGCTAATAACATCCAAAATCACAATCATACATACATCCATACATACATAAGACAGACATACATACATAAATACATACATACATACATACAGACAGACAGACATACATAACATACATACATACATACAGACATACATACAGACAGACAGACAGACAGACAGACATACAGACATACATACATACATACATACCGACAGACAGACATACAGACATACAGACATACAGACATACATACATACATACATACATACATACATACATACATACATACATACATACATACATACATACATACATACATACATACATACATACATACATACATACATACATACATACATACATACATACATACATACATACATACATACATACATACATACATACATACATACATACATACAAAGAGGCACCCATGTCATAATGTAAAGAATAAAATATCCATAGGCTACCTCATAAGTGACTGACAGGCATCTCAGCATTCATGGTGCGCTGCGTGTAGTTGCAGCCTGGAGTTGGTGGTAATACTGCACAAAAGGTAATGTTACTGATCTTGCGTCTCATCCAGGGATTGTTCACATACCCTACCAAGTGTCTGTGATGAGTCTTTTTGAACAATATCGGATGAATATCCCACTGTTTTTTCCAACACTCGATTTACTTACGGATTGGCAATACAAACATCACGTGATGAACGAGAGAACCTGGGATATGGTACACGGAAAAACACCGAGCAATTCAACAATACCACCACACGAATCACAAACTGACACACCTGATCCAAACTGCGAAACTGACCCAGTAGCCATTCGGCATTGGATACAGTATGCTGATTTCTACAACATGCCGCATATTACCCTGTACAACTCCGCTGAAGATCTCATTGATAAGCTAAATGGCGCCAATCTGACGGATATCAGTGCCCGAATGAAGCTAACGAATGAAGAGGTAAAAACCAATTTGCTGGCTAAGTGGACTGATATTCTGAACAAGATCAAGAGGAAAAGTTAAAAGCAAACCTTTAAGATCCATGTGGGAATAATGGGATGCAGTTGACATGAAATATAAAATTATTTACAGTAAGGGGGAATTTACTACATGTGATTGAAAACAAATAAATTATTGGTGGCTGGGTGTGTATTTATCTAATGCCTATATTGATTTATAAAACAAAGGCCATTTAAACAGTCATAACCACTAAAGTTGGAGTGAGAGCGACTGGTACGAACGCATAGCAGTATGGTCATCCACACACTGAACCAACCATTCACTCTCTCACTCTATCTCTCTCTCTCTCTCTCTCTCTCTCTCTCTCTCTCTCTCTCTCTCTCCCAAACACACCCACGCACACACATACACATGCACAAGCACCCACGGACACGTAAAACACAAATACACACCCACAAGCACTTGCTTGTCGTCTTGCTATTAACACATACAAAAGTTTTCATCATGACCATTTCAGTCAGTTCGCATCAACGAAGTAGATACATAACAATAGGTCGGGATCAATACTGTAGACAGGTAGATATGACTTAAATAAGATTGCCTCGCGCTGTGTGCAAAAGAATCGATACATTCATATATAAACATTAACGCTGTGGGAAAATTCAAATTCGAACAATACGTTTTCCACTGAGAGTAAGTATCTCAGTCACAGTTTCTATATAATATTTATATATATAGATATATAGTGAGAGCTAATATATATATATCTATATATAATCTATATAATATACAGCTAAGCTTGCTCATATATCTATGATATCATATATACATCTATGTTATTTGCACATGTTAAATATAATATAGATGTCAATATTTATATATTGAATAGGCGATTCATATATTAGCCTTCTTTCTATATATATGTATAGACGTCTAAACGAATAAAGAATCTATTTATAAATTAACGGTATATATATCAATAATTTAATTTATATATGATATATATATCCTCATTCTTAGAGATATTCATACCTCTCTCCCCCTACTCCCTATATATCTCTCTCTCTCTTTATATCTTCTCTCTCTCTCTCTCTCTCTCTCTCCTCTCTCTCTCTCTCTCTCTCTCTCTCTCTCTCTCTCTATCTCTATCTCTCTCTCTATCTATCATTCTATATCTATCTATATATATCCTCATCTAACTCTCATATATCTCTCCTCTATTCTATATCTCTCTCTATGTATATTATATAAATATATGTAATGCAGGGTAAATATAATGTTTATATTCATGATATATATATATTTATATATATATGTATATATTGCAATATCTATAGTATATATATATATATCTATGATGATATATAGAATATATCTATATATATATATATATCTATATAGAGATATATATATATATTATATATATATAAGATATATATATATATATATATATAGATATATATATATATATATATATATATATATATATATATATATATATATATCTATATCTCTCTATATATAATATATATATCTATATATATATATATATATATATATAGATATATATATATCTATATATATATAAATATCTATATATATATATCGTATTATCGAGCCAAGAGCCTCATGGAGAGTAGCAAAGCATATGATAAGTAGTGAATGAAGTATATCAGTGTCAATGATCCATCGGAGGATAGAGAGGGGTGGGCAACAAAACGATAGCAAAGCAATTAGGCGAAATAGTGAAGGCGCCCTTTCATCTTCAAGAGTTTGTATAGGGTGTGGTAGGATGAGTACAGCTGATGACTGATGGAAATGTCTGCTAGAGAAAGTACGAACAAATATAGGCTGATTTAGGTTAGGTCACTTAGAGGTCAGTATCATTTTTACAAAGAGCTGTGACCATGTTCCAGGAAACACAGACAGCATGTGATTGTTTAAACGATTATTCGACATGGATGCCATATTACATTATAAGGGTGTAATGTATGATCGAGGCTGGGTAGGTGTTGGCATCTGTAGACTCTTAACGTAGTCGGCGAGTTATCTGTAGTTCACGAGCTGTTTGGCACACTACGTGTGGATTCTGGCGACCGATGTATCTTATCCCTAGCAGATACGTATGTGGGTGGGTGGATGATAAATTGACCCTCCTCATTCTTAATGGTCCTGCTCTATTGAATGCCAAGCTCCTGAAAAATGTGGGCTCGATAATCATTTGGTGGATCTATGATTGGTGATGTCA
>CM067356.1:41980272-42007488 GCA_034190875.2 Urechis unicinctus | reverse complement strand
AATATAGCATACACCTCGAATATCATATATGACAACATTGAAAAGGGGCACTCAGATGTATCAGTCCCAGCTGGAAGATGTGCTAATATTGTAGTATTAACGAAAGTATCTACCAGTCTGATCACCATAACTTGGCGAATGAGAATTTTCCATTTTAACAACACATCAATGCAGTCACTGGGATTCATGGGCCGTATCTATAAAAAAATTCTAACTTAAGTCATCTTAACTTGCGTTGGCGAGCTTAGCTATATAACAAATAGCGAGCAAACTCAGCTGAGTCAGCCAGCTCAATTAATGTGGTTGGTGCTTCCATATAAGATGAGTGGTGTTCTGAAAAAGGGGGAGTGTTTTTAGTAGTAGTGTGAATGAGGTTCAAGGATCGAAAATGTAACCCAATAGTTAGTAAGTGAGGTTGATTGTTATAACAGTAAAGAGTATGAAACCGGAAAGTATGTCGATTGTGGCTGTAAGTTAGGTTATTGGGCTTGTGAATTATGAGCATAGAGGTAGTAAGTGAGGTCAATTAATTGTTAACGGATACTTCGGGAGTAGATACGTTCAGTTTACATTGGATTCGACATTGTTGGTGAGTGAGTTGTCTCACTCCTACAACTGCTGTTTGAACTTGTAGTTGCTGAAAGAGTTGTCTTGCTTTAACATTAGACGTTTAAACTCGTAGTTGGTGAGTAAAGTTGTGTCGTTCGTTCGTTTGGTGTCTGGCCCTGCTTTGCTTGTGACAATTTAGCTGTCAAAGTCAACTTGCAACTATAAATTAAGTCTGTAGTTCACAAGGATGCTTCTTTTAAAATGTGATCCGAATTTTTTAATTCTTCTAATAATATTTCTATGACATACTGGAATAACAATCCATTCGTCATGCGTGGTTGGGAAATCCACAGCGAAATACAATCGTACTTCTTGGTTGAGCAGCGAGCTGCCTGGCGGGGAATCCCGTTTTGGGCCCCAACCTGGCGAGTAAGTTCTGAGAGGTAAAAAGCGAGATCAAGTGCGCTGGTGCGTGGTTAAGGTAGTATTGGATGTCAATGATGAATGGTGAGTGTGGTCAATGGAAAAAGTGCGCGAGGGTCAATGGAGATTGTGAGGGATGTTCATTAAGGTGATAATCTATGTTAAAGATGCGTTTTGCAGCTATTATGCACAATTTTTATATTACTTCGGTATTTGTGTAGTTGCTCGCGGGTAGTCTACTCTTAGATCGCACAGGGGAACGCCCGGGGCGAATACTAATCCACCTTTCCATCCGCTTGTATCAGTAAAAACATTGTCGACTGCAGCGCCACTCTTTTTCCATTTGACCGAATGAAAAACGAAAAACGAATGTGTTTAGTGTCATTCGTTGTTTGTCTGCGCATATGAGACACGGTTTACTGTTTAGTTACTGTTGTTCATTTATTGTTTGGGGTTTTGATAAACAATAAAGGAAAAGACGTTGCATACACAGACCGTTAAGGCACCCTATGCGCCGCTCACGTTAAGATAGATATCAGCGAGCGGTGCTGGTAATGTGCACTATTTGGGATAGAAGTCACAAGCTGCTGCAGCTTAGATGTATTGACATGACCCCTTAGCAGATGTTTTGACATGACCCCTTAGAGAAGTCAATGCAATGGGAAAAGGGAAGATTACCTCAGGTTTGGTAATGCAAAGCGGGAGAAGAAATGATCGCCTCTGGTCGATTACGTAAGATTTGCCCTACTTAGACATGTCCTGTTGTTAGTCTGCTGCTAAGCTGACACAGTAGAAAACATTCAAACTAAACGTCCTTTTTACTGTTTTTTTTGTTGAAGGAAAAAATCAATTCTGACGAAAACAGTATGTCATAATGATCTTGACCTATAATTACTCATGCGCAACTCTACCATTATCTTGTATTATCGCTCAAACTCTTTTTCAGCTCGAGATGTATTGTACTCTCTGCAATGTGCCATGACCAGGTTAAAATTCACGAAGCGACCAAACTAATAAATCAAAACCCGCAAAGCCAATAAACATAGCTAGGCTCAACGATTTTGTTCATCATTACTAACTGTAGTAAAGGAGATGGTCCATGACAGTGTTGTCAATCGCGGTGGGGAGTGATGTTTAAGGATAGGATGACTGGAGTTGTATGAGGTATATAGGCGATGTGAGTGCCAGGAGTGAGGTTAATTATGTTGGTGAGGGACATTCATTGACATTATGGGTGAGTTTTATGATGGCGGTGAGTGAAGTTCATAATGAGTGGGATTCAAAAAGGTAGTAAATGTGGCTCAATGAGGTAGTTAAGAAGTTACAGTGAATTGGTAGCGGCAGTAGATGGGTGATAGAAATTGCGGGTGAGTATATTAGTACCTTAGTGAGGCAGTGAACGATTTGGCGGGTGCGTTCGTTGTGCTTGAAGTTGCGATGAAGTTGCGTAATGGTGAATCAACAGGACAACACAGTAGCGGAACGAAAGTCCAAATGCGTCAGTCTTGAATATAATGAAGGTATGCAGAAAGGTCCAAAAGAATGTTGTTTGCCTTTTAGTCAGATGAGGAGAGATGACTTTGCTTGAAGGCAGATTCTGAGCTGCCCTCTCTCACTGACCCGCATGACCCCTCAAGATAACTCGAGCGTGAGACCCCTAATGAGGGAGCCAATAACTGTATGTGGCGGGATTAAGATTATTTAAGTACAGTTGCATAAGCAGTTACAATTTTCACACGACACATACGCGAGTGTATTCATGAGTAAGCGATTGAATTAGCGTAAGATAGGGCAAGTGAGAAGGCGATAGTTTGTGAGTTATTGAGTTGTTCAATGCAGTATTACGCGTATATTACATTACTGATAAAACTTACGCTAGGAAGGGATATTACATACTACTTTAGGCGTTGAATATTATACCAGTCCCTATTCAGTCACAAAGGTATAGAATAAGTGACTTGCCAACAAGCTGGCATGATGTAATATCATAAGTATCCGAGATGTAGACTTCATATTACCACACGGACGTCCTTCTGTATAAGGCTACTGCTGAGGAACACATATGCTCAGTTTTTCGATGGCAATTCACAGCTCACATGTCGCAATAACTTTCCCTGCTTGGCCGCATCACATCATGTTCGCCCGTTCAGCGATCTCAACGCCAATAGCATTACGACCGACGTCAGTGACCCCCAAAGCCTATTCGGCGTAATTTGGCTGTCCAGAAGTAGAAGGCACAGCGCATGACGAGCTTAGTTCATGTGAGATGTGTAAGACTGGCGTTTTTATAGCTTCAACAATTAAATAAATGTCGCTATGGATGAAGAGTATTGTGGTCTCTGTGTAGACATTGAAGCCTATGTGACCTATGGTTAGAATCACGAAGATAATGATACACTGTTTTCCTGTTCGAGAGCTGTTGCGGAGGTTTACATTACTGTATTGTTTACCGGTTAGGGCCTTGTCGGGCGAGTAACTAGTGTTCGAGGGTAAATCACTTATGTTTTAGATCGTCGTGTTTTCTTTTTGGGTTGGTGATTGCCTATATATATAGTTGCGGCCTTTGTTATAAGGGCTTGTGCTTCAATCGTAGTAACTGTTTGAGGATGAGAGAGTTGTCTCGCTCATACAATTGCTTTGCAAGCTTGTGGGTGGTGAATCAGATGTCTCGTTCATACAATTGGTGTACATACTGGTAGAGAGCTGTGACACAATAAGCCATGGGTTCTGGATTCTTGATATCAGGGTTTCATATATTTGCTTATTGATGATTACTGATAAATGTTGTCCGATTTGGAGTAATAATTAAAAATGGATTCGACGTTGTACTGCATGTATACACACACAAAAAACACACACAAATACACACACAAACACACACACACAAGCACACACAAACACACACACACACAACACACACACACACACACACACATATATATATATATATATGTATATATATATATATATATATATATATATATATATATATATATATATATATATATATATACATGCATACATACATACATACACACATACATACATACATACATACATACATACATACATACATACATACATACATACATACATACATACATACATACATACATGCATGCATGCATACATACATACATACATACATACATACATACATACATACATACATACATACATAAATATATATATATATATATGAATAGATATGTATATAGATATAGATATATATATATATATATATGTATATATATGAGATATATATATATAGAAAGAGAGATATATACATATATAGATATATATATACATATATATACATATATATATATATAGATATATGTATATAGATATATATAAATATATGTATATATATATATATATATATGTATATATATATCTATATATATATATATATATATATATGTATATCTCTCTATCTATATATATCTATATATATATATATATATCTCTATATCTATATATATATATATATATATCTCTATATATATATATATATATATATATATATATATTCAGACAGGCATGTGCATTGCAGCGTATTCCATATGCCAAATTGCTTCCTTGAGGTTTTATTGACTTTTATAGCATTAATCGTATATATGTGATGAGGACAATTCTAATTTATATTCCTATAGCAATTCGGTATGTTCGCCATCGCTAGGCGGTGATTCCCAAGAGTGATCATGTACATTTGCATTAACTATTTGGTAACATGTATCCCCATTGTCAAATTTGAACATCAGATCTCCCAATTTCTAGCCTCAAATACGAATATGTATAACTCCAATCGTAACGAGCATTAACAGATTTCAAGCTGACTGACACTCTTCCAGCTAGGAAGAAATGTGTTACGCTACTGGTTTTAAATGCAAATTTTGCAATTGAATGAGGTGCAACTATAGTTTAACTAGAACGATTTATTATTTGCAATTTCAAGAAATTGTATAACACCTTACCAAGGTAGATACTTATTAATACATGAATATTGTTTACTTAACGATGAGTTGGTTTCAGGATTTGAGTCGCCATGTCTTCTAATTCTTGAGTTACGTCACCAATAGACAACTAACTAACAATGGGGAAGACACATTCCACATTGGGTGAGCACTCCTGTTGATGTTCTTGAGACGCGATGTTCTTGAGGTTATAATTAAATTTGTGATAATAACTTAACATCTCGATTCGATCGTAACACCCATGTTGACCCAGCAATTGCCCAGCTGACATATTACTATATTTGTATATACCCACTCACGAATTCATTTAGATGCATATTCATTAACGCGCATACCTGCACTTTGCCAACTACCTCCTTAACTTCTTCAGCACATCCATTCATTTATTGACTCATTCAATCGATCCCTCACTCACGCAGTAATCCAGATACAAGTAATCTTATATACAATCATTCATATGTTTTGGCTTTATCCGAACACCGACTATCTCGGTCGTTTCTCATTTACCGCCACCCCCTTCCCCCACCTTACCCCACGCTTGCGCATTGACTTGGAAACATGCCAACGCGAACACGCAATCCATCCCCTTGCCTCATACTCCCCACCGATTGACTAACGCCCATCTCTGTAAACTCACTAGATCCCAGCTCGCTCATTCACCCACACAGACTTAATATACTTTTGATTCGCTGTTCGTTATATATATATATATATATATATATATATATATATATATATATATATATATATATCTACATATTTATATATATATAAAAATAGAGATATATATATATATATATATATAATTACATATATATATATATATATATATATATATATATATATATATATATCAATACATACGTATATATATTTTAATATTTAAGTATAATTACAAATTTTTTTATCTATATGTATATATATATAAATATATATATATGCATATATATATATATGTTTTTATTTATATATATATATGAATATTAGTGTATATGTAAAAATGTATATATATATTTATATATATGTTTATATCTATCTAGCTGTATATATATATATATATATAAATATATGTATATATATAAATTTCAATAAATTTATATATATTTAGAACGAGAGAGAGAGAGAGAGAGAGAGAGAGAGGGAAAGAGGTACACAGAAAGAGTTAGTGGATGAGAGTAAAATATATTGTTCGAGAGGTTACAATATATATATGCATATATTTGCATATATATATATATATATATATATATATATATATATATATATATATATATATATATATATATATATATATATATATATATATATATATATACGTACGTATGCATATATTTATGTATATTTAAATAATATATATATATATATATATAAATGTATATGCATTTATATATATATATGTGTATATATATCAATAAATATATATATAATTATTTGTACATACTTTATGTATATTATATTTATATATATGAACCATAACTTTGTTCTATATTTCCCATTTGGTCCTGTGAACATCTGTTTGATTTGTTATTTAGGACGAGACTGAAGCCGTGATTGCTGACTGCGATGAAGGTGAATAGTTACCCAGAAACTTTCTGCAATATGTGTGATGCAGTTTAATGTGAACTAGTCTAATATTCGGTGGTCGTTTTGCAGCGCTGAGTATGGACCCTGACAATATACGAGCATATTGTCTTAAAGCAAGAGCCATTAAGTCACAGAAGAAGTACCAAGAGGCCTTAGATTTGGCAAAACAGGGATTGGCTCGGGCAAAGTCAGAATCTAACGAGGTAGACACTTCTGCTAGCCTATGTAAAGATCAAATTTATGGTGAAGTAATCCTTGTCAGCTAGACTAGAAACAAATGCGCAATAATATCCAGAACATGTTTTCAGAATGAAATATTGTGTGCTCTTGTAATGGATCTGAAAGGTCATCTAAAGTGCCCGTCAACAGGTTCAGGTGGGTGTTCAACAGGCGGTGATAATGACTGAAGTATTTAGTAAGAATAGCTCCATTTATCTTGATGCAGAAGAAGCTTATTCATAGGGCTGTAAAGTAATGTCGTCATAACCCCTTCCTACCCCTCGTCGCGCAGGCAGTAATGTTCGTAATATCCAGACTGGCTCCAACAACTGGGGTTCATATAATCGTTGTATAAGATTAGGATTTTGACGTCCTGCATTTGGTGCAGAAAATAGCTTCCACCTGATGAATGATTCATATATTATAGCCTCAATATATCTTTTAACAACCATGTAAATATGATACCTATCATATCAATGTTCGCCGAGATATAGCCTCATATACTAGGATGCTACAGCAAAAAGCTGTTAAGGAACCAATTTAGACCGTTATCAGCGATGTGAAGAAGTCATACTTTGTAACCTTATTGTACTATCTAACGTGCGATTCAGCCGAAATAACTAAATAGCACCTTGTTACGGTGCCATCAGTCAAAGTGACCCACCATTTAAATTCAAAAAGTCGAAATCACCATTAAGATAGTAAACTCTGTGCCAATTCATAATTTTTGCTATGGTCAACACTGTGACAGATATCTGGAATAGACAGTGTCAAGGTATAACCTGAAGTCCCCTTGCTACTCTAATCCTATGTTCTGACGCAAAGACGTAGCAACTATTGCGGCCCTTGTAGGTCTCAGCTTGAATGACCCTACTGGTGGCTCTCTGCAAAACGGAATATTTTACCTAAATCCTTAACATGGAGCTTTTTAGTTGCACAGCCTCTTCTTTGATTTCGTTTTTCAACTCGTACTTTTGGTTGCAACACAATTATTGGTTTACTATTGCTCTATATTTCACTCTAGAACGACCACATTTCTTGGCAACGGCTTCTGAAAAGTTTTATGCTTAACTCAATGCATTTTTCGTTTGAACATTACGAGCATTCACAAAAGAGTATCATTTGTAACAGATGGACTACAACAAATCCCGATAGCTACATCTGATAAAGTCTACAAGCAGAGGTTGAAAGCTAACCGTACTGCATTGTTAACCAGTATGTCGCACGTGGATGAAATCGTCGATATGCTACAGGAACGGCAGCTATTCTCTGAAATGATGGTTGAAAATATAAACGCGAAAGCACAAACAAGACTGGACAAAGTACGATTGATAATCGACATGATTCCATCACGTGGCCCTCATGCATACTTAATCCTTGTAAAGATGTTGCAGCTAACCAGGCAGCTCGACCTGTTCCACAAGCTGAATATTGAAGGGGTCGACCTACCAAACATTAAACTGCAACGGCCTTACCTGAAAAAGCTTTGTAAGTATAACGAAGATAAAATCAAGCACACAAAGCAGGATTTGAGAATGCGAACATCAGACTACATACAGCTCCACATGTACTCGGGACATAACAAACCACGTCTGGCTGAAAGACGCGGGATAAAAGAAGTGAATTTGCATGAAAAAAACATCACCAAAGTTGACCTGAAAAGCATATTTAAGCTGCCGTCTGAAGGGTCTGAGAATCACGAGGAACCACGACTGGTGTTAATGCTTGGATCCCCCGGGTCTGGAAAGACCCATACCTGCCTGCACATTGTCGACAGCGCTGTCAAAGGCCTTTGGCAATACCCTGACACAACACCGTTTTTTTTTTCGGATGAAAGATATTCATAACTACGAAACGTCTCTAAAAGATTTCCTTCTAGACAGATGCGGGCCTCCATGCGTCAAAGATGAAGTTTGGCAAACGCTCCAAGATGATGATCAGTTCTTCTTTATTATAGACGGACTGGATGAGTGTCCATTAGATTTCCTGTCTGAACAACAAACAATACAAAACCCAGAGGAAAAAGCTGGCATTGGAATCATTCTCAACAGTCTGATCAGGGGGACGCTTCTGCCTTATGCCAAAATATTACTCACGTCGCGCGTCTACAGCACGGAGAAAGCAATAAGCGCTGCAGGAAGAATTGTAGAATTGGGTGGTATTCCGTCTGCAAAGCTGTGGAAAATGTTTCAAGGGGAACTGAGTGAAGTAGAGTACAAACTGGCAAGGGAGATGTTGCAACATGACGATATGTTGTCCTTAGCAAAGCTTCCAGTTAATGCCTTCGGTCTTGTAGATTACTTTAAGTACATGGATCCTGGTAATGTAGAAACCCAGACGGAACTTCTGTTCAGCATTACCATGGCAAAAATGGTTAAGTGTTGCAGGAACCGGAAGATGAACGACATCACAACTCTCCAACAAGCTGTCGGACAGCAAGCCCAGGTGCTGAGAGATATTGCCGGACTGAGCGTGGTCAGTATTGAAAACACCACAATAACTATGACTTTCACAAGAGAGCAACTCCATGAACGTGGTGTAACAGATGCTGCAATAGAATGCGGTCTCTTCGCTGGCTATGTATCGTCATTGAAGCATCTTTTCGGAGAGAAAATGAAGAAAGGTTTCACATACCACACCTAGCGACGTTGGAGCTCCTGGCGGGTTTGGGAAACACACAAAAGGACATCGAAAGCTTGCTCAGCCTGGTGAGACGCAATAATGGTCAGTTAGATATGGTTATCATGTTCACTGCCGGAATGATGGGAAACCCCAGGCTTTGGCCAGTTCTCCTCCAAGTTTTCCCGGAAACCATGACTGACACATACGCAGATAAAGCTGAGAAAATGATGACAGCAGTGTTAACTAGCAGCCGGAGGCATACCCTCGGGGGCGAGCTGTTCGTTATCTACACCATAGCTGAATCCCAGCAGTGGCAGCTTGCTCCTGATGTTCAGGTAAACACATGGTTGTGGCTTTCAAATGCATTCCCAATCATACAACAAAGCAATTACTGTTGAAATGTGTGTTTTGATTGAGTAAACACTTTTGTTCTCTGGTGGTCATATATTGATATTTAGTTAGTGCCTAGTAGCTTGTATATGCATATCTATGTTTTTACACTTGCAGCGGTCGTTGACTGGGATGTCCATCGATACCTCTATAGCAGCAGATAGACCACCTTCAAGAAAGGTGATTGAGGTATTGTGCATGCGTTTGAAAAATCAATGAAAGCCATTTAGTGGAGAAAACGCATATTGTATTCAATTACAATCCTATTGACTGATGTATGATTTTCGGTCGTGTAGAACATGGGACAAGATTGTTTTGTAATATTGGCTAAAACACAATGTATGTGCTAGTTATGAAAGTAATATTTTATAGGCACAGTGCTAAGCTTTGTAAATTCACATGTCTACATTCGCATAGACTACTACTCTGTGGCTGCGCTATGGTGTTGACGTCACATAAATAACATGAATATGCTTTCTTATTATGAGAACAGGTCACTGGGACACAGAGTGAGGAGTTGCCAGGCACAACCCATAAAAAGAATACACCAACAGAGCCCCGAAAGGTATTGCGATTTCTGATTGTATGGAAATAATTGTTAATATGTCATACCCTACCCACACAAAAGCATACTTTATACTGACGCAATAGTTACTTATGCAAACGATGTACGCTTAGGCACCTTATCTTGCTCTGAGACGACATTGGACAAAGAGATGATACATATTCCAATGGTTTATGGACTTGTCTGACAAGTGCAGATATCAGTATTTTCCTAGAGTTATCTTTATCATCTTTGTTATACTCATTCAAACAATCATTAACCATTCGTTTTTCAGAGAAAAGAGTTCAGCATGGCAGTGACCAAGCTGAAAGAATTATTAGTAGTTGGCTTATTAGAATATATGCTCCCTTCATATTCACCCACAATGACAAAGGTAAGCTGTTAGACCTTTGCTGTGTTTGGTAATTATCAAGCAAGTCAATATCTAACCACGAGATTGCTTTGAAAGATTACACATATTTAAGTAAGTAATTGCATGCTGACAAACGTTGAATATTACAGGTTTGTGATGACAAATCCACCTTAATGTATCAAAGGGCGATGATGTGCACGTTCAGGGTAAACAAATATGTACTTGACGGGTAGTCAAGGTCCCCTAGCCTGATAGCTGCGGGCGCTGTTTACATGTTACTGACAATAGTCTCGCCGCATTTCAATAGTCTCGCCGCATATTTTACACAAAATTCATATCACATCGCACGCTTCCCTTTTTGCACTCATTTATTCTTATCATTGTATCTACTATTTTACAAACAAAATTCATATTCTCGTGTATGCTATGTGTAGCCTGCATGTCATCCACAAGAGTTGCAAAAACATATTGCGATTAAGTTCCTGAAGTGCGATAGGGGCAAGCAGTCCCTAAGGACTCTTCCATCAAGGATTGTGCCTGACATTGGTTGATTTCTTTCTTAGTGGTTTGTTGCGGTATTTTAGTACGTATTGCAGCTGTGACCCCGTCTGTGCCCAAGTCACTGGCAGGGCCACGATTCATCATGAGTGTAGTTGTGGCAACTTTAACTGCAAGCTCGGCCCCCCTGTTTTCCCTGCGTATGATATGCTAATGAGAAACTGGAACAAAATCGCCATTGTGCGAGGAATGACTGTAGATGTTGTGGGGATGGGAATGGGGGGCAGCAGGGTGAGCGGGTTGGGATGGTCTTAGAGCGTCGCACTTGCTACATCGTTTCCTGTGTGTTTCCCTTTAGCAACAGACATGCCAGTACAGTATACACACAACTGAGCAAAGGCTTTCATCCCATTCACGCCTTAGTGAGCCACGCTCGGAGTGATGAGGCTACCACAATGCGTACGCTGTACACTATTACATCATTTGTCACCTATAGGTAAAGGCAAACATCCCCGAAGGGTTTGAGTGGGGGGAAGTCAGGTCCTGCCACATGGGTGGAAACCCGCTAGAGATCATCTCAGCCGGGAGTCTTCAAGTAGCATCAGTTGAAGAGTCGAGTTCGGGCTGAGAATGCTGCAATGTTTATTAGGTTGAGCGAACTGGGCCATCACTTGGATCGTATGATCTAGGTCATAGTCATCGATGCCAGGAGATATTGATAACAGAAGAGGGCACCGGCATTATCCTTATCTTGTAACATAAATTCAGTGTCTTATCTTTCAATCACGGCAGGCGGGGGCAAGCAATGTTATTAAGTGCCTCATCACTGAGCAATATTACCAATGGTTCCTGGTCAACCACAACAGTGTGGGCTAAGTACGCATGATGAATAGGCAGCACTGTTCCTGCCATCTGAGCACTGCATGATATATTCCCTGACGTCATGGTCGCACACTGCTGTGCCATCGATGACTTTTGCCTTGTGTTGGACATATGTGACGAGGTCATCATAAGCTGTTGTATATGCTTCCCCAACAGGATGAAAGCCTTGATGGCTCCTCTTGTATCGGTAACGACCCCATTCGGTGATGTATGTTGTAGCTGCCGAGGCGTTCTGTGCAAGAGAAAGGGAATGGTAGCCGTTCAAGGTGTCCAATGTCGCTTTCTTAGTGTTCGGCGGCATTATAGATGCTTGGCTGAACAGGAGATTTGTATACTGTGTTTAAGGATATGTTTCCATGTTCATGTTCAACGGTTGAAAAAGTCGACTGTTGACCTCGGTCCGCTACATTTCTTAGGTACTACAAACATCCGAGAACACCAGATGGTGGGCGTGCCTTGCGGGACGCGTTCAATAATGTCCAGTCTTTTATCCATGTTTAGAGCATCATTCACCCTCCCCTTGAAATGATGAGGCACTTGAAGGTACTGATGTTGGCTCCGCATCTGATTTCATGTGTAATTCTAGTGGTTTTGCATTTGTTACTGGCAACGCTTAGTGTTTGGATGTGATGATAGCAGACGTTGCATAGTAGTTAAGAATCCAGGGGGAAGGAGGCGGGGGTTCTGCGTTTGGGACAGCCACAGGGGGCGAGATTGGTAGCCGACATCGCAGAGCGGATACATGTGATGATTTGGGGGTATGATTCCGAGGTCAATCAGAGCCGCCTACAAAATGTATGCACCTGGCATAGAGTAACTGACATATATTATCTGGCGGGTGTAGGAGCTGTCACGCTTGAACACCACACGAAAACAGCGCCTCTCACGTCCAGTGATGTCTGAGTAGCACCGAACAAGGTATGGTTGGCTGGAATCAATTCACGTCTTTGCAGACTGACCTGCCTTACAATTGATAAGTCATATGCGCAAGTCTGGGCACCGGTATCAGCAGTCATTGGCAATCATTTGTAACTGGGAAACTTCAGTTTCTTAGCTAGTTTGGCCACAATGGGGTGCCATGCTCCCTCGTGGGCATCACAAAGGACAGCCAGAGACAGGGATATCTTCCCCGGTGTCTCAGGGAAGCGGGCAGCGAATCATTGCTTTCAGAACATTCAATATGTTGCAGAGTTGTGGCAGTTTTGCCGAGGCCAGTTGGCTGGTATGTGACTGTCACAAAGGGTATAAGATAGGGATCTCCATACTCTCTCTTGATGACCTATTTAACCACAACTTCTGCACTCTGTTTCCCAATGAGGGGATATGCAACATATAACGCACTAGTCTTGGTGTGCCGTTAAACCCTATACTTACCTGCCCTTAACCAATGAGGGCAATGCTGAGCATGACTACGGGATGTGCAGCGACCGTGGGATGTCGCTACACTGCCCGAGCAGCCGGCTGGGGTTGAGCGATAAGTCGGGTAATACCTTGACTTGTCTATGAGATTTGCCTTCTCTATCGGATGATATACGCTCTTTTTGGATGAAAGATGGCAAGCCGGTCATCCTGGTTTGAGGCCACTGCGTTCTCTACTTCCCTTCTCCAGCGCTGTGATTGCCTCGAATTTGTCATTGAATGTCTGGAGTCGGCTTTTGAACAGCACATCCTTAAAGTGGCAAGACATCAGTATGGAAAGGTGTGTAGTTCATTAATGGAATGTGAAGACAATTCACTGCGTTTTCGACGATGTTAATGTTAACCCTGAATTATCGCTCACTTTAACTGGATTGACATTTACTAGGTATCCCAAATCAGCTGCGCCATGTAAGTTCATTTATTGAAACTAAACTGCTGAATAACTGAACTGAAAGTCTCAGCACAAAGAGATCGCGGTGATTAAAGCACGAACATCGAACATCGTTGCCCCTTAGAATAGAGTGAGACAACCGGCGAAACCTGAGTGCGCTATGATTTTGTCAGCTTTCATGGGGAAGTTTGTCATCATAACGGTATCTTACAGTATACAAGAAGTTCACTTAGTGAACGCTATGATTTTGTCCATTTTCACGGATATTGATTTCGGTAAATTATTATTGCATAGTGCACGCCTACGCACGCTCTCATGCTGCCTCGCTAATACACACACATACAACCCTGCGCAAATAACACACACGCAATACACACAAACCGCAGTCGCTTACGAATTGCTCTCTCTGCCGGCGGCGATGTGTTTCCTTCAACCTTTGACGAAATGTCAAATGTCATTTACAGATATCAGAAGATCGATATTTCATATTCTGTAGCTCTTGTGCATTAACTATTCATTCATTGACTAATCGGATTGTGGCTGTCACTGTTACAGCTAATGGAGGCCACAACTATCACAGTCAATGAGTAGTAATCACCACTTTCCCTGATAACCCGAGTTTATCACAGTTTTCTCTACCAACTTGTATTGATTAATGTTTTCAATGTTTACTGGAAATAATCAATCATAACGTAGTGATATCAGCAAATGTTCCCTCAGACTGATCAAAGCCATCGCTGTTTCCTGGTGGTAGTCACAATGATTTATATTGATTCGTGATGATCAAAGCAATCACGGAAAACATGAGCTGATAGCATTAATCACTCTGAACTCCAGGTGCTCAGAAATATCTCCATTACCTAGCTTTTATCAAAGCTCTCACGCGCATGGCAATCCAACTGCTGCAGCTGGTTCGTGCCTATCACATTAACCACCGTTATCTTGAGGCATACACAGCAATCAATGTCAACTCGTGTTAATCTCGACATCACTCTTAATGCATGGTAATCACAGCTGTTTGTATTAATTCATGACCATCACTTCAATCACTGTTACGTCACGGTGATCAAAACTAATAAGATGTAAGATGGCGTTTATTAGCCCTATTCGGGAATTTGCATTAACAGTCTACAATTGACTCGTGTCTCTCTGTCACTCTCCTCGTGTCCCCATGTGGCTGCTAGTCCCATGTTTTGGCAGGAAAATTCCAGATGGCGCTGGAAAGACGGTAGCTGTGATGAAGAAACAGTGACCCGCAGATATCGAGCAGTTTTTTTTTCCTGGTGTATGCATATGCTTTATTTGTACACGGTCGTCACATGATCGGCAACTCACGTTACATATTGATGTGGTGGTCAGAAAGACGGCTGGTCGTTTGGTGACGTTGATATAGTTTCCAAGGTCGAAGAGTGGAAAAAATCACTGGAAACAGGACCAGGCAAAGCACGTGGCTTTCCTAGTGCGAAGCGCGTAGTTGAGCAGCGGGAAAAACACACAATGTCCCTTTCTGGGCAGCTGATGAGAACGTCCAACAGATTCAGATATATCCTTTGATTCAATGATGTTGTAGACGATATTATTCACACACTGCACTGATTAAAACACCGTTAGCCCAACAACAGGCTGTCAACACGAGGAAAAATGACAGAAAAACACGAGCACACACTAGACTGCGTGTCGCCGCGGTTTGCAGCGCCACCTAGCCACCAACTATCACTGTGAGCTGGCGTTGATTACCGCTATCACTGTACATTCACATAGGACACTGTTAAAATGGTTACTTTGCGATGATCACGGCCATCAATGTTAACTCGTAGTAATCACAGCTTCCAGTAATCACAGCTACCAGTGATTAATGATTATTTGTGCTGGGAGGAGTAGTTAATGTCTGTTCAACACGATTGCAGCCAACACTATAGAGTTAGGTTCATCACTGCTATCACCTTTGACGTGCGGTCATCTGACTTGTTTTTGATCACGCATATCACCATTAGCTAGTGCTGATAACAGCTGTCACTATGAATGTAGCTGTCATTGTTTGTCGGTCTGAATATCGTTAAATTTGTGTTGATCACAGCTATCACTGTAATATCACATTAATCACCATTATCACTACTTATTCACAGTGATCGCATCTATCACTCTTGACCCATATTAAACACATTGATCACCACGACTTGCCGGTGGCTATAGCTGTGACTTTAACGCGTGATGATCACAAATAATGCTGCGAACTGAGAATCCCATTTATCTCTCATTACGTTAGTTCCCCGATAACGCACCAGAGGTTGGTTCATCGACTGGTTTTTTTTTACGCAAAGCTATTAAAATTTAAAACTACTCCATTTCATCGTTTTATTACTTTTTGTCTTTTGTTATGGGAGAACGGGAAATCTAGGAGGTCTCTGGTGAATAGTTTGGCATGTTGATCGGGCGGGGGGAGTTTCACTTCTTAACTGCAATGATTTAAAAGACTAGGCTAAATTATCATATAAAATAATCTATGCTAGGTTTTTACCGACAAATTCCTCAATGGACATCAAATATTGCATTTTCAGTTTATTTCTTTGACCAGTTAGAAACGCACCATATGAAAGATTTTATATACTGTACGCAATATAACACCGGAAGATCCGTTTATTTGTGTAGCCTCACCCCATTATATTTCAATCAAGCTGCTTAAAAAAATATGACATTTTTATTTCGGAACATTTTTTCCCGAAGGCTGTCAGAGAGAGTGACCTCACCGTGTTACAACGGCTGTCGCGCTCTTGGGTTTCAAACTGTTTTCTCGCAAAGTAGCTCTCGGTCGCAGTTCATTGAGGCGCGCCAAACAAACATCGATCAGAAGTGAACCCTTGGTATCGGATTTTGCAATAAGCTGATAGAAACTCTGCTATTATTGGCCGAAATGCGGAATCTGACTTTAATCAGGGCATAATAGGACACAGCAAGACGATGTGAAATCAATCACACCCTTTGGAAATGCTGAGAAATAGGAATAACTTCAAAACGGTGCTGCAGCTCATAGCAACTGACAGTGTCTAGTTTTGCCTGGTCTTACATTTCGCTTGACACTCGGTCGTCTTGTAGCGCTAGCATCAGTTTCAATGCACTGATTGGAATTCAAATTGTTTAATTGCTCTTCATCGCCAAGTATGTGAGTTGAATTCAAATACGCAGTACTTTATTTGTTTCATAACAGTCTGGTTATGCTTCCATTGCGAATTTGCCGCCTGTTGCGATCGTAGCCATGGTTGGATTTTGTTCGAATAACGCATAAATCGACCTGTGTTTTGCAATTAAGGCTATTACCTAGTCAACGTGAAATGGCTATGTGTCCATTGATCTCTGCACCCAAAGCTATTGAAGGTGATTGGAGGCGGGTGGGGGAGAGCGATTAAATGACCATGAATAGCAGTTAATGAAGGCATGCCTAGCATGTTATTATCGTTTTTTTTTGTGACAGATCCTCTCTGTGACCACATGCAAACCCTGGTATAATCCCGCTAATATACACACCCAGACCCACATTAAGTCGGTCAAGACCCCAACCTTATCCGCGATGTTACGTCACGATAATCCCTCATGACCCATTATGGTTGCACTTCCTCCTGTACCCTGAGAAAACCCTTATCTTCAATGTCACAAATACTTCCTGCAAACTCACCATCAACTCCGTTGTGACCCATCCTTATTACTAATGCAGCCCCAACATAAGGCATGTCATTTGCCTCTTAAGCGCACGCCATGACCCCAGCCGATTATCAGCTTTTGCCCCACCCGAATTCCTCTCGTGCTGGCCATGACGCATCTCAAGCTCATCAATGAGTCGTCGACACAATGACTACTCCAGCTATGACCCTTCATTTATCCCCACTGCGTCCCAAATCTTATCCCCATCAAAAACACATCCATATCTAGGCCGGGACCCTTCATGACCCTACCATATTCCCTCAATGTCTCAACCCTAACCCCTCCGTTACCCTACCCTAATCCCTCCAACACCCAACTCTGACCTCTTTGTTACCATACTCTTATCCCTCTATGACCCCGCCCTAATCTCTGAGTGTGTTAACCATAATCTCTCCGTGACCCCGCCCTAATACATGTGTTACCCTACCCTAATCCCTCTGTGACCCCGCCCTCTTCACTACGTGACCCAATCATAATCCTTCCATCACCCCACCTTAACCCCTCCTTTAACCTACCTTTATCCCTCCATGACACGACCCTAACGCCTCTGTTACCCTACCCTATTCCCTCTATGACCCCACCCTAATCCCTGCGTGACCCAACCCTAATCCTTCCATGACCCAGCATTTATCCCTTCATAACGCAACCATAATCCCTCCATGACACCAGCCTAACCCCTCCACTACCTTCCCCTAATCCCTCTGTGGCCCCGACTTCATTTCTACGTGACCAAACCATAATCCCTCCATCACCCCACCCTAACCCCTCTGTTACCATACCTAAATCCCTCTACGACCCCACACTAATCCCTGCGTGACCCTCCCCTAAACCCTGCATGACCCCACTCTAACCCCTCTGTTACACTACCCTGATCCCTCTATGACCCCGACCTAATCCCTGCGTGACCAAACCATAATCCCTCCATGACCCCCCGCATTTATCCCTGTGTTATCCTACCCTAATACATCAATGACCCCGCCCAAATCCCTGGGTGACCCCACCCTAACTCCTGCGTTACCCTACCCTAATCCCTTCATGACCCCACCCCAAGCCCTCTGTTACCCTACCATAATCTGTCAATGACTTGCCTTAATCCCTTCGTAACCCAACCATACTCCCTCCATGACCCCACCGTAACTCCTCCGTTAATCTACCCTAATCCCTGCGTGACCCAACAATAATCCCTCCATGACCCCACCCTAATCCCTGAGTTACCATTCCCTAATCCCTCTATGACCCCGACCTCATCCCTACATGACCCAACCCTAACACCTCTCTTACCCTACCTTAATCCCTCTACGACCCCATCCTAATCCCTGCGTGACCTAACCCTAAATCCTCTTGACCCCACCCTAACCCCTCCTTCACCATGCCCTAATCACTATGACCCCGCCATAATCCCTGCGTGACCCACATCCTAAATCCTCTTGACCCCGACCTAATCCCTGTGTTACCCTACCCAAATCCCTCCTTGACTCCGCCCTCATCCCTGCGTGACTTTGCCATAATACCTTCGTAACCCAACCATAATCCCTTCAAGACCCCACTGTCACCACTCTGTTACTCTACCCTAATCCCTGCATAACCCAACCCTAATCTCTCAATGACCTCACCTTAACCCCTCCGTTACTTTACCCTAATCCGTCCATGACCATGCCCTTATCCTTGTGTAACCCAACCATAATCCCTCGATAACCCCGCCCACATCCCTGCGTGACCCTACCCTAATCAATCCATGATCCCAACCTAACTCCTCCGTTACCCTACCCTGATCCCTCTATGAACCCACCCTAATCCCTGCGTGACCCAACCCTAATCCCT
Organism: Urechis unicinctus; assembly: GCA_034190875.2. Classification (NCBI taxonomy): domain Eukaryota; kingdom Metazoa; phylum Annelida; class Polychaeta; order Xenopneusta; family Urechidae; genus Urechis; species Urechis unicinctus. The sequence goes on along the minus strand of CM067356.1, from coordinate 41,988,100 downwards.
TCATGACCCCGCCCTAAAGTCTTCGTAACCCTACACTAATCCATCCATGACTCGACCCTTACTCTCAGAAACCCTAATCATTCTACCCCGTACTAATCCCTGCGTGACCGTACCATAATCCCTCCATGACCCCACCCTAACCCATCCATTAACCTACCCTAATCCCTCCATGACACCAGCCTAACCCCTCCACTACCTTACCCTAATCCCTCTGTGACCCCGCCTTCATTTCTACGTGACCCAAACATAATCCCTCCATCACCCCACACTAACCCCTCTGTGACCATACATTATTCCTCTACGACCTCACCCTAATCTCTGTGTGACCCTCCCCTAATCCCTGCGTGACCCCACTCTAACCCCTCTGTTACCCTACGCTGATCCCTCTATGACCCCTCCCTAATCCCTGCGTGACCTAACCATAATTCCTCCATGATCCCGCCCTTATCCCTGTGTTACGCTACACTAATCCCTCCTTGACCCCGCCCTCATCCATGCGTTACCCCCCTACCCTAATCCCTCCATGACACCACTCTAATATCGCCTTGACTCTAACTTTATCTGAATTGTGACCACACTCCATTTCCACTCATTGATCTTTCCCCAACCTGAAATAACAAGTGTGTCCCCACCCTGGTTCATGCAATTCCTTTATGCTGTCTGACAGATTCCCCAGAGTGACCTCGCTGTGACCCCATTCCGACACGTTCAACGACTTCTCGCATATTTTTGTTGGGATCCTATCATTATCCCAACAAGACTGCAACCCTCATTCCTGTCGTGACCCTATACGAAACACAACGGCAAACGGCTTTTATTACCGTTTTGACAATACCCTATCCCCATCTTAAAGGCTCAGACAATTTAACCTTTCGAAATGCGACAACCGCTAAACAGTTTTGCGCAGCTGCTTAATTTTGCTGTTTAGGAATTTTTTTGCCATTCTAAATGGATATCCTAGCCATAAAAAAAGGCTTGTTATAAAAGCGTGCAAGAATGCATACATACAGCCATACATACATACATACATACATACATACATACTTACATACATGTATAAAAACAAACATACAGACAGATAGACACACACACACACACATATATACAAAACACGCTATTCACTTTGATTAGTCAAACCATTAATGATGATCTGTTGTGTGTGTTACAGCTGGGCGGCCCCTTGGTGCTGATTAGACCGCTTCTCAATGCTGGTGACAGCATAGCGCTGGGAAAGCTGCTTACACATACAGCCACGCCTTACAGCCGGGTGCATGTGACCGGTGATATAGGGATACATGGGTTATCACGACTCGCCGCCTCTGCCCCGTGTGTTACTGTGGATGGAACCCCCATCAGTTCCACGGATCTGCAGCAGTCTCATGATCAGCTGACTGGTCTCCATGGTTTGGGGCTGTTGAATGCTGGCATATCCCGCTACACCCTGCCAGTCATGGCACCAGCATTGGCAGAGCTCCCATCTCTCGAGGCAGTAGACTTGACTTATAACCCACTAGGTGTAGGGAGTGAGGGTAATATCCAGCAGACAGCCGCGACGTCTTCACTGGGTGCGATAAGTCATCTACATAGGTACCTGCGCCTCGCCAGATGTGATCTCACCAACACTGACATCAGTGCCTTATTGTCAGGGTCTACACGGCCCGCGTCTCTACTGCATCTGGATATCTCTTACAATAAGCTGTCAGGTGTGGATGAATTAGCAGCGTACATGGCGCACCCTGACACGGTCTTACAAGGGCTGATCATGTCAGACTGTGGTGTAGGAGAAACATGTAAGCCGCTCATACAAGCTCTACAAGCCAACAACACAATGAGATGTCTTGACCTGAGTTTCAATGCAGGTATCCCAGCTGGTGTATGTGAGATGTTAGGCGCGCTGCTCTCCTCCCCTGACACAGTCCTCAACGAGCTCCATGTCATTAACTGTTTCCTTGATGTCAGCGCCTTACTGTATCCCCTCACTCTGCCAACAGCATCACCCCATGTAACGAGTCTCGATCTCGGTGGCAATATAACAGCCCGCCATGCAATAGCCCAGCTGTGTCAGATCATGACATGTACACGAGCCACATCACCGCTACTCTACCTCGGTCTGGCTGCATGCGGTCTGCAGGACAATCACCTGATCAGCTCACCCGCGCCCTGTCAGATGTGTCATGCAAGCTGACCACACTCAATGTCAGCGACAACACGGACCTCACCATCTCCTCCATCAACAGCATGATCAATAACACACGACTCGACCAGCTCTGGGTTGCTGACTGCCGCCTCTCATCTGATGACTATGTCCAGCTCTTCACTGCTATAAGTCAACCTGACTGCTCCATCAAGTATCTGGCCACGGGCGAGACACGTGTCCCAGTGGATCTACAGAGCGGGTTACAGCAGCTCTCTCGCCAGTTAGATAAGCTGATGTTGTTCTGTGATGAGTCACAGCGGGAGGTGCTGGGTGAGTGTGTTGAGCGAGTAGAAGAGCGGCTACAAGCTCCCGGCATGATCATATGCTGCAGTTACAAGTATACGTGGAATCTGTACAGAGCTGAATCTGGAGCTTACTACCGTCACCTGCCACCACACGCGCGGGCGATGATGACCTCCCATCCAGGCTGGCATGCCTGGTGAGCTACATCTACTGCGATGCGATTATCAACTGACTTCACCAGTCAATTATCTGACATTACAGGCCACCACCACACAACACATGATCATTCATGACTTTATTATAAGCGCCTCTATATCGCATGTGGTCACAGTGACATTACCATAAGTAACTCCTCCATATACTGAATGGTGCTATTGTCTTGTATATTAGAAATATCCTTTTTATATTGAATGTATTAAGTTCTGTTTAACGATGTCACTATGTCAATAAACTTGTCCTGAATATGCTTTTCTTTGTTGCTGTATTTCGACGTTATATTCAGAAACAGCGGGGAGAGAAAGAGTTAGCGATCTTGCGAATGGTGGAATGAGCGAATCAGTGGTGAATGATTGAACGACTCAGTGAAAGGGAGATGAATGAGTGTTTGGGGGGGGGGGGTGCAGCCAAGGGAATCAAGTCAATTTGAGGACAGGAGGGGTTATTAGGTTTAGACTAGCGAATAGACTGGGAGTAAGAGGTGAGTGAAGAGAAGGGAAGGGAGATGTAGTCAAGAGCATGTTGAATGGGGGAGCACAAGATTAGAGGAAGTTAGGGAGGGAATGAGAGTCGATTCGTAGGATAGAAATGGAATCGAGCAGAGGAGGGAATGATTTGTTTCGGGAGTTAGGGGAGAGTAGGAAATGAGCGATTGTATAATTGACGGGAGGAGGGGAGAAAGTGGTGGATGGGGGAGCATTTGGAGTCAAAGCATTGATGAGATAGAGGTCAGGGGAGATGAAGAAAGGTCAAGCTGGGGAGGGTAGTGAAAAAGACGCACATTAGATGAAAGTGTCGAGCAGCAATTGAGCGATTGGACAAGTAGAGGTGGTGGAACGAGGGTCGGAGAAGGGAAGGGGAGCTTATTTGAGAGATTTTATAGGGAGGGGGTAAGTTGTGTGTTTGTGTTTTGGGAGGGTAGTGGTGGCAGCTTGGGAGAGGAGGGGGAGGAGTCCGGATACTTGGGGTGCAGGAGTTGAGGGAGTTGAATGAGATAACTGGGCACAAGACAGTTATGGAGGGGAGTTGGAGTCGTCTGACAGTCGACTCTCTAGTCGTGTGCGCTAAGCTATGAGGGGTCTTATTGGAGCGTCAACGAGAAGTCATAGCAGTGGATAACGAGGCGGCACCACACGCTTTGAACTCAGGTCGTTCCAGGTCGCCTTACATACAGCGTTTGTTGATAGAGTTGTTGTTTGTAGAAGCAACGCACGGCTGTTCTATTCTTGCTTTTTGGATCTCCGGGTTACATCATTAACTGGCCGGCCCCCTTAGCAGATGGCCTTTGTCGCTCTACTGCCACTCCCGTCACAACACAAGATTCAAAGTTACCAGTGACACGTTTAGGTTAACATACGATCTCATTTAATTAGTTATTTTGCCCTTCTCTTCCTCTGTGTTTTCCGTTCCAGGCGTCGCTACTGGTGTAGCTTAGATCAACCGCGACCTGGCCCTGATTAAAACAGCGCCTTTGCTTCAGTAGTGACAGCAAACTAAGCATATCAGTGGTGAATTTATATCAAGTTTTGCGCTTCATACCGCCTGACCCCTATTCCGGCTACCCTACCAACCATCTGTCTTAACATAGCATACTTGGGTATGATCACTCACACCAATTGACTAAGGACTATCTTTTCTGTTTTAGTGCGTTTCATTCACGTTTCGCTCTCCACTAAATCAGTCTATCATAGTTCCACAATCGGTTAAGAGGTTTCCCGGAAATACATACCCTTTTGTGACCAGCTTGACCCTCGTTGACTTTTGTCGCGTGAAAATATTCTCGCACTGAAGGCGCACCCGAATTCATTTACAACACACAAAGCCTCATCAACGTGATTTATCTCTCACAATCATCATAGCTTCCATCCCTCACATCTTTGACCCTGTACCGCTCCGCCTGATTCATGCTCCCGCACCATCTCCTGCCTTTATTAAGCCCGATGTGCACGCCCTCCTCATTACGCTCACCCAATGCTAGATGGCCACCCGCCTCAAACGGCTGCAGCAGCATATCAGGATGGACTCAACACTTTATTCGGGTCATAGCCCCCGTCGAGACGGCTGCTCTCTGGCTTATCGCGCAAGCGTTCTTCCCGGTCTACTTCAGCTCCACGGTACTTCAATTGCTCCACGGTAGCTGAGCGCTCTGTAGTGTTCTGCTACCGTGCAATAGGCACTCAATAGTGCATTTTTGCTATCATTAGTTATCAATTATTTATTCGGCATCTTTTAATTTATACAATTAAATAGTTTAAAGCGAATTAAAATCTTTTTGTCACTTTTTATTGCTGGTATATACTTTTGGTCCTCGAAACGTTGTCCACGAAAGGTTAAGACATTAATTTATACGTATAAATCCAACCTTTCGTGCCCATATATATTTTTGAATATTTGCGGAATACCGAAATATTTCAATCATTTTCAGGCATCATAGATTAGAAACATAATATTTGTTGTAGATGTGATCATTATGAACCATTGGTAGAATTTCGCGATCTATTTCAACGTTGTAGATTAATGAAAAAGAGAAAAATAGAGTTTTTCGGCAAAAAAAATTAAGAATAAATAAAATATTTTAATTTTTCAAATGAATATATCCCACACATATGATTAAACATTATTTCGGAAATTTTTGATCGAACTATATACGGTTGTATGGAAGATATTGAAGTGTGCGTGTTATGTCAACGAATGGTTAGTTGTTAAAATTTTATTTCGCTATTATATTCAAAATCCAAAGAAATCACGCGTGAAAGATTATTTGAGTACGTTACTAAGACTAGACTATCACATTCGAATGGTCAAACCAAAATATTTTCAAATATTTTCGACGAAAATGTGGACATACTGGTATATCCTTTCGAGGACCAAAGTCTACGAAAGGTTGGCGGTTTGTCCACTAAAGGTCGCGTTCGTGCTAATATATATATATCTCTATATATATCTATATATATATATATATATATATATATACATATATATATATCAATATATATATATATATATATATATATATATATATATATATATATACATATATGTATATATATATATACATATATACAGATATATATATATATATATAGATATGGATATATGCATATATAGATATAGATATATATATACTCAACTGCTCGCTAACTTACACGATTGCGTTGTCTTGTTGTTACATGCTTACCGACTCATTCGCTCACTTATTCAGTTATTCGTTCACTAACTTGCCCGCGTACAAGCTCGTAGACTTGCTAGCTTGTTAACACATCATCTCTCAGTTGCTCACTGTGATCAACCGCCATAAGATATTAATTACCGCACTCACATGGTCCCTCCGTTTTTCAGTGAGTTCCTCATATCCTCGCTCAGTAACTCACTAATTAAATTCCTCTTCCCTCAGTCACTCACTGACTCAATCGCACCATTTATCCGTTATTTTATGACTCATTCACACACTCCCTCAGTTACTTGATGACTCTGTCACGCCCTCTCTCAGTAAGTCAGTAACTCAATTACACCCTCCTTCAGTTACGCACTGACTCAACAATATAATGTAAGATACTCTCTGACTCACTGACTCCATTCCTCACTTATTATATGACACACACCCTCCCTCGGTTACTCTCTCAATCAATTCCATCCTCCCTCAGTTACTCACTGACTCAATAACGCCCTCCTTCAGTTACTCATTGATTCAATTTTATCCTCCTTTAGTAACACACCAACCCAATCGCACCCTACATCAGCTACTTAATGACTCCCTGGCAGTAAGATATATACACTGTATTATCCTGTCAGCATTGACCTTTTGTTTCACTCACAAACCAGCATACACCGCTTACACAGCATATTTTGAAATTGTGTTTAAAAATACTCTAACGGGGCGGGCGTGGAAAAGCTAATTCAGGTGGCCATTCTGCAGACAGGATTCGGCCGGACTGAATAAGAGCAGAAATGCTCTGGTTCCTTTACATGTAATGCTGTGCTTTGTTTACAAGTCATGGTCGGACAGAGCTGCGGTATTACATGTTTCATTAGACGAGAGGTGGAGACCTCCATCGGTTACATGGCACGATGCTTTTGACAGGGTGGTGAAATGGGCAAGGCACTGACATCCTGGTTACAATGAACGACAGGGCGCTCGTTTTGGACTTTGCCTGGAGAGTCCATGGGGTGTCGTCAACGAGATAATAGCTACGCCAAATGGGATAACTCAATTTTCATGGCAGCGCCATCTGACGATGAGCGCGCTGTTGGCTCATGGAAATGCTAACCATATGGTCGCATGGTTAGTCCTGTTAGCGTAACTCTTTGGTGTCGCTGACTGAGGGTCGAGAACCACATAAATAAATGGATATTTATTTCCAATACATAAGCATATAAATGTAATTCTACATATATGCGGAAATATATATATATATTTAAATATATTTACATATATATAATATATATGCGTATATACTTGTACATATATATGTATATACAACTATATAAAGAGACATATATATATATATATAAATATATATATATATATATATATAGTAAATATATATGTATATATATATATACATATTCATATAGATATATATATAGATATAGATATATATATAATATATATGCATATATATATATAGATAATAGATATATATATATATAGATATATCTAGAATATATATGAGAGATAGATATATCTCTCTCTCTCTCTATATATATATATAGTCTATCTATATATATATATATATATATATATATATATATATATATATATATATATATATATATATATATATATATATATATATATTGCATAGATATAATTATCCCCAAACCTCACTAGGAAATATAGAAGGGAGGCTGGTGCATACCCATGCTGTATTGTGCTTGAGCAAATTCAAGAACCTCTGTGCGCGGAGCTGGAGCAAACAATTAATGACATAACAACATTACGAATGTTTGTGAAGGATTAAAATGGTGAAAGTCGTTATTTTTTATTTCAAACGTTAGGCAAAGTGAACAAGTAATATATTAACAGATTACGTAGGAATAAGCAAGAACGAGGATGAAAGTGAGTGAAGACCTGGAGGGCCGCCAAGGAAGAACCGGCCAAGGAAAGATAAGAATTGTGAGAGAGGAAGGGGAGGGGGAAGGACATTACAAATAACGTTAATCCATAACTAA
>CM067356.1:41964768-41980172 GCA_034190875.2 Urechis unicinctus | reverse complement strand
CTGCCTTAATGTCATGTGCTATTTTACGTGGATAACCTGACTTATAGCCCGTTGAATTATCCGTATTACACGTTAAGACGTACATTGTGGTCGCACTGGTGCCCAGCGATCAGCTATTGATTTAACTCTTATCCACCAGATTGCAAAACGCAAGCATAATATGATAATTACCAACTTAGCTATGTCTTGCGATCAACCTATTGGCGACAAGACAAAAATGACCGCCATTTATGGTGTGCATTTGCCAGCCTCCCAGGTGAGTCACACTGGCTAGACATATTCTAATAGGATTCCCAGTAGTTTAGGACTACCTGGACATATTTTAGCCTCATTTATACAACCAGATTAACTTTCGTGAACTAACGTGTAAGGTTAATATGTTGATATACTTTACATTTACCTTTGAGTTTACAAATGCTCCGGAATATCAGACTTATATTCTGCGATTATTGTCGTTAATATAATTTACATATGTTATTTGGTGTGTGAAATTATTCAATGGGCGATAGCAAGTATTTTGCGTTGCAGTTAATCTTTACAATGTACCCTGGATAGTGTATAAATAAGTATACTATGTGATAAAGCCCCGATATGTCATGCACATTATTCAGATATTCCCGAAAATGATCGCATTATTCTAGTTGCGTCGTTTCTTAAGACTGGAACATTGCAAATCCTTTTCTTCTTTCTATGCTTAATGAAATCACAAAAAAGCGAAAAAATAGGGAACATGGGTTTGAATACCTACACGCTTGTGTATATTCCCTTTATGTTGTTTACGACTCATGGTCGTTAGCCACAAAAATAAGCTAGTTGTCGCATAAGAAAGACAGCGTTAATCAATAATCACAGAGCGCTTAGTGAGTTTTGAGGCAATTGCACCCATCGGACATTATGTGGTTATATATGAAACATCAGCAGGTCAAGTGTTAATCGTTGACGCATTTTCGTTAGATCTAATTTTAATTTCATCATTTGAAATCTGACACCATCGATTTGCAAGCGTTAATCAAACCAAGGTGTTACAAATGAAATACAACATCTGCACAGAACGTTGCTTTAAACAACTATATCGCAAAGTTGATTGATGATGATGATTCTCAAGCGTTATATGCGACCCCTACCATCCATTCCCTACACCAACAAAAACGCAGTTTATTAGATGCGACATGACGAAATCCGAGCACGCAGGGGAGACTACATTGGCCGCTGCTTTTGCGTAACACGTAGCTCAAGTCTCGTCTGAATGCTTAATGTATCTACTTTACAAATTTATGAGGTGAGGAGTAGGCATTAATTTCATATACTCTGTATTTGATGTGTGATATATAGCAAGCAATAAAGACTAACTATTTTGGTTTTGAATCAACTCAAGCTGATTACTGCAGCATTTATAACTGGAATTATGTGGGTTTTAGTCCTAACGGCACTAACACATTTCAACTTGAAAGGGTACAAGCAATAGCAGTGGGTAATTCCAGGGATGTGGTCTCTTTTAATGATCATGTCATGTAGAGATTCAGCTTTCTCTGCATCATAAATATAATTAAGTAATTACTCACAGTATCAATATTTGGTGACCCGGTATCGGGCGAAATTTAAGTTAAAGCTGTATTTCTCATCGAGTTATTAACAGAAAGTGTCAGCAGCACGCACAAGCAAGTTAAATGCATCACACCATCCTTGTGCAATATTTTTTAAATTGTCCTTTTATCGACCAGTCATTGACGGAATTTATTTTGTAACAGTCGAATCATGCTACAAAGTGGCATTGAATGCCCACAACAGCTCGCAAACTGATATTAGGCATTATTTAACGATGAGATTCAATCATGAACATTCTCTGTTTTGAGTACAATATATGTTGGATCAAAGAGAGACTATTATAATTGTCGTGAGGCCACAGGTATTATTCTTCTGTGAAATCACAATCGAGTAGGAATCGACGACGGAAATAGTTCTCTATGGCAGCTCAGCATTAAAAAATTGTCATGTGCATTCTTGTTCAAGATGTGCCACTCTCAAAAAGAAAACTATCTAGCCCTGCTTCTTTCGGCAATTGCAGTTTTTCATATTCAAGCCACCACAGACGAAGCTTGATGAGGTTTTAGAATGACACCTGACACCTATGTTTTGGTGATGATTGGTTTGCCTCCGAATGAGCGAGTCATCACCGTATCGTGTTGTATAGGCAGAAGCTGGTGATTTGCATGTGCGGCAACACGAGTTACCGACGATATTATCTTCATGTTGCATATCTAGCATTGATGTGATATCATGCAATTTCATACACGCTCTGTAGTAACCTAAAACCGCTTAACTAATATGAGTTTAACATTGATGCATGCATTTGCGCGTCATGTGCGTCCCGTATACGATTTTGTGTTAATCTGGGAGGATGTTTCTATGCAACATGATCATCAGTTTCAACGACTATATTGTCCATGTTCTTTAAATTTCAAGCCTGATTATGCAGAATCGAGACAATTTATTATGTAGTAGAAACTAGACAAAATAAGGGAGCTATGTATATAATGCAGTGCGGGTATAAAGCTGCTTTTCAATAGCCACCGAATGGATGGTGTTGGGCGTCAATCTAATACGATCTCTGTTAGCAGTGTATGATATTACTGATAATTAAAAAAGGATATGACAAGGCAAAGTTCATCTACCTATTGTATTTGATTCAAAGTGTTTATCCAGATCTCATTCAACGACCTGTATCTATTTTGATAGTTGTTTAACTGGCTATATTATACAGAAACTTCTGGTGGTTACATACAAGTTCTTCTACCGGTTTGTTAGCCTTACAAAGCACGGCACAAGAATCTCGATTACTGTGAAGGTGGTTTTATGCGTGCTTGACTCGATGCAATGTTAGACAGGTATGAATTGTTGGTTTAACTATTGTCATCGCAGATCCCTATATGGGCATGATATGCTACCGGAAACGGATGTAGAGCCGTATTCGTGTATGTGCAAATATTGCACAACTTTGCTCATTCGCCTTTTCACATTTGAGCCAATCAGTCTTCCAGTATATGGCATCAGAAATATGAAAGGATATATATCCACGTAGTGTCTTAATCATAATATATGTTCCAGCAATAATGCGCAGCCAGGCAGAGGATGAGGCAATTGAGCCATGGCTTTGGCTTCTGTAGCTCTTCGTAAATAGAAACATTATATATTCCACACAATATTCGTGTGGACAGAACAGAATCGTTTATCATTCATGTATTTGCCGTGCTATTGCTGTTTGCTACTATCCAGTGTAAGTGTATGATGTTTGATAAGCAGTTGGCATTATACATACCGCTTATGATTCTTTATGGAAACCGCTTGGGATACTTGTATCAATCTGAACGATTTATTCGCCCCACAGGGCAAGATAAAGTCGCTCGCTTGGAAAGAAGCAGCACCGGGCGGCTGATCGCATTCGAATGTGTGTGTATGTGAGCCTGTGTGTGTGGCTCTGTGGGTGTGTGTGCGTATTCAATCGCGTAACACACAAGTCCGATCTACACAAGTCACTGCGCATTTCTTAACTTCGATTAAAATTTGTTTACCAGCTTCAAGTTATTTAAGTAAACTGATCCGTAATAAGTGATGTACGCTAGAACCAACAGGGAAATTAAGTCTAATTATTCATTAAAATATGCACCTACGTTTGTCATTCAAGATACTGATTCATAAGTAAAAATATAACTCCTCTCACTACCGATATCTGCTATAACTATTGTATACGCGATCAAATAAGCTATATGGTTAATTGGCGTAGCTGATCATTATTAAATTATTTACTGAGAATTTGACAAACATTTATTATATTTGCTCACAGTGTTGATTTTTTTCCCGCCCCGTGTGAGAACACAGGCACTGTTTAAATGTACCCAGACAGGTGGTGCGATTGCTATTTAAGTCATCTTTATGAAATACAAGCCCGTACGAGCAAAAATTGGAACAGCTGGGCAGTCATTAAAAAAGCATAAATTTTTGATAGTGTGTAAACTCAAAACGACGTTAACCTTGTTTGCTGCAAATACATAGGACCTATCGCTAAATATTGTGCTTTAGGGTCATCACGTCTGGCAATTTCATCCCAACATGCCAGGCGTACTTGATGGCTTAATACTCCTGGTTCATTTTGCTTTCGCCATTCATCATATGTGAAACCAATGATTTCGCTGTATTAATTCCAGATATTCCACGATAATCACAGCTCGACTTCTATATTGTTCACTCCCTCTGATGAACATGACTTTCAACAAATAATTACTTCCATCAAAGGTTTCAATATAACAGGTCATCATAGTCTACGCCCTTAAACCTTGAAGCAATATCCCACTCTATTCTAATCCCGCTTTGTGTAATCATTGATAAATAATTTCAGACTGGAACTGTCTCCGAGGAATATAATACAAAAATTACTACCTGCATATAAACAAACAAATAGACAATCAATTGGCAACTATGGACCAATACCTTTTTTACAAGAACTTTCTAAAGTCTATGGAAACAAATAATTATAAACGCCAATAAACTTTGTACCGGTTGATAATACACTTTATATTTGCAAATTCTGCTGCATATATTACCGGATACAATGCGAAATGACAAGATGTAGGTCCCTTTTTCAATCGCTCCAAATTTGGCCACAAGTAACGGTGCTTTGTGTAGAAGTAAAAGATTAGTATTTCAAGCACAAGGCTATTTATATGTCATACATTTGTGGCCGCGATGACGTGTTCACTTAGAAATTCCCGTATTCAATGAACACGTTAAAGTAGGATATATTATTTCGGACGAGATGACAAATTTGGTCCCATCATAGTTGGCTCTTTCTAGTCGCTTGACATAAATATACAAAATATCCCACATAGGCAGCAGTTATATCCTCGTGACCGGATGAGGCATTAGTTTAATGCATCCTTGTTGTTGTATTAATTTGAGAGAGACCCTGTATCATCTGAATATGATATCTCTCTTTACTCTGAAAGCTTCCTACCATCCCTGAGTGTTTTGGACTAATAAAAGCTATTTACGCTTGGTTGGTGAAAGGTGACATAATGCACTTCCGGGACAAAAACTGATCTATATTGAGTTGCAAGAATAATATTTGGATTGTGTTAACTTCAGAAAGTAGAAGATATATATATCTTACAACAATATCGGTCGTCTCCTGTTCTATTACGCCGATACTGGTTTTACATCACAGTGTAACAATACGGAGATCGATCTCTACCCTTCGAGGCTATAAATGCACCTTGTTTTTTACTGTCTTTCCTGTGTATAAATACAGCATTGTTTAGGGTTGGATACAAAAATATTATTTCAGAACGAACGTGTATCGTCCGACTGCATACCTGAATTTCATTAACTAAAGGGGTGAGCGTTAGTGCGATATCAAGAACAGACCACTGAGTACAACACTTACCACCTGCGCTCAGGTTACATAAAGCTTCTCGGTTTAACTCTTTGGCTACTAATAAATACCTCTTGTGTATAGCAATCAATACCTCAGAACTGAGTTCCCACATGAGGGTCATCAGGCTCATGTTTCTCAAGAGCCTCACGGGCGTTGTAATTGTTAGGGAACCCGAAATGACCAGGATAGCACGCATGAGCATGTAAACAAGCCTGCTTAATTAATTAAGAATGAAAGGGTGTAACTTCGCATTCAATATTTATGTCACTCAAAACATTTATAAATTCTAATTCCTATCTTCATTTTATAGTCAGGACAGCCTTCTAGCATTCTGGAGCGTTTTGAATGTTATAAAATCTGACTTATATGTTTGTTTAATTGACAAGGCAGTATTTCAGCATTATAAAATTAGATATTTGAGTACATTCATGATCAGAGTGAAATAACCTTGGTTGTACAGTTAATAAATGCATAACGACTCAAATATTCTTATTGACTCCATAGAACCACGTCTTTTTAATGCTAAATAATCATTTATGATAACGGAATATATAAAATGTTAGTTTGCACAATGCTTGTAATAACAAAAAAAATTTGGACGAAAGCTTTGTTCTATCTGCTACTGCATTATATGATGATAGCATCATAGATTACAAATGGTGACAAATTACGTAAAGTCTCTATATATATATATATCATAAGCCCATGAAATGTTTGGGACATCACAGTTATATCAAGCCATCAAAACAAATTTCAGGAATCGTTGCCCATAAAGACTTGTTTGTTCTGTATGAGCATATGTTACGTGGCTTAAGTAATACAAAACAACATGCATGCTCCTGTAATAATGTTGCAATATACAGACCGTAAATGTTTTTTTCTGTTATACATACATTCACGCCCTTACGCCATTATCAGATAATCTGTCGGTGTATGCTTATGAGTATGTGATTGCAACATGTTGTGTGTTACGATCGCGTGTTTCTGTCTAAGTAATGTGCATTTATATATTTTTGGGTATCGAGAGTCCATATAGTAGTATCGTATGTAAACAATTTAAATTAAAGTTCAGGCGCGTGTGTTTGATACAATGCTTATACTCTGACGCCATTCACAACCAGTTAGCCGCTACCGAAATTAAAGTGTAATTACCACAGTGTTAAAGCATTTCTATAATTTAATGTCTTTGGTCATCAAAGCTGCGAGACGCAGATGCGCCTGGAATATTGCAAACAATATTGCAAAATGCGTTTAGAATCAGAACTTACAATGCGGCAGTCTCGCGACATCCCTGCCTTATCAGGTCATCTAACTGCTACAGCATGTGTCAGATGTGCATTCAGAAGCCAGCCGCATCAACTATGCCTTAATTGAATTTCATCCGATTTGCTCCTTAACAAAATACGAATCGTTTTCAACGATGCGTCGATAAAGACAACGGCCCCGCCAAGAGTAAAACTACTTAAAATTGTATTATAAATAAAGTCCTAACAACCAAGAAAGGAAACGAAAAGTAAAGCATATGCTAACTCAAGTTATATAACTTTGGTTCACTGGCTAGCGTTCGGAATGTTGATAGGTGAATGGGCGAACAGTGTAATGGGCTGGTGGTTAGATATAGTCTAAGACGAAAACGCGGCTAATGAAAGAATAGGGTGCCACGTTGCGGTTAACATATTGCTGAAGACTGTGACATAGACGATTTGATGCAAATGAATGCAGACACTCACAATGCAACGTTTTATTCGGCTCGTGGACAGGTTGATAAATCAATATATACGTAACGACCTGTACAATTCTGATTCCTAAAATAAAACCCCAAAAGGCAATCAGTTGATGGCATTCATACCAGCCATTAAAAAACAGTGCTTTTGTGGTGAAGTGCTCCAATGCATACGCATCTATTGATACCACACACAATCACTGCCGCATACAGATAGTCACTGCTAGACCAATTATGCTGTAGCAGCTGTCTAACAAATAAACATAAAATTATTCCGTTGAGATAACTTATTGCTGTTATCTGTGCTTAATGGCGCATAAACCACATGTAATAAACGAAGGGGGTAGCAATTTGAAACACTCGCCGACTCGAAAACATCGATTTGCACGCGTTCAACTTAATCCAGGTAGGTATTCGTCCATCAAACAGATCGGTATTGAAGCTTGCTCAAGCTGGGATTCTAGCAGCATTTTAGGGTTGAGTTAATTAACACTAATTCATGCTATTTGATCTTCTATTCTGCACTTTTATGTTTTAATTAGCTTACAGCAGAGGGCTTTTTACTGCATGGATATACAATTTGTGTCAATAGCGTAAAGTAAATGAATAACTCACATAATCGATTGCATCTTTGGTGTAGACACGTAAAATCCATCCGTATGGAAGCGGCTACATGATTATATATAAACGGAATATTTGTGCATACTCTAAATTAAACACTATTGATACAAGTTATATTGGGTATTGTGAGTTTGATACTCAGCAAAAACAAATATGATTTTGTCAAGTTTTGGTTTATGCAAGTCGTTTGCAAGAAACCAACTATTTACTCAGATTGTAGTAGTTTTGATGGTTCACCGAGAAGGGATTTAAGACTTAACCATCTGGCCATATTCTGTAGTGCTTGGAAGTGACATATGAAAATTAGAGCCCAGGATACTTTCGTTTTATTTGCCAATGATTGCAAGAAATTGCCTCTTTTAAATTAACTAAAGATGCGCTTTGTCAATTTCGTTTTTCCACAAAGAGTCAAACAGCTCTTATATGCTGATGTTCTATGTAAGTTAATGTTGTTTTTGAAACATATCTAGTTAGTAATAATGCTCGATCATGCATGACCTGAATATCAATAACTGCTATGTGTTACAGCATGGGGAATGCATTGTAAAATGAAGCGTCAACATAACGCCACCATATACCTTTGAACATTAAGACATTATCACGCCCTTACCATGTTCATGACGCCGAAGGTATGTTGCTGTAAATCTGTGTATCATGCCTGTGCACACCGCACCAATGATATGTTTGTTATTTACAATGAATCGTTTAATTTATGGTGCGAATAAATATTTTTTTATATCTTATGCATGGCATTATAGTTTTTGGGCTTGCGGGCAGTTTTGTCTTGAAGGCAACAGCCTTGCAAATTATCATGCTCATCAGCTGTTTTCTGCCTTCGAACTGTGACCTAATTTGCAATACGATAGTTGCAGTAGCCGGGGAAGAAAGACAATTAATTCAACTATAGACTTGAATTTCATGTCTTTTTCAGGTATATACCCTGTCTCCGTATCATCGGGATATATTGGTATAGTACTTCTCAGCGGGTCCGGGTTTACCACCCACTCTATTGACCCTGATGGCTGGCTGGCGCATTTCACATCCGTACTGGTTGTTCTCATTGGGCCACTCGATATAATTTGCCGTCTTATACATATCTTTTTCCTGCACATCGGGCTGATGGCCGTTGCGTGCGCTTGAAACCTTGCTGATTTCGCCACGTAGTCATTTCTCAGTGAATTGGGCATGCTTTTAGTCTTTGCTGATTTTGCCTTGCTCCGACAGTTAGCATGATGAATAAGGCGCAACATATCATACATTGATGATGAATTATTTAACGCTTGATGTCAATTATGCACGAGTAGCGCGCAGTAAAAGACGATTAGATTATCCTAAGTTTAACAAGAGCTGTTGGCATCGCATTCAAATGTTCGCTATGATTTTTCTCCCTATTTCTTTTTGTTGTCACCACTTATGCCCCCGGTAAAACTTAAACATAGAATCAAATGACAAAACCTAAGATGACGGAAACACTTCTTTTCTTAAATCGCAAACATCTACACTTCTATGTTTTCCTTTATATAATTTTATATAGTAACATGCGACTAATCTCATTTAGCGAAATCCTATCAGTAAAGCTACATTATTTTGAGCGTGATGCGAATGTTCAAGAAATAAATTTACATCGACAAATGAGTATACTGGTTAAAACATCATTAAAGCGGTTAAATGCAAAATTACAATCCAGACCCTTATCAAATGAAATATATCGGCAAGTCGTTCACTACTAAGATACAATATATTTAGCTTATGTGCAACTATATTCGTCATCATTTGCATGCATAATTAAAATACATGCTTCAAGCAAAGTTCTGCAAGGCAAGGATCGAATCGCGACCCCTATGATTAATGGTTAATTTCTTAGGAGAGCAGCTCTGACCAACACGGCGGCATAACAAGCTGCATTTGCAATTTAAAAGTACATTATGTCAACGAACCCATTGACAGATGCCCGATCAATGGACATTTCATTGACAAGTTTTTCAACAACCCCAATTCGCATACGCACAGTCACAAACACACACACACACACACACACATATATATATATATATATATATATATATATATATATATATATATATATATATATATATATATATATATATATATATATATGAATGTATACATATATATATATAAATATATATATATTTATATATATATATGAATATATATATATGCATCAATATATATTCATATATATATAGATATATATATATATATATATATATATATATATATATATATATATATATATATATATATATATATATATATATATATTAATCGATATATATGCAGATATATAAATGCATATGCATAGATAACTATATAAACATACGCACAATTATAAATATATATTAATATACACATACATCTATCTGTATATAAAAAGGTACACATATATACACATACATATGTACACTCACATAAATACATATATATATATATATATGAATATATATATATATATATATGTATATTTAAAAATATAAATAAATATATATGTATGTATATGTATATATATATGTATATATTTAGATATACATATATATATATATAAATATATATATATACATATTTATATATATATATACATATATATATTTTTGTTTAAAAATAATTAAACAATTTTTGGTTTGACCATTACAATATGATAGTCTTATGTTAGTAACGTACAAAAATACACGGGTGATTTCTTTGGATCTTGAATATAATAGCGAAATAAAATTTTAACAACTTACCATTTGTTGACATAACCCGCCAAACCCCTATATCTTCTATACAACCATATATACTTCGACTCAAATTGCCAAAATAATGTGTGTTGGATATGTTCACTTGAAAGATTAAAATATTTGATTTTTTTTAAAATTTCATTTCCGAAATCTTTGTTTTTCTCCTTATTCATCAATCTACAACATTGATTTAGATCGTGAAATGCTACCAATGGTTCATAATGATCACATCTACAACAAATATTATGTTTCTAATCCATGATGACCGAAAATGATTTAAAAATTTCCGTATTCGGCAAATGTTTGAAAATGTATATGGGCACGTATAATTTTGCGTCTTGACCTTTCGTGGACGACCTTTCGAGGACCAAAAGTATAAACTAGGGATAAAAAGTGACAAAAAGATTTTTATTCACATAAAACCATTTCATTATATCAATTCAAATATGCCGAATAAATAATTGATAATTAAAGTTAGCAAAAATGTATTCTAAAAATTTGTACACGAATGGTTGGAGTCCACGAATGGTTG
This sequence comes from Urechis unicinctus, assembly GCA_034190875.2. Classification (NCBI taxonomy): domain Eukaryota; kingdom Metazoa; phylum Annelida; class Polychaeta; order Xenopneusta; family Urechidae; genus Urechis; species Urechis unicinctus. The sequence goes on along the minus strand of CM067356.1, from coordinate 41,969,127 downwards.
TAATCGTCACATATATATATATATATATATATATATATATATATATATATATATATATATATATATATATATATAGAGATATATATATATATATATATATATATATATATATATATATATATATATATATATATATATATATATATATATATATATATATCTCTCTCTCTATATATATATATATATATATATATATATATATATATATATATAACGTTCCTAAATGATTCAAGGTGTTTGTTCTCTGTGCGTTTTGAAGCGGTAGTGAACCTCTACAAGGAGGTGATGTGCCCCGCTCAAATGCATTCGACATACTTTCTAAAGCCATTAATTTGTTGTTAGAAGGGGCTTCTCAGTAACTACAAGCGGTTACTTCCTTTTGAAAATTGGTACACCAGAAGAAATTTATATATATATATATAAATATATATATATAAATATATATTTATATATATATATATATATATATATTTGCATATATATATTTATATATATATATATATATATTTGCATCTATATGTATTTTATATATATATTGCTATGTTTATGTATATGTATTTATATATATGTGTATATATATAGTTATATATATATGTATATATATATATATATATATATATATATATATATATATATATATATATATATATATATATTTATATATATATATTTATATATATATATGTATATATATATACATATATATATATGTATATATATATGTAAATATATATATATTTTCACATTGAGGGACGCATAACGACGATTGATGTGATTTCATGAGCAATTGTCGACGCACCTAAAATCTTTGTCTTTTATGGAGCTGAAGTACGCACGTGGTAGCACGATATTTGCCTGATTACAAATCAGTGTTGAACTTTTAAATGCACCCAGGATTTAACCATTGCCTGTAAAGCAATGTGGGGAAAACTTTTTGAGCAATTTGACAACTTGCTGACACATTTCAACGTTGTTGCCCCATTAACACCTTTTTATGACAGTATTCAATTGTTGTACTTTCCGGCACGATTTTGTCGAACCACGGAAACAGAAAATAAAGGTGTATTGCTAAGATTAGCATCATGCAGTATGTATGTCTATTTTACTCATCTGGAGTATTGCTAAACTTACATCAATCATGCCATGTTTGTTGTGTGTCATCTTGCGGTGATGTAATGCAACAGCGATTGCTTTTTGCATTTGTCATCATTTCATTTTGTATGTAACGAACAAATGCGAACAACTCGTAATTACTACGAGGCCAATGCTAAACTATCTCACAATGCAGAATAAATATCTTTTCAATATGCTTCCTAGGTGTAGTGGACATAAAATATTTCGGGTGGACAAGACATTTTTGCGTATAACTTGAAATGAGTGTGGGTTAGCTAGGCCAGAATGAAAATGGGTTAGCATAGTTGATACTACGGTGTTGTTAAGGCGGGACATTGACGGTAAAGCACGGTTTTAATCAGAGCGTCAGGTTAGGTTAGAAGGACGGGGATAATCTAGGGTTCCCGCAATACAAGTTAAATTGCCCTAGTGGCATCACCAGAACTGCCAAGAATCATCCATAGAACACGTTTAATTAAATTGTTATAATCTACAGCTGTTCCATTATGATTGTACTTGTTAAGACAGATCCTCGGGATAAATTGAAATCCAAAGGTTACCCGCTAATAAAAGCCGAGATATGCCTTATGACCAACACGAAATAATTGACATACGAGATAGCTGATTCTATCGTACGATATAACTGTTCTCCCATACATATTGCGTTTCTCAAAAGCTCACATTGAAATTTTGAGACGCTGGTCAAATGTCCCACAACACGTCATCTACCACTAAGGAAATGCTTATATCACAACCGTATACTGGACACTCTACATTGTATTGTATGTAATATCTATCAGGCTGCTGAAGCTGTTTATGGATGCTGTGGCAATATCCCCTCACCAACTACACAAGATGTAAGAAATATCCATTCTTATTACATATTAATCATTTGCAAGTGTTATGCTGTTGATATGCTACGTACCAAACGCGACGCAATCGGAATGTATTTAGAACTTTCCTATCCAGTTTTGCAGTGTTAAATCACAATAATTTCAACGTTATATTCGCAAGTTATTTGTCCACTCGAATTTAACGGTAAGGTCGGATACCGTGCCGATGCTAGATATATAAACACGTCACAGCTTAACGTAGGCGTTCAATTTGGTTTGAATGACCACTCGTAAATTTACTAAGCATCAGTCCTCTTATGTTTTCAGAACTGCAAAGAGGTATGATTGCTAATATTCCGTCTTATAACAACTTAAACTATTAACAATAATCTCTTTGTTCCTATCATTGCCTAATGATTACATAACTATTGCCATCTTACTGGCCAGTAATGAAAGGAGTTACCCCATCGCCATCGCCGGCGTCTGGTAGCTTTGCGAGACTATTCGGTGCCTGATTAGTAGCCTATATAGTTACCCTACCTATTTTGCAACTACATGTAATTCAAAATCTAGTAAGGTATAAGCAAGCTCCGCAAATAATGTCAAGAAATTTATGTTATTTTCTACGAAACGTATGTCTAGATCAGGTTTTCCATTTAACGCGGCACTATTTTGGCAAACTAAGTTGCACTTTAAGACAACTTTCCCCCATGATATGAGGCTCATTAACACTTGCACGAGTCGGCATGGAAGAGCAAAAGGCGTCGTAATAGTTGTCTGTCAATTATTAAGCCACGTGATGTCACGTTTAAACTCCCAGGACAATAATCTACCCATCGACAGGATTGCTTCAGGAGAAGATACGATTAAGGGCCTGCCACTATTCGTTTGCATGATGAATAATTTATATTTTTGCCAGGGACAGTGCGCTTACTATGACATGCCTAGGAGTTGCAGGCATAGTTATAATACGAAGTTTAGTCATTTCCGTTAATGCGTGAACGTTGTACAAAATTATACAGGGTTATATGGATACACCAGATAAGATATTTTGACGAACAAAAGCGGGTAAAAACTTTGGTTTAAACATTCTACAGTAAGATATTTGTATTTATCCTTTCTTATTAATTCACCATAAGACTAACGCAGTCAACAACATAAATGTATGTTTCCGTCAAGACAATCAGCCCTAATGTGCAATATCGCACGGGCACTTCTTGTCTTTGATGCTCGATGAGTTTGTGTGGCGCCATCATAATTCTATTACGGATTTTCTTTGATTCCTGTTTGTGTCGTTTGATTTGAAATGAAGATACGATTGAGAGCAAAAACCTGATCATGGACAGAGAAGCCACATGTCGGCTGATGTCACTACTGGTACTTAAAATGAAGGCTAATTGTTAAGTCATTTAATCCCTTTTCAATGGAGCAATGTTTTGTTTTACTGATCAAGATTCTATTCGCATTGCAGATTTTTTAAAGATGTAAACTGCTATTGTTTTGAATATCGCGATAAAATATAAATTGAGGAAATGACAATGGTCACATGGCGGTAATTACTCGAATACATAATAATTACTGCGGTGAAATTCCAATTGCTGATTAGATTTCGAAGAGTCGTTGGCATGAAGCTATGTATATATACCCTTGCTGCTAAATTATATTTGTTTTCGAACGTCTCGTCATGACGGTTTTTTTTCAACGCTTTACACATACAATGTGTTTTATATCAATAGCCAACTATGTATAATACTATTTCTACTATGTAAGATACTACGTTTTTGAGTTCAGAGCTTAGTCGGAAAGCGTTCAGAATAACATGTTATGTCTACCAAGGATTGACATCAAGGATGGCCATCCTCAAAACATTGCTCGTACCGGAGATATTTTTTACTTAGTGGTTAACACCATAACCGCGTCAATAGATGCTGTTGCTATTTTGGCATCAGTGTAGAGCTCCTTTTACATGAAAAACTGCGCGTGTTGATCACTATTAGAAATGGCACAAAGTAATGATAGTATTTATGTTTCGCACCAATTTCATAACCGATATCACATCGACTGGGGATTAGGATGGTTCTGAAGCTTGGCCAGCGTCCCTTTAGAGTCTTCGCTAATTTGACACAAACACATTTTCTACATGGCGTTGCGAAGCCTTGATAATGATATCCGTCAAGCTACGCCACTACACATCAACCACTCATCGAAACAAATTAAAAGGAACAAAAGCCGAAAATTATTGAAGCCTATTATGATGAATGGACATTTGATGTGATTGTGCAGTCCTGTTTGGGGTTTACTTTCCCGGAAAAAAAATGTTGGTCACAAGATAGTGGGGGTTTTTACAAAGCGCAACCCCCGGGAAACCGACCAAAAAATGTTTTTAAAGGTTTTTTTCGTGATTTACTTTATG
>CM067356.1:41946322-41964668 GCA_034190875.2 Urechis unicinctus | reverse complement strand
TCGCTGTAATTTACTCTAGGGTGATCCCTCTCAACTCCATCCAACCTCGAGTGAGAGATGCAGTTATATCAGCGAGCGCGCCGAGGGGCGCTTGGTCGAATTCGATGGGCACTTTAAGATCTCATCGTGGCATGCGTACCTTATACAAACTCTGCATAGGCGGCTCAGTATTTATCAGATACTGGCTGCTTGAATCTTCAGTATTCGCAGTAAAAATATTTTAGTTTTGTAACGGCTTTGTTTCATTTTTAAATCCGTCGTACATAGTATATAGTTGCTGAAAACCATATTACGCTTGATGCAACAACAAAAACAACAAGAAGCACTGCATTGAAATTAAACAGATAGTCAAAATCGTACTCAAAGGGGTCATTAACATGATGTTTAAAGCCAGTGTGTCTTTTTTTCGAGACAGCCACCTGGTGTGTAAACAAAACAGTCCCCAGCAACATTATGATGTGTTGCCGTGGGCGCTGATAGATTAAACCACTGGTAGATTTACCCCTATACCCAAAACAAAACAGTACGTCGAGTAAGATGCGTATATCATATATATGTGGACATATACAGTAACTTAAAGTGAGTAAATGCCTCACCCAATACGCATGCCCCATTATCCTCCTCATATCTCCATGGCAGACCAATATGCTGAATATTTACAGTATTTCCGCCGGTTAGCTAGCCAAAGGTTAAACAATGTGGTGCAAATTACTACTAGGATGATGCACAGGCACACAATGCTGCCAAATAGCATGAGATAAGTCAAGTTATTAATTTGAGTTGTGGTTAAAGGCAGACATAGATTGTGGTCAGGGAAGAGTCAGGCAACTTTGGTTGTAGGCATATTTTTAGTTTTCTTCACAAAGTCAGAATGGCTTTAAATGATACACACGAGTAGCAAAATACATTAAAATATTTTTATACCACTGCCATAAATATATATTTAAGATTGTAAAGTAATTTCTTAACGTGTTATCAGTAAAAACTATTCTATGGCGGATTGTGATGAGCTGTACGTCGCTGTTGTTCCTTATGAGCTAACTTCTAAAAAGGGTGCAATTTTCTGCGAAAGCATAATATATTTGCGGAACACAGTGTGACATATTGCCGTGGAACATAGGCTTTTATTTCTTGACTGGAGTCTAGAGTAGAAATGCGACTTACCTCATCGGGAGTCTTCCATGATGAAGTGCTGAAGTTGATTAAGTGACCTCTGAATGTAGTAACATCAAATAAAAATACTCCTCAATATATATATTTGCCAAGTTTTGCTGTGTCGAAGTATTTTCACTTTCTTCATTATTCGTGTAGTCTGATGTAGTCAATAAAGGGCGATAAATGAGCATCAGAGAGCCGGGACTAGCACAAACGATCCCGTTCTCGGGATAGCCAGCCCACGATTATTCAAAAACGCGGCGTTCCATCCCAGCATCATGCCTTCTATAGCGTCATAGCAATACTCTGCCCTATGGTTGTAAATCGTGGTTTATACGCGGAATCTGCTACGCACTAATGGCTCGCTATTTCCATTGCGATAATGGACGACCAAAGCAAGAAACGAAGTAAAGGTGGAGGGAGAAAGAAGCTATTAACAGATTCAACAACTAAGAGAAGGAGGCTTGAGCTAGACCAGCTGCGGTCTAACACGAGGATCTCTTTAAGAAAGGCATTCAGGGAAGTGAGGAGTTTGACCAACGAAGAAGCTGCAAAGTTTTTGCTGGACATGTAAGTAATCTCGTTGTATTATGAATACCCTGCTATCAAATCGGTCTGTATTGAATCGACTTGTGTAAATGTAACCGATTAAATAAAATCTAAGGGTCAATTGTGAGTCCATTGTATTATTTGGATTTGTTAATTGTTGTTGCAAACATACTTTACTTTGTAAATTTCAGGTAGAGAAATCATTGCATCCTCTTGACCCTAATTCAATGGCTGGTGTTAAGGTGTTCGTCATACCTTGCCCGCAATCAAGTTGTGGCAATGGACCACAACAGGCATAGGAATCGGGCATATGCACTCAAGAAGGATGGATAGCCAATGTAAGTCTCTTATGACCATTTAACTACACCTGACTAAATGTCCTATCCGAAAACAAAATACTGATGACGCACATGTAATGTGTTCTAGCTATTTGGCCATATAATGCCATTTTGTTGTGTTACAGGTACAGCACTCGCTTCCACAAGCAAAGAGTGGTCATCGGTTAAGAGGCCAAGACTTCCGCCCATATACCATATACGCATCAATCACAACAACACCCACAAAGCTCTGCTGATGACCCCGCAACATCAGTCTGAACATTACTCCTGTGCCAAGGCCATCTACCCAAGAAACAGTTGCAGGTGTCTCGTTTTGATTAAAAATATGATTTGGAAATTTGTTTTTGTTGAAATGTACAAATCTTTTATTCGTCACATTCTTTTGTCTGTAAATCCAAACTGTAATAGAAGAACTCATGGAATTGGCAAATAAATAATACATGAACTCATTTTAATGTCACTTCTTTTTTCATCAGGGCTAGAATTATGAACATAAAAAGTCAAATCCTAAGACAACGTGTCATGACTAATTGACAAAATAATGTGTGCATAATTCTTTTCTTCTGTGTTTGAGAGACGAAAAATTGACTAATATATGAATGCTTATTCCATCAAACAAATAGAAGATAAATTATGAGATTGTTGAAACAAAAATGTTCAGAACAAATAATACCACATGTTTTGTGAGACTAGGCAATTTAAATACTGGGACTTATCAATATAATCCACACAAAAATACCAATCAGAACAATGAGATATTTCCTGATTAAAAAATACAAATTAAAGCATTTAAGCTTAGTATATTACCAAAACCTACTTTGAATTAAGCCTGTATACTGTCAATACTTGTCAAGGAAGAGGTCTCTGATCTTCCACACACAACAGGAGGGAGTTACCCTCCTGTTGCACTCCCCCAAAAAGCCATGAATTCACAGAACCAACTGATGATAGGCGCCGCGTCTAAGCATCTTTTTTTGTTGGTCAATGACCATCGGGTCAAGCACAACTCCTTCCATCTGAGGTAGTGCATATGTGCTTAAGTCTGGGCTGTTGGTGCAACATTGCCGCTCCACAGGGGTAGGCATTTCCCTACATTGAAGGCAGATGCACCAGTCTGGTGAAGTGGCAGTTGATGGAGGGTGGAATCTTTCTTTGGTGTGGGTTGTCAGGTGATTGTAAGCGCAAACTGTGGATGTCTGTCTAACCATCAACCAAAAGCTGCGAGCTTGGATATATAATCAATAAAAGGTCTACTTAATCATTGTCATTATTATTGAGAAGCATTTCATGCTTGGAAAGAATAGAAGTACTTAGTAAATATGTTTTTGTTAAGTTACGTTTTTGGTCTAGTAATGTCTTGTGCATGTTATGTTATGTCCCGGTTACGTTAAAAGTTCACGCGAGAAGACGACATGGTGGTCGAAAGCGAAGAGGAAATATTGTTAAAAAATCCTTTTGTGTGGATGTGAGAAGTGGTGCATATTGTATAATAGATGGTCGGGGTCGGAACAAGCCAGTCCATATTCAAAAACTGGTATCAGAATCACATGGTCTTATGCGTTGTGAGTCGACATCATGTTAATTTGTCATGGCCACTGCCCAGATAAGTGGCAAACCTGCATTTGAATGCAGACATTTACTTGATGCAGTGAATGCTGAGCCTGATGTGGCCCCACCCTCACTCTTGGATATATCTATTGAAGAATTGCATGCAGAACACATCTGTTCACTGAGGCCAGCATAAACGCTGCCAAATCTCTTAAATTATTAGCTGAGGGAGCTCAAACTTCAGCAGTTCATTTGTGACGGACATCCAACATACTATTCACGACTTGGTCGCGTTATAGTTACATTGAACATAACAATAACTATTTTGACGTGTGGTTGTTCGTCTGGGCGCAGGGGATGTACACACAAGGTCCTGGCAAAACGGTATGTGTACCAGGAACATATGGACCTGTTTTGCTGAGAGAGTTCTGATTCTAATGATGAAGCAGAATTCTCAGTCCATGAGGAAGGGGATTCTTTGAAATCCTATCCTCCGCCTATGGTCACAAAGCTAAAAAGAGTACCCCTTGGCAGCATTCATATGTGAGCACGTATTGGTTAAAAACAAACAAACGAACTGATCCTTGCAGAAATCATCTGCTGCAAATGTGGTGCTGACTTAGTACCTCCGGTGATAACTGACAAGGCCCATATTGTCACTCTACAAGGCGTGAAACACAATGATAATTGATAATTGATAAACATGTCATTGCTTTAGTAATGTATATATTTTTGAAAGTAATCGGCCAACTTATGAAGATTTATCATGCTACTGTTCACTGGGGTATCTACCTTCTGCAATATATACATATATATTTGATAAAATTCAAATGTTCTCATGCATTCTGACCATTGATGTTCTATTTGAGTATTCTGGCATGAAGAGTTTTATGTCACTTTAAAAGTAATCGGCCAACTTATGAAGATTGAACATGCTACTGTTCACAGGGGTATCTACCTTCTGCAATTAATGCATATATATTTGATAAAGTTCAAATGTTCTCATGCATTCTGACCATTGATGTTCTATTTGAGTATTCTGGCACGAAAAGTTTTAAAAACCAACCTTTGTTTACAGTTGGGGCTGACAAGCAATATAACAAATTTGTAACAGGTGGATGGCTTTCAAGCTCCTGCCTTCATGGCATAGTGTGTGCACTAAAATTCCTAATACGGGCAGAAATCAAAGAGTCCAAGACGGCTGAAAATGTAGCTGCTGCACAGACAGGGTATCTAATGGTGGACTGTCCTTGGTTAAATCCCAATGCTGATTCAAATGCAACTCGGAAGTTGTCTCTGTATGACACATTTCATGAGGGTAATTCCAAAAAGGACGTGGAAGTGCTACGGCGTACACGACATGTGAAGCAACTGGCAGGCTTGGTTAAACCTGAAGTTGCTGAGCAGCTCCACCTGTTGCATTATGAAGCCCTCACTAAAAATCATAACGTCCACTTCATGTGTTGGATGGTGATTAAGAATAAAGACAGTTCTGTTCCGGTCTACACGGTGTCGTCCTCGTGTGTGTGTTTCTCAATATAGTTATTTGGACATAACATAACATGGTGGCAGCAAGTGAGATCTAAAACGACCCATAGTGATTAAAAACAGTGTTTTTATCTTCCGCTAGTCAGCAGTGGAAACGACTGTCGTCTTGAGGTCAGTGACACCGGATTTCAGTGAACCGAGCAATTCACCTCCTCAACGACCCCGCTCAAACGCACATGGTCGGCGACGGATTGTGAGACTGTGGTGTTGGAATGTCGAGCAACAAAACGAGCGCAAAGTGCAAATCGCAAGTAAGCTTCTACATGTGACAATATCAGGTCTAGTGATCGTGTTGGAAGTTGTGGTAAATAATTGCATCGCGTCAGTGACAGTGTGCAGTTTATCGCCCGCCAAATCATGTCGGAATCAAACCCAGCAGCAAGCGTGCAGTACGTGCACTCAAACGATCTAGCCGGTATCAAGTTGCCCTCATTCAACTGGGACAGTGACGATTTGCCTCATCAGTTTCGCTCATTCAAGCGTTATTGTGAACTGTTGTTGTCGACTCCTACGTACAGTAACAAAACAGGTCACGAAATTGTTAACTACATCCTACTGTGGTTGGGACCCAATGCTTTAGAAGTCTACGACAACTGGTCTCATCTGACAGTAGAGCAGAAGAAAACGCCAGAGTCAGTGTGGCAGGCATTCCAAGACTATTTTGAGCCCAAGGCTAACTATAGACTTGCCCGTTTTCAATTTCGCGACATTCGTCAACAGTCAGCTGAGCCCATTGACACCTTTACAACTCGTCTTAAGGTGCAAGCACGGAAGTGTAAATTCGAGGCTGCTCTCGAGGACATGCTAATCGACCAAATCATTATTGGCACTGTGCACAACCCCGTTCGTAAAAAGCTACTAGACCACGATCCCGAAAAGTTGACACTTGACAAAGTTCTTGACTGTGCTCGAACATACGAGGCCACACAACAACAACTCAATCAGTTTGGGCAGGCTACGAAGGTGGATAGCATCCATCAAAAGCGAAATAACCAAAGGAAAGGACCGATTCCACATGCTGAATCGACCTCAAGGAAAACATGCCACTTTTGTGGTGGGACTAGACACCGTCGGGAGGAATGTCCCGCTCGCGACCAGAAATGCAATAAATGCTTAAAAGTTGGTCATTAGGGAAAAGTTTGTCGCAGTACTGCTGCACACAGTTCTACGCAAGGACATCGCAGTGGCTCAATAAAGTACAGTACTTCAAAGTATAACAAACAGAAGCAGAAGCCTGATGTACACTCTGTTTGTGTTGAGAATCAGGATGAACCTCAGTTTGAACAGTGCACATTCGACACTCTCTCCATTTCAACAGTAAGCCGGGACAAAGCATTTGCAATCTTGTGCATTGAGGCATACCCCAACAAGAAGACAAATCTACGAGGTAAAGTGGATACAGGTGCTCAAGGGAATATCCTGCCTCTGCGAACGTTCCGCAATATATACCCATCGCATGTAAATGAAGATGGACTGCCCAACAACCTTAGTTAAAAGTGACGCCAAACTCACTGCATACAATGGCACTCCGATTCGTCAGTACGGTACACTTACCATCCCGTGTCGTTACGCGGACAGCCAGTGGCAAGCAACAAAATTTTATGTAACTGACACACCAGGTCCTGTAATTTTTGGATTGGAAACTTGCGAAGCTCTCAGTCTGGTGACCATGAACTGTACCATATCTCTCCAGACTGACACTGCCAACCTTAGAAAGCTGAGTGACGTCAAGTCCATGTACCCTGACCGATTCACAGGCTTGGGTAAATTCAAAGGAGAGCATTCACTAATCCTCAAGGAGGATGCTTGTCCTGTAATCCATGTGCCAAGAAGAGCTCCAATCCAGCTCCAATCTCAAATCCGCTCTGAGCTTGACAGAATGCTGGACCTAGATGTCATCCGCCCAGTGAGTGAACCTACAGACTGGGTCTCGAGCATAACATATGTTCAAAAACCAAACGGGTCTCTCCGCATTTGTTTGGATCCGAAAGACATCAATAAGGCGCTAAAGAGGGGTCAGCACCGCACCCCCACACTTGAAGAGGTCACACACAGACTCAAGGGCGCCAAAGTGTTTAGCAAACTGGATGCCAAGTCCGGCTATTGGAGCGTGCAGTTAGATGATGCCAGTCAACACCTCACTACGTTCAACAGTCCATTTGGAAGGTTCTGTTTCCAAAGGCTCCCATTTGGCTTGAAAACTAGCCAAGACGTCTTCCAAAAGGCAATGGATCAGATACTCGACGGATATCCTGCCTGGCGTCATATCCATTGCAGATGACATCACTGTGTTCGGTGTTGACCAAGCTGATCACAACCGCAATCTCCATCAGTTGATGGAACGTGCTCGCAAATGTGGTCTTGTCTTCAATGCAGAGAAATGTAAAATCAACCAAGACGAAGTATGCTTCTTTGGCAACATCTACGGGGAGTCAGGGGTCAAGCCTGATCCAAGCAAAGTGCAGGCTATCATCGACCTAAAGCCCCCAGCAAACGTCTCAGAACTCCAGTCATTCCTTGGAATGGTCACATACCTTGCTCCGTATATCCCTAAGCTGAGTAACGTTACAGGACCATTGAGACAGCTACTACAGAAGGACTCTGAATTCCAGTGGCATCCAGAGCATCAAGCAGTTTTCAGCCAACTCAAACAGCTCATTAGTAGAGCTGGATTGCTCTCATACTTTGATCCAACCAAGCCAGCTGTATTGCAAGTTGATGCGAGTCAAGAAGCCCTCGGCGCCGCACTCATTCAAGATGGTCACCCAATCTCGTTTGCCTCAAAAAGTTTGTCTGACACCGAAAAGCGGTACGCAAACATAGAAAGAGAGCTACTTGCATGTGTATTTGGAGCAGAACGCTTTCACACATATTTGTACGGCAAACCATTTACCATCGAGTCAGATCACCGTCCACTGGAGATGATCTCAGCCAAAGCACTCACATCTGCCCCAGCCCGTCTGCAGCGTATGCTGTTGAGGTTGCAACGCTATGACTACGAGATAAAATACAGACCTGGCAAAGAGATGATTCTAGCGGACAGCCTTTCTCGACTCCCAAAGTCTAGTGCTGATGAGCACATTGAACTGAATATTAAGGTATGCTTCGTTCAATTCAGCAACAGACGACTCGATGAGCTTCGTGAAGCAATAACAAATGACGAGACACTCAATCGCCTGTCAAAATACATTATCCAAGGATTTCCCGGACGCCAAAGAGACGTCCACCACAGCATTCATCCTTATTGGCCTTTCCGAGACGAACTAAGCATTGAAAATGGTCTCATTCTGAAGGGAAGTCAACTGCTGATCCCAGAGATCCTCCATGACCAATATCTAACTGACATCCACACTGGTCACCAAGGGATTATCCGCTGTCAGATGCGCGCTAGAGGTAGCGTGTACTGGCCCGGGATCAACTCTGACATCGAGGGCATAATATCACAATGTGCCATTTGTCAAAAGCACCAGGCATCGCAGAGTAAAGAGCCAATGGAACCCGTTATTACAACCGTTCCACCATATCCCTGGCATACAATTGGCTCAGATCTCTTCACACTGAATGATGAGAACTATCTCATCATAGCAGACTACCACTCGAAATACCCCGTTTGTTGAATGCCTTGGACGTGACACTTCCAGCCGTCACGTAGCTGCTATTACCAGTCATGTATTTTCAATGTTTGGTTGTCCAGACACCATCATCTCGGACAACGGTCCACAGTTTATAGGCAGTGCTTACCAGGCAATGACAAACAACTATGGAATAGCTCATGTCACCAGCTCCCCTCACCATCCTCGTTCACACGGTTTTATTGAACGCATGGTCCGGAGCATGAAAGCCCTCATTAAGAAGTCACCTGAGGAAACCGACAAAGCTATTCTTGTGTATCGAACAACCCCTTTAGGCCCTAAAATCCCCTCACCAGCTGAACTCATTTTCCAAAGGAAAATTAACTTCAACCTACCAGTCTACCATCAAGGCAACGCCCATGACATAACTGCAGCTAGACAGCTAGCCCATCAGAAATCTGAAATGCGTTACAACAGCCAGAGCAAAACCCTTGATGAGCTTGACATCAACCAGCCCGTTTACTACCAGGATGTGGCACGTAAAAACTGGCTCCCCGGTAAGGTTATTGGAATTGGCCCCGAACCACGTTCCTACACAGTGCTATGCCGCACGACAGGTCGCCCTCTAAAACGCAACAGAATATTGCTACGACCTCGACCCATAGCCACTGACACTTACACAAGCCCAACTCCGTCACCACCAGCTGCACCCATAGTTGCCCCACCTACTCTACAGCCAACACAGGATAGCCCCGTACCTGATCCCATCTCCACACCTTCTAGTAAAGTGAATCACAACGCAACAGTCTCCTCACCTGCGATACAGAAAAGTGGAAATACTACAATACCTACACCACGTCCCAAGCGAAATGTCATGCCTCCACGTCGTCTCATAGAAGATATTTAATCTAAATACATATTCATATTGTAGCAGAACCAGATAGTATTGTTTTGTATGAATGTCAACTTGGGACTAGACTTAAATTGTATGTCATTTTATTGTTACAGGCAGACAGCTACCTTTTTGTTTGTGACTGCAGACAAGCAACTAACATAATGTCTGTCATTGATGATTTCTTAAAAGAAGGGGGATGTTGCATTATGAAGCCCTCACTAAAAATCATAACGTCCACTTCATGTGTTGGATGGTGATTAAGAATAAAGACAGTTCTGTTCCGGTCTACACGGTGTCGTCCTCGTGTGTGTGTTTCTCAATATAGTTATTTGGACATAACATAACACCACCGTTCCCTGGTCTCTAATCGCTAATTCCTTAATACCATGTCACCATCCACTGATATATTTGCCTTCAGGAACATTATTGATGCCATTAATCTTGCTAATAACAGTACAAAAATGAATAGAGAACTTGGTCATGACTTAGTAATGGACCTCATGGGAAGTCTGTGTGTTAGTAAGTTTATATTATCGCCTTATATGGCTTGACCATCTGTACATTTTAGAGAAAGAATATGTCTCAGCCAAATATGATTATTTTTGACTCCTTGACCTTCTTTCTAATCTTTGACTATGATTGTTCAGCATCTTTCATGGCACAACCGTCAAGGCAGCCACAGCCCCCAATGCCTCAACAGCCTCAACATCCAATGTCTCAACAGCCTCAACAGCCACTGTCTTATACTAGAATTTCTTGCTTATCCGCGCTCCTTCGTTCGTTGCTGCCTGTGGTTGCTTGAGTGGGAACTAAGCAGACAAATAACAAAGAGTCCTGGAGTAGAGTTCTTATTGGGTTTATTTAAGTTTCAACAAACGAAGCTCCCTGGAATCTCGGTCTGAATCTTGTCCCTGACTAGATGATCTCTCTTAATTCATATCCGCAGGCTGGTTATATCGTGCTCCGGGAGTTCGATTCCCCTGAGGACTTGGCGGGCCATTGGCGGGCCATATCGTGCTGATAATGAATGGGGGAAATAGCTAGACATAGTATTATAACATCCTCCCCAACCATAATTAATTTGAACTTCCACTGTTCAATAAATTTAGAATTTACCCTTGAATTTTGAAAATTGTCTTTGTGAAACTAATTGAAGGTTGATGAAATGGAATTTGGAATAAAAGTTATAGAGTAAAGGGACAGCACGCCATGAGCCCAATATTATTTGATTTTTAATTTAGAATGATCCCAGAGTAGCTTGGACATGCGCCAATACTGTTTTATTATGGACATTGGCACATGTCCATAATAATAATAGATAATTATATGAGGTTACAATAATTTTACAAATGTTCTAATTTTGCTAGCCTAAATGGTATTAAAATGGATATATTACAATAAAATGGAAAGTATTAAAATATAGAATAATCTAGCCGTTATGACATTAAATACATTTTCATAGCATTACTCCGCACTAAAACCACATGGGAAAAAGCGATGAGCCTATACTTGACAATTGTGAAATGGTGAAAAGAAACTATTGTAGCTAATTCAATTATTAATTTTGAAAGTATTTAACTAATGTCATGATAATTAAATATACAAGAACGATAGACTAATGTCATGGAAGTTATTTGTAATTCATGGATTTATTTCCATGTTTCTTTGAGATGAAATCAAAGATCTTGTTATAATAAGATACCCGACTCGGACGTTTCTGTTGTGAAGCTCCCCAGATAGCACAACGCTGGTGGGCCACCGGCGGGCCATCGGCGGCTGTGCCGTCGGCCCGTCGGTAGAAAGACAAAAAAATATTTTTTTCTTCATAATAACTCTCATTCGATGCTGCTCCAATCTTAAGGTACCGGGCGAAACAGGACTGCTGTATATCGTCCATCCAACAAGAAATTCCCCAAGCGATCTTTCTCATCAGAAACGTCTACAACAACGACTGCCATACTAAGTTTGAACATGATGACAATATTAGATATTTGATAGAGCTGGTGGCTGGTTTTCTTGCTTGGCTGTTTACATGAAGCCCACCGTTGGCGTGACCAGCTGATAGCCGTCGGCCCGCCGTCGGCAAGCCGCTCATAGTGGCAAGCCGACGGGCCGACAGTGGCCCACCGATAACTCATCAAGTATTTAGAAATGCCTCAAACTAATATACAAAGAAGAACAGCAGCATTATATTTCAATTAGTTTATTAAGAAAACAAAATTTCTTCCTCAGAAGACAAATCGTTATAATCAATAAGTGCGGCAAGTCTTGTCATCTGTTGCTCCTTATTCAGTTCTTTTTCTGAAATCAAGAAGCCATGAAGAATTTAATTAACTATAATTATATTTATATACAATTTTTTCACCGAAAGAATTAAGTCACCAATCACACAGGAAAATAGCAACATGAGGCTGGCGAATGATTTGGATGACTAGGCCAAGATATTAATTATATTACTTCATAAAAGAAATTAATTTACATGTGAGGAATTCTTTTCTTAAACAACATGATATCACTTGCCGTCTTTCTGTTGGAACAGCATCTTTTGCCCGCCATCCCTGTCACCTGCATCCTTAAGCTACAGACAAATACCAGCCTCCATCTGGGGTTCCGTGAGGAGGTTCGTTTTCCCAGCTTCTGTAAAAATAAATCCCTACAAGTATAGAAAGTTGCTAAAAAATACAGAATACAAACAGCATGTACATCAACATTCACTAAATGAAATTATCTAATTAATTAAACATGAAAAAACCCCAAAAATGTAATATGTGGTATAAATTTACTACCTAGAATAACAGCAGTGAGTTCCAGCTTGCCCAGAACCAGCTTGGGGGCCTACCGGACCAGTTAAACTGCCTGGCCAGGTTTGCTATGAATAGAAAACCCATCATTCTGTGGATCACCTCTTTGGCGGAATATCCACCCAGGGTTGAGAGATAAGTAAATATATGACGTAAATCAATATCAACATACCATATATGCTACATATTCTGTTTATGTAATGTTGTATGTAATGGAAATTATGATTAAATGTGAAATGCTAAGCTAGAATAGTTGCAAACAGAAACTTCTTCTAGTCTGTGTAAACATATATATTATACAAATTTACCTTTCGAAGGGGTCCACAGGCATATTTATGTCAGCATCTACTGTACTGTGCAGAGCAGGCATGCTCACTCTGGCAAGACAACAACAATGCCCCAGTTAACCAATTCAGTTCCTGACATTGATAATAATGCTACATAGATATATATTGTAACCAGTACAATTATTGGCATTAATAATATTGTTTTTAAAACATATCCATCATTTATATGCTAACAAGTTTACCTGGAAGGTGTACCAGCTGATTTTCTGCTTGTTGTGTCTGCAAGAATAATTGCAAACAGAATAAATGCAAAGGCGCATAATTTTAAATCAACAATTCAACACAACAATAGAAACCATCATAGAAATGTGTTACTAGCGATTATGATGATTACCAAGTAAAAAAGTTACATGTGGAATCATTTTGTTTTGGTCAAGGCTGCTTGGGAAGTATATCTGTAGAAACATTTATCAGAGGCATATTAATCTAACTTTTTTTAGTAACTTGATATCCCTTTTCTAATGTTACACAAAGCAAATAAATGCATATTTAATGTTACCATGGAAGAAGAGGTAACTTATAGAGACTTCTGATATAGCCAACACCTCCTTATTCTGTGAGGCCTTGATACTGTCTCCCTCCAAATCACTGTTGAAAATATCATTAAGGTACTATTTACTGCATGTGGGTTTGATCTCACATGTTGAACACAAAAAAAAAACTGTGGTACAGGTGAGATTCCTACATGTCAGATTGCAGTTCCTGGGCTGGCTCTGCTTCTTCCTCTTCATCAGACATATTCTTGGAAGAATGCGACCTGTATTTGTGGAAATATTTCACTTTTTATAACACATTTTTGTGTTATTTGGAATGTCAGAGGCAATAAGTTCCAAATATGTGTATCATTATAATGTCAATATTTACCCTGTATAATATTTTTGTGACCAAAATTGCCCAGAGGGAAGGAATCGCCTGATATTCATGAAACTCACTTTTTTCTGACTCTGCTCTCTGCGTCAGTTGTTTCTAAATCGGTGGTGGGATATCCCTCTACCCTTCTAAGTTCTAGTTCCACATTTCTGCCTGGCTTTGTAATTGTATGCGCTTAGATCCAACTCGGGTCAATTTCATGAAAAAAAACAACCAAATACAAAGAAATGCGATGAATACTAGATGTTTTCATACCCCATGTATTATCTTAATGCGTATTTAAAATGGATAAAAGTACCGGCAACTCACCTAACACAGCCTGTGACAGCTTCTGCTGACTGCTCCTTTATGTGAAGTCAGGTAGCTATAGTTGTGCGAGCAGGGAGAGTTCCTTATGGGAGCCAGACATGGCCTCGGCCCTGTGTTATGGCGGTTTCACTGGCTCCCATACCTTCATAGGTGTTATTCTACGCAAATATTTACAGCTGGGTATACCTCACTTTTAGTAGTAGCTAATTTCACATCACGATGGGGGGGGGGGGGGGGGGTTGTCATCAATTTTCATAACTTACATAACAACCAGCTTATTGTACATGACTGATAGGGGTTTTTGCAATGGTTTTCAAGAAATAGCTTGTACTAATATGTTTCCGTTGTTTCACGCGGATGATATGGTGAAAGATACTCGGACGCTCCGCGTCCTCGTGTTCGTTCCCCATATCACCCACGTGACCATGCGATAACCAACACACATAGCAGATGACATGGATGCCTCTATAGGGTGTAGAAGGCTGTCCTGGGGCTATCTGAGATGCAAAATTTGAAAGATTGTGATTAAAAGTGTTTTCTACATCTACATTCTGCACAGGAACAATCCGTTATGACAACATCCAAGAGAGAGACAGTGTTTTATATCATACATAACGTTATGTCATACATATCACTCCGTTGTGGAAGCTTGAGATTGCCTATATCAAGTGAACAATGAATGCTCCCTAATGGGTCATAATGGTTGCTCCTCTCTGGGATTGTTCCTGTGTGAGCTGCTGTTGTCTATTTGTGCTAGTTAGGTCTTGTTGTATATATCTATATTACCGTCCAACAGTGGCTAATCCTCTCCTTGTCTCATTATTACGGAGTGTAAATACCCTATTAAAATTGACTTGTGTCTGTTTTTAATTTATTTGGGATATAAAAGAGATGACTAGAATTCCCACTAGTCAAGCATACGATATTAATACACTTGTGTATGATGGTCGATGTTTTGTCTGAAACTGGCTAGAATACTTTAGTCTACCTCTACATAAGGTTACAAGTTAACACATCATAATTGAATGTACTGGCCAATACTATGATATTATTGGTAGTAGTATAGAGACTGGGGGTACGAGCACAGCTTCCAAAATGGACTCACATACAGCCAGCCTGTGGTGCGCTCGCACCCTCCCCTCATTTGGTACCATATGTTGCCAACCAGTTCTTCCAACCCCATATGGGTCAGGGCCACTAAAGAGAGTGTCAGCAATGTCAACAATCTACACCAGGACCCTGCGGAATAAGCTCCTCTTAAACGACTCACGCGCTCCAAAAGGTCCTCATACTTTGATTCCAAATCCCTCACCTCAATCTCAAGGTCCACCTTCTCCTCCCATATATGTTCCACATCTGCCCGCAGCTCGGCCACTTCATCGGTGCTCATTCTATACCTCAGCCTTCGTCTGTTCAACAGATCGACGCGCGCCCATAGGCCAGAGTGTCTACACCATTCTCAGCTATCCACCGCTTTGAGTCAAAGGGGGAGAGAGACACCTTGTTAATGTGGAGACCATATATTTTGTGGCAGTCACTCCTGAGCATGTTCATTCCGTGGCGAAACTGCTTTTGGGCAAACAGTGACTCCACGTACTCAGTGTGCCGTAGATGCTTCTTCACCACCACCTTCTTCACACCTTTTGCTTTTTAATCTCATCCCAGCTTGACATCAAGATGAAGTACATCTTAGGGCGCAGACCAACATACTCCTTGAAGGGCACGCCGGCACACTCATACTTCATCTTCCCCAGAACCTTCTTGTTCACACTGCTGTAGAGCCTACGGGAGGGATGAAAGTTACTAGTGTCAAAGAGATGCACATCTTCCTTCATGCCAGCATACACGTCAAGCGTGCGTATCTCCATTAGCAGCGAATCCGTATCTGTGTACAACAAGCCAAGGTTCTTCCCATATCTGGGCTTCATGGTATTGTAATAAAAGTCGTACATCAGGTGCTTGGAGAGGTCGAGCATACACATACCCAAATACACCGGGCGGTTCAGTACCAGGTGAGTCTTGTGCATGTGCAGAGCGGCCAGGTCATCATCAAACACCTGATGACGCGCGTAGGCGGGACTTGCGATAAGCCTACGCATTATTTCTTCTTCCGTAGAGCGCACAATCTTGATATTGACCCGCCTGCGGAGGTTCTCCATGGTCTTGCCGGACACAGAGTTGTTCATAAGCTTATACAGGTCCTTCTCAAAGTCGCTGGTGGCCACCTTACGCAGATCCGTATTCTTCCGAATGTAAGGCTCCATCCAGGGGCTCTGATCAAAGACTAGCGCTCGGTGGATCTTGGTAAGTCTCATCCCCAAAGACAGATACAGCTTGAGGTTTCTGTAGTGCACCACATACATCTCCTTATTCCGCAGGGTTGGCACCAGTTTTTCAACCTCACCCAAGGTGCCATCCAACTCGCCCAGGAGGTTCTTCTGATAGTTCGACAACCAGTCGTTCGTTTTCTACAAGAAGCCACTCCGGAGCCAGCGGGTAGTCGTTGTGCTCGTCATGAAGTGCAGTAGGATACTCCAAGTCAACCTCAATTATGTATCCAGTCTCGGCATCATCTGGGTGGTCCTGTATCTGTAGATCCTCCGGCCGAGCCACCCACTCAATACCCGCAGTTGGCAGAGGCTGACTCATAGCCCACCCATACAAATTGTTAGCATCAAGGTACTGGATGTAGCTCATTGGTTTATCCTGGTCAAAGTCATCCACGAGCGAAACACCTCAAACGCATCAGCCAGGAGCAGTACATCAGTCCGCAGGTACAGGTCGTGGTAGTCACCCATGTTCTTACAACCGAACACGCTCCAGACCTTTTGTGCGTGTACGTAGTCTTCAGCAGATATACCCTCCTCAGAGAGCTTGCTGTAGAACTCCTGGATCGGCGGCAGAGGGGAATCAAACTTATCCCAGCTGTCCATGAACTCATATGGGAAGACTCCCATGCGCAACAGCAACCGCCGCTTCATCTGGTCTGGCTCATATTCCGCCGTCACAGCAAAGGCATATGGGTTGTTAGCAGACACCAGCTTATCAAGCGAGGCCAGGAGGAACTGTGCGCTGTCAATGAAGCGCAACTGTCCAAGCGACAGGGAAATATATTTCTCCATGTTGTTGGGGATACAGTTGATGTTCCCCTCTACTCTGCTTATACCCTGCATCAAGAGATGGGAGTCATAGACCCGCAGGTTATATGGCAGTGATCGCGGACAAAGTCACAGCCCAGTTTTTTCTTGCACACGTGACAGTGGGTTGCAGCCTTATGTGCCCTTCTATCCTCCCGAGTCATCCGCATGGGGACAGGCGTGGACAGAACTGCTTTGACCTTTTGCTCCTCCTGCTGCAGAGCCTGTAAGAACTTCTCCACAGCATCGCTTCCTCTGTAAACCACAGGGAGTTTGGTCTTACCGTCACACCAAACAACCACATAGCCGTAGCCACAACCTTGGTGCTCCTGCGTTCTCTGCGTGTTGCTCTTACCAGGATCAAGCGCAGGACCCGGAAGCTTCACTGTGAGCGCCTCAAAGTCAGCATATATGACGCAGGGTGCAGCAAGCTGTTTCTGCCATTCTGGAAGGATAATATGTTCTTCCCTTCCTCAGGCATATCCACTCGCACAGCAGTTTGCCCTATACCCATGCACTCAGGCTTATGCGCCAAGAGCAGACCCTGTGTGGTATATCCATGCAGACATAGCTCACGGAAGAACTTGCGCTCTTTATGTTTGGTCTGGTCATACAGCAAGCGGTTCAGGTCTTTGATTTGCGTGTAATGAAACTTATCAATCAGCATGAAGTTTATACGAGTACCAGAGTGCTTACTGATGCGGTGTACAGTAGTAGTCTTCCCATCCCAGCCAAAAATGTTCAAGGCTAGGTTAGCATGCTTTTCTATCTTCTCAACATGTGACACTGCTGCTTATTACACAACACAGGCTCAACATACTCAGTGCTGCTGTCATCATCGGCGTGCTTGGAGAGTCTTACCTTAAGGGTAAACTGACACTTGATTCCACCTAGCTGTTCCAGCTCACCAGTCAAAACTTTATGCATCTTCCGACGCATGCCCTTAAAGAACATCATAAGGTCCGAGCCAATGGGGGTAAGACTCAGGAACATTTATCACCCATCCACGCAAATAGTTTTTAACAGCCCACTTAGTCTTCTTGAACTCAAGACGCGCTGTGGGGACTGGGGACTGGGTTGCAGGGAAAGGTCTGCGTGGGGCAGGGACTAGTCTGCGTTGGGCAGCAGTGGGGACAGGGGTGTGAGCCACCCTAGCCCTGAATCTAGCCAACATCTCCTTGTATGTATGGTCATATTCATTACGCCCTTGGAGTGCTTTGAGTGCAACCTTAGAGCGTGGATAAGGAGGCTTAAAATTGTTTTGGGCTTCACGTGCT
>CM067356.1:41890744-41946222 GCA_034190875.2 Urechis unicinctus | reverse complement strand
TTGCCTTTATGCCAGATGAATGAGGCTAGCCCCATTCATAGATATTGCGTACATCATACAATACCAGGCAGCTGCTCTTTACAATTCACACAGACCTGGGTCGTGCTTTACGATGGAATATGTAAACCAGAAAGGGTGCAATTGATTTTGGCTAATATCTAACACTTAAAATAATGCAGCTGCTGTCATATTCATTATATATCTTACATATTATAGGAATGGACACTCAAAAATATATTTGTACATACAACATTTGAAATAGATCGTCCCTCAGCGATTCACACGATAGCTATAAATCAGCCCTTTGATGCAGATATTATTGCCGGTATATAACCCACCGAATGAACGGGATGTGTAAATGGTCAATAGGGTAATACACGTGCGTTGGACCATAATGTGACATAAACAATGCCGCTTTTTAGCAGGAGGTTGATTTTTCTGATTACTTTAGCTGAAAGGTATGACATTGACGAATTTTCCGAATATCAATCACATTAGTTTTCTAAATGTGAAGACATATATGAACGAAGATTACGAATTTTCAACATTTACACATTCATTATTTGTGCCGTTCACGACTCAAACTAAAGGGTCTTTCAGAGTATTCTGTGGTCATTTTCAGTTGTGGTTTATTCCAGCATTACCTCTGTCCATGTGGTTGTATATTGAAGCCTTTCATTTATGAATCTATGCTTACTTCTTAGCATAACTCTTTTTGTATTTACCTCAAGTCTTGCAATTTACATGAATACTATGCCCTTGGCTATGTCGCAACATTCGTTTTTAATTGGTCGGAGCAGTTCCCCGACGTCAACATGTTAGGAAGTAGTGGACTAATCTCTGGTGATTCCTTTATTAAGCTGTCTGAGAGCTTAATGCCAATATTTGTAATTTCAGCTGAAGACTACAATCATGCGATACATGGAATGTAACTACACTAATAAGATAGGCGTTAGATGCAAATCGTCATATGATTTCCGTTAACCTTGCAAAGAGCAAGCTTCTGACAAGCGTTGTCACCACGTATAGCAATAGGAGTGGTTCAGCAGAACATTAGAGCATCTGAGAATATATGACAGCGGTATGTGAAGACTTTTACGACTTAACGGTACATGAAGGGATAACTTGGAACAAAGCGAAATCTATTGTACAATAACAACCGGAGAGCAGCGTATTATTCCTTGCTTTGTCCGGTTCAGAAACCTCGCTTAAGTAGCAGCTTGTAAATGGTTTCTCGTTTGCCTTAGGCAAAGTATAGGCAGAGGAGAAATTGTGGGTTGCGCTTTTCAGGATGATTCTTCCGTCTCGATAATAGTTTACATTACCGATTGCAATCACATCAGCAAAATACGGGTACCAAAATGCAAAGGATTATTGATTTTTCATCGTTCCAAGAATATACAATTGGAACCTGTATTCGCTCGTTTGAATCGGCTTATGGTCATTCCTTCAATGATAAGTTGGAGAGCTGTAGCCGATATCACGTTCTGCATGATCTGATCCATTACCAGCAGGTCTGACCAGCATTTTTACTCTGAATGGAAAGAGTGGATAAAACCCCGTAGATAGCCGGCATCAATGTCCTCCTCACCTTATCTCGCCTTTTCATGCTGTCTGTACGGATGCACGGATCGAGACTGCGTGATCAATCAATTATCGGGAGAAACTCAGAAACACTAGGTGCGTGATGCTTAAACATCTCAATGGACATGAAGTGGAGCGGCAGCGTAGTAGCCTGGTAACAAGGCATAAAACTTTTCTTCCTTAAAGTACTTTCGAATGTATTCAACAGCTTTGAGACGATTGGTTAAATAAAGAAATGTTTAGCGTCTTAGCTGTAATACTGTAAAACATTGAATTACCATTCGGTAAGCTAATACCTTCTATCACATTTGTTTCATAGTTCATGAAATATGACGATGTTCTGTGGTCAGTGATAAACCTGTCTCTGAAATATTCGTAGATAATGTTGCATCGACACATTTATGCTGAAGCTGCTTGTATGTGATAAAAAAGGTCAGATCCAGCAAATATCTGGAGTGAGCTTCGATGGCTCCTTGACAATCTTAGTGGATCTCCTTCATGCACAAAAACAAGACCCTTGATATGGCCAAGTGGCCCTACCTAACGCTGTGCTAGAACTGAAAAAAATTATGTTTGTGTTGTCAATCAAATAATTGTAGTGGAAACGTGTGATCCGTGGGCGGATATGTGCATACAATGCCACATTGTGCCCGAGTTTCGCATAATTCTTTTTATTTTAGTTTCTCCGTCTATTGGATAAAATACCACCGATATGATGATGCAGAGGTTCAATGTGTTAGTAAAACGTATAATAAAGATCTACCTTGACTTACTTATGCCTAACTCTCCTTATGTTGGTATACTACTGCTATCAATACCCATTCCTCTTATATATTTTACATTCCATACCTGTATACAGAGCAAATGTTCAAAATCGATGTCTTCTTTGAGTAGCATATGCCCGGTCATTTGACAGCACAAGTTCGTTTTCATCACGCTAGCAGATGCTAGAGGCAAGCAATGCGATCGCCCAAATCATTATGAATTTATATTGTCTTGTGCTAAAATGAAATGTAATTCACTTACAATCGAATATCTTAACGTCTGGGAATTTAGAATTCTCATGTATGATTTATTGTGTGTGTCATGCCATTCTGTTTTACGTGCGCCTCTAACCGTCTTATCAATTAGTTTATGAGATTTTTTTCATATATGATTTTATTTTCTGGAATCAGGCACTACAAATTACCGCTGCATTAAGCAGGATTCGGATGCTGCGATACAAGGTGCTCGCAGTTTTTTATGGAACATGTGGGGAAATGCCAGCTAATGCGTTTCACGTCCTCATCTTCTCGTCTTTGTTTTTTTCGAAAATGTAAGTGTTCTTGTTGCTGGGGTTATACATAACTATAGCAGCGTTGCAGTGGTTGGCATGTCATGGCTTGAATGAGTCACGATGCAAGATTGTGTGTGTCAAATATGTTTGCTGAATCAGAAAATTCTATAATTGCTGCAAAACTCGGTTAAAAGAGGATCCAATACACATGTCTCACTGCCTCATAGTAGCAATCTTAAGATAATTCGTGACATGTTGAGGCGTGATTGTGCAACGTTTCATGGTATGTAGCTCATAAAGCTTCGCTGTTCATATTCTGACGAAGTGGTGCCTGTGGTCGTTCATTTCTCTGGTTCGTGATAATACCAGGAAACTCGGGAATAAGTATTTTCTAAATGGTTGTTTAACAATAAATGTTATACACAGGCTGTATGTCAAAAGTATCAAAGCCTGAAGCACTTTGCTCACTTGCTTTCGATGGGATGACTTTACGATAAAGCATTTGCACGGGTGGTATATCAACTGAAACAATGCACATCAATAAATATTCACATGGGATTGAAAATTGACCATGCGTCACTGATACTGTAAAATTATACATTTATTCAACACTAAAAGACCTCTTCATGCATAATTGTGCTTAAAAGCTGTTATAATAATATATTCATATATTATAGTAAACCTCTGATGCACTGAATTATATCTATACCAGGTGAATCCATAGATGCATCAAATGCTTCTCGTTTTTGTGCACGTGGCGTGATTAAACCAAAATGCTTTTTGGCACTGATTCGTCATCTCCATGTGTGTTAAAAACACATCGCCTTCTTACAGGATGTTTCATATTGCCATGCTCGCCCCATTATTGTATGGCGCTAGCTCACCGAATCGCTAATGGGATTATATCTTCACCATAGTGCTCTTCAAATGACGCCGTGGTGCATCGAAGAATCGTATACCTCTCAGACATTTCCGTCGTTATCAGTACATCATGCTCCCTCTTGATGCATCCCTCAATCAAACTGATATACATTTATAGCGAGCAATGATACTCTCGTTGGGTAGATATGCGTCATTTTGTAAATTCTAAAAGTACATAGAATTAACAGAAATTTGTTATAATTTAAATGCAAATATAAGATTTGGTTTAAGTATTCTCCATGACGTAAAAATTAAATAATAGCATGATGGCATTTGATGGAGGTTATTCGTCCTTTTTAGATAATATGTAGTGCTCGATGTTGTATTAAAGCTAATTTTATCCTCTTAGCGAATCAGGTATGTCCTTATGCTAACATGACAGAAACCTATGAGTAATGTTATATCCTATGCGTCGTATGTATCATTACATATGTCATTCGTCAATTCATGCATTCAATAAAGACATACAATATATACTGAGTAGGTTATGAGCGGAGTTGTATGAAAAACTAGAGATTTTTATGAAGATACCGGAAAACTTTAAATGATTTGTTACCCCTTGAACAAATTGTTAACACCCATTCTATTCGTTCAAACGTTGATAAAACGCGACGGACATATTGAGCTACGAAATAAATCTGGCTGGGCATTCTTCTCTGAATTGCGATCCTATAAGTGCCTGTTTTGCTAAATGGGGGCAAATTTAGGACTGTTTGGTCAATAACGAATGCAAATATTAAACTTGTCGTATTTTGTATCAAGCCCATTGGGTTATAACTCGGTTGGCAAGCAACGCTACCACAGCAAACAGCACGACCATTTCCACCCCCGAAAACACATGCACATACGCTTTCATTGGCAAAACAAACCCTCCTCAACATCAGCATGCATCGATTTTGTTTGAAAAGTTGTCCTCGTTGTACCACAGTGTTTTTTAAATACTTATTCGTATCCCACCTTGACAAGGTCGTGCGCGCAAAAATAATGATCAAGCAGTAGTTTGTAAACTGTGAAAATTGAGTTTGTAATTGATTGGTCCATACTTGGTGTTTGTGTATTACCCACTTCACACCTAATTCAGCAACATATTACCCTGTTAAAGGTTTGGTCAGTGGTTGTGTTTTCATGGTCAAGAGAACCATAATTGGCTTTGGTTTACCGCTTAGCACGTCACCTTTTATTAACATCCAAGAGGACAGTCATAAACAATTAAATGCATCTCACGTTGCCTGAATTAGGTGAGTTACAATATCATAGGGTAAAACCTGAACATTCTTGCCCAATTTCAGAACAGATCCTGAAGACATTCTTCTTTGTTGCGCAATTGAATACATGGCTATAAAGGGAGACATAATCGCTGATTACATCGAGTTTGAACTAGTAGGGAAACCCCACTGATGTTCTCGGAATGATAGCAGTAGATTGCTTTTGAGTGTATCATCATGGTTAATGCGTTTTGGCAAAATCGGAGGTTTCAAAAATCACATTTTACAGATTATTCAATTCAATACAATTATATGTTATCCCATTCTCACATTAACATAAAGTGACACTAGGGTAATAGTTGACCACTGTAGTGAAATAAACATTGCTGCACACAGCAGGAGGTTTAGGTACGAATTTTCTGAATATCAAATGCATTGGTTTGCTCAATCTGAAGACATATATGAATGAAGAATAAGAATATTTTAACTTTGTTTTGCATTCGTTACTCGGATATGTGTCGTTCTTAATTAAGGCAAACGGGTCTGCGATCATTCGTGTTGCGCGAATTATATTCCAGCATTATCTTTGTCCATGTTGTTGTATATTGAAACCTTTGATTTGTGAATCCATGCTTACTTATTAGCATAACGCTTATTGTAATTAACATGAATGCTTTGTCCTTTGTTTTTATTTGTAGGCACACTGTTGATGAGGTTACCACGATCATAATGCCTCTACGCACGTATTGTGGAACGTACCTTAAATGCTTTTTAGTTGTTGGTTGATCAGCTTAAAGCAACCTACCATTGTAAAGCCCTTAAAATAAGCAAAATGCTTTTCATTTATTTATATTCAAACCGAAACTTCTCATGTCGAATGTCATTATCACTCACAAGCTGTGGTGGCTGTAGCAAAGAGAACGTTTTCGTCTCTTTCATCTATTGCATTGAATTGTATTTGTTAAGATTGGGGAGCCACTTCAGGTTTTATTAGATTTGTGTTATTAGATGGTATACATCTTCGTATGATTGATTCACGTTGTTCTATTAAATGATAAGTTTCTCTGTATGATTGCGTTCTCTTAGGCGAAAAGCAATATGCAAAAGTTTCTGAAGAGTTTGGCCTCGCATTGTATCCATGTCATTTAAGGCGTCATCCATTGAAGGAAACTTTTTGTTCCTCGTAGATATGTTCGTCTCAATAAACTTCATGTTCGCGCTGCTTACATGAATCAATATTGTGTCTTGCCTTCTTCATAAGAATCATCACTTGTACCATTTTTACACGTCAACTGAAATGACGGATTACAAGGACTGATGTTACATTCAAACCTGTTATTGATATGAGCACTAATCATTGTGCATAGCCTTTTGACAGCGTGGCTTGTTTCTCTCCTGGCATGAATATTGATTATTCCCTAATCCCACCGGTAATCATCGAGAGGCTTCGGCGATTCTGAACGTCGTTTGATATTGACGATGGTAAGCTTTCTATGGATCCATTACAAATCTGCGTGCAGACGATGTACGACCAAAATCTATGAACGTAAAACCAAATAGATGACGCGGTTTAAGTTGTATTTATCCAGCACCACCTGCTACGCGAGGAGCAAATGGTTCATGCCTCGTCATGATAGCTTGCTGTTTTGCTGTCCTGATGTGCGACACTTCGTATAATGCTACATCACAATTAATTAGAAAGTGCGATTAAGGGATGCATATTTCATTTGACAACGACATTATAATGTGTTCACGGCGACGATGATATTGATTTCGGGGTTGGGGCATGGTTAATTGCAACGAGGCGTCGAAAACAGCCTAGCGTTTCATATATGCAATGGTGTTTTTATCTGGGAATATTTCGTTAAATATTACCCCCTAGTTTTTAATATAGTTATCTCAATATATGAAGCACCTAAGCACCGTCATAGCTAACGCAAAGCGGAGATGGATAGGCCTCGAAGGAGTGTTTGGCTCCCCAATACTGACAGGTGTTTAGAATGCGACAGCGCATTCCATGCAGAAGAATAAATATGTTCCTGCATGCAAAGAATGCTAGTTGATGCAAGTTGTGTCGGCGCCGGTCCGGTCAGACAAAGATTAATTACCATGCGCTACAAGCATTACAGGACCTCATTGCCTCACAGTAACCCTTCTTATATTATGGCGTTTTATTGACGGCAACATCCCACCAAATCTGACGGTATATATGATCTCGTGTGGATAAAAGACCTCTAGAGAGTATTTCTCAGATTGTATTCCAATGATTTGCTACAAGTACCGGCGTAATGTTTAGGCAAGCATCTGATGGTCTTAAACTGAAGGCATGAAATAGTCTATATTAACGTAGGTTTGTGTGAGGCGCTGACATCTCTGATAGGACTGACTTATCTGATCGCTTGATGTGACAGGACGGCATGGTCTTGTGCTGAACTCATAATTCAAGCTTGGAACAAAGCCAACCAAAAATACGGACATAACTAAGTCAAGTTCATCTTCAGATAACAAAACTAATGTAGGCAGCTGAGACGTTGTTGTTGATGATGATGATGATGATGATGATGATAATGACGATGATGATGATGATGATGGATATTTGACAGATATTTTGCGGATGATGCCAATGAGGATGTCGATTGCCATGACAGTTGTGATTAAGATGATGATGATATTTATGACGATGATGACGTTTTTTTGGTGAAGTTGATACAATGACGGCGATGAAGGTCATGGTAACGATGAAGTGTTAGTGACTTGAGTTTCTTCTTATTAATCGTTTATGATATGTTTGGTGGTTTTTTTGCTTTTGATACGTTGACGATATTGCAACGAACTACATTAGGGAAGGAATAGAATATATCCGATAATCAGATACCAATTGAAACTTAGTTTATCTCAACATTTAGTTTCAATGCAAGCCAATTAGAAAAGATTAGCTGGCAACTAAGTATCAATGATGGATAGTCTAACATAACACATCATTGTACGAACCAATGACGCGTGGATGATGAATATGCGAAAGTTGTTCACATTGGTGTATTTTTTGTATGCAATATTTTGCTTTTCATCCCTGACCCAGACTCCGTCCGTATCAGCAAGGCATTGAGTGTTAATGCTCGTAACAACGTATAATGTTAAGTTGACATGAGGTATTCACATCATTCAATCTATCTGGTACAAAACCTCCTCATGTTGCTATGATTATTCTTAGTGTGCCTTTACTAGGTTTCTTAGTATTTCTGATTTGTTTGATGTTGATTTTCGCCGTGGGCGTTGTAACATGGCTCAGTGGAAGGTTCGTTCAGCCAACATGTTATCGATGTGCTCTGTGGCCCGTTAGCACTGTACTATAACTTATATGTATTATATAGAATGGGCACGGTTGTGAGATTGATAATGCTGCTCGTAAAGAAGCGGACAGAATATTGCTTCTATAGAAATGTGAATGCATCGACATCATTTAACGATTGGTGAAGACACCATCACGTTATATGCATATAAAAGATGTTCCTGTCACTCACGCATGTACCTAGTCGCTGATACATAGTATAGACTATGTGAATCATATGTCATGTGAGTCAATGTTGCAACATGCAATTAACACAGAATCCTACATGCCATCACACTGCGGAATTCAAAGTAGCTTCGTTCCCTCACATTAACAACGAATTTGGTCATTTATAGTAACATTGATGAGGGCTAATGTGCAACATCCGGTTGGGAACAATATAAACGTACCGCTGCTCCGTGATGTCAAGTGCCTCGATCGTTCTGTAGAAGGCAGACTGTTATCAGGTCCAATTCGCATATACACTGCTCTTTCGTTCAGATATAGTATTCAGCATTGTGAAGCTTATACATTCAGCGCCATCTTATTTATTCTTTTATGACATTTGCCTTACAGTTGATCGTGATGCCATGTATCCTTGCGTTTGATGCGGGAGCGTACACAGGCGATTGTATAACTGATAATAGAGTATGTGAATAACTACATGTAATATCATAATGACAACCAGGCACGTGACATCACCTGTGTGGTCTTATTTCTGACATTAATGAGTATATCATACAAAGGTACAAAAAGGGATGCTCAATTAAGATGCATTGTTGCGACCAAGCCAAGAGTACGACTACATGTGTACAGCCAACCTGTATATCCAATTAGAGCCGTTAATCAGACGGCCACCATGGGTCAGTGAAGAAACACCATGTGATCTCTGCTTTCTCTGACTGCATGATATAATTTTAATCGTTACTACTGTAGGTGTATTTCAGATATTATGATTCTATTCTCCGCAAGGAAAGAAAACCACAATGAACGATGATATCATAATCCGTCCATTATATTGAGCGTTGTTCCGTTATTTAAGTGCGGTAGCTAAGGAAATAGTAGGTTACACGTCTAACAAATACTCAACGACAAAATCGATACATTTGGCGTTAGCGACAAAACACGTGGTGAAAAATCATGGCAGCAAGAAGCGTACAGTAGATCATAGACGAAGACGATGTGCATTACCATAAGCAAATATCAAGTTGGAGCGCGTTTATATACACTGTGATTCTCCATGAGTTCATTTAGGATGAGGAAAAAGCTCAATTAATCGAACTCTCGTCACAATAAAGATAAAACTTCATAACCCCGTCGTAGAATTAATCCCAGGGCGCTCTTCAATTGAGGTCATCACATAGTATAACGATGTTACATTACGATCAATTGTCTTATCCAAGCTGGCTATTCATTCCATTCCATCTGACATGGCAGGTTACTGCGTTGCACTTTTTGTTTGATCCTTAATTGATCAAGTGACCGTATTTGCTACATATATAACACATTGATTAAATAATGTGGATGCTTTCATCTTGATGAAATATTTTACATATAATCATTAAGATTTATTCCATGCTATAAGTGAACTCGGAACACTATTTCAATTAACCTCCTATGATACAGATAATGTGTGTCGCACAGCGCTATCTTATTCACCATGCTTACCGCCGTGACACGGATGATCACGTTAAATGGGTTTCGCAGCCCTGTATGGGTAACAAGTTTGTGCTAATTGGGCAATGGCTCTTTAGAAAAACTGTCCAACTGTCACAATCATCCTCATCTATCACCATTGCTATATTGATGACGACGATATTGGTCGTGATGGCAGTGATGGTGGATGATTCCGTAGCAACGTGCAGATCAGGATTATTCCTGTCATTAGTTTGCCATTAGATAAACACAAATACTATCATGTCCTTATTCAGACGAACAACATCGACGTCAACTACAAGACACTCCCACAATAATACATACGGAATCGCTAAAGGATCGTTACCCTATTGGATTCACTACAGGATGGGCCGAAACTTGCTCGAATATGCAGCACTTATGAATTTAGGAAGGATGGGTTGTAAACAAAGAAGAACGAACCATGTTCGCTATTTGATTACATCGGCGGAAAACGTATATTCATTGCCCAGGGAATACATTGTACGACAGGAAACTGGCATGGGGTCGTTTAGTGACATCGTGCATTATACTGAGCAATACCTAATGATAACATATTTTCGACGTTCTAGCGCTATGTGTGGCAAAACGTGATAATTTAGAATAAATGCGTTGCTGGCAATTAGCGGCGGTCATACATTACGTTTTGTAGACATTAATAGTCTGTTGCATATCTGCATATACTTAAGGGACGAAGCCATTTGCTCTTAAGAAGGAGTTCTGTTTTGATAACACAGAAAGTGCGACACCACAGCATGATTTCCTGTGCCCAACAATGGTATTATATGCAGCCCAGTCAGTGGACAGACAATACGTAGATTAACCGTCGTCAAACTCCCACTAAAATATGATATCCTGCCCCAATTCATTAATCTTGAAGCCATCAATGACGACTGAGTGCCATGTACATGCCATGTGGAAAACAATACTGAAATATGCTGTTAGTAGCTTTTAAAGCCAGTCACAGCAGTTTTAGTGGCAATTACGTGTCTTAAACATCAATAGATCATTGATATATAAGTGTATACAAAGCTTCATATTAAAGCTTCCTGTGAGCGTAGATATAAACAGAACGATGCTTTTGTAGAATTTGTTACAAATATCATAGCAATAAAGGTAATAATTGGCAAACTGTGTAAAGTGGCTCGTGACAGATTTATTGCGTTTTCGCGGAAACGACCAAAAGAATAAATGCATTATTCTTAAATAAAACTATTAGTCTGTATCATGTCTGCATGAGCTGAAGTTAGGAATTAGTTCTGCACTTGATAAGCCAGTTAACATTGTGATAACCTGACTTCATATATCATCAGATAAGTTTAAGCTGATTTATTGTAAACAACCAGTATAACAGTTATATTATTCCATGAAAACTGTCCTTTAAATTGATAGAATTCCTCTGACATCTAAAGCTTCTAATTGATGTACAGGTAGCATCCTGTAATGCGCATTAGACATTTCCAACCAGTAACGTCCAAGAATTTGGTACGGGGAGTAATTGTAATGGTTGTTCGTCTATATCGCTGAAGTACTTGATATGTTCATGAGTAGTAGGATGGATTGAGAGCGACCTCTAACTATGGTCTTACAAAATGGCGATTTCTTTGTTAGTAATTTGTCTCATCTTAATGGGCTGTTTTGTACTTACTCGACTCTCACGCACAAACAACTTTGTTAAATCCAGTTAGTAGATGGGGCAACATGTCCTGGCTGCAGCATATGATGGCTCGTCATTGTATCCTTCCTGTTATTATTATCATTCAATGGTTTCAATACTGTGGTTAATAACAAGATATGTCATTCTTGTTGCAGCCTTAACTTCATCATAATTGATGGGCATTTATTTAGTTTGTTCCCATTTGATCACTCAGCATGTAAAGGGTATTTTCCCTACTCCGCGGCCATGTTTGCATATTTCGTCTTCTCTAGCTATATTTGGCTAGTATTAAGCAATTGTTTTTCCCTTTAGCTAATAATTGGAATATATTGCAATTACTTTCTAGCAGTTGCTGCGCCTTACCTTATTTGTCCTCCAGGAATTACCTAATTACACGAAGTGCTACTGATCTAAATACACATCAGGGCGTGGAAAATAATTATTGAATGGGCGACTTAGTTAACATTTTGTATATGCCACAATACATGCAGGTGGGTAGGTTAAAAGAAATTCGACGGTCAGTGATATATTGCATGACCTTATATTTTACTCTAGTCAACCCAACCGTAAATGATACAAATGAAAAAGCAAATAATTCAAAGATAGGTTGTACGAACTTCAAGCGTAATTAGAAGAATATTACTTGTTAATATTTCCACATCCGTTCATTTGAGCATAAGAACACACTTTCATGTCTTTTAAGATGCATCAATAACCAAACAACCCAGCGCTACTTACTAACACAATAGGATGCCTTAGCTAGGACTGTGGTCTGTGGTTATGTTAGGGCGCAGAAATTCGAAGATAGAATGGTCCCGACCAATAGTATAGCGGTACTGCTTTACCGAATATCTATTACATAAGTTACAAAGTGTCGAGGCGTTAATGGGAACATCCATGGAGGACGTCACGCTGTACCGCCAGCGAGGCTACGGCTTTAGTATAACATCATGCATTTATTAACATCTGATGGTTGGGTGATAGATAATCGATCTGTTGGCGGGAAGGTATGTTTTACCGGTTTTCATCCTTTATGGTCTATGCATAGCAATCACTAAATCAAGTTAGAAATGTAAACACCTGGACGTTTAATCAGGGAATAGACCTTATATAACAAGGACCAACCAAGAATAAACACTTAACATGGATAATGGTAGTGACCTACAAAGCGGTTGATTCATCGCTTTTAGTAGCGCGTTTATATAAACACGACCCAGCAGCCTAATCGAATTGATTCTCTTGCGCCATTTAAAAACAGCTAAACCCGCTACAGACACGATAGCTCCACAAATTAGGATTTTCCCCAGAATGTTTCTTCCTACGGATGTCAAGCTGATTGGCCGGTAATTTGCTGGAATATTTGCAGCTAGTTCCTTCAGAAGCCGAAGCTACAGTTACACGATGCATTGTTTGGGTTTAACGAAATGAGCCATTTAAGAATATCGTTTTCCTCATATGCTATTACTCTCGGAATAATATCAGATCTTAATGTTGTCCTGTACTTCCACACTTTTGCTACAACTCATTCCTATTGTTGACTGGCTTCTTGACTTCACTATTCAGCAATCTAGATGTTTGTATACTACGGTGTCTTCTCAATAGCATATGTTTCATCTGAGACAATTTCCCTACTTTCATGAGTTGTTTCTCTAACGTAAATAAACATCCCTTCTCTACTACTATCGTTAGTATCTTGCCTGTCTTTCCCATAAAGCTGATAACCTGCACGTGGGATCTCAGCATCTTCAATATCCCCGTGGGTTCTGCCCTTAGTGATGGCGACTTCACCTAGTTAAATAAATAGGATCAGGGGACAAAATGTTAGTGTTGATAAACCGTGACTTGTCCAAACGAGGAAGGACATCCAACACAATAACCTGCTTAGTCATAGATTCGCAGACTATGAGCAGCCTGTTGTAATTCGCCAGTGTCTACTCAGAGCAAACACCTATCCTGATGTCATTCATACCAACCTCCAGCTATTGATAACCTATAGTCCCGTTCTCTGCCAACGGCTCACCCTCCCGCCTGACCTTATCGACCCCCGCCCCACCATCTTCCTTTGCTGTATCTCAAACTCTTTCCCCTTTCTTAAAGGACTTAATCTGCTTACCATCGAATCACCTTTAATCCTCGTTTCTGCCCAGTGCGTTGCCGACCAAGCTCTACGCATGAAATGACGAGCTTGATGCTGGATGTGGTATGTCACATCACATTAATTTTGTCACTGATGTCTGTGTATTTCTTAGCAATAAAAGCCCCAGCCACATGGCGTTTGATATAAACTAATTTGGAATTTTCTGACAATTATCTTACATATGCTCATGGAGTGAAGGTTTTATTGATAGTTATATATAAAGAGATTGAGTAGATCCAACATAAATTCAGCCTCGTCATTTGGAATGCAAAAGTAAGAAATTGTGCCAAAATAGTGACATATATACATTGTTTTGGTGGGCTGGATGCATTTAAATTCAAGAAATATAAATTAATGTAATCTTTGCGGTGATCATTTCGACGCTACATTAAAATTGCCGTTGTTCGCCCACCATAACACCATCCCCTTAATGTCGCTCTCTGTTGTTATCTTAGGTTATTGAATATAAATCCTAATATGAATTAATTTGACATTGGTGCGCAGTTTCAATCAAATGTATTTCACGGTTTGATTGCTAGCGACGTTTCATAAAATACCCACGTTGGATCCAAAACCGACTAATGTCGGATCAATGAATGCGTTAAAATTACCACAAAGCGCAGCTACATAACCAACACCTGTAGGTATTGGTAGTTTGCAATACATACATTGGGAATAACAACGAGCCACAGCTTTTTTGTCAGAATGAATTTTAATCCAAGAGGGTAAGGGTCATTGTCATTCCGGATATAGAGGGCTTAATTTAATCAGTTCTTATATGCGTAGAACTTGTGTGCAATGGCTGAAAGAACTATGTATCATCAATCATGGTTATTGTTTATTCCACCATCTTTACGGCTATTCGATTTTCATGGATACATAAATAGAAAACGGATAAATTGATATGGATATTTAATCACTTAAGGCATATTTGACAAAGGTAATCATCATATCCTTCATTTGGTGGTAGACAAGTGTATTGTGGCCTGATTTTGCAGGTTTACATGCCTGAATGAAACACGCGGTCTGGTGCTAAGTCACCCGTTAATCCGATAACAAAGATAAAATTTGTGACTGAACGTCTGTTATCTTTTTACCAAACAGTTGATGTGGTAGGCTTACATGTGACTCCTGCCGATGGCTGCCTAATCTGATGTTCAATAAGGAACATTTATTCTCCACACCGAGTTGAGCATTAAACTGTACGTAGTACACATTATTGGATGCATTCGTGCGCAGCATTAGGGATGCACGATAATAATAATTAGTTGCTGGCAAAGATTCATTACGAATAGGTACGGATAAAAACTATGCATTTGGCTTAATCATGCATAGATTCAGTCAAGCAAGGCGGAAACAATCGCACGATGAAATGATGCCTTTCCAAACAATCCGTGCAGTAAAGTTTGTTCTATTGATAATACCCTGGACTGATTGTTGTTGGCCCTTCTTCGCGTTCAAAAACGATTTGAAAGGCACACAAAAAGGTAATGTGAAGCTGATTAGGTGTTCACTACTACCGAACAATGATTTAGTCATTTTACCAACTTAATATAAATATCACCAAAGGCTGTCACCATGATATAATTACCAGCATTGCAAATTCTATTCGCAATTTGTTTTACCACAATGGCAGTCAAATTCAGACATACAGTGACAGCTGATGACATCTGCATAGATTGGCGGTATCTTGTTGAAGTGATTTATTTCCTATGTAATAATGTTCAATTAAAATTGTTACAATGTTGGTAGCCATCGCAGATCCTTTATTCATGCTTTATATTTCTAAATAAGTACTTTCGATGAGGCATTTTTTAGGTTAGAAAAACGAGACATTTCATGTTGATATATATACTTAAAACGAAGGTTTGTCTTTTTCTATTGCTGAACGCATGCGCTTGTTATAATACACACAACAAGCTTTTTTCAACTCATTATCCGCAGGTCTAAGCATGATCAGGGCCATCAAGACACTGATGTTTGACAAACCCTGACCCATTGTGACCTTTTGATCATGACCCAGAGGAGGAGGTGAAGCAGATGATCCCTCAATAATTGTAACCTGTTTTTTTCCATTCAATCAAGCTAGAATATCTCTGCCCTTCTCATTGAGATAATCAAGGTTATCGTGACGAATGCAGAGCAAACGTCGATGGGCTTCACTTGAATCATCTTCATCCCATTGCATTATGTTTAGGGCTACAACATGCAAAAAGGCACCGAATGGGTGATTGATACTGTAACGACATGAACCATTCCAAAAATGCTAATACTAACGATCCCGTTATCCTCCAGGGTCGTATGGGCGATGCATGGATGAGCACAGCACAAGCTACCATTACTCCTGACAGACATTTGCGAGCGCCTGAGCTGCTTTTATGTTTTTAACAGTCCATTCAATAATGTAATCCAGCCACTGTTTGGTTCGTCAAACCGTTTTGCTCCCCCCCCCCCTGGTTCCTTGTTCTGAGTGAGGGTTATAGAGCAGTCTTTGTGTTCACTTGGTGTTAAGTGACGAATGATGTATACAACAAACGAGGTTTCATAGCTTTCAATGACGACTATGGGCAAATTTGCTCAACACAGCTTCATGCACAGCCACCATTTTAGACAGCTGTACTTATGCATTATTCAAAAGCGTCTTTGGTAGTTTAAACCGCGCTGGGGATAACTATGGTGCTGATGATGATGACTTTAGTTTATAATATTGATTATGAGATTGATGATGAAGGTGATAATTATGATGATAATGATGATCAAAGTGTTAACTGTAAACTGCCTGTGACTGCTTTACTAAATACACCATTTGGTCGTTCTCCATATCAAGATCGACCAACTAAAGCCCTTTTATCTATATATGACGTTGAAACAAGGCCTGCTATCAATGTGTTATCCATTATGAGTCCTTTATTGCTTTTCATAAATAACAAGCGGACGGCGACTCTCGAACGAACGAGCTGCGTTTCCCCAGACAAGGCTTCGTACTATCTGATTCATGAGTATTCATGCTCTGGAAAACACATGGTCATAGTGCTATATGCAATTCAAACCACATCATTTCAACCAACTAGTGAACTCTGTTATTGTTATCAGGTGATTGGTACGCCTTTACCATGTTTTACTGCATTGCTATCCATTTTGATGTCGTTGTGTTGTGAACGTACATGTATGTATGTATGTATGTATGTATGTATGTGTATGTATGTATGTATGTATGTATGTGTATGTATGTATGTATGTATGTATGTATGTATGTATGTATGTATGTATGTATGTATGTATGTATGTATGTATGTATGTATGTATGTATGTATGTATGTATGTATGTATGTATGTATGTATGTATGTATGTATGTATGCATGCATGCATGCATGCATGCACGCACGCACGCACGCACGCACGCACGCACGCACGCACGCACGCACGCACGTACGTACGTACGTACGTACGTACGTACGTATGTATGTATGTATGTATGTATGTATGTATGTATGTATGTATGTATGTATGTATGTATGTATGTATGTATGTATGTATGTATGTATGTATGTATGTATGTATGTATGTATGTATGTATGTATGTATGTATGTATGTATGTATGTATATGTATGTATGTATGTATGTATGTATGTATGTATGTATGTATGTATGTATGTATGTATGTATGTATGTATGTATGTATGTATGTATGTATGTATGGATTTATGTTAATGCGCGTATATGTTGAATGCGTTTTTAAAGCCTTAATCCAGTAATGTTCTAGTGTCTAACCCCCATATATATAATAATACCTCTGAATGTCATCTGCAGTCATTCATGTCCATTTTAAATGCGCTACTCCATGTGTATATCGTATGATATCACGTTCATCTGTGTTTCTGTGCAAATGAAATTCTGCTT
The DNA here is from genome assembly GCA_034190875.2 of Urechis unicinctus. Classification (NCBI taxonomy): domain Eukaryota; kingdom Metazoa; phylum Annelida; class Polychaeta; order Xenopneusta; family Urechidae; genus Urechis; species Urechis unicinctus. The sequence goes on along the minus strand of CM067356.1, from coordinate 41,928,538 downwards.
CTTTGTTTGGAGATGGCGTTGAATTATATGACTTCGATTATGCTCAGCAAATAAACAGAAGTTTATTACTTTCCTTTGCAATGTTTTGTTGTCGGTTAAGTTTTATTATCAATGTTGTGGTTGTCTCCTCTTGTCATTATCATCATATCTATATCTAATCTGTCAACATTTCAACCCAAAATGTCCATTACTTTCAACAACTGCAGACACATGAATGTAGTACAGTAATTGCCAGCGATGCCCGTAATGATGGCCAATAGCTAAAGGCAAATATAATTAAACCGACTCTCTCCGACTCCCTCGAATAACTTTCGAATAATTTTCTATTGTCAGGAGCGTATTCAATCGGCTTGAATAATGCGTCCCTTCAAACCAAAATGCTCTTCCATATCTGTTTAAACGGAATTAACACCATGAATATAACTATTAAATATTCGCGCAATAAAAAACCCGTATCATGCAGGGAGTTGACATAATAATTGTTCACCGTACATTGTAATGCTCAACTGAATATCTACAGTAGTGTAGAACAATTGTTTTTTTAAAACACAAGATCATACAATCATCTGCACCAACGGGTATTCATGTCTATGTATGTATCACATCAAATGATATGTTTACAGAGCAATCAAGTACATATACTCAATTAGTCTCTTTGCTTTCAGAATAGAGATTGTCATGTCATAACGACCGGACCCCTTATCACTTTAAAGCCAGTAAAGCAGCCACTGAGGATCATGCAGAAACCCACGACAAAATAGACCACAATACACGTTCCGCAAAATGAACTGACTGATGCACTGATCGACTCTGTTGGATTTGCTTCATGTAATCATGAATCCAAAGCGACCTATTCATCACTTGTCCATAAAATAATACCGCCATAAAAGTCATGCACCTCCCAGAGTCTCAAGACACTACAAAAGCTAGAGTGGATCATGTAATAGATGATGGAATAATCGTAACAGCAGGAACTCGATGTCACTAGATAGGCTACGTGACACGAAGGTGTTATGCTACACCACTCAAATGTATGTCCGTGGGTACAAATATGGAGAATGTACCATGACGAGAATGAATAATTCATATAGGTATAATAGATGATGATATAATTTGCATGATATTCCAATACGGGATTTCGACAGACCCGGAGAGTTCGGTGGCTGATGATAATGCACAGGGATTTCGGATTTCCTGGATAAAATTATTCCTGTTAAATGAATACCACGAGTATCGTGATACTCTTCCTGTTTGACTCAATCAATGCTTTCCAAACCAATTTTCTTCCCAATACCTTTATAAACTGAATATATGTCATGAAAATAATTATTCCGACCATTCATACTTCATGCCACAATCGAACGGTAACACTAAGGGAGTTTACAAAATACGGCTAAGGAAAACGTACCTTGACGGAGATGGATAGTTAAGTTTAAACCGATTATATTACGTGTTTGCGATGCCGGTGAGCTTCTGATGTATGGGTTGATGAATAGGTAATTGTTATAAAGGGCCGAGTATGGATATCTTACTTGTTTAAATTATTTTTGAGCATCATAAATGGGTGTTAGCAGGTATTTGATAGGCGTCAATGGATTTCTCGGTGCTCAACCTTTTACTTGTGTTCAAAATGCAACAATGAATTCCAGGGTGGATAAAACATAGTCTTTTACACGTAGAATATTCCAAATAGTGCAGGCGTTGTCAGCGTTGGTCAGGTCAGTCACGGGATAATTAGTGTTAATTACAAGCATTACATGACTTCATAAGCTAGCTGGAATCATCCTCAACAAATAGCATTTATATGGACAACACACCAACAGGCATCAAAGATGTACTACAATATGATTCTAATGAATCCAACGGAAAAGCGCCAGAAATTCTATTATTAACATTTTACTTTCAAAGATGTCAATGATAAATATAGTAGTGATGATGACAGTAAGTAATGATAGCAATGATCATTATGATTCGTATTATGAAGATTTTTAGCATCTTTATAATGCTGTTGCTTAGTGGACATACTTTAGTACCATGTACTTAGACCATGTTTAATGGTTAATTACAAATATATTTTAACACATCTACGTGAAAGACGGTCATCAATCCACAAAGCATTAAATGCATAGATGTATCATTCAAGAGCTTGTACAATAACTTGTCAGAACCATATCAACACTTTTACACTAGTCAAGGTTACTGCATACATTATGCAGTATCAGTTGCATTGATCCGTGTAAGAAGACAAAAAGCTTCAATTATGGCTAATGTTTAGGTGCCATAGTGTTAAATGCTTTTAGTACCATTGATGCAGCTCAATGGAATCCGTATCTTATTTGACGTAGATTTACAGGCACCATAGACCACGCTGCTGTTAATGTGCCGTTAAACCGTATTCTGAACTTTCCTTGACGTAGATTTATATGAAGCGCTAAATTATCTCATACGGCTGGTACACAAACCGATATGAGACATATGTCTTCATCCTTTTGGCTAAAGACGGGTATTAAAAGATGGCATGTTGAACATAAAACGACGAAGCCAAACTTGCATTGAAAACAGGTATTATGCTACGTATAATTACGACAGTGATCATAATAGACGGTGATAATTGTGATGTTTGTGGAGATGATTGCGAAGATGCTGATGCTGATGCCGATGACGGTTAAGTTAAAGGTAATTTGTTCGTGACCATATGTTTGGTTTAACTTACAATATCCGGTAATTATTGTTTACGATTATATAATATCGAACTAGTTGAAACCAATGATGTATCTATTCTCGAAAAAACGCATTGCAAATGTGGTATAATCTTTTCACATATAGATAATCAAGTGAAATGAGTGCTGTGAAATTCCTCAGAAGGGGAAACACGAAATACTTCTAAATCCCCTTGATATATATATTATTGTTCATGGCATCAAAGCAATAGACGAGTGTCTGATGGTAACAATTTACAAAATATACTTATTAGATGACTTGGTTATCACTGGGTGAGATGCACTGTGTAACATTGTGTCTAACTCTAATTGGTGATTATGTTTCCTATAACTCTTAAGGTTGCTCTTGTATTCGCGCCCACAAACATATTTGAATGGAGTACAAGAATGTTTCTGCTCCTTCATCACTTTGTCAGTCCACGAAATGTCTTTCTTGAGTGGAGATAAAATGTTCTCTTAGCTACATAATGCACCTGAACTGGTGCCAATCTCTTGTATTTGCTACCAACCTTGGCATTTATTTCTGATTTGTTTAGGCTAATGGGTGTGCTGTGCAGCCTGGGTGTGCTGTACCATAGCCCACAAGAATTACCTAGGATAGGCATGTAATGTAACTAGCTCCCCGTTATGGTTTTAATATCTGTTTTTTTGGGGGGATTTTGATTCATTCTGAGTGTGTTATTGCATAGCGAGTACTGTTGAAGCACGTGGTGATAAGTCATAAATGAAGTATATTATAATATGTACATATAGATAAAACTGTAGGTTGTGTGTCAATATAATATGGTCTTAAGCAATATTTGGGTTCTAGTAACTTAGCTCCCAGTATCAACCAAAATTATTTTCTTGATTCTCTTTAATTTCAAAGCCATTACTTGACGCTAAGTTTATCTTGCCATGGATTACTGAGCCATGATGTAATATATTGTAGGAAGTCTTAATAGCGTATTGACTCTATGGGCATCCATCAACTAAATGTGTATGTAATGCTTGCATATATCAGGTATACAGGAGACACTGTGATTGGTCACTGTAACTCGATGCCATATGATTAAGCAAGGTTAACATTTGATGTGACGATTTCAATGCTAGGACTTGAGGTTCTTTCATCAGATATTGTGTTTGCATCATTTGCCTTATCCAAGATGGTTATATATTCTATTACAGCAAACACTTAAAGCTTGATATGTCTTTAGCGATAATTTGGATGATTCACGTATCTCATCGGTTGATAATGTTATTCTTGCGAATGAGGCTAGCCCCATTCATCGGTATTGCGTATATCATACAATAACAGGCAGCTGCTCTTTACAATTCACATAGACATGGGTCGTGCCTTACGATGGAATATGTAAACCAGAAAGGGTGCGATTGGTTTTGGCTAATCTAACACTTAAAATAATGCAGCTGCTTTCATATTCATTAGTTGTCTTACATATTATAGGAATGGATACACAAAGATATATTTGTACATACGATTCCCACGATAGCAATAAATCAGCCATTTGATGCAGATATTAATGCCCGTAGTTTCGCACCACTGCGCTAAATCACCCACCAAATGAACGGGATGTATAAATGGCCAATTGCATAGCCTTTTTGCAGTTTGTTTCCATGAATTGCTTTCGTACAAGGTCAACATGATCGTTTTTGTGTCGCAATATCTACCAGCATATGAGCGAGAAAATACAATTTATGAACCTCCATCGAACATTTCAAAGCTGAGGAAATGGCATTCCATATTTCCGCATTGAATTGCCGATTTCATATTTCTAGAGATGCATAAACTAACCAGCACTGTCTTCTCTCACAACAAGCTAGCGATATTGTCTGTGCTCAATATGTATCAATATGATAACCGCAAGTAGAAAACTGACATATGTTGTGAACATTTCAGACGTGTGAGCAGTATACTCACTTTGAACTACTACTTTGGTGGCAATGCTTACTCACTATATGAGTTAAAATATACCTTAATGATTACCGAAACCGTTAAAAATATATTAGACATCCTTACTACGTTTAGCCAAGACAAAATCGATCATAAATGTTTGGAAATATGTGCTTTCCTGACATCTACAGAGACTCATGTATACAGCTGTCTATCAGATTTTCGACAATGGAATCCAATAATGTCATATGAACCGGCTTGAAGCCATCATAGGTTATTTGATTCCTAGATACCCGTGTTCACTAGGAATAATGTTGATGTTTGATAGGGCAAAACACAAGCAGCTGTTAAAGATTCCTCTTGTATTGTAGCGTTCTGTTCATTCTGAATATGAGAAATTGCATCTCAAGATATGGACCTTATAACGGGGATTTTACGTTGACACATGAGCATACCTTAGAGGTTTATCATTCGCAACACGATCCCAACGAATCCCGGTCTGTGACGCCACATTCAATCAAATCCAATAGGAGACACTAATGCATTTGAATGCCTGTGCTTGATTAAATTTCTATCACCAAGGTTGTTTTTGATTTAACCCGTAGCAATTGTGTCCAGCCAATATTAGAGGGTGTGCTTTCTTTAGGCACGATGCATGATGATGAGCGTATATTTCAGCTGCTCCAGTATTCAGTCAACCAAGGCTACATTTTAACTTTGTTTTTTGTTTGCTGAATCGTAAATACGGTATCAGTCATAATGAAAAGTTTGGTTCTAGTCTAGATGAGACCCCGATGATGTAGCGATAGTGCCAATCCATTTCCTATGATGATATGAATTTCAAGGGTCACTGCGAGGCTAGAATATGAATCGATCATTTAAGTACGAATGAGCAACATTAACCACTAAAACGCTTTTATCCATTTGTTTTAGGCTTAAATAACAGCTTCCTCCTCTAGAGATTATAATTTTATGGAATGCATTTGAAATGCCGTCGCAGATACAGTAATAATCAACTGACAGTTTCATTCCAGCACACTTTGCGGAAACAACAAAAACATAAGACCCGTGTATTTGAATAAAGCATTCCTTATCCTGCATGGTAAGCTCTTGAGTGTTATGAATCGATAATTGTATCACTTTCGAGTGCTGTGCCTTTGGGATTTGGCGGCTGCTTTCTTAAATGGACTTAACCACCTTTCTACATTGATTTCCACTGGTGGCAAAACGCATAAGAGAAAGCTACAATTGCTCTGAAATATCTAAGCTCATTGAGATCAAGAAGCCATTGTCGCAGTGACAGTTTATTATGTGCATGTAAAAAAGCTTCTTCTCGAATTCCATCGCTTGCTGGCTGATAAAATTCTTGGGATATTTAATGTTGCGCTTCGGCAAACATGCTTCTTTCTCGAATGTGTATTGTGAATGTTTATCACTCGAATTTATTCTGGAGTTCACAATTAACCATATTTCGGTGACATATTTATTGAACGTTGCCATTTTTTTATGATACTTGTAAAAGGAATTATTTCCCAGTCAGTACAATGTCTCTTTGACATGTAATGCACCCATCCCATTAAGGAAGATTTTAATTGTAGACGATCGTGAATGTTCAGCCCTATCGTTTCTTTGACTCGTGCACCAGATGACCATTTCCTAGTACTAATCCAGTATGCTGTGTCTATTGCATAGCTTCATTTGGAACCAATTTAACAACCAGAGCTTTGCCTACATGTCACCGAATGAAACATGCTGACAAGCCCAAGATAATAGCTGCTTACAACGTTGTATGGTGTTTGCATTTGACTGATCTCATCGATTCTGAGATGCATTCCTCAGTCGGGGAGTTTATGTCACCTCTTTCTTTCATTTGCATAAATTGGGTAACACTCGGGTAATACACGTGCGTTGGACCATAATGTGACATAAACAATGCCGCTTTTAGCAGGAGGTTGATTTTTCTGATTAATTTAGCTGAAAGGTATGACATTGACGAATTTTCCGAATATCAATCACATTAGTTTTCTAAATGTGAAGACATATATGAACGAAGATTAAGAATTTTCAACATTTACACATTCATTATTTGTGCCGTTCACGACTCAAACTAAAGGGTCTTTCAGAGTATTCTGTGGTCATTTTCAGTTGTGGTTTATTCCAGCATTACCTCTGTCTATGTGGTTGTATATTGAAGTCTTTCATTTATGAATCTATGCTTACTTCTTAGCATAACTCTTTTTGTATTTACCTCAAGTCTTGCAATTTACATGAATACTATGCCCTTGGCTATGCCGCATCATTCGTTTTTAATTGGTCGGAGCAGTTCCCCGACGTCAACATGTTAGGAAGTAGTGGACTAATCTCTGGTGATTCCTTTATTAAGCTGTCTGAGAGCTTAATGCCAATATTTGTAATTTCAGCTGAAGACTACAATCATGCGATACATGGAATGTAACTGCACTAATAAGATAGGCGTTAGATGCAAATCGTTATATGATTTCCGTTAACCTTGCAAAGAGCAAGCTTCTGACAAGCGTTGTCACCACGTATAGCAATAGGAGTGGTTCAGCAGAACATTAGAGCATCTAAGAATATATGACAGCGGTATGTGAAGACTTTTACGACTTAACGGTACATGAAGGGATAACTTGGCACAAAGCGAAATCTATTGTACAATAACAACCGGAGAGCAGCGTATTATTCATTGCTTTGTCCGGTTCAGAAACCTCGCTTAAGTAGCAGCTTGTAAATGGTTTCTCGTTTGCCTTAGGCAAATTATAGGCAGACGAGAAATTGTGGGTTGCGCTTTTCAGGATTATTCTTGCGTCTCGATAATAGTTTACATTACCCATTGCAATCACATCAGTAAAATACGGGTACCAAAATGCAAAGAATTATTGAGTTTTCATCGTTCCAAGAATATACAATTGGAACCTGTAATCACTCGTTTGAATCGGCTTATGGTCATTCCTTCAATGATAAGTTGGAGAGCTGTAGCCGATATCATGTTCTGCATGAACTGATCCATTACCAGCAGGTCTGACCAGCGTTTTTACTCTGAATGGAAAGAGTGGACAAAACCCTGCAGACAGTCGGCATCAATGTCCTCACCTTATCTCGCCTTTTCATGCTGTCTGTAAGGCTGCACGGATCGAGGCTACGTGATCAATCAAATCACGGGAGAAACTCAGAAACACTAGGTGCGTGATGCTTAAACATCTCAATAGGACACGAAGTGGAGCGGCAGCGTAGTAGCCTGGTAACAAGGCATAAAACTTTTCTTCCTTAAAGTACTTTCGAATGTATTCAACAGCTTTGAGACGATTGGTTGGATAAAGAAATGCTTAGCGTCTTAGCTGTAATACTGTAAAACATTGAATTACCATACGGTAAGCCAATACCTTCTATCACATTTGTTTCATAGTTCATGAAATATGACGATGTTCTGTGTTCAGTGATAAACCTGTCGCTGAAATATTCGTAGATAATGATGCATCGACTCATTTATGCTGAAGCTGCTTGTATGTGATAAAAAGGTCAGATCCAGCAAATATCTGGAGTGAGCTTCGATTGCTCCTTGATGGATCTCCTTTATGCACAATAACAAGACCCTTGATATGGCCAAGTGGCTCTACCTAACGCTGTACTAGAACTGAAAAAATTATGTTTGTGTTGTCAATCACATAACTGTAGTGGAAACGTGTGATCCGCGGGCGGATATGTGCATACAATGCTGCAGTGTTAGGAGCTACATAGCCTTCAACTCCTGCCACCAAACCCCACATTGTGCCCGAGTTTCGCATAATTCTTTTTTTTAGTTTCTCCGTCTATTGGATAAAATACCACCGATATGATGATGCAGAGGTTCAACGTGTAAGTAAAACGTATAAATAAAGATCTACCTTGACTTACTTATGCCTAACTCTCCTTATGTTGGAACCCCTGCTATCAAGACCCGTCCTCTTATATATTTTACATTCCATACCTGTATACAGAGCAAATGTTCAAAATCGATGACTTCTTTGAGTAGCATATGTCCGGTCATTTGACAGCACAAATTCGTTTTCATCACGCTAACAGATGCAAGAGGCAAGCAATGCGATCGCCCAATTCATTATGAATTTATATTGTCTTGCGCTAAAACGTCTGGGAATTTAGAAGTCTCATGTATAATTTATTGTGTGTGTTATGCCATTCTGTTTTACTCACCGTCTTATCCATTAGTTTATGGGATTTTTTTTCATATATGATTTGATTCTCTGGAATCAGGCGCTACAAATTGCCGCTGCATTAAGCAGCATTTGGATGCTGCGATACGAGGTGCTCGCGGTTTTGTATGGATCATGTGGGGAAATGCCAGCTAATGCGTTTCACGTCCTTATCTTCTCGTCTTTGTTATTTTTCGAAAATGTAAGTGTTCTTGTTGCTGGAGTTATACACAATTATAGCAGCGTTACAGTGGTTGGCATGTCATGTCTTGAATGAGTCACGATGCAAGTTTGCTGAATCAGAAAATTCTTTTCTAAATGGTTGTATATATATGTTATACACAGGCATTATGTCAAAAGTATCAAAGCCTGAAGCACCTTGCTCACTTGCTTTCGATGGGATGACTTTACGATATATCATTTGCACGGGTGGTATATCAACTGAAACAATGCACATCAATAAATATTCACATGAGATTAAAATTGACAATGCGTCACTGATACTGTAAAATTATACATTTATTCAACACAAAACGACCTCTTTATGCATAATTGAGCTTAAAGCATGTTTTAATAACATTTTCATATATTATAGTAAACCTCTGATCCACTGACTTATATATATATATACCAGGTTAATCCATAGATGCATCAAATGCTTCTCGTATTTGTGCACGTGGCGTGATTAAATCAAGTTGCTTTTTGGCACTAATTCGTCATCTCCAATGTGTGTTAAAAACACATCGCCTTCTTACAGGATGTTTCCATATTGCCAACTGCTCGCCCCATTATTGTATGGCGCTAGCTCGCCGAATCGCTTATGGGATTATATCTTCACCATAGTGCTCTTCAAATGACGCCCTTGTGGATCGAAGAATCGTATACCTCTCAGACATTTCCGTCGTTATCAGCACATCATGCTCCCTCTTGATGCATCTCTCAATCAAACTGAATCGTTCTAGTAACTGATATACATTTATAGCGAGCAATGATACTCTCGTTGGGTTGATATGCGTCATATTGTAAATTCTAAAAGGACATAGAATTAATAGAAATTTTTGTTATCATTTAATTGCAAATATAAGATTTGGTTGAAATAATAGCATGATGGCATTTGATGGGAGGTTATTCGTCCTTTTTAGATAATATGTAGTGCTCGATGTTGTATTAAAGCTAATTTTATCCTCTTAGCGAATCAGGTATGTCCTTATGCTAACATGACAGAAACCTATGAGTTAGGTTATATCCTATGCGTCGTATGTATCATTACATATGTCATTCGTCAATTCATGCATTCAATAAAGACATACAATATATACTCATTAGGTTATTAACGGAGTTGTATGAAAAAACCAGAGATTTTTATGAAGATACCGGATAACTTTAAATGATAAGTTACTCTTTGAACAAATTGTTAACACCAATTCTATCCGTTCAAACGTTGATAAAACGCGACGGACATATTGAGCTACGAAATAAATCTGGCTTGGCATTCTTCTCTGAATTGCGATCCTATAAGTGCCTGTTTTGCTAAATGGGGGCAAATTAAGGACTGTTTGGTCAATAACGAATGCAAGTATTAAACTTGTCGTATTTTTTATCAAGCCCATTGGGTTATAACTCGGTTGGCAAGCAACGCTACCACAGCAAACAGCACGACCATTTCCACCCCCAAAACACATGCACATACGCTTTCATTGGCAAAACAAACCCTCCTCAACATCAGCATGCATCGATTTTGTTGGAAAAGTTGTCCTCGTTGTACCACAGTGTGGTTAAATACTTATTCGTATCTCACCTTGACATGGTCGTGCGCCAAAATAATGATCAAGCAGTAGTTTGTAAACTGTGAAACTGAGTTTGTAATTGATTGGTCAATACCCGGTATATTACCCACTTCACACCTAATTCAGCAACATATTACCCTGTTAAAGGTTTGGTCAGTGGTTGGTTTTAACATGGTCAAGAGAACCATAATTGGATTTGTTTTACCGCTTAGCACGTCACCTTTTATTAACAACCAAGAGGACAGTCATAAACAATTAAATGCATCTCACGTGTCCTGAATTAGGTGAGTTACCATATCATAGGGTAAAACCTGAACATTCTTGCCCAATTTCAGAACAGATCCTGAAGACATTCTTCTTTGTTGCGCAATTGAATACATGGCTATAAAGGGAGACATAATCGCTGATTACATCGAGTTTGAACTAGTAGGAAAACCCCACTGATGTTCTCTGAATGATAGCAGTAGATTGCTTTTGAGTGTGTCATTATGGTTAATGCGTTTTGGCAAAATCGGAGGTTTCAAAAATCACATTTTACAGATTATTCAATTCAATACAATTATATGTTATCCCATTCTCACATTAACATAAAGTGACACTAGGGTAATAGTTGACCACTGTAGTGAAATAAACATTGCTGCACACAGCAGGAGGTTTAGGTACGAATTGTTTTAAATATCAAATGCATTGGTTTGCTCAATCTGAAGACATATATGAATGAAGAATAAGAATATTTTAACTTTGTTTTGCATTCGTTACTTGGATATGTGTCGTTCTTAATTAAGGCAAACGGGTCTGCGATCATTCGTGTTGCGCGAATTATATTCCAGTATTATCTTTGTCCATGTTGTTGTATATTGAAACCTTTGATTTGTGAATCCATGCTTACTTTGTCCTTTGTTTTTATTTGTAGTCACACTGTTAATGAGGTTACCACGATCATAATGCCTCTACGCACGTATTGTGGAACGTACCTTAAATGCTTTTTAGTTGTTGGTTGATCAGCTTAAAGCAACCTACCATTGTAAAGCCCTTAAAATAAGCAAAATGCTTTTCATTTATTCTTATTCAAACCGAAACTTCTCATGTCGAATGTCATTATCACTCACAAGCTGTGGTGGCTGTAGCAAAGAGAACGTTTTCGTCTCTTTCATCTATTGCATTGAATTGTATTTGTTAAGATTGGGGAGCCACTTCAGGTTTTATTAGATTTGTGTTATTAGATGGTATACATCTTGGTATGATTGATTCACGTTGTTCTATTAAATGATAAGTTTCTCTGTATGATTGCGTTCTCTTAGGCGAAAAGCAATATGCAAAAGTTTCTGAAGAGTTTGGCCTCGCATTGTATCCATGTCATTTAAGGCGTCATTCATTGAAGGAAACTTTTTGTTCCTCGTAGATATGTTCGTCTCAATAAACTTGATGTTCGCGCTGCTTACATGAATCAATATTGTGTCTTGCCTTCTTCATAAGAATCATCACTTGTACCATTTTTACACGTCAACTGAAATGACGGATTACAAGGACTGATGTTACATTCAAACCTGTTATTGATATGAGCACTAATCATTGTGCATAGCCTTTTGACAGCGTGGCTTGTTTCTCTCCTGGCATGAATATTGATTATTCCCTAATCCCACCGGTAATCATCGAGAGGCTTCGGCGATTCTGAACGTCGTTTTATATTGACGATGGTAAGCTTTCTATGGATCCATTACAAATCTGCGTGCAGACGATGTATGACCAATATCTATGAACGTAAAACCAAATAGATGACGCGGTTTAAGTTGTATTTATCCAGCACCACCTGCTACGCGAGGAGCAAAAGATGCAAGATTAGCGTCTGCCCTACATGGTTCATGCCTCGTCATGATAGCTTGCTGTTTTGCTGTCCTGATGTGCGACACTTCGTATAATGCTACATCACAATTAATTAGAAAGTGCGATTAAGGGATGCATATTTCATTTGACAACTACATTATAAAGTGTTCACGGCGACGATGATATTGATTTCGGGGTCGGGGCATGGTTAATTGCAACGAGGCGTCGAAAACAGCTTAGCGTTTCATATATGCAATGGTGTTTTTATCTGGGAATATTTCGTTAAATATTACCCCCTAGTTTTTAATATAGTTAGCTCAATATATAAAGCACCTAAGCACCGTCATAGCTAACACAAAGCGGAGATGGATAGGCCTCGAAGGAGTGTTTGGCTCCCCAATACTGACTGGTGATTAGAATGCGACAGCGCATTCCATGCAGAAGAATAAATATGTTCCTGCATGCAAAGAATGCTAGTTGATGCAAGTTGTGTCGGCGCCGGTCCGGTCAGACAAAGGTTAATTATTATGCGCTTCAAGCATTACAGGACCTCATTGCCTCACAGTAACCCTTCTTATATTATGGCGTTTTATTGACGGCAACATCCCACCAAATCTGACGGTATATATGATCTCGTGTGGATAAAAGACCTCTAGAGAGTATTTCTCAGATTGTATTCCAATGATTTGCTACAAGTACCGGCGTAATGTTTAGGCAAGCATCTGATGGTCTTAAACTGAAGGCATGAAATAGTCTATATTAACGTAGGTTTGTGTACGGCGCTGACATCTCTGATAGGACTGACTTATCTGATCGCTTGATGTGACAGGACGGCATGGTCTTGTGTTGAACTCATAATTCAAGCTTGGAACAAAGCCAACCAAAAATACGGACATAACTAAGTCAAGTTCATCTTCAGATAACAAAACTAATGTAGGCAGCTGAGACGTTGTTGATGATGATGATGATGATGATGATGATGATGATGATGATGATGATGGATATTGGACAGATATTTTGCGGATGATGCCAATGAGGATGTCGATTGCCATGACAGTTGTGATTAAGATGATGATGATATTTATGACGATGATGACGTTTTTGGTGAAGTTGATACAATGACGGCGATGAAGGTCTTGGCAACGATGAAGTGTTAGTGACTTGAGTTTCTTCTTATTAATCGTTTATGATATGTTTGTTGGTTTTTTTTGCTTTTGATACGTTGACGGTATTGCAACGAACTACATTAGGGAAGGAATAGAATATATCCGATAATCAGATACCAATTGAAACTTAGTTTATCTCAACATCTAGTTTCAATGCAAGCCAATTAGAAAAGATTAGCTGGCAACTAAGTATCAATGATGGATAGTCTAACATAACACATCATTGTACGAACCAATGACGCGTGGATGATGAATATGCGAAAGTTGTTCACATTGGTGTATTTTTTGTATGCAATATTTTGCTTTTCATCCCTGACCCAGACTCCGTATCAGCAAGGCATTGAGTGTTAATGCTCGTAACAACGTATAATGTTAAGTTGACATGAGGTATTCACATCATTCAATCTATCTGGTACAAAACCTCCTCATGTTGCTATGATTATTCTTAGTGTGCCTTTACTAGGTTTCTTAGTATTTCTGATTTGTTTGATGTTGATTTTCGCCGTGGGCGTTGTAACATGGCTTACTGGAAGGTTCGTTCAGCCAACATGTTATCGATGTGCTCTGTGGCCCGTTAGCACTGTACTATAACTTATATGTATTATATAGAATGGGCACGGTTGTGAGATTGATAATGCTGCTCGTAAAGAAGCGGACAGAATATTGCTTCTATAGAAATGTGAATGCATCGACATCATTTAACGATTGGTGAAGACACCATCACGTTATATGCATATAAAAGATGTTCCTGTCACTCACGCATGTACCTAGTCGCTGAAACATAGTATAGACTATGTGAATCATATGTCATGTGAGTCAATGTTGCAACATGCAATTAACACAGAATCCTACATGCCATCACACTGCGGAATTCAAAGTAGCTTCGTTCCCTCACATTAACAACGAATTTGGTCATTTATAGTAACATTGATGAGGGCTAATGTGCAACATCCGGTTGGGAACAATATAAACGTACCGCTGCTCCGTGATGTCAAGTGCCTCGATCGTTCTGTAGAAGGCAGACTGTTATCAGGTCCAATTCGCATATACACTGCTCTTTCGTTCAGATATAGTATTCAGCATTGTGAAGCTTATACATTCAGCGCCATCTTATTTATTCTTTTATGACATTTGCCTTACAGTTGATCGTGATGTCATGTATCCTTGCGTTTGATGCGGGAGCGTACACAGGCGATTGTATAACTGATAATAGAGTATGTGAATAACTACATGTAATATCATAATGACAACCAGGCACGTGACATCACCTGTGTGGTCTTATTTCTGACATTAATGAGTATATCATACAAAGGTACAAAAAGGGATGCTCAATTAAGATGCATTGTTGCGACCAAGCCAAGAGTACGACTACATGTGTACAGCCAACCTGTATATCCAATTAGAGCTGTTAATCAGACGGCCACCATGGGTCAGTGAAGAAACACCATGTGATCTCTGCTTTCTCTGACTGCATGATATAATTTTAATCGTTACTACTGTGTGTGTATTTCAGATATTATGATTCTATTCTCCGGATGGAAAGAAAACCACAATGAACGATGATATCATAATCCGTCCATGATATTGAGCGTTGTTCCGTTATTTAAGTGCGGTTGCTAAGGAAATAGTAGGTTACACGTCTAACAAATACTCAACAACATAATCGATACATTTGGCGGTGGAGATTAGCGACAAAACACGAAGTGAAACATCATAGCAGCAAGAAGCGTACAGTATGATAGACGCAGACGAAGTGCATTACCCACGGCTACAGAACTTATCCATCACATTTTGTATAAGCAAATATCAAGTTGGAGCGCGTTTATATACATGTGATTCTCCATGAGTTCATTTAGGATGAGGAAAAAGCTCAATAATCGAACTCTCGTCACAATAAAGATAAAACTTCATAACCCCGTCGTAGAATTAATCCAGGGCGCTCTTCAATTGAGGTCATCACATAGTATAACGATGTTACATTACGATCAATTGTCTTATCCAAGCTGGCTATTCATTCCATTCCATCTGACATGGCAGGTTACTGCGTTGCAATTTTTGTTTGATCCTTAATTGATCAAGTGACCGTATTTGCTACATATATAACACATTGATTAAATAATGTGGATGCTTTCATCTTGATGAAATATTTTACATATAATCATGGAGATTTATTCCATGCTATAAGTGAACTCGGAACACTATTTCAATTAACCTCCTATGATACAGAGAATGTGTGTCGCACAGCGCTATCTTATTCACCATGCTTACCGCCGTGACACGGATGATCACGTTAAATGGGTTTCGCAGCCCTGTATGGGTAACAAGTTTGTGTCAATTGGGCAATGGCTCTTTAGGGAAACTGTCCAACTGTCACAATCATCCTCATCTATCACCATTGCTATATTGATGACGACGATATTGGTCGTGATTGCAATGATGGTGGATGTTTCCGTAGCAACGTGCAGATCAGGATTATTCCTGTCATTGGTTTGCCATTAGATAAACACAAATACTATCATGTCCTTATTCAGACGAACACCATCGACGTCAACTACAAAACACTCCCACAATAATACATACGGAATCGCTAATGGATCGTTACCCTATTGGATTCACTACAGGATGGGCCGAAAATTGCTCGAATATGCAGCACTTATGAATTTAGGAAGGATGGGTTGTAAACAAAGAATAACTAACCATGTTCGCTATTTGATTACATCGGCGGAAAACGTATATTCATTGCCCAGGGAATACATTGTACGACAGGAAACTGGCATGGGGCCGTTTAGTGACATCGTGCATTATACTGAGCAATACCTAATGATAACATATTTTCGACGTTCTAGCGCTATGTGTGGCAAAACGTGATAATTCAGAATAAATGCGGTGCTGGCAATTAGCGGCGGTCATACATTACGTTTTGTAGACATTAATAGTCTGTTGCATATCTGCATATACTTAAGGGACGAAGCCATTTGCTCTTAAGAAGGAGTTCTGTTTTGATAACACAGAAAGTGCGACACCACAGCATGATTTCCTGTGCCCAACAATTGTATTATATGCAGCCCAGTCAGTGGACAGACAATACGTAGATTAACCGTCGTCAAACTCCCACTGAAATATGATATCCTGCCCGAATTCATTAATCTTGAAGCCATCAATGACGACTGAGTGCCATGTACATGCCATGTGGAAAACAATACTGAAATATGCTGTTAGTAGCTTTTAAAGCCAGTCACAGCAGTTTTAGTGGCAATTACGTGTCTTAAACATCAATAGATCATTGATATATAAGTGTATACAAAGCTTCATATTAAAGCTTCCTGTGAGCGTAGATATAAACAGAACGATGCTTTTGTAGAATTTGTTACAAATATCATAGCAATAAAGGTAATAATTGGCAAACTGTGTAAAGTGGCTCGTGACAGATTTATTGCGTTTTCGCGGAAACGACCAAAAGAATAAATGCATTATTCTTAAATAAAACTATTAGTCTGTATCATGTCTGCATGAACTTAAGTTAGGAATTAGTTCTGCACTTGATAAGCCAGATAACATTGTGATAACCTGACTTCATATATCATCAGATAAGTTTAAGCTGATTTATTGTAAACAACCGTTATAACAGTTATATTATTCCATGAAAACTGTCCTTTAAATTGATAGAATTCCATCTTACATTTAAAGCTTCTAATTTCTGTACATGTGGCATCCTGTAATGCGTATTAGACATTTCCAACCAGTAACGTCCAAGAATTTGGTACGGGGAGTAATTGTAATGGTTGTTCGTCTATATCGCTTGATATGTTCATGAGTAGTAGGATGGATTGAGAGCGACCTCTAACTATGGTCTTACAAAATGGCGATTTCTTTGTCAGCAATTTGTCTCATCTTAATGGGCTGTTTTGTACTTACTCGACTCTCACGCACAAACAACTTTGTTAAATCCAGTTAGTAGATGGGGCAACATGTCCTGGCTGCAGCATATGATGGCTCTTCATTGTATCCTTCCTGTTATTATTATCATTCAATGGTTTCAATACTGTGGTTAATAACAAGATATGTCATTCTTGTTGCAGCCTTAACTTCATCATAATTGATGGACATTTATTTAGTTTGTTCCCATTTGATCACTCAGCATGTAAAGGGTATTTTCCCTACCCCGCGGCCATGTTTGCATATTTCGTCTTCTTTAGCTATATTTGGCTAGTGTTAAGCAATTGTTTTTCCCTTTAGCTAATAATTGGAATATATTGCAATTACTTTCTAGCAGTTGCTGCGCCTTACCTTATTTGTCCTCCAGGAATTACCTAATTACACGAAGTGCTACTGATCTAAATACACATCAGGGCGTGGAAAAATAATTATTGAATGGGCGACTTAGTTAACATTTTGTATATGCCACAATACATGCAGGTGGGTAGGTTAAAAGAAATTCGACGGTCAGTGATATATTGCATGACATTATATTTTACTCTAGTCAACCCAACCGTAAATGATACAAATGAAAAAGCAAATAATTCAAAGATAGGTTGTACGAACTTCAAGCGTAATTAGAAGAATATTACTTGTTAATATTTCCACATCCGTTCATTTGAGCATAAGAACACACTTTCATGTCTTTTAAGATGCATCAATAACCAAACAACCCAGCGCTACTTACTAACACAATAGGATGCCTTAGCTAGGACTGTGGTCTGTGGTCATGTTAGGGCTCAGAAATTCGAAGATAGAATGGTCCCGACCAATAGTATAGCGGTACTGCTTTACCGAAGATCTATTACATAAGTTACAAAGTGTCGAGGCGTCAATGGGAACATCCATCGAGGACGTCACGCTGTACCGCCGGCGAGACTACGGCTTTAGTATAACATACTGCATGTATTAACATCTGATGGTTGGGTGATAGATAATCGATCTGTTGGCGGGGAGGTATGTTATACCGGTTTTGATCCTTTATGGTCTATGCATAGCAATCACTAAATCAAGTTAGAAATGTAAACACCTGGACGTTTAATCAGGGAATGGACCTTATATAACAAGGACCAACCAAGAATAAACGCTTAACATGGATATTGGTAGTGACCTACAAAGCGGTTGATTCTTCGCTTTTAGTAGCACGTTTATATAAACACGACCCAGCAGCCTAATCGAATTGATTCTCTTGCGCCATTTAAAAACCGCTAAACCCGCTACAGACAGGTTAGCTCCACAAATCAGGATTTTCCCCAGAATGTTTCTTCCTACGGATGTCAAGCTGATTGGTCGGTAATTTGCCGGAATATTTGCAGCTAGTTCCTTCAGAAGCCGAAGCTACAGTTACACGATGCATTGTTTGGGTTTTACGAAGTGAGCCATTTAAGAATATCGTTTTCCTCATACGCTACTACACTCGGAATAATATCAGATCTTAATGTTGTCCTGTACTTCCACACTTTTGCCACAACTTATTCCTATTGTTGATTGCCTTCTTGACTTCACTATTCAGCAATCTAGATGTTTGTATACTACGGTGTCTTCTCAATAGCATATGTTTCATCTGAGACAATTTCCCTACTTTCATGAGTTGTTTCTCTAACGTAAATAAACATCCCTTCTCTACTGCTATCTTTAGTATCTTGCCTGTCTTTCCCAAAAAGCTGATAACCTGCACGTGGGATCTCAGCATCTTCAATATCCCCATGGGTTCTGCCCTCAGTGATGGCGACTTCACCTAGTTAAATAAATAGGATCAGGGGACAAAATGTTAGTGTTGATAAACCGTGACTTGTCTAAACGAGGAAGGACGTCCAATACAGTAACCTGCTTTGTCATGGATTCGCAGACTATTGGCAGCCTGTTGTAATTCGCCAGTGTCTGCTGACAGCAAACACCTATCCTGATGTCATTCATACCAGCCTCCAGCAACTGATAACCTGTAGTCCCGTCCGCGGCCAACGGCTCACCCTCATTTCTGACCTTATCGACCCCCGCCCCACCATCTTCCTTTGCTGTATCTCAAACTCTTTCCCCTTTCCTAAAGGACTTAATCTGCTTACCAACGAATCACCTTTAATCATCGTTACCGCCCAATGCGTCGCCGACCAAGCTCTACACATGAAATGACGAGCTTGATACTGGGTGTCGTTTGTCACATCACATTAATTTTGTCACTGATGTCTGTTTATTTCTTAGCAACAAAAGCCACAGCCTCATGGCGTGTGATATAAACTAATTTGGAATTTTCTGACAATTATCTTACATATGCTCATGGAGTGAAGGTTTTATTGATAGTTATATATAAGAGATTGAGTAGATCCTACATAAATTCAGCCTCGTCATTTGGAATATAAAAGTTAGAAATACTGCCGAAATAGTGACATATATACATTGTTTTGGTTGGCTGGATGTATTTAAATTCAAGAAATATAAATCAATGTAATCTTTGCGGGGATCATTTCGTTCGCCCACCATAACACCATCCCCTTAATGTCGCTCTTTGTTGTTATTTTAGGTTATTGAATATAAATCCTAATATGAATAAATTTGACAATGGAGCGCAGTTGCAATCAAATGTATTTCACGGTTTCATTGCTCGGGACGTTTCATAAAATACCCACTTTGGATCCAAAAATGTCGGATCAACGCATGCGTTAGAATGACCATAAGGCGCAGCTACATAACCAAAACCTGTACGTATTTGTAGTTTGCAATACATACATTGGGAATAACAACGAGCCGCATTTCTATCCATTTACGTCGAATGAGGTTATTTGTAATCACACTGATATGGTCAAATCACAATATCAGCTTCTTTGTCAGAATGAATTTTACTCACAGAGGGTAAGGGTCATTATCATTTCGGATATAGAGGGCTTAATTTAATCAGCTCTAATATGCGTAGAGCTTGTGTGTAATCGCTGCATGAATTATTTATCATCAATCATGATTATTGTTTATTCCACAATCTTTTCAACTATTCGATTTTCATGGATACATAAACAAAAAACGGATACCTTGATATGGATATTAAATCACTTAAGGCATATTTGACAAAGGTAATCATCATATCCTTCATTTGGTGGTAGACAAGTGTACTTTGGCCTGATTTGGCAGGTTTACATGCCTGAATGAAACACGCGGTCTGGTGCTAAGTCACCCGTTAATCCGATAACAAAGATAAAATTTGTGACTTAATGTCTGTTATCTTTTTACCAAACAGTTGATGTGGTAGGCTTACATGTGACTCCTGCCGATGGCTGCCTAATCTGATGTTCAATAAGGAACATTTATTCTCCACACCGAGTTGAGCATTAAACTGTACGTAGTACACATTATTGGATGCATTCGTGCGCAGCATTAGGGATGCATGATAATAATAATCAGTTCCTGGCAAAGATTCATTACGAATAGGTACGGATAAAAACTATGCATTTGTCTTAATCATGCATAGATTCAGTCAAGCATGGCGGAAACAATCTCACGATGAAATGATGCCTTTCCAAACAATCCGTGCAGTAAAGTTTGTTCTATTGATAATACCCTGGACTGATTGTTGTTGGCCCTCATTCACGTTCAAAAACGATTTGAAAGGCACGCAAAAAGGTAATGTGAAGCTGATTAGGTGTTCACTACTACCGAACAATGATTAAGTCATTTTACCAACTTAATATAAATATCACCAAAGGCTGTCACCATGATATAATTACCAGCAGTGCAATTTCTATTCGCAATTTGTTTGACCACAATGGCAGTCAAATTCAGGCATACAGTGGCAGCTGATGACACCTTCATGGATTGGCGGTATCTTGTTGAAGTGAGTACTTTCGATGAGGCATTTTTTAAGTTAGAAACATGAGACATTTCATGTTGATATATATACTTAAAACGAAGGTTTGTCTTTTTCTATTGCTGAACGCATGCGCTTGTTATAATACACACAACAAGCCTATTTCAACTCATTATCCGCAGGTGTAAGCGTGATCAAGGCCATCAAGACACTGATGTTTGACAAACCCTGACCCATTGTGAACTTTTGATCACGACCCAGAGGAGGAGGTGAAGCAGATGATCCCTCAATAATTGTAACCAAGGGTGGTCTTGATTTTAATCCAATAGGAGCTATGTTCAGTCAAGATATCACCAGGTTATATGTACGAGAGGCACAATGAATGAAGAGGATCGTGTTATAATTAGCAGATTACACAATTCATGCCCATTCAATTCATGATTACTTTTATATGTCTGCTTGACTGGCGTGCGGAGTGGTCGTCATGGCAATTTGCTTCTTGTGTGTCTATTGTAAAGTGGCTCTCTGCATTAAGGCTACTTTGGTGAACATTTCCCGTATATT
Organism: Urechis unicinctus; assembly: GCA_034190875.2. Lineage (NCBI taxonomy): Eukaryota > Metazoa > Annelida > Polychaeta > Xenopneusta > Urechidae > Urechis > Urechis unicinctus. Next base: position 41,906,610 of record CM067356.1, on the reverse strand, counting down.
GCAAGATAATGGATATAAATGGATTTCGTTTGTTTACTGGTATTGAATGTGCATAAAGTGATTGTCCTGTGCTCTGTACTGGCTTAGGTAGGTAGAAGGCGACACCGCTTTTTTAGCTGGAGAATGAAAGCTGCTTGCATTTTGAGAATTGCAACGTGAAGCAGGCAGTGTCTGTTAGGTCAGTACCTGAGTGCTGCAAACGCATTAGAAGTATTGCGCGACCTGATAGTGTCACTCGTTTCCTGTTGTTCCTGTTTAAGTATACCGGCCACCAAAACACTGCACAATTGTAGGTAGGTATGGCTTATGCGCCAAGAAGGTCATGATAATTCTTTTGTATCTTATAACCACTTGCATATTCGGTTTTGCTTTTATATGCCGAATGAGGGTCATAGAACAGTGAATATAGGTTAAAGTGCATAGGTACTTGACACCACAGTCGCTGCGAATGCGAAGCAACTGATTCTAAATGAAGAAAATCTTGCAAAATATTCTGAAGCCTATGAATCTCAGACACAACTTTTCAGGTGAGTGTTATAGAAATGAAATTTTACTCTTGTTGATCATTTCTCTGATTGATCAAAATGTCTCCATAATCGCATCGAGTTAATCGTTCCAAAAAGTGGCCCTCATATTACCTTTGCCAAGTCGATTTCATGTGATGCTTACAACGCTAAGCAAGTGCTCGTTCCATCGTTCTTGTTCAAAACATTATTTGTTGTTTATGACTGCTGCATCCTGTTTTTTTCCAAACAATTAAGCTAGAATATCTCTGCCCTTCTCATTGGGATTATCAAGGTTTTCGTGATGAATGCAGAGCAAACGTCGATGGGCTTCACTTGAATCATCTTCATCCCATTGCATTATGTTTAGGGCTACAACATACTGTGCACCAAAACTAAAGGCAAAAAGGCACCGAATGGGTGATTGATACTTTAACGACATGAACCCATTCCAAAAATGCTAATACTAACGATCCCGTTATCCTCCAGGGTCGTATGGGCGATGCATGGAGAAGCACTGCGCAAGCTATCATTACTCCTGACAGACATTCGCGAGCGCCTGAGCTGCTATTATGTTTTTACAGTCCATTCAATAATGTAATCCAGCCACTGTTTGGTTCGTCAAACCGTTTTGCTCCCCCCCACCTGGTTCCTTATACCGAGTGAGGGTTATATGGCAGTCTTTGTGTTCACTTGGTGTTAAGTGACGAATACTGTATGCAACACATGATTTGGTAAAATATGGATTGCATTTAAAGCTTTCAATGCTGAGTGTGTAGGTGACGACTATGGGCAAATTTGCTCAACACAGCTTCATGCAGAGCCACCATTTCTGCATTATTCAAAAGCGTCTTTGGATAATTATGATGCTGATGATGATGACTTTAGCAATAATATTGATTATGAGAATGAGGATGAAGGTGATTATTATGATGATAATGATGATCAAAGTGTTAAACTATAAACTGCCTGTGACTGCTTTACTAAAAAGACCATTTGGTCGTTCTCCATATCAAGATCGACCAACTAAAGCCCTTTTATCTATATATGACGTTGAAACAGGCCTGCTACCAATGTTTTATCCATTATGAGTCCTTTATTGCTTTTCACAAATAACAAGTGGACGGCGACTTTCGAACGAACGAGCTGCATTTCCCAAGACAACAAGGCCTCGTACTAGCTGATTCATGAGTATTCATGCTCAGAAAAACACATGGAGTACTATATGCAATTCAAATCACATCATTTCTACCAACTAGTGAAATCTGTTATTGTTATCAGGTGATTGGTACGCCTTTCCCATGTTTTATTGCATTGCTATTCATTTTGATGTCGTTGTGTTGTTAACGTTGCTTAGTGAAAACTTAGCTCAGCCAATATGTAATGGGCCAGCTCTGTAATCGATAGGCAGTGTACCATAGCCTACATGCATTATCTATAATGGGCTCGCTGGTGATATTGACATCGCCTCTCGCAACGAATCATAGGGGAAGATCCTGCTTTTAAGATCTGGTAAGGTGAGATATTGTACAGAGCTAACTTTCGAACAGAGCTTAATGTTATCTACAATTTTCAAATCATTTGCGCCATTAGCTCAATTGGAAAACGCATCAGAATGATTATTGCATTCCGAGTTCGGCAACGCTACACAGAACTGGCTATCACATCTGCTGGGCAATCTGCTTACTGTCGCAATGTTTTGTATGCCATGGTATGGATGTATGTATGTATGTAATATGTATGTATGTATGTATGTCGAATGTATGTATGTATAATGTATGTATGTATGTATGTATGTGTGTATGTATGTATGTGTATGTATGTATGTATGTCATGTATGTATGTATGTATGTATGTATGTATGTATGTATGTCTGTATGTATGTATGTATGTATGTATGTATGTATGTATGTATGGTGGTGTGTATGTATGTATGTATGTATGTATGTATGTATGTATGTATGTATGTATATGTATGTATGTATGTATGTATGTATGTATGTATGTATGTATGTATGTATGTGTATGTATGTATGTATGTATGTATGTATGTATGTATGTATGTGTATGTATGTATGTATGTATGTATGTATGTATGTATGTATGTGTATGTATGTATGTATGTATGTATGTATGTATGTATGTATGTATGTATGTATGTATGTATGTATGTATGTATGTATGTATGTATGTATGTATGTATGTATGTATGTATGTATGTATGTATGTATGTATGTATGTATGTATGTATGTATGTCTGTATGTATGTATGTATGTATGTATGTATGTATGTATGTATGTATGTATGTATGTATGTATGTATGTATGTATGTATGTATGTATGTATGTATGTATGTATGTCTGTCTGTATGTATATGTATGTGTATGTATGCGTATATGTTGTATGCGTTTTTAAAGTCTTAATCCAGAAATGTTAAAGTGTCTAACGCCCCATATACATAATACCTCTGAATGTCATCTGCAGTCATTCATATCCATTTTAAATGCGCTACTCCATGTGTATATCTTATGATATCACGTTCATTTGTGTTTCCGTGCAAATAGAATGCTGCTACTTTGATTAGAGATTGCGTTGAATTATATGACTACGATTATGTTCAGCAAATAAACAGAAGTTTGTTACTTTCCTTTAAAACCGATAAAAAATATATTAGAAATCCTTACTACGTTTTTCCAAAACAAAATCGAATATATATGCTTGGAAATTTACTTTCCAGACTTCTCGAGAATATGAAGTTGTAAGCTAATCCAATAATGTTATATGAACCGGCTTGAAGCCATCATAGGTTATTTGATTCCTAGATACTCGTGTTCATTAGGAATGATGTTGATGTTTTATAAGGCAAAACAGAAGCTGCTGTTAAAGATTTCTCTTGTATGGTCGTTATCTAAATGAAACATCAGATGTAGCGTTCTGTCCATTCGGAATATGAGACCTTGCATCTCAAGATATGAACCGTATAAGGTGGGTTTTGCGTTGACAAATGTGCATACCTTAGAGGTTTTATCAATCGCAGGTGCTAACATGGTCAAGACGATCCCGACAAATCCCGGTCTGTGACGTCACATTCAATCAAATACAATAGGAGAAAGAGACACTTTGGCATTTGAATGCCTGTACTTTATTAAAATACTATCACCAAGGTTGTTTTTGATTTAACCCGTAGCTTTCTTTAAACACGATGCATGATAAGGAGCTTATATTATAGCTGCTCCAGTTTTCAGTCAATCAAGGCTTCATTTTAACTTTGTTTTTTGTTTTTGTTTTTCGTTTGCTGAATCGTAAATACTGTATCATTCATAATTAAAAGTTTGGGTCTTGTCTAAATGAGACCCCGATGATGAAACCATAGTGCCAATCCATTTCCTATGATAATATGAATTTTAAGGGGCATTTCGTGGCTAGAATATAAATCAATCATTAATGTACGAATGAGCAACATTAACCACTAAAACGCCTTTATCCATATGTTTTTGTGCTTACATAACAGCTTCCACCTCTAGAGATGATAATTTTATAGAATACATTTGAAATGCCGTTGCAGATACAGTAATAAGCGGCAGACAGTTTCATTCCTGCACAACAAAAAACATAAGACCCTTGTATTCTGTGCCTTTGGGATTTGGCGGCTGCGTTCTTAAATAGACTTTTCAACATTGCTTTCCACTCACTGGTGTCAAAACGCATAAGAGAACGCTACAATTGCTCTGAAATGTCTAAGCTGATTGAGATTAAGAAGTCGTTATCGCAGTGACAGTTTAATATGTGCATGTAAAAAAAGCTTCTTCTCGAATTCCATCGCTTGCTGATAAAATTCCTGTAGCGTTTCGGAAAACATGCTGCTCTCTCGAATGTGTATTGTACAGCTTGGGCCTGTAATTAATCACTCGGATTTATACTGTCCAAAATAAACCATATTTCGGTGACATATTTATTAAACGTTGCCCATTTGGTATGACACTTGCAAAAAGGGGTAATTTCCCCGTCAGTACAATGTCTCTCTAACATGTGATGCACCCCTCCCCTTAAGGATGATTTTGATTGTAGACGATCGTGTATGTTCCAGCCCTATCGTTTCTTTGGCTCATACACCAGATGACCATTTCCGATCCCCAATCCAGTATACTGTGTCTATTGCATAGCTTCAGCAAACAGATGTTGGATCCAATCAATAATCCAGAGATTGGCCTGAATGTCACCGAGTAAAACATACTGACAAACACAAGATAATGGCTGCTTCCAATGTGGTACGGTTTTTTGCACTTGACTGATAGAATCTGAGATGCATTCCTCCGTCGGGGAACTAATGTTACCTCATTAACATTAGGTTAGTAACACTAGGGTAATACACGTGCTTTGGACCATAATGTGAAATAAACAATATTGCTTTTAGCAGCAGGTTGATTTTTCAACTTAATCCAGCTGAAAGGTATGGCATGGACAATTTGTCTGAATATCAATTACATTAGTTTTCTAAATATGAAGACATATATGAATGAAGAATAAGAATATTTCAACATTTACCCATTCAGTATTTGGACATGAGTCGTTCTCCAGCATTACCTTTGTCCATGCGGTTGTATATTGAAGCCTTTCAATTGTGAATCTATGCTTACTTCTTAGCATAACTCTTTTTGTATTTACCTCAAGTCTTACAATTTACATGAATGCTTTACCCTTGGCTATGCCGCATCATTCGTTTTTATTTGTAGTCACACGGTTGTTGAGGTTTCCTCGATCGTAATGACTGTGATAATGTAATGAAACTTGACATTGATTCACACCAAAGTTTCATTTTAGGGAATGTGTTATAGTGCTCTTGGAAACAAATTTTTATTGGTCACTATTTCATGGATAGTCATCATGCTTATTTCATTCAAGTAGATCAGACTGCACAGACATTGTGATTCTTTATTGCGTTGAACGTAACATAAAGCACCGACATTTCTAGCATGTCACCTTGTGGTACGTACTTAAAATGCTTGATTGTTGAAATTGGTTGGGTAGTCAACTTTAAGCAACCTACCATTGCAAACGCCCTCAAAGTTAGCGACATGCTTTTCATTTATTTATATTCCAACCAAAACGTCACATATGCACCATGTTACTAAGTGGAGTTGCGCTATCACTCACACGATGTGGTAGCGAGGAGAACGTATTCGCCTGTTTCAAGTAATGGATTCAATTGTATTGGTTCACATTGGGGAGTCACTTCTGGTCTGATTAATGGTATGTTTCTTTGTATGATTACTTCTGGTCTTATTCACGTTGTATTATTAAATGGTATATCAGCGGATGAATAGGCCAGTACCAGCCTCTTACTTCAGAGCCAGACAAATCAAACGACACGCTTTCCTTATTTTCGATGTCTTAATGCATTGCCTATATTAATACCCTCATATCCCCAGAGTTTCAACGATATTTATTGTTCTCTAAGCATGAATTCGCATTATATAAATAACCCTGAAGGGACAACTTGGCTCAAAGCGAAATCTATTGTACAATAACAACCGGAGAGTAAAGATCGCTATTATTTCGTTGTTGCGTTGTTTCGATGAAATAAATGATATAAATATTCCACCTGCGTTATTTATGCTGCGGTTGTCTGCATTTGATGGGCATGTGTGGATGGAATTGACAGTGTGTTAAGTAGTCAATATGGGATCATGCTAATAAACCTAATTTTATATGGAATGACAAGACCCTTTAGACAATCAATCGTTTGTACTGCTACTGATTTGAATAGCAACCACAACACCGTTTTCCTTATTCAATTGGTGATAGATTAAGTTTATGACATAGTCTTCTCTATGCACCATCATAGCGCTATGGTTGTATAAGCTGCTAGCTGGCTGGCCGTTATGTTTGTTCACCATATTTGTCCATACCAGCACATTAACACGGTTCAAGTATGCTCGATTGGAAATGGCCACCAGGTAATATTATTGATGTGATTCATAGCTGCGTGTATGATAGCATTGGTTAGGAAGTAACTGTATAGATTACGAAGTTCACGTTGTTATGACATATGTTGAATGTTTCCCATCAAGTCCTCTTAATGTGAATGTCAAGGCTATTCCACTGAAATCCCATTTCAAGCATCCAACAGACACGCATATGGCTTTACATATATTAGATGGCTTACCAGAAATGCATATGCAGTTTCATCGCTCTCCTTGTTCAACGATGTATGGATAACCAATCACTCTACTCTCACTATTAGCAATCTAATTCTTAGGATGTTCACTGCTAGCTCATCCCTAATTATACATATAGTTTCCAAAAGTTGTGAAATTAGCTGATATGGGCTTTGGTAATTTTTATGAGGGGGTAATTCGTCACTAGAGATTCATTAAATAAGTTGAATATATAAATAATATCCTGACCTGGGTTAGGCAAAGTGGAACTTCTCCTGACTTTATCCAGCATAATTTCCCGACGGTAGCAGGTAAACGTATCATTGTATTACAGAATCGTAATGCATACATTACCTCATGTAAGAGAAATAATCATGGTTGTGACTGAAGTAAAGTAATCTTCTCTGCAGGTTGTCCTTCTCATTATCGGTTGATCATATGTAGCATCAATATTATGCAGATTTCCACGGAGTATATTTACTGAGTCCAATAAGTTTTTAATATGTTTCAGAGACAATAGAAAAAAAAGCTGAAGCTGTTTAAAACATGTACATTTTTTCATAGGGAGAAAGATGAATTCATCAGATGCTGTAAACATAGATGCCTTGTCTATTGCAATAATTTTTCTGCCCCCTTTTGCGCCTAGGTGAAGACGATACACCAAAAATTACATATTGCCGTTTCCTCAAAGGAGATGACCGAATATAACCATTCGGAAGATGAATGTATATTGGTGCCATGACCACCCGATCCTTAACTGCTGGGCTGATGGACTGATTGATATTGTCTCACCAACAGGAAAACTGTTGGCTGATGTGTTTCGGCTTACATGGAACAGTTATCTGAGTGTACAATCGCGGTTAATGTCACCTGCCTTTTTATTGTCTGTTCACAATAACGTTGCAATAGATGGTAATGAACTTGTTTGGTTATATATTGTATAGATCATTTTGTGATGCCAATCTATTTTAGTTATATCTAGGCGATTGTTGGTGACACCAAAGCAAGAATCGGGTAACATTTAGAATGATTTCCTACCATTATGTGATGCTTAGTCTGCGTGGCACAGGTATCCACTCGAAAAGAGCTTTCTACTTCTGGTATGATACAGAATGCAATAAAACAATGAATGACCTGATCATTAACATAGCCCAGCGCAACCATTCTTTACTGCATCACGCGAATATTTTCACCCGGAGGTGCGAAATAAATCTCGAGGACTTTAAGACACCTAAGGTTTCCCATAAATTTCAGAGACCCAACGGTGATTTTTTATTGCCGTTTTTTATATAAGGTGTTGTTCATTTTATGCTACAATGCGCACTCGATGGAGGTTATTGCGTTCGTAGATATAGCATTCGTGTTAATGTATCGAAGTTATTGCCAAACCTCTAAAAATTATTCGCATAACATGTAAATTCTTCCACCGGAGCCAAACGAAATATTGATGTAGAATTTAAAATGCTGAGTCAGGCATTAAACAGCCAACATGATTTTGGGGAGCCTTCAGTAGCAACTTACTAATGCGATACAATGCATTTGTTTGATTTGCACCCTTCCTGTTCACTGCGATTGGCGTTATGCAATCATGATGATTATGTTAACCAGTGTTATCCACAATTACGGAAGTGTGAAGACCTAGACATCATTATCTAAAATGACAGGAGTCACCATTGGCTTTAAATAAGTGACTTATAAGACATAATACGGAGTCGTCTATCGGGTAATTAATCCTGATGATATACCAGGGACCGGGCAAGACCTAACAACACGCTTAGATAATGACATAAACTAACTATATAACTGATGCATTACCTTCATTAGTGCGCCCACACTGACCACGACCTAGCAGTGTAATCCCATTAGTTTTAGCTGTCATTCTAAGACAACAAAACGCGCCAACAGCAGTCGCGAACCCGACGAATGAATACAATACCTATCAATCACCCGACGCAAATAGAATCACCAAACTGTTCTTTCAACAGCGTATTATTCATTGCGTTGTCAGGTTCAGAAACCTCGCTTAAGTAGCAGCTTGTAAATGGTTTCTCGTTTACGTTAGACAAATTATAGGAAAGCGAGAAATTGTGGGTTGCGCTTTTCAGGATAATTCTTGCGTCTAGATAATAGTTTACATTACCCATTGCAATCACATCAGCAAAATATGGGTACCAAAATGCAAAGGATTTAAATTTTTTGATCGTTCCAAGAATATACAATGGGGACCTGTATTCGCTCGTTTAAATCGGCTTATGGTCATTCCTTCAATGATAAGTTGGAGAGCTGTAGCCGATATCATGTTCTGCATGATCTGATCCATTACCAGCAGGTCTGACCAGCGTTTTTACTCTGAATGGAAAGAGTGGATAAAACCCCGTAGACAGCCGGCATCAATGTCCTCACCTTATCTCGCCTTTTTCATGCTGTCTGTACGGATGCACGGATCGAGACTGCGTGATCAATCAATTATCGGGAGAAACTCAGAAACACTGCTTAAACATCTCAATGGACACGAAGTGGAGCGGCAGCGTAGTAGCCTGGTAACAAGGCATAAAACTTTTCTTCCTTAAAGTACTTTCGAATTTATTCAACAGCTTTGAGACCATAGTTTTAATGAATAAATGTTTAGCGTCTTAGCTGTAATACTGTAAAACATTGAATTACCATACGGTAAGCCAATACCTTCTATCACATTTGTTTCATAGTTCATGAAATATGACGATGTTCTGTGGTCAGTGATAAACCTGCCGCTATTCGTAGATATTGCTGTATCGACACATTTATGCTGAAGCTGCTTGTATGTGATAAAAAATGTCAGATCCAGCAAATATCTGGAGTGAGCTTCGATTGCTCCTTGATGGATCTCCTTTATGCACAATAACAAGACCCTTGATATGGCCAAGTGGCTCTACCTAACGCTGTGCTAGAACTGAAAAAATTGTGTTTGTGTTGTCAATCACATAACTGTAGTGGAAACGTGTGATCCGTTGGCGGATATGTGCATACAATGCTGCAGTGTTAGGAGCTACATAGCCTTCAACTCCTGCCACAAAACCCCACATTGTGCCCGAGTTTTGCATAATTCTTTTTATTTTAGTTTCTCCGTCTATTGGATAAAATACCACCGATATGATGATGCAGAGGTTCAATGTGTTAGTAAAACGTATAATAAAGATCTACCTTGACTTACTAATGCCTAACTCTCCTTATGTTGGTACTACTGCTATCAATACCCATTCTCTTATATATTTTACATTCCATACCTGTATACAGAGCAAATGTTCAAAATCGATGTCTTCTTTGAGTAGCATATACCCGGTCATTTGACAGCACAAGTTCGTTTTCTTCACGCTAGCAGATGCAAGAGGCAAGCAATGCGATCGCCCAAATGATCATGAATTTATATTGTCTTGTGCTAAAATGAAATGTAATTCACTTACAATCGAATATCTTAACGTCTGGGAATTTAGAATTCTCATGTATGATTTATTGTGTGTGTCATGCCATTCAGTTTTATTTGCGCCTAACCGTCTTATCAATTAGTTTATGGGATTTTTTTCATATATGATTTGATTCTCTGGAATCAGGCACTACAAATTGCCGCTGCATTAAGCAGGATTCGGATGCTGCGATACGAGGTGCTCGCAGTTTTTTATGGAACATGTGGGGAAATGCCAGCTAAACACGTCCTTATCTTTTCGTCTTTGTTATTTTTCGAAAATGTAAGTGTTCTTGTTGCTGGGGTTATACACAATTATAGCAGCGTTGCAGTGTTTGGCATGTCATGGCTTGAATGAGTCACGATGCAAGATTTTGTGTGATAAATGTGTTTGCTGAATCAGAAAATTCTATAATTGCTGCAAAACTCGGTTAAAAGAGGATCCAATGAACATGTCTCACTGCCTCATGGTAGCAATCTTAAGATAATTCGTGACGTTGAGGCGTGCTTCTGCAACGTTTCATGGTATGTAGCTCATAAAGCTTCGCTGTTCATATTCTGACAAAGTGGTGCCTGTGGTCGTTCATTTCTCTGGTTCGTGATAATACCAGGAATAAGTTTTTTTTAAATGGTTGTTTAACAATATATGTTATACCCAGGCTGTATGTCAAAAGTATCAAAGCCTGAAGCACTTTGCTCACTTGCTTTCGATGGGATGACTTTACGATATATCATTTGCGCGGGTGGTATGTCAACTGAAACAATGCACATCAATAAATATTCACATGGGATTGAAAATTGACCATGCGTCACTGATACTGTAAAATTATACATTTATTCAACACTAAAAGACCTCTTCATGCATAATTGTGCTTAAAAGCGTGTTATAATAATATATTATAGTAAACCTCTGATGCACTGAATTATATCTATACCAGGTGAATCAATAGATGCATCAAATGCTTCTCGTTTTTGTGCACGTGGCATGATTAAACCAAGTTGCTTTTTGACACTAATTCGTCATCTCCCATGTGTGTTAAAAACACATCGCCTTCTTACCGGATGTTTTCATATTGCCAATTGCTCGCCCCATTATTGTAGCTCACCGAATCGCTAATGGGATTATATCTTCACCATAGTGCTCTTCAAATGACGCCGTGGTGCATCGAAGAATCGCATACCTCTCAGACATTTCCGTCGTTTTCAGTACATCATGCTCCCTCTTGATGAATCCCTCAATCAAACTGATATACATTTATAGCGAGCAATAATACTCTCGTTGGGTTGATATGCGTCATTTTGTAAATTCTAAAAGTACATAGAATTAACAGAAATTTGTTATAATTTAAATGCAAATATAAGATTTGGTTTAAGTATTCTCCATGACGTAAAAATTAAATAATAGCATGATGGCATTTGATGGAGGTTATTCGTCCTTTTTAGATAATATGTAGTTCTCGATGTTGTATTAAACCTTTTAGCGAATCAGGTATGTCCTTATGCTAACATGACAGAAACCTATGAGTAATGTTATATCCTATGCGTCGTATGTATCATTACATATGTCATTCGTCAATTCATGCATTCAATAAAGACATACAATATATACTGAGTAGGTTATGAGCGGAGTTGTATGAAAAACCAGAGATTTTTATGAAAATACCAGAAAACTTTAAATGATTTGTTACCCCTTGAACAAATTGTTAACACCCATTCTATTCGTTCAAGCGTTGATAAAACGCGACGGACATATTGAGCTACGAAATAAATCTGGCACGGCATTCTTCTCTGAATTGCGATCCTATAAGTGCCTGTTTTGCTAAATAGGGGCAAATTTAAGACTGTTTGGTCAATAACGAATGCAAATATTAAACTTGTCGTATTTTGTATCAAGCCTATTGGGTTATAACTCGGTTGGCAAGCAACGCTACCACAGCAAACAGCACGACCATTTCCACACCCGAAAACACATGCACATACGCTTTCATTGGCAAAACAAACCCTCCTCAACATCAGCATCCATCGATTTTGTTTGAAAAGTTGTCCGCGTTGTAACACAGTGTTTTTCAAATACTTATTCGCATCCCACCTTGACCAGGTCGTGCGCGCAAAGAATAATCAACCAGTAGTTTGTAAACTGTGAAAATTGAGTTTGTAATTGGTTGGTCCATACTTGGTGTTTGTGTATTACCGACTTCACACCTAATTCAGCAACATATTACCCTCTTAAAGGTTTCGTCAGTGGTAGGTGTCTTCATGGTCAAGAGAACCATAATTGGCTTTGGTTTACCGCTTAGCATGTTACCTTTTCTAAACAGCCATGAGGACAGTCATAAACATTCAAATGCATCTCACGTTGCCTGAATTAGGTGAGTTACCATATCATAGGGTAAAACCTGAACATTCTTGCCCAATTTCAGAACAGATCCTAAATACATTCTTCTTTGTAGAGCAATTGTATACATGGCTATAAAGAGAGACATTATCGCTGATTACATCGAGTTTGAACTAGTAAGGAAACCCCACTGATGTTCTCGAAATGATAGCAGTAGATTGCTTTTGAGTGTATCATGATGGTTAATGCGTTTTGGCAAGATCGGAGGTTTCAAAAATCACATTTTACAGATTATTTAATTTAATAGAAATGCGTTCTACAAAGCAAAACCAACTTTCTTCAATATACAAGCAATCAACTGGAATGCTCCCAAACACGAATTCTAACAAAGATAGATAGGGAAATTATGGAAATAATGAAGGTATAAATTCAATCTTCAGAACACATTAATACGTTTCCTGCAATAAAACTTATATTATTTGGAGCGTTAATACATGCTTCTAAATGTAGGGATAAGCTATCAAAATCTTATGAAAGGCAGCGATACAGTTTCACACGAGTGTGGCGCTGTCGCAAAAAAAACCCTCGTCGTTCATTGTTTCACATATCAAGCCCAACAAGTTGACATCTTATTAAGGTCCTCAATCATCATTGTGATAACGAGCATGTTATTTAGATAGATATGTAAATTGTACGCTTTCCCTATAAGGTGACTGCTTTCACAATTGACCCATGTCACATGATTGGGATCACCCGTCGTACAAAGGATAGAGGTGGTAGACGGGAGACAAGACCATGTAGCGCAACAGAGCTATTCACCAAAGTAATACTTATAAGCCATTCAAATCATGAGCACTTGCAACCGACACGACTAATCAAATTAATTTGCAGAGCTTTCTTAGAAAACAGTAAAACGGCTGGCAGTTCTGACGCATTTCTCTATATAGCAGAATGCCAAATATATCTATTACCACAAGACATCCCCATTAGAAGTCGGTTTTAGGTGTACGATGAGTCATTGGTTGGGCTGATACTTGTGATAACATTACTTAATACCGAACAAGATGATAGCTAATATTTACAAAGACCATCTTTCCACGTGTATGTTTGGCTGAATAATTTGGAATCATGAAGTCATTGACGAGCACGCAATCTGTGTCGCATTGGATTACTATGAGATCAGTCAGCGGAAACGTTTTTAGAATAACACGTAGTTGCCTAGGTTGTTAGTACTATTCCCGAATGACTTATGTCCTTTTCTCACCAAAATGGCCACTTTTATGTGTGATACTTTGGTGGCACCCAAACACATCTAATAAAGAGAAGGCCATATCATAAGACGCCACCGTGGCATTAAAACACAAGTCACTTATATGTCATTTGGGACCAAAGCAATAGGAATATATATATATATATATATATATATATATATATATATATATATATATATATATATATATATATATATATATATATATATATATATATATATATATATATATATATATATATATATATATATATATATATATATATATATATATATATATATATATATATTAATAGTGAACTGACGATAAAACAATGCCACAGAAACATACTACCAGCATGGTTATATATAAGCAGGGCACAATAACAGCAGGCCACATACCAGTCGGACATAGAGCTACCAAGACACAGTGCCACAAGTAAACAATGTCACATGGACATCAGGTATGTATAGCATCATCCTACGTGGTGTAAGGTGTCACTGACCACTTTCCAGTCTCGTGACAACGATGTATGCCTCCATACGCACGTATCATAACTATGTCTGCTCTCACATCAAGCTTGACTGAGTACTTCCCAGTCTCATAAAAAGTATGTATGACATCATATGCACGCATTATAGCCATGTCGGCTGTTGCACCAGGCTTTAACGAGTGCTTCCTAGTTTCCAAACAGGTGTATGTTTCCAAACAGGGGGTTGTAACGTAAGGTGCTAGTCGCGTAACATGTCTGTAGTAACATTAGGCTTTACAGAAAGTATGTTTCAAGTCTAATAACATCATATTTGTATCTCTGGGGTTTGTTTCTTTTAGCCCTCGGTGAAGTGTAGATAGTCGAAGGCCTCGAAGACGCGAGTGTAGTCGGCTGCTTTCTACTTGGGCATTACACCGCTCGTTATACTTAATGATTAATGCTGTCGGTCCAAATAAAGCTGTTGGAGATAATAAAGACACTTAACATGATCAAGTTAACCTATCACACAATGCTGCAAGGAATCAAACCGAATGGCAATGAGTTGGAAGAAGCATTCCGTTAATACGCGAAAAGAAACATGGCATGGCATAACATTTCATTGTATGAAGGTTAGTAGCTTTAATTGTTTGTTAAACGCCTGACGCCTGTTATAATGCAAACAACATGCCCATTTCAGATTAATAAAATTCCGTCAGAGGTTTATCAGCCGTGGATATGAACGTTGTCAGGAAGATCCAAACACCTTTCATTATATCACAGAAGGGGGTATGAAGCAGATGCTCCACCTGCGTGCAGACGATGTACGACCAATATCTATGAACGTAAAACCAAATAGATGCCGAGGTTTGCGTCGTATTTATCCAGCACCACCTGCTACGCGAGGAGCGGTCGTCCTGCCACTAGCTGTCACGTGATATAATACAAGACATGACAGTTTAATACTGCATTACACACATGTCTGTTCGTGAGTACATTTCAGGAGACCGCTCCTCGAAGGGGATGGATAATTCATTTAACCACGAAGTTAGTGCAATGTAATTACTTGTTCAAGATGACGATGCCGAAGGAGAAATTGGGGTTGACACATAGGTAATTATGATTACAGCATAGTGTTAACTTTCGCATTGGTAAATTGTGAATCAAATGGGTGTGTCTTGTGTGCGGTGGTGATCTTCGCTGATGCTACGTCGGGAAACATACCACCCTGAACAACAAATGTTGCTAGCTCATTACAAACGATTTTTCTGTAC
This sequence comes from Urechis unicinctus, assembly GCA_034190875.2. NCBI lineage: Eukaryota > Metazoa > Annelida > Polychaeta > Xenopneusta > Urechidae > Urechis > Urechis unicinctus. The sequence continues at coordinate 41,891,181 of CM067356.1, read as the reverse complement.
TCCAACTTTGGCTGTTGTTAAGGATGCAACCCCGCTTTCCGTGTTTAACGCTGAGAAGATGTCAAGGTCGCGAAATATGGAATATAAATAAATCCACACTATAAACAATCATAAATGATTGGTAAAATCAAAGATGTTACCAAATGTTATTTCTGCTTGATATATTTATCTTATGATTGGCGTCCCCAGGTGTCTTAACCTTGGGTAAAGTCTTGTATCATCGATAGCAGGATTACAGCGTCTAATCGCTCATTCATTGATTCAATTCTTGGGTAGGAGCTGTCCGTGCCTCATTCGATTATATCCTAGCAAATTTCTTGACGATGATGCAATGTAATTAACAGAACTTGGATCCCTTACTGCAGTCATGGGATATCGTGGTTTTATCTTTGGCAGCTGTGTTCAGGAAAAACTAGATCAGGTTTAGTGTACGTGAA
>CM067356.1:41880718-41890644 GCA_034190875.2 Urechis unicinctus | reverse complement strand
AGTGCCTTGCATTATCAAAAAAATGTTACACCAAAAGTTTACAAGCAGACAGATGGACAGGGCAAAACTGTGCTGAGGAGCATAACTATTAATGGTTACTGCCTAATGGTCCCATAAATTATACCTTATAAGTGGCAAGCAACAGGTCCAGCATGGGCAACAAAAAAAGTGACCTCCCAAGCCATGCCAAACCAGGCAGTTTGATACATCTTGGGAACTGCACTGTTCTAAAAAGGCCTCATGTGTGATTTGGGGCTTCAGATATGCTTAATAACCCTTCAACACTAGACCAGATGCACAGTGCTCAAGACTAACTGACAGATGACCATGTCATTTATAGCTTATACATGATATATTCAAATGATGTGATTGTAATATTGAACAATTGTTTGGATTACACACATTGAACATTTGACAACAATTTTATTACCAATATTGATGTGGCAGATACCCAGACAAAAGAAAAAAACCTACTTAGGGTCTGATTATTTCCCTAGCGGCTAATGAAATTTGGCTGTAAACTCAAACCAGCACAGTTGTTTTGGATAGCTATTTCTGAGATTTAAAGGATCACTCTGCTGACTAATTGATAACAAAAGTGTGACTCTGTCCAAGACTGAACTATCATATAACACATAATCAAACTTATAGGAATGTAATAAAGAACTCATGTTTTAGTGTATTACAATGATACATCATATTAACAGATCATGCTATTTCCATGTTAAAGGTAACATTACTGATGCAAGTAAATAATTCAAGGATGTGGAAAGCAAAATATCAATCTTCAACCTTTGAAAAATAAATCACATTTGAAAGAGTAACCCCACCCCACTAACACTGAGCCACCAGCGCATGTCCGCTGTCACGATCAGGCCATGTTTACATCTGACAGATGGGGCAAAAGCCGTTCGCTAAAATGGCCAATAGTCAATACGGTTAAATGAACGTTAGGAAATACATTTAAAAACAAATCAATGGTAATCGGTAGATCTGTCCAACCAAGCTGCAGGCATCTAGTCCTATTAACGTGGTATCTGGGTATTATTTGCCGTTGGAAAAGTGTAAGTGATCGGTAAGAGTGAGTCTGAACCGTGCACGGTAGAGCTGCGGAGCAGCCCGGTGAACAAATGAAGCTCGCTAACCACTGTAAACTACGGGTATTTCATAATTTGTCGTACATGAAATTTCTTTCCGCAGCAATAACGTTCATTGTCACATTAATGATATTCAATATTTAAACGTTGGAATCATACTGACCAGATTAGAATCAAATGTAAAGAGAGCGTGTAAAATGGTCATGGCTGACCGATAAACTTTGTTTATACTCGTTCCTGTACCGGAAATTCCATGCGGTATGGAAAGCTTGAATTGTTACAATCCCAAAATAAACCTTCAGCTTGAGCCCGCGGATGCGTTCGTGGGGACAGTTTGATTTTAAGACATGAGCAAACTGATAACATATAACGATCTGGCTAATCATTCCTTTGTTAAAAATAGTCCGTTGATACGATATGATTTCATTTATTACACATCATAGATCGAGAAAACCAGTGAGATTCAGCGAGATTCTCCAAACGTTTTGAATGCTGATCTGCGTCTCGAGTTCCAAGCTTAAGTGCTTCATTTGTTCTTATTTATCTAAATAAAACGCTATCAAACTGATATATATTGAGAACAAAACACCAAAAATGAGTTGACAAAGACTTACAACCCCGGATTTCCCAGTAAAATCGCCATTTTTTTTATATCCGGCCGTAAAGATATTTGAGCTTGTGCCGCCCGTTACTCGTTAAATTGCTGATGTATATATACTTTCAAAATTTGTATGTTCTTCATTTGAAGATATAATTTAAAACAAGCAATTGTTCTTTGACGTTAAAAGTCACACAAATCATGAACCTAAGTTTGAAGCAAATATACATCGAACAAAGCCATATAATGACCGATTTTTCAACCTGGTCAAAATGGTCGCTTAGGCCAAAATGTAAATTCATGTGAAGGTATTTAACACAAATTTAAGTGGATAGTTTGCCCGAATAATGCGAATCCAACCTTAGGCGGAGTAGTTGCAACTAACGTTACACTTTGGCGGGGAAGCGCAGTTGTGTAAGGCTAGGAGATGACGCTGACTATTTTGGCCCAATGATCATCGACCAAAATGTAAGTATGGGCCAAAATGGTCGGTGAATTGTACCATAATGGTCGGACTTGTATAAATATATATATTATATATATATATATATATATATATATATATATATATATATAGAGATATATATATATATATATATATATACATACATACATATATATATATATATATATATATATATATATATATATATATATATATATATATATATATATATATATATATATATATATATATATATATATATATATTTAAGGTGTATTGTTTGCTGATTCGGCACAATATTTAGTCCCTGTCCGTTTTTGCCGAATTTCCACAATTTTAAGATTGTGACACGTACTTGCTATCCGGCACAGCTTACCAACCGTTTGTAACATATCGATATCACATTGAAACGGTCGGCAAACGGGTACGATAAAAATATGCATACACAATTTAAACATGGCCAAGGAATAACCTTTGACTTCCCCTCAGTGACATAAAGCAATGCAAATGTCTAGAATGGGTGGATTTGCATGCTATTTCTTTCATAGGAAGATGTATTGAGTTGTAGAAATCCATACAAGATCACCAATTATCCGAATATAGAATATATCTCTACGCAGTCGCCTTAGACTATTGTTTACAAGCAATATCTGCTATTTGTCAATAACACACGCTATCTACCCCGTCCTATTGTCTACACGTAATGGGTACTATATTGCACATCATGCTGTAGCAGCACGGGACATTTATAGATTATTGTACTTCGCTATTACACTCATCAGAAGTCATTTACATCTTGGGAACTGCACTGTTCTAAAAAGGCCTCATGTGTGATTTGGGGCTTCAGATATGCTTAATAACCCTTCAACACTAGACCAGATGCACAGTGCTCAAGACTAACTGACAGATGACCATGTCATTTATAGCTTATACATGATATATTCAAATGATGTGATTGTAATATTGAACAATTGTTTGGATTACACACATTGAACATTTGACAACAATTTTATTACCAATATTGATGTGGCAGATACCCAGACAAAAGAGGCTCTTGACTTCAAAAACCTACTTAGGGTCTGATTATTTCCCTAGCGGCTAATGAAATTTGGCTGTAAACTCAAACCAGCACAGTTGTTTTGGATAGCTATTTCTGAGATTTAAAGGATCACTCTGCTGACTAATTGATAACAAAAGTGTGACTCTGTCCAAGACTGAACTATCATATAACACATAATCAAACTTATAGGAATGTAATAAAGAACTCATGTTTTAGTGTATTACAATGATACATCATATTAACAGATCATGCTATTTCCATGTTAAAGGTAACATTACTGATGCAAGTAAATAATTCAAGGATGTGGAAAGCAAAATATCAATCTTCAACCTTTGAAAAATAAATCACATTTGAAAGAGTAACCCCACCCCACTAACACTGAGCCACCAGCGCATGTCCGCTGTCACGATCAGGCCATGTTTACATCTGACAGATGGGGCAAAAGCCGTTCGCTAAAATGGCCAATAGTCAATACGGTTAAATGAACGTTAGGAAATACATTTAAAAACAAATCAATGGTAATCGGTAGATCTGTCCAACCAAGCTGCAGGCATCTAGTCCTATTAACGTGGTATCTGGGTATTATTTGCCGTTGGAAAAGTGTAAGTGATCGGTAAGAGTGAGTCTGAACCGTGCACGGTAGAGCTGCGGAGCAGCCCGGTGAACAAATGAAGCTCGCTAACCACTGTAAACTACGGGTATTTCATAATTTGTCGTACATGAAATTTCTTTCCGCAGCAATAACGTTCATTGTCACATTAATGATATTCAATATTTAAACGTTGGAATCATACTGACCAGATTAGAATCAAATGTAAAGAGAGCGTGTAAAATGGTCATGGCTGACCGATAAACTTTGTTTATACTCGCTCCTGTACCGGAAATTCCATGCGGTATGGAAAGCTTGAATTGTTACAATCCCAAAATAAACCTTCAGCTTGAGCCCGCGGATGCGTTCGTGGGGACAGTTTGATTTTAAGACATGAGCAAACTGATAACATATAACGATCTGGCTAATCATTCCTTTGTTAAAAATAGTCCGTTGATACGATATGATTTCATTTATTACACATCATAGATCGTGAAAACCAGTGAGATTCAGCGAGATTCTCCAAACGTTTTGAATGCTGATCTGCGTCTCGAGTTCCAAGCTTAAGTGCTTCATTTGTTCTTATTTATCTAAATAAAACGCTATCAAACTGATAAATATTGAGAACAAAACACCAAAAATGAGTTGACAAAGACTTACAACCCCGGATTTCCCAGTAAAATCGCCATTTTTTTTATATCCGGCCCGTAAGTAAAGATATTTGAGCTTGTGCCGCCCGTTACTCGTTAAATTGCTGATGTATATATACTTTCAAAATTTGTATGTTCTTCATTTGAAGATATAATTTAAAACAAGCAATTGTTCTTTGACGTTAAAAGTCACACAAATCATGAACCTAAGTTTGAAGCAAATATACATCGAACAAAGCCATATAATGACCGATTTTTCAACCTGGTCAAAATGGTCGCTTAGGCCAAAATGTAAATTCATGTGAAGGTATTTAACACAAATTTAAGTGGATAGTTTGCCCGAATAATGCGAATCCAACCTTAGGCGGAGTAGTTGCAACTAACGTTACACTTTGGCGGGGAAGCGCAGTTGTGTAAGGCTAGGAGATGACGCTGACTATTTTGGCCCAATGATCATCGACCAAAATGTAAGTATGGGCCAAAATGGTCGGTGAATTGTACCATAATGGTCGGACTTGTATAAATATATATATATATATATATATAGATATATATATATATATATATATATATATATATATATATATATATATATATATATATATATATATACATACATATATATATATATATATATATATATATATATATATATATATATATATATATATATATATATATATATATATATATATATATATATATATATATATATTTAAGGTGTATTGTTTGCTGCTGATTCGGCACAATATTTAGTCCCTGTCCGTTTTTGCCGAATTTCCACAATTTTAAGATTGTGACACGTACTTGCTATCCGGCACAGCTTACCAACCGTTTGTAACATATCGATATCACATTGAAACGGTCGGCAAACGGGGTACGATAAAAATATGCATACACAATTTAAACATGGCCAAGGAATAACCTTTGACTTCCCCTCAGTGACATAAAGCAATGCAAATGTCTAGAATGGGTGGATTTGCATGCTATTTCTTTCATAGGAAGATGTATTGAGTTGTAGAAATCCATACAAGATCACCAATTATCCGAATATAGAATATATCTCTACGCAGTCGCCTTAGACTATTGTTTACAAGCAATATCTGCTATTTGTCAATAACACACGCTATCTACCCCGTCCTATTGTCTACACGTAATGGGTACTATATTGCACATCATGCTGTAGCAGCACGGGACATTTATAGATTATTGTACTTCGCTATTACACTCATCAGAAGTCATTTACATCTTGGGAACTGCACTGTTCTAAAAAGGCCTCATGTGTGATTTTGGGGCTTCAGATATGCTTAATAACCCTTCAACACTAGACCAGATGCACAGTGCTCAAGACTAACTGACAGATGACCATGTCATTTATAGCTTATACATGATATATTCAAATGATGTGATTGTAATATTGAACAATTGTTTGGATTACACACATTGAACATTTGACAACAATTTTATTACCAATATTGATGTGGCAGATACCCAGACAAGAGGCTCTTGACTTCAAAAAACCTACTTAGGGTCTGATTATTTCCCTAGCGGCTAATGAAATTTGGCTGTAAACTCAAACCAGCACAGTTGTTTTGGATAGCTATTTCTGAGATTTAAAGGATCACTCTGCTGACTAATTGATAACAAAAGTGTGACTCTGTCCAAGACTGAACTATCATATAACACATAATCAAACTTATAGGAATGTAATAAAGAACTCATGTTTTAGTGTATTACAATGATACATCATATTAACAGATCATGCTATTTCCATGTTAAAGGTAACATTACTGATGCAAGTAAATAATTCAAGGATGTGGAAAGCAAAATATCAATCTTCAACCTTTGAAAAATAAATCACATTTGAAAGAGTAACCCCACCCCACTAACACTGAGCCACCAGCGCATGTCCGCTGTCACGATCAGGCCATGTTTACATCTGACAGATGGGGCAAAAGCCGTTCGCTAAAATGGCCAATAGTCAATACGGTTAAATGAACGTTAGGAAATACATTTAAAAACAAATCAATGGTAATCGGTAGATCTGTCCAACCAAGCTGCAGGCATCTAGTCCTATTAACGTGGTATCTGGGTATTATTTGCCGTTGGAAAAGTGTAAGTGATCGGTAAGAGTGAGTCTGAACCGTGCACGGTAGAGCTGCGGAGCAGCCCGGTGAACAAATGAAGCTCGCTAACCACTGTAAACTACGGGTATTTCATAATTTGTCGTACATGAAATTTCTTTCCGCAGCAATAACGTTCATTGTCACATTAATGATATTCAATATTTAAACGTTGGAATCATACTGACCAGATTAGAATCAAATGTAAAGAGAGCGTGTAAAATGGTCATGGCTGACCGATAAACTTTGTTTATACTCGCTCCTGTACCGGAAATTCCATGCGGTATGGAAAGCTTGAATTGTTACAATCCCAAAATAAACCTTCAGCTTGAGCCCGCGGATGCGTTCGTGGGGACAGTTTGATTTTAAGACATGAGCAAACTGATAACATATAACGATCTGGCTAATCATTCCTTTGTTAAAAATAGTCCGTTGATACGATATGATTTCATTTATTACACATCATAGATCGAGAAAAAACCAGTGAGATTCAGCGAGATTCTCCAAACGTTTTGAATGCTGATCTGCGTCTCGAGTTCCAAGCTTAAGTGCTTCATTTGTTCTTATTTATCTAAATAAAACGCTATCAAACTGATAAATATTGAGAACAAAACACCAAAAATGAGTTGACAAAGACTTACAACCCCGGATTTCCCAGTAAAATCGCCATTTTTTTTATATCCGGCCGTAAAGATATTTGAGCTTGTGCCGCCCGTTACTCGTTAAAATTGCTGATGTATATATACTTTCAAAATTTGTATGTTCTTCATTTGAAGATATAATTTAAAACAAGCAATTGTTCTTTGACGTTAAAAGTCACACAAATCATGAACCTAAGTTTGAAGCAAATATACATCGAACAAAGCCATATAATGACCGATTTTTCAACCTGGTCAAAATGGTCGCTTAGGCCAAAATGTAAATTCATGTGAAGGTATTTAACACAAATTTAAGTGGATAGTTTGCCCGAATAATGCGAATCCAACCTTAGGCGGAGTAGTTGCAACTAACGTTACACTTTGGCGGGGAAGCGCAGTTATGTAAGGCTAGGAGATGACGCTGACTATTTTGGCCCAATGATCATCGACCAAAATGTAAGTATGGGCCAAAATGGTCGGTGAATTGTACCATAATGGTCGGACTTGTATAAATATATATATTTATATATATATATATATATATATATATATATATATATATATATATATATATATATATATATATATATATATATATATATATATATATATATATATATATATATATATATATATATATATATATATATATATATATATATATATATATATATATATAAATATATATATATATTTATATATTTAAGGTGTATTGTTTGCTGATTCGGCACAATATTTAGTCCCTGTCCGTTTTTGCCGAATTTCCACAATTTTAAGATTGTGACACGTACTTGCTATCCGGCACAGCTTACCAACCGTTTGTAACATATCGATATCACATCGAAACGGTCGGCAAACGGGTACGATAAAAATATGCATACACAATTTAAACATGGCCAAGGAATAACCTTTGACTTCCCCTCAGTGACATAAAGCAATGCAAATGTCTAGAATGGGTGGATTTGCATGCTATTTCTTTCATAGGAAGATGTATTGAGTTGTAGAAATCCATACAAGATCACCAATTATCCGAATATAGAATATATCTCTACGCAGTCGCCTTAGACTATTGTTTACAAGCAATATCTGCTATTTGTCAATAACACACGCTATCTACCCCGTCCTATTGTCTACACGTAATGGGTACTATATTGCACATCATGCTGTAGCAGCACGGGACATTTATAGATTATTGTACTTCGCTATTACACTCATCAGAAGTCATTTATCATTCTGCGATGATTCTAGAGCTAAGTATTGGATGACAATAACCTTTCCGGTAGTGTTATTTTGCAATTCATTCAATTTGATGATAAAAGTACGCAAATAAACTGACAGCGTTTGATACTTTAACAACGTGTGTTGTGAAATGCTTGTGAAATGCTTGTGCATTTATATATAAATGTGTATATATATGTATATATGTATATTTATATGTTTTTTATATATATCTAACACATGTATATATATATATATGTTTATATATATAAATATATATATATATGCATATATATATATATATTACATATATATATAAATATATTTGAATATATATATGGCTTTATATATAAATACGTATATATATATTTTATATAGATATATATGCATCATATATATATATACGTATGTATATATATACGTATGAATTTATCTCTATATGTATGGGATAGAGAGATATATATGTATATCTCTATAGTATGCTATACATAGATATGTATCTATATAGAGAGATATATAGAGAGAGAAGAAATAGAGATATAGATAGAAGATATATATATAAATATATATTATATATATATCTCTCTATATATATATATCTATAAATGTATGTCTATCCATGGAATCTAGTAGAACCTATATATATATATCTAGACATATATATGTGATATATATATTACTATGAAATATATGTATTCATCTATATAGAAAGATATATCTATATATCCAATATAAATCTCTATATATCGAGATATATATCTCTATATATATATATATATATAGATATATATGATATCTATATCTCTATATCTATCTATATATATATATATATATATATATATATCTATATTTTAAGGTGTATTGTTTGCTGATTCGGCACAATATTTAGTCCCTGTCCGTTTTTGCCGAATTTCCACAATTTTAAGATTGTGACACGTACTTGCTATCCGGCACAGCTTACCAACCGTTTGTAACATATCGATATCACATTGAAACGGTCGGCAAACGGGTACGATAAAAATATGCATACACAATTTAAACATGGCCAAGGAATAACCTTTGACTTCCCCTCAGTGACATATGTTCAGGGGTGTATTGCAAATGGGATATCTGATCGCATCAGAAGTAATCAACAGACGTAATAAAAGCCTGAGAAAAAGTCGGAATCCCTAATTGGATTATATATAGAGCCAGCTATGGCGTATGAATTGGATCAATTAAGTAAATCCAACGGAGACGTATGACTTTCTCATATGAAAGCATAGTTACATAGGATCGTGTTTGAAACAGAGTCTTATTCTTGTATTTTGAATTGAACTATCTCGGAATAGAATAACCTGCGCATGAACGCAGTGCATTATGATATAAATTAATGTGCATGCATACTGAATTGCATGCGTTAGTCGCAAAGACAGTAATGTCATCAATGAAGTGTTGAAATTATAACCAACAAATACACTGTCCGGCCGTAAACTCAACATCACTACTGCGATTGCACGGGCCGAACA
>CM067356.1:41810718-41875718 GCA_034190875.2 Urechis unicinctus | reverse complement strand
GTAAAGAAAGACTACCGGGAAACTGCATTTTGTGTTTTTGTGGCTAACGCTTCCATCCGGATTTAATCACGAACATTGCATGTACTGATGAGGTGGAGCTGATGCTGCCAGTCACTGTTCTTAACGACCTGTTCAGCAGGTGTGCTTATATGGTTATCGCCATTACTGTCCAATTGCGTAATCCATTGTAAAATAGCATAAATGGAATACGTTGCCCTAAACGGTATAGCAAGCAATGTCAGTGTCAAGATTCTGATGATCCTGGACAATCGTGTCTGTGTCGGATTTGCGTGCAATTTGTGTTCTTAATAAGATCTAAGAACTCATGCAATCCCGATATCTGAATATATAACATATTTTAATGCTGTCGCCTACGACCATTGTTTGCAAGTGATATCTGATATAGACGATGGCCAAATTCATTGGTCAATAGCGCACACTATCACCACGTCCAAATGCTACACGTTATGGGTAATATATTGCTAATAATCAGCGCAGCTAAAGCTAGTTTGTGAAAAGGAATTGCTAGAAAATATAATTGCGTTCCAGTCGGACAATAGTTGCGCTCGCTGCATCAAACATATCGTTGAGCTCTGTCCATGCTGAAGTTATTTGTGTTGACTACTGGATTTAGGTTAGATTTACCAGCTGAATAACATTAAGCCAGGCCTGATGAGGAGAGGTTATCGCAGCTGATACTGGGCACTTATTATCTGTCTGCACATAATTTGCTGTCATATTGGATGACTTATCGCTCTAAACTAACCGCTCTTGTGATTGCCAATGCAAAGCTCTACTATGATTAATACACCTGTTTGTTGCGAGGAGAGTCAATTGTAATTCTAATTATCGGGATATTTTATTAAAAATCGCTCCTTTACTCCTGTGTTATCTATGAGCCACCTCTTCGTGATTAGTGGCTCAAATCGCTGTGGATGGGTACATAGATCGCGACCAACTCAGGGGTTCTACCGTTCTGTATTTTGTAAACGCGTCGCTTACTACCGATTTTGTCAGAATAATGACTGTTGGAAAGTGGAACAGAATGATACCGATGATAACTTTTTGATTATTGCTTGTACAGACGGTAAAGTTCGAACAGTTAATGTATATGGCAACTGACCACTTCAGTTAGTGTTCTCGATTGTTCACTCACGTCTGTGCAAGCCCAGAGTCGAGGGTAGGTCAATTAATCATCAATTTGCGTCATCGTGCTATTTCGCTCATGCTAGGTCGTATATAGCTAAATGATTCCTTTTTATCATATATCGATCATTATATATCTGCATTGGTTTTTTCCGAGACTAATGACGTAATAGTTAAGATCTTCGCATTTCCATTTGCGGCTGAAATCGAATGTGTGTATTTTTAGGGCTGGGATGATCACTTGGGCGGTGCGATACGCTCACTACGCCATCTCTACATAGTCGTTGAAATGATTTAGTTCGACTCACATACGTACGGCGCCCGTTTTGGATAATATTGACAGCGACCGTTTGTTTCCTGTTTTAAATTCGTCAATCAACAGCGACATTGATATGACATTGGTGATTAAAGAAATCTATACACAACATAGTACTAAGTTGAATATTCCTAGGTAACTTTGATTTACTAATGCTGGGTACTATACAGTTGCGTTTTGAATCACACCACTATCCCTGGTCCCACCAGCGCACATTTGCTAACGTTATATCCATTTAACGACTTCATGCTATCCCATGCAAGAGGACCATGTATACAGATTGGTCGTGGCTATCTATCATGTACCAAGATTGGAACTCTTATCTAATGTGCCATGGAGGTATTGACAGACTTCATGACTCAACATGAAAGTAGCATAGCACTTCCGATAAGGAGTGCTCTTTGTATCAGTTTTAAAGATTACAGTCGATAACGGGAAGTTATGGTATATAACGCGGAGACGAGAAAACATTTCAAGCTAAACTATGGAAATGCAATAGGCTACTCACAGTTTCCTTCTCCTCGGCATAATCAAGTCATTTGAGTGCAATTGACCACATCTAGTGCATTGCACTCACAATAATCCTGCACTGAGCGTAGTTGCCATGTTACATTGTTAGTTCATGAAAGCTGATCTGAAATTGCAGTCTATTCAGCCGTGCTTTTAAACGAGGAAATTCAGAGCATGTCATTGAAAGACCATTTCTACGTATTTATTTATATTTGCTTTCAACGATCAAGTATATGAAAATGATCGATAAATCGCATATCATAAAATGCGGAAATTGGATAATCAGATAATTTGTTAAGCAACTGAAATACGATTGTCCCGAAAGCCGACTGTAAATGTATGTTTTAATCATTTAGTTTATCCTTTACCTGACTTATTATCAACAAAAGATTTGATTCCATTCTGCATAGTATGCATAATTTACTTAACATTGTCTGTTTGCAATCAATTTTGTTAACTTACAATATCATATGTTTGTGATTGACAAATTGTCGTTAGCAGCTGCGCTTAATCATCTTTATCTCACTCTATGTCTTGGCATGTTTTAAGTGCTTGACGAGAACCCTTCAGAGTCGTTATTCACAGCTTCACGATCCATTAGCTAATCGCTCAGGAAGTTGTTTGATTACGGTCAGCCGATATGGCAACCACACTATGAAGACCCACTATAACCTAAAACAGTGCAGTGAGTCAGGAATGTATGTTAATACAATAACTTACATTTATTGTGCACATACAACATAAAATCTTCCTACATGCATCGAACACAGTCACCAAACTCTGACTCGAAGATGGTGTATATGCAGTAATCTGTCCGCGCAAGTTTTCACTTGCAGTGCCACTCGGTGCATATTCTATGGGATAAGCGCAGCAACTATCTAGGTTAGATGACGTTGAGGTTGCAAAAATCGCTGCGCTGTTTGTGCTATCAGAACGAAGGTGCAGGGATTACGCTTGACAATCTCATTTATTCCTCATGGGAATAACATTACACCATAAATGTGATATTTGGGCTACTGCTGTACTCACAGTCACAATCATCGATTGATTAAGAAGGGGACTTTTACCACTGATGATAAACAAAGATAACAGACTTTACCAAGATGAAAATAAGTAAAACGTAATCAAGCATAAAGTGTGCCTGACTTTGAAAGATGTCACAGCTCTATATACGGCATAAGATCTATGTTATCATATGATATTGAGCTTTTTAGGTGCTGAATTACGAATACATATATCAAGTGGTATTGTTATCTTTTTTTGATTCTGTTATATCATTAGCCATTGGTATTCAATGGCGATATTTTGCAATGCTATCACTGTGAGCTGAAATCAATTGGTTAATTGCTTTCACATTTCGGCAAATAATTACGTAATGGATAACATCAAAACCATTCGCAAACAATTGTTGCCATATGCGTATCGGGCTAAAATGCATAATAAAATAGTTCACGAATTGCGCTGAAATTGATGCAGTTCTTCATGTTATGCATAAGCAACCTACAGCTCCATCGGACTTCACAATATTGCATTCACCCCTTATTCGAAATACCGCATGAATGCGTTTACCTTTTCTTTACAATAATTCAAAGTGGTGTTATTAACGGTCAACTCCCATAACATGTGAAGAAGCTTATGACTTAAATCCCAGCAGTCTACGTGATCAAATAATTTGGGTAGTGGGATCTTTTTCACTTATTAGAGTAGGCTTCACATACTGGCTGTTGTAGGCAATACCATGTACCTAATGAGTAAATATGCTTGTTTGGTTATAGTTGGCATTTATTCGCCACACCAGAGCCGCTTTAGACAATGCACAGATGTATGAAGCCATTGCTATATGGTTTCCTGATATAGCAAATTTATTGCTTGTGGATAGATCACAAACTTATTATTCATCTCACATTATTTAATGCAAGGTACACCGAAGGCGATGCATTTCACTCGTGGGCCATCCTAAGGATAATGAATTTGGGAGATGATCACATATATTGCAAATGCTGTAGTAGCATAAAACTTTGAAACGCGATTAGTCGTCGATATTGCGACCAGCCTTTTTATTTGTGTGATTAATAATTACCAGCAAATCCAGCGTTTATTTTCGATAAGGAAATGTGACAATACGCAACTATGCGGTCAGTAAGGTCAGACGATAATTATGCTCATTTCATCACACACACATCATTGCATTCGGGTCATGCCGGAGTAATTGAGTTAACTACCAGATTTAGGTTACACTTAGTCGCTGAATACCATCATCCTAACAGACATAAGCCAAGGTTGATGAGGTGAGGTTCCCGCAGCTGATGCTGGTCATATATCATCTGTTTGCGCATGATTTGCTGTTATATTGGGTGACTTACCTATCTACGCTAACAGCTTACATGGATGATTTCAAATATTATAAACACACCAGTTTGTTAATATATTTCTTTGATATATGGGACGACAAAAGAAAGTTGAATCACAGGAACGGAAATTGTTTTGGTGCATCCGCGTTTTGGATGATATTGTTTATGGTAATTCGACGTTGTAGTCTGAGTAGTAATCTAGGTTGTTCATTCATTTCTGTGCAAGCTCAGGGTCAAGGCTGGGACGATTAATCATCTGTCTATTGGCGTTATCAATCTTCGTTATTTCGCCGTATTTGTGACCAGCTTATTCGCCGTTGGCCAATCAAGGTCAAGCATAGTGATACGTTCTGTTATATAGGATTTACAATGATTTACATCGATGGATAACAAATACCTTGTGGTTATGGGTGGCCAAGGTAAAAATACCGTTAAATCAACATTTGCCCTACCAATGGTCATCGACATTAGAATACTAATCTGGTAGAGTCAAAACATTCTTAAAACATTTGTCCTCAAAATACATATCTCAAAGTGTCATGGGTCCGGATTTTATGCAGTTAGTTGCATTGCTACAGGTTAAAATGAATTTGCCAATCATTTCTCCTCTTACATAAACTTTGTTATATCCCTGGGTGTTTGTCCTCACTCTAGAGAAAAGTTTGGTATCATCAGCAAATTGTTATAACATTATGTAAACAGCACTGTCCAGGCCCATTATGTAAAAAAAGACGGGTCCTGGGAACGGCCTTTTAAGGACACCGCTTATAATCTGATTCAATACCTTTTATCAGCAGTCTCTGCCTTCTATTACTGAGCCATTTATTCATACTCGCTTTTTAATTACCCAATCTGATTCAATACCTTTTATCAGCAGCCTCTGCCTTTTATTACTGAGCCATTTATTCATACTCGCTTTTTAATTACCCCTGATACCGTTTGACGCAATTTTGCTTGCTAACCTTCGGACGCTTTGTGAAAGTTATTTTTAGGGACTGGTAACGTAGCAGTTAAGTTCTTCGCATAACCACTTCTTATTACAATCAACCTGCGTATCCTTCCTGGCTGGAAACTGCATGAAAACTTACATGAATCCACTCATATACATATAGTTCTCTCCTCTTTGATAAATCTAGACATTGACAAGGATTATGTGTGTCCTTGAGTTGTTTTCATTCAATAGCAACATTGCCATAACTGGATGATAATTTAAACCACATCAGCACATAGTACCAAGTTTAATATTAGTTAATTACATTGCTGCGTGCTATACACTGGCGGTTGGAATCGCATCACTATCTGTAGTTTCATCAGATAACGTCTGCTAACGTTGCATCAATTAATCAACATCAATCTAGCCAAATAAAAAAACCAGTGGATGCTGCGTCGTTGCTTGCTTCCATGCATCAAGAATAAAACTATTTGGGATCCTGCCAATGTAATGGAGGTGTGAACTGAGTTCATAACACCATTGGATCATTAGTAGGTAGTACTAATCGATTTGCAGCATTGTGCTCCTACCCTTGTGCATAGCCAAATCAAGTGGCCTTCGGCAGGCCGTTAATGCAGACAGATAGATTAAATGTCAATTCACAGATCATATACGTTCGGGGCCCAGTTAGTGCTACACACGTATTGTTTTTTGTTGTCAGCTCAACTCACATTTCCTATATAAGTCCCTTTATCAAGTACTTCTTGACTGGGATGGAAACATTTGAGCCCATTAAACAACCTTTTTGTATGTTCGTCGTTTATGAACGGCAATGTTATTTAGTAATTTGTGTAGACTAGGTTTCACCGTTGGTCATCGTTACCAGCTACGCTTTACCGCCGAGACTGCTCCGTTATTTTATTTTATGCCTGCGTATGTTTTAAGTGCTCTATGGCAACACATCAAAGTCATTATTCACAGCTTCACGGTCAATTAGAAAAATCGCTAACCGATGGTCTGCTAACATGGTAATCAAGCAATAAAGACCAGCTATAACATAAAGCAATGGAACGAGTCAGACACCTAAAAAGTCACAAATAACTAAATATATTGCGTACATTCAAAAATAAAACCTTGCTTTATGCATCAAACTCAGTTTTATATTTGACGCAATGATGGTGATACAGTCTCCGTACATCTCCATTAAGCGGCTTTAACAAAAGTAAGCCCGCGCTCTTTTTTCCCTTGATATGCCTGTCAAGTCATATTCCCAGGGATAATTGAGGCAATAGCCTAGTTTGGATGACAATGTGGTTACAAGAAAAGATGCGCTGTTCGCGTTTTCTGAGCAAGGGTGCGGGGATTATGATAAAAAATTTAATTTCGTCCTAATGGGAATTCCTTTGTAACATAAATATGATATATGGACTGCAGCTTTAATGTAGTCGCAGTCAATGATTTGTCATGCAGGAGATGCGTGATAATTTGACTGAAGATTACTGACGTCCTCACCTAGCGGAAAAAGCCCTTCCTGAGACCCCTTTGAATGTACAATAATGACGCTACTTATTTATGTACTTGAAGACCAGATAATAACGCTCTGTTAATTTCTGTTAATTTCAGATTATATGCTGTAGCACACGCTTGACCTAAATAAACAATCATATATGTGTTTGATTATGGTCGGTTAAAAACAATCGATAAGCCCACACAGTCAGCGACAACCAAACCTATTTGATTTTCAAAGTGTCATAATCAGTGGATAGGTTCTGTATAATACTTACGTTGATTGTGTAACTGCAATCATGCGTTTGGTACAACCTTTTTTTACCAAATGCTGCACGGTCGTAACTTTACGTATAATGATGCAAATAACTGTTAATAAACTGTACAGTTTAACATTTTAAATTAATGGCGAAAAACTGGTTTTGTGCGATAAATTATTACCAGCATTCCGCCCTTTGCATTGTTATAGGTTAAAAACCATTTGCCAATCATTTCCCCTGCTTAACGCGCATCGTAAGCTTTGTTATATGTAATATGTCTTGTGTTTTGGTCCTCACTCAAGAGTAAAGTTTGGTGTCAACTGCAATCTGTTATAACATTATGTCAATAGCACTGTGAAATCAGTTATAAAGTTTAAGTAAAGGACAGGTCCCAGGACCGACCCTTGACGGATACCTCTTATAACCCTTGTTTAATCTGATGTAACGCCATGTATCAACAGTCTCTGTCTCATATCGTGGATCCCGATTCAGAGATACATATTATACACCAAGATCGAAACCATTTACAATCCCGCCAATGTGATCATAGTTCATGAATCAACATCAAAATAGCATTTCACATCCAATGAGCATTATTCTTTGAAAGACTTTTAACAGTTAGAGGCGACAAAATTATGGCATTTAATGCGGCGATTAGAAAGCATTTTTAAGCGTTGGTCGATCTTATGCTCTTCTCGCTCATTGCATATTGTAGCTTAGTAGATAAACGTAGTTTTCACTTCTATGCTCTTTGCAAATTGACTGGTTTGTCTGAGCCATACATTTCCCCTTTATAACCAAACCAAAGTGAAAAGGATTATGGGTTTACCACATTAAGGATAGATTAATGGCCGCATTACCATGGACTAATGGCAGTGATGATATTGCCATCAACGGGCGATCGGTTTGCGTATTTTGTTTGGAGGCTCGACACAGACTTAATTGATTTGTTCAAAGTGTACGGTTACTTTAACAAGCATGTTTTTGCAACTGGGTCATAATGGGGTAGTACTGATCTATCACCGTCCAAAATTATCACTAGCGGGCCGGTAATGCAGACTGATGAATAGAATATCTAATAAAAGATATGCATTTGGAATGTTCGAGCCTTGTTGCTACACCAGACGTATTGTTTTGTGTTGTCATCTAATCAATACTGCATCCTGCATAATCGTTTTCGTCAAGAGTTCTTTACTGGGATGGATTCATTTAACTTATTTAGCATCTTTAAAGTCACAGAGCTCGTTTAACAACTGTGTTGGTAATGAATGGGAAATTTATTAAGTAGTTTGTGTAGACTAGGTGTCACCGTGTGTCATCGTTAACAGCTGCGCTTAATCACCGAGACTACTCTGTTATCTCACTGCGTCTCTGAGTCTGTTTTAAGTGCGTGGTGGTTACCCTTCAAAGTCCTTATTACCAGTTTCACGGGCAATAAGCAGTTGCAAGTTATGGTCAGCTAATATGGTAATCACACAATGTGGACCAACTTAAACTTAAAACAACGAGTCGGCCTTATGTAGCTACAGATAACAATATCTATTGCGCTCACACAGCAATAAAATCTGCCGTTATGCATCGAACCCAATCACCGAAATCTGATGGGACGATGATGATACACTTAGCGTATATCTCCAGTAATCTGCTTTAACATAAACAAGTCCGCGCTTTTTTCTCTTTGATGTGCCTGTCGGGTCATATTCCAAGGGATAAGTGAGGCAATTATCTAGATTGGATGACATTGAGGTTACAATGAACGATACGCTGTTTGTGTTATCTAAACGAAGGTGTGGGTTGATGCAGGGATTACGCTTGACAATCTCATTTATTGGGAATTGATTTAGACTATAAATATGATATATGGGCTATTGCTGTACTCGCAGTCGCAATCATCGATTTGTAAAGCAGGATTCTTTTTCAACCGACGATAGACGAAGATAAAAGACTTTTCCAGGATGAAGGTAACCAATGCGTCATCAAGCAAACTAAGCGCCTGAATACAGAGAATATAAGTTTGAGGTTGTTACAGGGTCGCACCAGCCCAATAGACGGCATAAGATCCATGTTACCATATATTTATTTGATGCCCATTTGCGCATATTTTAAAAAAATGTTAAATTATTCCCTAAGATTTCCTTCAACTAGCTCCATTGTAGTATTCATTCCATGTTAATGCATATTACCTAATATTGTTTATGCACAAAGTCATGTCTGTTGAAGAAGTTTATATGCTAAGATATTTACGGAGGTAAATCATAGCGTTCCTCGTTGCACCTTTTATGATGTTGCGTGATCATTTTGGTGATGATTGTGGGTACATTTTGTAGCGTAGATATCGCGTTCGTTGACGCTGTTTAGCTCAATAATGACGCCACTTATCAATGTTCTAAACAGCCGGAGATAAATGCTTTCTTGTCTGTTCCTTTCTGTTAATATGCTGTAGCACATACTTGACCGTCCAAAGCTATTATCCGTTGGTCCCGTAATGGTTGGCATAGATGAAAACATCAAATGACCGATAAGGTTTTGCGACCGACATTCAACAACAAATAACATATCGTGTGATTGTGTCGCTGTAATAATACATTTAGTAAAGCCGTTTGTTTTACCAAAGACCTTCTTAGGTGACAGATCGCTCAAGTACATTGATGAAATGTTAATCACGTATGCGTGCTGGTCGCGACATAACGAGCTTGTCAGGGAAAGAATATATGCATATATATTTATGCCAAATACGACTATTGAAGAGAATGGCACCGCAGGGTTCTGTTAATACGACAGGTACGTACAGATGACGGGTAGCACAAACATGGATCGTTCTTTGCCTCTTAAGCTCATTAATCCCATATGCTAGACAGGAATAATTGGCACATTCCGTAATCCTTGTTATTGGACTCATAAGGTATATTTAATGTATCAAAGGTAATATTCAATGTCGAATGATACGGGTGTAAATTATATGCGAACGTCATTAATTTTGATGTCTATTATGAATAAGGTTCTTATTTGCATATTCTCTTTGGTCAATGCTGTTGATGATATGTACAGGTAGGGTTTCTTTGAGCTCCCTATAGTACAGTGTCTCAACATGACTGGGTAGTGTGTGATCACGATGAGTTGATCTTAGGCATAAAAGTGTCATGTATGGGTCAGAACCACTTCTCATTGATTGATTGTGGATAACGCTTTGTGTGTTTGAATAACTATTCTTTGGCGAAATTCGGGTAGATCTCAGAATTGTAGTGTCTTACGTAATCACTAACTCTTGTAGGCCTTGCTCTGATAATGTGTTCAGTTGCATTGACAACAGCGTGGCTTGTACAGTGAGTGGACATTTGCCAGATGAGTGTGAGAATTTTTACATGTAGCTGATATCAGGTAGTTCGAAGTAGAAAATATCAGTTCCGACTACCTGCCATGGACGATTCATTATTCAAAGTTTCTTTGTTGATGCCAATACACAGTTTTTTTTTTTTTTGCTTTTGTTTTGAACTTCTTCATGTCTTTATTCCCTCATTAATCGCTTAGGGAATCTCCACGCGCTCTCTCTTTAGTATCAGCCCACTCTATAAAGATAGTTCACCACGGGAATACAAATATTGGTACAAAGAAGTGCCCGTAGGAGAGGGTCACATTTATCTCTTGTTTAAGTTGGTCTTCCTATTTTTCAGTGAGTTGTACAAAGTTGCCTTGTATTCTAGGTTGATGTGTGTTTCACGCGGTGATGGTATTCGATACTAACTATCAGCTTAGAACATTTTCTTTTCCAGGGTTATATTTGATAACCACGACAAAGTTTTGGAGTAGAGAAATATCCGTTGTAACCTCTGTGGTGCTGAAATCAAGTTCTTTAGCTGCATCAATTGTAGTGGCATTCGTTCACTTTGTACCCGAAATGGCATTCCATATACGTACACGTAAGACCGCTTTCATTCGATGATATATTACAAGCATGTTATCTCATCTGAAACTAACTCCGGAGCAGATGTAGTTGGTAAGTTTGAATATCATATAACAAGGACGCATATAATTGATGCCAACACTAAGAAAGAAATCTTTTAACATATCATGACTTCACAAATGCTGTATTTTTTATACAAGCATAACCTTTATTGGAAAAGGTTTACAGCAAATGGCAAATGATGCAAACCGTCCAGACTGGTAGTTGTTTCGAACAAATTCGAGAAAATGTCTTGGGTGTAGTGGCCTGGTCGTTATTTAATAGTGACAAAAAAGCTTTGACAGACTGCAGTGCGAATGCCACTAAGCAATTGTATCTATTTTCGTCATCAATACATTGATATTCCACTATATTTACGCTAATTCCCTTCTATATTTAGCTTTGGGTAAGTTGAGTTTCATGAACAGACAACATTGTCTCTGGAAAAGTTTATTACTACGGCCACAGTGACACGATCCTCAGCATAAAAACAGCACAACACGTACATCATAAGGATGCATGGCATTGATATATTGCATCCGTTCGTTTCGACCGAAAAATAATAGAAAGAACCCACATAGGTGCTTGTGTAACACAATTAACCCTTTTATTTTTAACTGCATCACTCAGATTTCAACACCCCACTTTTGACCGAGCCGAAAATCGAGCCACTATTATTTTCAGGATGTGACGACAGTTCTGGAACACAAACTTTGGACGACGAGACGTGCTTGGCCATTTTGCACTTGGTTGCGGGTGGAGACTGTCAGATCACTTTGTTTTTCATATTTCGTCAGAAATACGGCAACAGTTTTCGCATGAAATGTGTTTATGAGTTTCGGATGAAAAAGGCTGTCAGGCGTTAGCGCTTGTAGTTTAGGATAGTGATCCCTCTCAATGTGCTATCATTACTCCGGATTTTCACCAAGACAAAAGTAATATTGGACAATTAAAGACCTGTATCCCAAAACCACAAATCTATCAGACCATTCAGTAGAAAGATATAATCAACGTAGCAGATGTGCATTTCATAGAACCAATGTTGTATAGAAAACATTATTTCAAAAACTTTGGTGTTGGGTGATGCTTTCAACGTCTCTATTTTATTACTGTTTGAAATATGCTTCTTGCAATGCATGTTAAAATTTATCGTCAGCATCTCTGCGCAGATGCTCGTTTCTCTGATTGCACAGTCACCTCGAATGGAATGAAAACAGAACACCTATTTTTTTATTATTTACCATTAGCAGCTGCATACAAATTAATCTGATCACGTCCAGCTGTATATGGCCATAATATAAAATACGCAATTCTTAAAATCAACTCTATTATTAAACACTACATGTAAGACGATGATTGTAATTTCACTGAATATGAGGTTACAATGAGCTCTTTGAAATTATTTCGAAACAGCACAATACATGAAATTGAACATATACTTTTAAAGATTTTTCGATGACAACATTGCTACAATTATCTACGTTGTGGTTGCCTTGGTGCTTATCTTCGGTAAAATAACAAGTGACCCTCCTCTCCGAGCCGCACCTAATCGAATGGCATATGTTCATGACCAAAATTTGCTGAGCTTTTCGTTACTCCGTTTGTCGAGAGCAATCGATACAGCATCCAATTAGGTGTCATTAGCGTGATATAATGTCAACATTGTTTAACAAGTTTATTGACTTGTTTAACAAGTCTATTGTTAATAGAGATTTCATAGTGCATACACTAACCCTTTCGTATCGTCAAGTAAGAGTCGGCCACGTTATTTTAGACTGCCGATTTTGCGTGAGACTCACTTCAGTGTATCTAAAGCATGGTCACGCAATTCATCATAGAAATCACTGTACTTATCTAAAGCGCCTGACGACTGTTGACTGCATGAATCGCTTGACACGTGGCTATGTTTGCATGTGGCACTCTAGAACTGATACAACGAACAGCTGGGATACGATCCAAGAGTGATCGGTTGTTTCTGTAAAATGAATACAATTTATCGAATTTTCAGATGTTAGCGATCGATTTGCGATAAAAACAATTATATTTGATATCTATGCGAAACCCGAAATCCGACAATAATGCTTAGTGCTGAAATGCTCTTTATTTGCTAAGGAATTTTAGCGGGGCAGTAAATTGGCGTTTCAAGATTATATGCACATAAAAATGCAGAAACCTGACATCAATTAACTTCCCTATTGTGAGTAGATGAAGTGATAAGCCAAATGGTTACATACCGATGTAATCTAACAATACAAGCATTTCAAGAAGTAATAACTGTTTTCTGGATTTAATGATAATTGGTGAAGTAATACGTCTGAGCCATCTGACACATACTCAACAGCATTATATGAAACGCATGTTTATTAATATGCAATGAAGCGGCTTTTTGAAACATGATGAATAATCACGGCAGCTTAACCACACATTGCTTTCGTCTTTGATTAATATAAACAAATGGTGCATTAATTTGGATTAAATCAGACACTATGGTATAACTGGAAAGGTTAATGATATCCTCGGAGAGCTATTTACGAGATGATCGCACACACCAATAAAAGGCTGTACCCTAGCTCTTGGTATAGATAAAATGAACGCGTCGACAATGACAATATGTGAATGAAGTCAACAAATAGAATTAGCTCATTTCGATAGACTGATACCCATAGTAAATGTGATTGATTTGTTTCTCTCATAGGCTAGGTGAGAAATCAATCGGCATTCTTTCGTTAGAGCACATGAATAAATGAACATTAATTTCTTGATTCATTCTTATTTTGAAGGCGTCAAATATAGGTCAGTATCGCTGAGGCATCCTCCATTCGTTGGTGTTTGAACAAACATCATTCGTCAAACATATACAAACTGAATCAATGTCTTCTACAAATTAAATTATATTGTTCAAAAACGTCAGCAATTCACATGCTGAAATTCTAACATCTTACGATTTGTCACACTATTTGGTCGCCTTATCAGATACTTTCTCACTGCTATTTGTAGCAGTGATTGGTTGGCAATTGTCTTTCGAATGAATTAGCTGGTCTCTAATGTGATATGAAATGAACCGTGGGTTCGTTATAGTCTCACATTACTACCAAAGAGTTTTTAGCTCCCTCACCACGGGAAATATGTGAAGACGTCACCTATTAGCCGAAGCGTTATGGTCATAGCGTATTGTCATAGCGTCTCTCAAAACCGAGTGGAGTTCTCTGTTGAATTTTAAGCTGTAGTCCCATCGATCATTCAGATGCCTCCATATCTTTAACAGCAGCCGAGCCTCGAGAAATTGAATCAACAGTCAACATGTGCTTTCGTTGATTTCATGGTATCGTCGGGGGTGTCTTTTGTGTACTTTCATAGTCGTCACGCAGCTTAGCGTAGCTACAAACCCTTCGCTCGAGACCTTCACATCCCCCTGACATGCCACAAATGTTAATGCCGACCCCATGTCAGTTCCCTTGCTTCAGACAGTTATTGACAAACTATAACTACCATCCACAGTGCGGACCTGAAAGATCGAGGACGCTCTTATAGGTGAACAGTTTTCGATAACCGTACCCCAGACCAGGTAATTAATTTAATTTAATAAGCAGCGTACGTTTTTGGGCAGCGGCAAAGCTCTGCGAAACGAGGTTTGTTTCCGCTCTCATGAATCGCGTTGGTGTCATCCCAGTATTCCCATATGCTTTGGTTTTTGTCACGGTAGCGCCACCTTACGATTGCAATGTATTATAATTAGGAGAGCAATCACCGCAGAGTCACTCGAAATGAGCCATCTTTTAGCGTAGCTATAAACTGTACGTAATACCACATCCTCGCTAATCAGTAACTATATGTCGAATGTTACATTGCAGAAAGCCCGACAATCGTTTGATTGATCGATTGAATATATTTACTTCTCCACATACGTAACTCACTGCCGCGATTTAGCAATCAGTGTTCCGTTTTCAAATAAACCTGATGGTTATGGTTGTGGGAATTGCATGCGCTTGACAATGTTTGAATATTCGTTCATGAATATGCCAATCATTATGTAATGCGGGCTAATCGTAGAAGATAACTAAGGTAGTGTTTTGCATAGAGAGTTCACCATGGACTTACCGTTTGTGCATATGTTTATGCATGTTTATGCGCGTGTGCGGCCGTGATTATACGCTTGCTGCATTGATAACTCCAAGCAATAAAAGTAAAGTAAATGTCACAATGCACCTACTGGTTTTAGTAACACACTAATGTTGGCTACTGTTTAAGCCAAACGTAATAACATCTTCTGAAAAGAAGTTATGCTCAATATTAAGAACCCTCCACCAGAGGAAGTATATAACAAAAACACAAAATGGGTTTGTTGATATCGGTTCTGCCTTTATAACCGAAAGAAAACGAGTTGTTAGCAAATCGTGCGTTGCATGCGTTAGATTTATTGACGATTTAATGACCAGATGCTGTAGATATTCGTCTATAATAGGTAAAGAATCTGAAAGGCAATTACATTTTTTTACATTTGATCGGCAACGCAATGTCTTTTGATGCTGATATACGTTGGATTAAATGGCATTTGACCTCAGCCACGTCCGTTTTACAGTTTTAGATGATTCGATTCAAGGAGTCCTACGCATGCTGACAATCAGGTTCAAACCAATAAACATCGCTTCATATGCTTCATACTTGTACAATCATTCACCATTAAGCATTTGCCTAATATTTTTTTATTTGGGAGGGGGGGCCAGTGGAGCCATCCATATTTCAATATGTCAGTTTACGTACATCATTAGTTGCCTTTGAACAAATCTTACTCACGATTATGGGGAAATCTTATAGCTTTCCTTCTGTACAATGAAAGATAAGACGCGCGAACTGCAAGCTGCGGTTTCTATCCAAATGGATAATCATATAAACTTAATTAAGATATAACTGATTGCTTAGTTCTTCGAAAATTGCTAAGAACCATGAAATCAATCACCACTGGATGACATGACAAGATGCACCTAGAATCGGAATAAATGGTGAAAACAATAAGCATGATAAAAGTGCCGGAAATCACTCCGGCAACAGCTGCCGGTATGGCAAAGCTTTGACAAGTGAGTCTTGATAACTTTATCCGGTTTATAAAACAACCCCTGTGGAGCTACATGCCTATATTTGCACTTGGTTATATGAGTCAAAACGAATGGAATTAGTTTTCCACCGGTGTTTCATTAATAGATGCAAACACGCGGTGTCAAAGCCGATGTATATCCGACAGCATATCGAATCCATTACTTCCAGTAATCATGTGATAGGTAAGCAAACAAAACATTCGATTTTCGTTTAATAATCTGCATAACAACACATGCGTGAATCTATCGATCATCCATCGAACGCTAAGCGCACGCTGCGTGTTGTCACTACGTCTATCTATCAGATAGTGGCGGGAAAGTTACTCACCAAATAACTGAGCGCCAGTCAAAAATGCCTAAGCCGAATTACCATCTGCCCAACTCATCTGCACAGTTTTGTATCACATTCCTGTATGCGTAACCGAGACTTCAGCATCATTGGCATCATCAATCACTCACAACTGTCAGGTAAAACGGAATGCCAGGCGTTCTCACATCGCAAGGTATGCACAACATATGCTCTTGTGAAAACAGTCTGACAGTTCACTATTAATGTCTAGGATACTACTCACTCCTGAAGCAAACACGATTTTCCATAATTACCTCAAGGAAATATTTCTTTACTAAGACAGCTTAGCGGACGACTATGACCTTCGTACGCTGGTAATATATGGCAGCGAGCCTATATAGATAACATATATCGGTTTTGAATAAAAAACAATACGATGATTATCATATCATATGGAAGCAAATTTCCGATAAATGTACGCTGCAGCGACTATTGATGAGTTTAATAAGTAGCAACCATAACGTTTAGTTGCATTAATCAATAACCCGCAGGTTGCTTCACTGCCAAGAATTTTTCACAATAGATTTAAAAATATTATATTTACTTTAGCACGGATATATCATATCATCCTTCACGTTCCATTCAAAGTTCTGTAGAGTTATGTAACATAAGTCGAATGAAATTAATATTCTCCCACCTACAGCTGTGAACGCAACAAATAGCCGTTGAATTTATAGCGAGTTAAATCGAAAGAGGGAGAGGAAATGCCAAATTTCGCCACATTGATAACAGCAACCCAAGTCATCCACTGCTGAAGCGAATATGGACTTGTTTGAGCGCAAAATGTCAAACAGTGGGATTCCCTCTGTTTTGACAGTGATAGGCTAATCGGGTAATACCGATTTAATTCATGTGTGCTTAAACAATGGTGTACAGATTATGTGTCCCCACGCTCACTTTGAAAATTCATCCATTGCAGCGGACTCAAGTTTCAAATGTATTGTATGCGGAGGCTGTAGACAGATGAGCAGGCTTATCTCTTCTCATGTGATACCACAAGCAGGCTTTTCCCTTCTCATGTGATACCACACGCTGGAGGGAAGGTATTGTCGAGCGACAGACCGCAGACGCCAGTGAGCCAATAGCAATGGGAGAATTAAAACCAACCACGTACCAGTAAATGCTCAGGGACTTTTTGTCATTGTTGAATACTGTGTAGTAGATTGTCGTGGTTCTCTGAGACCAAGATCGAAATATCTGGTGCAACTAAGGTACAACGAAAGAATTTCTCTCTACTGGCAATAAAAAGCCTCCTACAACTACCAAATGGGTAAGGTTCTCCTGCAATTAACCGGTGCAGTATGTTGCTATGAGGTCAACCATCGGCGTAGCTCCAATAGGCACGGTAGGCCCGGGCCTACACATCGTTTCCAAAAATGAATCGCACCATATTGGATCTATAGTTTAAAAAATTCTCGGGGGATGTCCCCCGAACCCCCCATACCAAGTGGGCCTTCACTTCGTAATAGGCCAAGCTACGCACCTGTAAACTGCTTTTGTATGGCTCATATCAATGTGATGGGGTTATCTGTAACCGTCTCATTGGGCTTTTATAGTTGTATATATATATATATATATATATATACATATATATATATATATATATATATATATATATATATATATATATATATATATATATATATATATATAAGGCTTTATATGTAAATATATATATATATATGTTTATAAATATAGATAAATATAAACATATGTATATATATATAAATATACATAATATATCTATATATTTATATGTATTTATACATATAGATATAAATATATATATATATCATACATATATATATAGATTTATATGTATATACATACATATATATATGAATACATATATATATATATAAATATATATATATATATAGATTTATTTACATATATATATGTATATATATATATATATATATAGAGATATATATATATATATATATATATATATATATATATATATATATATATATATATATATATATATATATATATATATATATATATATATATATATATATAAAACTTGTTGTTAATGTAAAGAAATGTGTGATATGAGCTGCCTCTGCCTAGGGCGTCTTGGCAAGCATTTTTGTTCTCAAGATGAGTCATTTTAGCATTGTATACAACAACTCTAGCAACAAATTGTGACTACCAGAATCTTTATTTCCCTCTATAGTGCTTATCATAATGAATGTTATGTATTTTCATAAATGAGTAGGCAAAATTGTACGCTCTCAAAGGGTATTTGCTTATGTCGAGCGCAGACTTATTCTCATTTTTGTGTGCGTTGGGGCTTGATAGCTAATTATATAAATGATCGCGGAGCACGTGGTATTGCATTGAATCTATAACTGTAACGTATAAAAATCAAGCATAATTATATGATTATAGCAGGTACTGAAATGCTTTACAACGCTTTTTTCCAAAAGAGTTGGCAATAAAATCGCCCTCTTCGGCTCATGTAAGATCAAATGAGCGTATTAAATGTCTATTCATAATATAATTTTACTTTGATTAAATGATATAAAAACATAATCCGCTCTTCTGTTATAATGATTGGAAGATTAATCAACAAATGCTCTGCGAAGAACATTGTGTAACCAGAAATGAGTCTCGAAAGTCCTGTGTATAGAACAAACAGATAAACGCTGGGTCTGCTCATCAAAACACATATACATTATCATTATTATTATACCAAATTTATATAGCGCCAATTTATCAGTAAAGATCTTTAAGGCGCTGCACAATCACAGCTAAATTAAATATTAGATCACATATCCGCTATTAAAAACTTTAAGAAGACAGTAAAATCTATTAAAATAAGGACAATAGTCCGTTCATGAATTAGTGTTATAAAATATAGCACAAGTATTTCCATGACAGCTCAACTCAGCATTAAGCCTGCCGAAAAAGGTTGGTCTTACGATTCCGCGTAAAACTGACTAGACTAGGTGTAAGTTTAATGTCCTCAGAGATTTCATTCCACAACTCGGGTGCTGTCACTCGGAACAATCTGCCACCGTAGGTAGAAATCCTCGGTTTTGGGACACCGAGGAGGGATCGCATAGCTGAACATAGGTTCCTGGTCGGCTTGTAAAGCACCATGAGGTCCCTTATGTACCATGGTGTATGTCCATTAAGCGCTTTGTAAGTGTAGAGGAGCACCTTTTTCACAATTCTGTACTCCACCGGCTACCAATGGAGTTCAACTAGAACTGGCGTGATGTGGGTCTCTACGCGATGTCTTTGTAATAAGGCGAGCACATGTATTTTGAACTAGATGGAGTCTGCTGAGCAATGACCTTGGTAGCT
Source organism: Urechis unicinctus (assembly GCA_034190875.2). Classification (NCBI taxonomy): domain Eukaryota; kingdom Metazoa; phylum Annelida; class Polychaeta; order Xenopneusta; family Urechidae; genus Urechis; species Urechis unicinctus. The sequence continues at coordinate 41,855,998 of CM067356.1, read as the reverse complement.
TGTGGAGCAAGATGTTAGCATAGTCCAGTCGTGATGTTATCAAGGACTGAACCAGAGAGCGACAGGTATCAACAGTGATGAACTCTCTGACCTTACTAATAGAGCGGTTCTGATGATAGCATGTTTTGATGATGTATGACACATGCTTCTCCAAGATGAGCGACTTATCCTGGTAAAAACCCAGATTCTTGAAATAAGACGGTGTCATGAATCTTTGAGATGAAGAACTCACTGAACTTCTCGGCCAATTCCAGCTTTGAGTCATGCATAGGCAATACTTCACCACCACTATCTCCCATGAGGCTTCTTGTTATCTTATACAGCTTCTTCTGGTTCCTCTCGCACGCGACTGTCTTCTCTACAACAAATGACCGTTTAGCTTTGCGTAACAGAGAGTTTACAGTTCTGCACTGTTCACGGTAGAGCTCTCATTGCACAGTGAGCGTGGTAATTTTCCATTTACGTTCCCTCTTCCTCTTCTCATGCTTTGCCTCACAAAGCTCTTTAGTATACCAGGGGGTGTTGGGGCGGAGGGTAATGGTCTTGGTACACTTAGGAGAGTGTGTTTCCAATAAGGACTGAAGCTCTGAGTTGTAGAAATTTACTAACGCAGCAAGAGGTTTGTCTCTGTCATTCAGCCCCCTTGATGCAGCTGCATCCCTGGCAAAGTCTTCAGTGACAATGTCGTTCAATCGCCGGAAGGACACTTTTTTCACTCGGGGAGGTTTGTGTAGGCTGATTCTGCAGTATATGGCCAAATGATTACCAGCGAGGTAACCCTTGTCGTCACAAAGGCCTGGATCATTGACCACAGGTGTGCCGAGGAGCAAATCACTGGTTTCACGAGTTATGACAATGTCAAAGGTGTGACCTCGCTTATGAGGGGAGCCTGCCACGTGCTGAGACAGACCATGAGCGTAAAACAGGCTGAGTAACTGTGCAGTGTTCGTGTTATCAGGGACATCAAGATGGAAGTTAATGTATCCAAGAATGATGGGGTCTGTAGGAGATGCTGAGAGGTGGTCTAGGTAAACTGACCCCTCATCAAAGAAAGTGGTGTTACTCAGACTGTTTTTTGCACATGGAGGAGGTCGGTAAATAACAAATATCCTGATGATGGAAGTTAATGTATCCAAGAATGATGGGGTCTGTAGGGGATGCTGAGAGCTGGTCTAGGTAAACTGACCACTCATCAAAGAAAGTGGTGTTACACAGACTGTTTTTTACACATGGAGGAGGTCGGTAGATAACAAATATCCTGATGGCATGGTGCTTGGTGCTAAGCAGACATTCTGTATGTTCAAACTGGGTGTATTTCTGTTGTACTGAAGTGACAGGATGGATTGATAGCCCAGCTTTATACACTATGGCGACACCACCCCTCGCTGGTTGTTGGACCTAGGAACACTGTGAATCCTGTAACCTGATGGCACGAGTTCATACAGTATCTGCAGATCTCCAGCTGTGCCCAGCCATGTTTCTGACAGAGCTAGAATAATCCATGTCCTTCTCTGTAATCATTTCTGCAAGTGACTCAGTCTTGTTCCTAACCGACTGTGCATTAAGGCTGTAGACTGTGAGAAATGTAGCTGAGTGGCTGATGTTACTATCAGTTTTGTGACTGACTTTGGCAGGAAGCAGATTGTGTGTACCTGATGACAGTGCTGCAGGCCTGTTACATCCTGGATTACCACTGCACCTTGGTCTGTGTCCAATCTGAGTCTCAATAGCCGCAGGGAGAGACACCAGGTTGGTCATTTGGCCCTTACTGGGAGTGGTACAATCAGCTGATTGGTATTGTTGTTGGGGAGCTGACGTAATCCTGACTTTAATAGGCCCGAGTGTCACCTTTGGCTTTCCTTGTGGTGTGTTTGTGGACGCCAAGCCCTTTAAGGCATGACCAGAGATCTGGGTCAAATGGGGTGCTGGCCGTGATCTTGGAGAGCTGCCTGAGTGTGGCAAGGTCATAACAATCCATGGTCACGCACCAAAAAACTTCAAATATCACAAAAAGCAGATGTTATCCAATGCAAATGATATCCTCGGAGTGTTTCCGGGAACTTCACAAACAAGGTGGCATATAACTTGTCACCTAACTCTACACAAAGACTGAGAGGTCTAGGTTGAGAACACAGCACAAAATTAAAACTGTTGACTGCTGCCACTAGTCGCGACGAATATAATTATATGTATATATATATATAGATATAAATCAGATATATATTTATATGTATATATGTGTGTCTATTTCTACATAAAAATATATGTATTTATATATGCATTCATATATTGTATGTATTGATATATACTCCGTATTTAATATATCGTTTGTAAATATAAATATATACACTTGCATATATATTTATATGTATATTTATAATAAATATATATATATACACATATATATATATATATATATATCATACCTAAGTAAATATTAATACATGTATATATTTATAAATATATACTATAAATATATGTATATATATATGTATACATATATATATAAATATATATATATATGTATAAATGTATATATATATACGTGCATATACTTACATTTATATATATGTATAGATATATATATATATATATATATACATACAGATATATATATAGATATATCTAAATAGATATATAGGGAAAGATATTGAGATATGTATATAGAGATATATATATATATATAGACATATATATAGATATATCTATAGATCTATAGATATAGAGATATATATATCTATATATATCTATATATATCTCTATAGATATCTCTATCTATATATCTCTATATCTCTATATATATATATATATATATATATATATATATATATATATATCTATATATATATATATATATATATATATATATATATCTATATATATATATATCTATATATGACAATGCCACCCTAAGCATTGTTGCATAATCTTTGGCAACCGCTGTTATAAAGTGGGTTGTTTGAAAAAGTGTATCTCCTATCGATGACTGTTCATGCTCATTGTAACGTATAATCACGTCCCCAGTAGTGCTGTACGCAAGCATATGGCGTCCATGAGTTCGATAAGTGCCGACCAGAATGTCCACAAATAATGATCTTCATTAGATTCATTGTTATCAAGCAATCCATTGGCGACAGGTCTCCTTTCAAGAAGCCGGATTGCTGCTTGTCTTTAAAATAAGCCATCGATCACAACATCAGAGGCAGTGACAGTGTCTGCAGCACCATGGATGTAATATGACCCATTTGCCTGCTTTTTTACCTAAAGTCGGATATAATGATAGCAATATATAACCAGCTTGCGAACTCTATCAGCTAATTTACGAGCCAAAACGTTCAATAACAACACTTCATACTCGCAGCACATCGAACATCCCGTCCACACATCCATACATAGTTTTCCTTAATTACACATGGTACTCAATTAGACTATGCATCTTTTTACTCTGATTTTGATTTATTGTTAGGTCCCAAATTCAGCTAATACCTCCATCGGTGGATTACGTTATGAATCGTATACCATGATAAACAGCACAAGTTGTAGTTAGGATCACTCGGGTGAACTACTGAAAGTATGACGATTAATCATCTATCAGAGATCGTTATCCCTCTGGGTTCATGCTTGTGGCGGCACTGGCAATTGTTTCCCCTCCCAATAGCTGTTGTGCATCCGAAGGACGCCTCCTTGCGAGGCCACGGCATATCTTCCACCCACGTATGTAATCATATGTACCACTCTTCAGTCGTTTGAGCTAATCACATCTTCCATAAAGGAAAGGAGCAAAATAACTGTCGGGAATAAACGCAGCTGCGATGGCGCCACTGTCTTATAGCTAAGGAAAAGCTTTGATTGATTAAAGGCTCATCATCCTGTGTCTGTTGACTGTCGACACGCATAGCGCTAGTTTTCTGTTATCAAAATCGTGCCTTTTATCGCGGACATACCTTTATGCGAAGAGAGTAAGACCTTTGTAAATATTATGACTCAGCTACTGCATTTATATTGTGAGCACAATAGTTATTTTATTTGCGTTGTTTCAAAATACCTAATTTTAATATGAAATATTGCGATATCATTGTTCCTTGGTAACAACTGTAATAGTTTGCTTCCATTAGAACACTTATTGACACACAACTAATCCGCGAATCTATTGCAATCCGTGGTTCAAATGCTACCATATTATCAATGCGTTGTATTCTTATAGTGTTAAATAGTGTGGCAAACGTGGCGATATGGAAAAGTAAATATATTGGACAGCCATCGATTCAAAACACCGATTCCATTTCAATCCATTTTTACTTAAAAACAACTCTTGTTCGCTTTTGGAACTTTTAAGTTTAAGCAAAATAAGCGTTTCAGGAACCGAGCTATGTCTTAGAAGTGTGGCGACATGGGAAATGAGCGTCGAATGCGGCGCACGACAGCCATCCTCCACCTAAGTTTACAAACTTATTATAACACTATACGGTTAACATAAAGATTTAATGTAGACAATTTGCTACCACTACCTTATCATATTGTACCAGTTTCCGGACATTGCGCCTAAGACGACACGTTTATGGGAAGTATGTATCCCATTCTTATGCAATGTGCCTAGTATCAGACTTGAAAAATTATCGCATTGACTATCATTGATTGCACTACAGATATACCAATTAGTTTATTGCCGGTACATATTTGAACAGTATGGCCGATTGTTCATGTTAACCTGATTGAGTTGATATAAGAAATTATACTTTTGCACGCATTAATGACTGTCAAAGGTTAACCCTTTTTCTGTCTTCTAAAAATTTCATTTAAACAAAGGTTATATCTTGAGGCAAATTAAATTGGTGAAATATTACTTTACCTGCATTCATGCAGATTACTTCATTTTATGCATTAAATCAAGGAGAGACGTTTATCACAAATGCAATCTAATATAATTGTGATTGCCTTTAGAGTGACTGATTATCGTCGGTCACAATATTCTGCTGATCATGAAAGTCTTTGGTCTATTGTTAATCAAATATGACTGTGCCCTGGCAACAATAACCATATGATGATCCTATGTTGTTTAATAAGTCAAGAGTTAGGCAACAGACTATGTCGATGATCTTTAAATATGTTATGGTCCACCGTCAGCTGCTCACAAATAATTGCGTCATAACACACAGATAGCGGTAGCAATTAACTTTATGTTTTTTTCCTTTAGACTTTACATCATTTATATTACTTTTGTTCGGCCTCACTTATATCCAAACAGAAAACTAACTTCCTGTGTCCCTGACCTGGAACGACAGATGTATCTTCACATCCAGAAAACGGCCAAAATTATATTTATCCCTTCCTGTAATGATGGGCAATGAGGTATAAAAATACATTATGATTGATTGGTTTTTCAAATCATCATACTCTCGATGAATCGTAGTTGGATGTGTTGCGAATGGTCATTTACTACAGAAAAGACTTTCAATGTTTTATAGGGTCGTTGCAGATATCAATGCTAAGCTCAAATCCAGGCATTCACACTTAAAGTACTATAGAGTGTTTAAATATGGGGTGCTAAACACGCTACACTAGATCGCTGTTTGCCGTGGTACGCCAAATATCTGGGGTCTCATAAAGTGAATAACTTCATGCATATCTGTGGAAACTTTAATAAGATTTGGTGAATATTATATAGGATACCCTGACTAAATAGCCGAATAGCAGTAGTAGACGTTATTTTGGATTATTAATAAAGCTTGTTCGACGACACTATAGTACTAGATGAAGACATTGGCTGAGATGCGTACCGCGACTGCATAAGCAACAACAAACCGGAGCATTCAGTAACATATCGTGGCGCAGTTCCGATAACAGATCCAAACGCCGATTGTGTCAAATATATTAAATTTTCCTTTCGCATTACGATTGCCAATAGGACAATCAAGATTATGGATGGCGGTTTGTCAGAATAAATCATACAACACCATTGAAACCAGGTGAGTGGTATCGGCATAATTGCAGTTCGACATTAAAAATTGCCGCTGTAAATCATATAATGGTACATGGATTAATAGGCACCTTTAATGGATATCGTTCAAGCAGAACAAACAGCAGATCCTAAAAATTAGTTATAGATAAACTATCCTCTTAATGCATTGATATTTTCTGCCTTATATCCACTAGGCTAATGCTTTGAATTGAAACACTGCCATAAAACAAAGTAGTTCCTGGATCTATATCATATTCCGGTGATGGTCGTAGAAGATCTGAAGCAACATTTTTTACATACCAATTTTTTGCATATACAGGTTCCTAATATATTACAGGTTTGCAAATTTAGTAGAGTTAATTTGTTGTCTGCATTTCATGTCGATTAAGTCCCACTTTATTTCAAGATAGTTATCAAAAAAGCCTATGCGTCTTAGAATAATGGTCTGCATAACAGCGGAAAACATTCAGCGTTAATAGAAATACCTTGTGATGATGCAAAACAGATGGGTAGCTGTATGTTTCTATAAATATGTTTGATAGCCTAAGTTATTTGCACTTCCATCAACAGCACGTCATTCCTTTCTGATATCATCCTTAGGCCGCGTTAGCATGATGTTTTGTAACCCGCATTGCTGTACATGCACCATACGCAGTCTATTAGTCAGCGGTAATTCCAAGTCTTGAGCAAGTAATTGCACAATGACAAAATCTGCACTTGCAATTGAACTGGATTGAACGCCCTTTCAAATCGGCTTAGATGCTAAATCTGTTGGTCTTGTTCAAAGTGCTTTATCGAATATGGTATTGCTGTGGCGTTGTCATGTAGGATCCTGCTAAGTTGTTCATTTCTGATGGTCTGACAAAAATATTGTATGCTGAAGTCTTGAATCTCTCCTTGCTATAAAGGTCCCCAAGAAAAATGATATAAATCCTTGGCGTAGTTTTGAAAGAGAACCTGCATGACATAGAACGGAAACGCCTGAGTGAGAACGCGTTGGCAAAGCGTATCAAATGCCATGTATAGTGAAACAAATGGCAACATAATCCTAACAAAACATTTTATTCACTCATTGTGCAAGAAAACTGAATTTTCACCATCAGAATTAGCCAAGCAGTTTATTTGCACCATTTGCTGATCTAAGTGCGGAATAGAATAGTCAAATTGAAAACACTCTAGTTATTCATGGATGAAGTCTAGCTATGTCATTTAATAAGATAAGCTACAGGCCATTGAACAGCTGCATATGTGGCAAATGGAACTATTAGGGCATTTCAATACTCGTTACTGACCTCAAATGACATCACCAATTACGACTATAGGGATTGGTGGAAATGTTGTGAACGGGTTTACTTTCATGCTTCGATCGCTAAATCGTTTGTCCATTGGTTTATCTTTCTGGTAGTAGTCATTCAATGGGCACTGACGATAACCTTCAAGGGCCAATTGAGGTAGTGCTCTCGCAATTAATGTTCGACATTGCAAGCAGTCAAGACTTTCAATGAAAATAGTTAGTGAATGGCGTCGTAAACAGCTTTACTTGGATAAGGTTAGAGTGAGTGACACTACATCATAGATATAATTGAAAAGTACTAATTGCCACGCAAACGACATAGATATGTGCAGAATATTTCTTTCTGATGAAAACCTGAAAAGTCTATGGTATACATACTATTCTGATAAGAATATTCCTTGTATAACACTACCTTTGCCGAGTCATGATATGCCATAAATATATATCCTAAAAAAAGTAATTTACAATACAACCGAAAAGTGACCTAAACAATAACACAGCCTGGCGTTAATACCTGGCTGATGTGCGACCTACGGTGTGTCTATCTTATGACTTTTAATACTTATCATACGCGATCACCGTTGCTGTAAATATAACTATTGAAAAGTTTTATTGGCAGCAAGATATGATGCAAAACATGTTTGCACTGCCTTTTAAAAGGCGTGACAATCAAAATATCCTTTCCTCTTTATTCGACCGAAGTATAAGGGATCAAAACATCAAACTCACTTATGTTACATGCTAAACCCTATAAATCACTACGTCACCCAGATTATACTCCCTGCTTTCGGCTAGCTAGAGCGTCCGGCAGAAAAAAGCAAGCCACCAATGATTTTTTTTTGTTTCACAAACATCTGCCGAAGAGAAGCGCAGTGCGTCTTTGCACTCGTTTCCTGGTGAACAAAGTTGACATATATTGCTGGCATTATCTTTTGCGCCAATTCCGGATATAATGAACCCAGTGGTCATGTGAAGAAGGCTGCCAGATGTCTTTGGTTACAGTTCGTGACAATGAAATCCGGCAAGGACTTCAATGAGAAGTCAATCACTAGACTACACAAACCTGATAAGTGTATGTGGACACATTTCTCAAAATGATAATTCACAAATGCCAATATTCGGGAGGTCACAACCAGAAAGCGTTGTCCATGATAGCAAATAGATCAGGCTCAATAATGTCATTATTTACATTAATAATACAAAAAGGGAAAAGGAAGAAAACAATCCAATGTTTTCCTTCTGATTTACTGATGGAAGAGGTGCTGGTGGCTGGTCTAAACACTGGATATGCTGCAGCAGGATCATCATTATTAACAAATTATGATGAAAGGATGGCTATTATGTTATGCACAACACATCTTGAATGCAACTGGAAACGTAGCCTTCATATTCTAGTGATCCATAGAAAATTAGACAAATCAAATATAGTTAGAATTAAGGCATAAATGTCCTGGTAAACAAATGTAGAATTATAACAAACACGGGTATTAAGCCTAAATTCGAACAGATAAACGAATACACGGCGATGATATTAACTGATAACCATTGCAGATTGAAAACAGAATGTACACAGCCGACACAAGAATCAAAGCGTAACACAGTTACGACGGCCAATATCATATTGTACAGAAAAGTATTAGGCTATTCTATATCACTGCAATGTAAGATTTTACACCCCTCATTGACGCTGGTTCCAGTATTGTCATGAAAACAGATCAACAAAACCAGGTAAAATATATATTTATTCCATCTAGTCTCCTTAGTATTATCTCGGCTCACGCTCATTCAATGTTAAGTTGCCGACAGCTGAAAGCATGGACAAGTCGTCACCACTTTAGAGTTTTACGAAGCAAATAATAATATCGGGCATTTTTCTTTGTGTGTATACCGATGGGTCTCATCGTCATGACAAACGGTAAATACATAAGCTAATGATAACTTTCGGATGGGCGCGATCTGTGCTGGCGCAGAAGATGCACATTACCCTTGGAAATGTATATGATAATTTGTGTAATTCTTCAACAAATTTTCGTTCAAACTAGACAAGTAACGGAAATTGCCTCAAATATCACGCACAATGGTCACCTAATATGTAAAACCTTTCCGAGGAAGCATATTAACTAGATTATAAAGGTTTATTGGATCTTTTTAGTTGCTCGAATTAGGTTTTTGCAGCAGCACAGCACAAGATTGTCCGGATCAATTATTGCGATCATTCTAGCTGTTGCCAGTAATTCAGCATGGCCAGGGAAGTAATTCCATGTTGAGCATATCAATACATTGGATAAGATATTCACGGGTGTCCAAACAATACATAATGCATCTTTATGAATATTCATGCGATATCAACCCATTTTAAGAACAATTATACCCTCGGCCGATTGGCTCCGAGTTACTTCTGCAGCACGATATAGATCACCGCAAGGAGCATGCAAAACCCGAATTGTCGTCATGCACCAACTAGATATGAGTTTGCGGATATATTTGTGCAAGTAGGGTTGGCCGCATCAACCGTGTACTGGCCATACATACTTTCTTACGTCTCTGTTCAATCTTTCAACCCGTCTAGTCTCATTAAGCATAGGCCCAACCAGGTTATTATGACGGTGATGAAAAAGGACTATTCCCTTGCAGGAAATTGATTCCCTATTAATTACTTTGACCTAAGCAATAGCCATATGCAACCATAGCAGACCAGTCATACAAAACTTTGGCAAGCAATTAAGTTCTTAGTTCCAAAAAGCACTTGTGTGGGTAAAAGTTGCAGGCTGATGCATGTTTATAGGCCGAAAGAGGCACTCGATCAGTGTCATCAGCGTTTTCCATGTAAGGGCGACTTCCAATTTTTGTCAAGCAGAGCAATGAAGCCATCAATACAAATAAAAGATTAATCTTCTATTTCTTTTTTGTTTCCATTTAGTGGGAATGGATTATAAACGTTTCAAAATGTATCGACGTTCAATAAGGCTTTCCTAATTCATTTGCGGCACAAATGGGGAGCAAATCGTTGTTTGCCCTTTCCCAATGATGTAGATATTATCTTTACAAATGATTGAGATTACTCAACTTACTTGCAGGTTTTTTTTTTCTGTCCCAACATGTTATTTACCCGCTTATCTGCTGGCTTCACTTCCCTTGTGATTGTATTAGACCTATTTTCCCGGCTTAGACTTTAAAAAAGTACCCTTTATCAGCCATCTAACCGCTGCAAGATGCCAGCATGGGGTATACGTCTAATTAAATGCAAAATCATTGTGCCCAAGCAGCCATCAGAAGAAAGTTATACCATTTCTGTAATATACAATGCTTGTGTTTAGCCCATCTTGAATGCATGAGTAACAGGTGAATCGCTAACAATTTGCAGCATAAACTAAATCCGTTTTGTTGCTGAATGCTACGTACATAAATATTCTGCTGGATAAATGTGGATTTTTTAACAGTCCTCAGGAATTCGTATTTTGAAAGAACCCAAGATGATATTTTTTATTATCGATGCAGCACTGACTAAGTGGCCTTAATCTCGTGCTCTAGACGAGGGTCACTGTTTTTTTAACATTTGCAGTTTTTGTACTTTAGTCATGTACCTAAACGCATTCCCAAGTATGCTGCTTGTCAATTGTCATTTTACATCGGAACAGAAGTATTTGCTGAACGCGACAGACGGGAGCATTTGCTTTGCGCTAGAGACAATGAATTATACTTATACGTGCATAGATGAATGTTTAATTGATTTCCTTAATCTCACAGCTCACATGTGGCCTCTTCGTATATTTCCCATGGATCAGGCGAGAGTGAACCCTCATGGTGAAGCTATCAACACCTTATTAATACTGCCCATAACATGTCTCCATTTACAAGTTCATAAGAAAAAATGGCTAAAAATAGTAGAAAACATTTGCTACCTAAAAGTCTTTGGGGATATGCATTGGCAAAACCTAATGGTAAGACAACATTGAAATAACTCCTGGGATAGCATTGGGACCCAAGGGAGCATTTTACCAGCCATAATCTATTCAGCCAGCTCGTTGGACCCGTATAAAAACAAAACAGTTTTTTAAGGTCAAATATGTATACCTTTATGTACATTCGGATGAAATCTACTGATGTGCTGACGGAACATACAATATCGCTAAAATAATCGTGTGACAACGACTCATAAAGAATTCAAAAGCAAAACATATAACATTAAATAGAAATGGATTAAGGTCATGAGGACTCTCTGCATAAGTTTTAAATTGATGTCAACTTCAATGACAGATCAAAGGCATTTTCCCATGTGCATCCACGACGCCCATAAATACAAGATTGCTTCAAATCGTAATACGTTTCCGTGCCGCACTATTTATGTTACATTGTTATTTGACTGGAAATACTCGTGATGTACTGTAGAAATCTGTTTTATTTAGTTGTGTCGTACCACCGATAACAGTGTCTCCCTAAAACCATGAACCACACGACCATTAGCTATGAATCATTACGCGTCTATAACTACCATCGATCTATCGATGTGTATACTTCCGCTTTGGTTTAAAAATGTAGATTTCATCAAATCTTCACTCATTGAAGTTGTGGGCATTATTGCATCAAATTAGACCGACAAGCAGGAGGGGCAATTTCCGACAAAATAAATAGCGACTGCCGAGGTCAGGATCTATTTTCTAAGACCACAGCGCCGCGTAGCGACTGAAAGTCTGAAAACTTAAAACTTGCTTGGCAACCTCGTTACACATACGGGGTTGAACAGTCTCTTTAAGCGTCTGAGTCAACAAACCCGTTGCCCAAATCGGGCTGCGAAATCTACGCTGCTTGGACGAAGGTCCTGCATGATGCTGTTGAGCTAGCGGATCGGATGCATCCATTTTCAGAGAGGGGACTGCCATGTAACGTGTTTAACGAGTCGCAGGGAACCATTCAGGTTTTTACACTTTGGGATCGAACCCACAACATGTGGTTCGAAAGACGACGTTGTTTACCACTTCTCTGTGGAAACAGTCGAACAAACGCCAAGGTGCCAATGAGCAAAGGTGGTGACCTGTGGCGATATATCTTGTCAGCAAATCGTTCAAGTCGTGTGGCCCATGAAATGAGTAGTGGTTTTATTATATATTCTTTGATTTCTAGAGATTTCTGCCAAGCTAGAGAAATTCATCGACTTTGTGACTTCACGATTCTCTGTGTCTCTCTCAACTGAATTAAGGCTATATTAAAATCCACAGTTTATCAGACGTTCATATTTATAACTAGAAATTCTCCGAATACATTGTGCGGCGTCAAGAAATTAGAGCAAATTCATTTACGATACCATGCAATTTGCTAACAAATGTCTATGTTTTACATCAAGAGGCACTTCGAACGACTGCATAATTGATAAGTGGTGAATGCTTCAATGGTATACTACAATGCTTGTACCATCGAGATTTTAATATATATATATATATATATATATATATATATATATATATATATATATATATATATATATATATATATATATATATATATATATATATATATATATATGTAAATTTCAAATGGCAACATGGCCCCAAAGTTTATGCTTAACAACGTTATGACGATGCTTATGAATGAAAACTGAAATCACATATTCTTCTAATGCCGGTGCTCATAATGTAGGATGGTGCATTAGTGGCCCTCATATTGGTTAAGTCTATTCCCGGCGCGTGATCGAGTCAGCACAACATATCAGTTATTGCGACCTTAATTGAAATAAATATTGGAATAAATTAGATTACCAGGCGTACCAACAAATATCCCTGCAAGCCCATCCTTGCCATCCAATCAGTAATTGCCTTGTTTATCCTTTGAAATATGACTCAAACGGCACATGGACTTAAACATTGCTCGGGCTTGTTTTTGTAAAGGCAGACTACTACTGAAATACGTGGAGTGTTAGCATCAGCTCTTGACCGAGTTGCGACTCAATGAGACGCTATAAAACGGGTAAAGCCCAAAGATGTATTCAATGAACAAAGTTAGTAATAACGTACTGGGCATCGATATATAACTACATACACGCCATTCATTTTCCAGTACTACATTGAGGGTAGAGTCAAGGCTTTCAGCTAGTCGTGCATATAAACATCATTGATACACCATTTTGGGCGCATTAATTACAAAGGGAGCAATGGATCAGTAAAAAGCCAAACCAACGCACTGCTCCCAGTAATCAATGCACTGACACCTGATCCATTGTAAGCCATCCACACCACATACACCATGATGCACACGATAAGTAATGAAATTAATGGTTTCGCATGAAACAAAAATAAAACTAAATAAGGAGAAATGGCCAGATTTGTAGTGCATTGGTTTTCTATCCAATGCAGACTGTTTTGTAGCATTTCTAAGCAGTAAAGCACGCGAGAAAGCCGATACTTATAGCGTATAAATTCTTGATCAGTTTTCTGCTCGTAGCAAAACCTAGGCTAGTGCTTAGCAGTTCGTTCGTGTTGTTATGATCAGTCCTACTCTTCACTCGGTTATCCGGCTCTTCTAAGGCCATTAATTCGGTATTTTTATTCTCCGCCATGAAGCCTACAATCAAAACGGAATATCACGAGGTGCTGTTTTACCTATGATGAGTTCCCTCATATATCCAATGCACCATATCACTTAAGTGGCCATCAAACCAGCACGTTATGAGGTATATGCACATCTGTTTTCGGTATCTATCTGATAGTGGTAAAGGTTAAGGGTTTGCTCGTTGGCCAAACGAACAAAAAGCTAAATTTTACAGCATGTGTTGGTTATCGTATGGTCACGTGGGTGATATGGGGAAAGAAAACGAGGACGCCGAGCGTCAGAGTGTCTTTCCCCATATCACCCACGTGACCATGCGATAACATATTTAGCGCGATGGCACCTACACGCGATGATCAAGCACGACGCTGTCTCCTAATAATGATAAAAGCGTGATAATTTGTTGTGTGAGACTTGCAAAAATTTCCCAACTCCGGTTATCAGAGCTCCGCCGACGTCGCCGTTGTTTGATGTTAGCAACAAAGTAGCGCAGTAGACAAGGCTCGGCAGGGGTTTCAAATTTGCGCCTCAGCAGGATTCCGAGGAAATGGCATAATACCGTGCCTTCCCGATGAGCGCTACGCAACCAGATTAGCGGCTGGCAAGCAAATGACTCTTGAGAAAACTTCGCTATGAGACTTGTAAAGTGTGCGTGATATTAGGAACCTCCGTAGTGTTGCCATGCTAGAGCAGCGATGCTCTATGAGGGACCATCTCAAGTAAAGTTGTTTCTCGGGGATATATCGACAGGTTGCAGTCATCGCATGGCAAACTGTGCGTTTGAGGTGATATGGGAAAAAGACCGAACTTTTTCGCGGGCCCTGATTGGCTGAGAGTAGGGTGCCATGCGATAAACAACTTCAAAGCCTAGATGAGCATTTAATCAACAGTTGCTGACCTCAGTGTCGATGGATTTTCAGATAAAATGAAGAGTAAGGCGTTGTAGGATGCCGCCGTATCATCGGTATATAAAACATAGTATTCGTATGCTGAATAAGTATATCGCTTATTAATGCTGAACTTATTTGGTTCATTCGAAATTATTTTGGACCTAACTACTCGGTGTAATCCACTAGTCACAATTCACCAATTACCGTCATGCATATTGAACTTTTCTTTTTAATGGCGGCCTTGAATCAGCCTTAGCAGAGACTGACAGGATGCACAAATTACCCCAGTCACAATCACAGATAAGCTGTTGATTGGGTTGAATAATATATAATATAGGACGGTGATTTGTCATGACAAATTCGAGCTATCATGAGTACGGATCATAGATTAAACTCTTGGAGGGAACTGCGAAATTACCAAATGTCCACGGTTGATATATATCACATTATTATTATCGTCAATGTGTTAGCCTTTGAAAATGTACATGCAAATTGATACAGTTATTAATTTATATGCGAATGATATAAATGATTGCCTGCCTAACTAGTATTACTTAAGTATTGACCTAGTAGATGGACCTAACAAAATGCTAGGCTATTGACTACAAGCATATTTATATGACATCATAACTCGTATCAAGTAACATCATTATGAATCAAATGGATGTGACTATATCAATTTGCCTCAGCCCACGGTTTGCTTGTGAGGATAGAAGTCCCCCTGAATGTCTATTCACCTAACCTGGCTGTGCAATCACTAAGCTACTCAAAGTTATTGCTTTGATACTGGTTGTTAAACAAGACGCATGCACTAACGCAGTCGCATTGGATGCAATGGATATAAATAGTTCTCAAATCAAAGATATCAAGGCATTGTTTTTGTTCGTTTTGTAATAATTTGGGTCATGCATTCGACAATGCTGCTAGCCACGACAAATAAAACATGCCATAAACATGCACAATATGATAACCAAAAACTATTATACTTAATAAATGGCTATTGTGGGTCCAATGGGTCACGTTTAGTTGATACAAATGTAGTCGCTTATCGTTCTTGAACATCAAATAAAACGATGACGCTACCGCAACAGGGGTGGGGGTCATGCGATTAGGGCCGGGTTATCCGTTACCTTTCGTATAATCCTGCTGACATACTGATCCTTAACAATTCCAAATTTAATTTGTTTGCTTCAGTAGCTACATGCTCACAAACATAGTTATCAGCAGCTCCAATATATTTAACGAAGCATCGTTCAGGTATGAGGTGCTATGTATAATTTGTTTCCGCTTCTGGTCTAACTGCTTAAATGCATCAAAGTATCAAGAAAATCATCGACAATTTATTGGTACTGGCGCTTTGAAAACAGCATCGGAGCAATTCTGAAAAATTAGGCAACTAGTTACGAGTAACCAGTCATTTAGCCACATCTTTAGATGGAACACACAAATTGTGGGTCGAATGGCGAATCGGTAAACCATTTCGCCTCGGAGACCAGTAGTGCATAGCTCGTTCCATAATTTGGTTATTAATTATGTCTGACTTATCATCGTCCTTCAGTATATCAGTAGTCACTAATTTGAATCGTATTATGAATATCATTTCAAAAAGTGTTTTCAAAAAGTATTTTTGAGATTTTCAACAATGTCGATAGTTATCGATCTGAAATGATGCTCTTTAGGGTGAAGATTTTACAATATGCCAGTTGACATGTATATTAATACGGGTTTAAGAAATGACACATTTACATGACCTTATACATCGAGTGCCGAAGGATACGTGTGGAGCTTATATTTCGAGGCAAATGATATTGCATGCATTGAATCGGGTTTTGTTGTTCGTACAATAAGGAATAATAGAATACATTAATCGTGCTTGCGTACTCTTTTTCTCTATGTAACCTCCATATTTACTATAAAAACATTCATTTCTTTGCATAGAGATGCCTGTGACCGTTAATGTTGGTAATGGGCCTCGAGCCAAATGATCACAAAACATTGCCTGCTTGACACTCTCTCATTACTGCCCTTAGGTGCCACGATTTCCAAGAATTGCATGCAGCATGGAAATTTATTACAAGAATCTACAGACCTAGGATCATACCTAAACACAAATGTCTACACCGAATGCTAAAACTCGCCTGTACTGATGGCTTCAACATGAACAAATATGAACCATGAAAGGTATCGTAGATATATATAGATATATATATGATATATATATATATATATATATATATATATATATATATATATATATATATATATATATATATAGATATATAGAGATATTATAATTTTTCAAATCAAACATAATCTCTCATATAGACTTTATTTATATCATAATTATATTTATTTATATATATATAGTGTATATATATTATATGTAATCGTCACTATATATATACACATCTATATATATATATATACGTTCATATATATATATATATATATCATATATATATATATATATATATATATATATATATATATATATTTAATATATATATGTACATATATACAGTGACGATTACAATCATCCGTAGACTCCAACCATTCGTGGACAAATTTTCATAGTACATTGTTGCTATCATTAGCTATCAATTATTTATTCAGCATATTTTGTTTTATATAATGATTACGTTTAATGCAAATAACTATCTTTTTTTCACTTTTTGTTCCTGGTATATACTTTCAGTCCTCTAAAGGTCGTCTACGAAAGGTCAAGACACTAATTTATACGTATAAATCCAACCATTCGTAACCATATACATTTCGGTAAATTTGCCGAATACCGAAATATTTTATGAACCATTTATAGCATTCCGCGATCTAATTCACTATTGTAGATGGATAAATAAGGTGCAAAAAATAACAATGTCGGTAATAATATTAAAAAATAAATCAAATAATTTAATTTTTCAAACAAACATAACCAATACACATAATTAAACATTATTTCGGCAATTTAGATCGAAGTGTATATGGTTGTATGGAGGGTATTGAGATTTGCGGGTTATATCAACGAATGGTAGAGTTTGTTAGAATTATATTTCAGCTATGATATTCGAATCCAAAGAAATCCCGCACAAAAGATTATATTTTTACGTTACTAATGCTAGACTTTCATATTCGAATGGTCGAAAAATTATTTCGATTATATTGAAAGAAAATTCGCAGTGATTTAATGTGGACATACTGGAATATCCTTTCGTCGACCCAAGTCTACGAAAGGTTGAATGTTTATCCACTAAAGATCGCGTTCGTGCTATATCGTATATATGAGATATATATATATATATATATATATATATATATATATATATATAGAGATAGATATATATATATATATATATATATATATATATAGATATATATATATATCTATATATATATATATATATATATATATATATATGTGTATATATATATATATATACATATATCAATATAAATATATATATATATCTATATATATATATATATATATATATATATATATATATATATATATATATATATATATATATATATATATATATAAATTTGCACCTAGAATTTTTTTTCAGTAAATACATTCCATTCTTATGTTAACCTGATAGTTGCATGACAAGCTTATTCTCTTAATTCATATGATATCAAATACATGTCCTACAACGCGTAATGGAAAGCGCTTTACCAGAATGCGACCGGCACATAAACGCAGTCTGGCGTAAATATATAACTGATGTATTGCCTAGTGTGTGCCGCGCCTTCATGCTCATAATGACCTTTGATATTTCCCATGGGCGATCAGCATCGTACGGATTTTGTCTTACTACTAATAGCCTGAAGCAAATGCGGTCGGCCCCGATCATTAGGCGCTTACCCATTACATTTGTAAATATCGCACGCTTTTATGGTCAAATTGACTGCATGCGATGAATGATATATTGCCAATTATGCTGTGGCAGCATGCCAATAGGATGCGCCATGTTTCTTTGCAACTGCTACTTGCCTCATTGAAGATCATTATTGCAAGTTGTGTTAGTCATGCAAACTACTAATGCCTTTACGCTACTGCTACTAAACGAGCGTGCTTCGATTCCCCATATTCGCACTAATATCGTGCTGCTGTAATGGTTGGTGTATTTGCTCGTAAGGACCATCGTTCAGACACCTGCCGTCGGGTTATAAGTTGCAATTGTTGGAAGTAACGCAGAATGCAGTAGAAGAATTGACTCAAGCGTTTATTCGATTACTAACTGATTTAGTAAAGATTATTGTTGTGCTAGCCATATGTAACGCGGTGAGATGTATTTTAAGAGAAGGGTCATTTGACCAATCTTCAAGAGCGCTAGTCCTCTAACGTGCAAAGAAACAGTTAATCTGACCAAATACAGGTGTATCTTTTTGTTAACAACGCTGCGATTTATATTCTCACTGCGCCAGTCACACCTAATCATTCTCCACATAGTCGGATGGCTTAAACATAACAGATGACTTGAATACATACAACGCAATATCCTCAACGATAATCTTACCTAAACCCGAAAGGATCAATGAATGGTATTTTTATGCGCACATCAACAACTAATTGGCTGCATCCTTGACATCATTTATATTCGCTACCAGGTCCACTTTTGTTAGATTCATCAAGGAAATACACTATTCACCCCTTATCTAATCGGTTTCGGTGGTATATAACATGTCTTAATCTAGTATTACCATATCAGATGCATTAAGCAGGATTTATACAATTTCACATGAATTGCCCGAATGTGGATTAAGATTATATTGAACTGAAGCTTTGATGGGAATAATGAGCAGCCACCAGCTTCAGTATAGTTTGTTTAATACCATATAGTCTTGAAGTATGATATCATACCAGACTATCCCATCACAGTCTCGTTATTGGTAAATGAGAATTTAAATGCAATCGGATGAAGGAGACTTGCGCAATTATGTTGGTTCAGTACATTCAACGTAGATATACGACTTTCTCAGAATTCTTAACATGGCAGTATAAAAGGCGGTTTGCTTTACTTTGGTGTCATCTTATACGAAATGATAATGGACACAAGCTTGGCGTGTGGCTATTATGTACATCTAAGGTTATGTTAATTGACTTTTCGGCATTGACTTATACCAGACCGGAATGGTACACCATGACTACTAGCAGAGTAAAACCAAGAACTTCAAACAAAAATAAGAGTAGTCCAATCAAATAAGGCTGTCAATTGACCCGCACACACCACTCTGCATGAATGCATGCATATACGTATTTATGTATGTATGTATGTATGTATGTATGTATGTATGTATGTATGTATGTATGTATGTATGTATGTATGTATGTATGTATGTATGTATGTATGTATGTATGTATGTATGTATGTATGTATGTATGTATGTATGTATGTATGTATGAATGTATGTATGTATGTATGTATGTATGTATGTATGTATGTATGTATGTATGTATGTATGTATGTATGTATGTATGTATGTATGTATGTATGTATGTGTGCATGCATGTATGTATGTATGAATGTATGTATTTATGTATGTATGTGCGTATGTATGTATGTATGTATGTATGTATGTATGTATGTATGTATGTATGTATGTATGTATGTATGTATGTATGTATGTATGTATGTATGTATGTATGTATGTATGTATGTATGTATGTATGTATGTATGTATGTATGTATGTATGTATGTATGTATGTGTGTATGTATGCATGTATGTATGTATGTATGTATGTATGTATGTATGTATGTATGTATGTATGTATGTATGTATGTATGTATGTATGCATGTATGTATGTATGTATGTATGTATGTATGTATGTATGTATGTATGTATGTATGTATGTATGTATGTATGTATGTATGTATGTATGTATGTATGTATGTATATGTATGTATGTTTGTATGTATGCATGTCTGTATGCATGTTTGTGTGTATTTATGTATGTATGCATGAAAGTATGTATGTTGTTTCTATGTCCAAGGGGGCGTCTTTTTCCGTGTTGCCTTGCCTGTAGTGGATGTTTGTATCACATTACATCAAGGCTTAGCCCATATAATCCCAGTAAGCATATTGCATGCAACTAGTACGTTACCCGTGTTTTTCTATACCGGATCACTGGTGAACTCATGATTATGGCGACGAATACAGAGATACGCAATGATTTAGGTTTGCCGTGTGTCTCGTTTGATACTCTTGTTATCATGAGCCATTGACCAAGTGCAGTCATTTATAACAGGGCGTGATATGGCGCAGGTAAGGATTTCGATTGGAGACATCGAATTAATAATAATCAGTACTAAGGGAACACAAATATTATGACCATAGTTGAACCAGTTTGGCAACTGCATTATCATATATACAACTATAAAAATACTTGACTAAGATGCCGATGACTTCAATCCCAGTTTAATTATAGGTAGCGTCATTGGCATTTACTTCATCATAAATGACATATACAGAGAACACGTATTGTGAGGAATAACACATACTCACATTCATTAATCGGATTAGCAACGCTTCAAAGAAAATATTATAAACTGTACATTAGGCTCCCTTTTTAGTCATACTGGACTGCTCATGGTTTCATGGGCTTAAATGCATAATTCAACCGGTATTCACCAAGTATAACTGTATTTATACATATTTCTTTAACTTTCACATGCGCAATACCGGTTGATTACATCTTTGTGATCTGGGTGGCATTTGGGAAAAAATGTTTTTCCGAAATGCACCTGCCTCCCCATTGCTCTGTAGTTATTTCCAGGAATTGATATATAGATGGAAAGTAATGACCGATCACGGGGAAACTACATTGTATGTGCGTGTGACTTAAGCTTCCACACCAGGCTTAATCTCGAACAAACAGCGGGTTAGCATGCAGTCACTGTTCTTAGCAACCTGTTCAGCAGGTGTGTTCATATGGTTATCGCCATTGCTGTACAATTGCCAAATCCATTGCACAATAGCATAAAACGATTATTGATACAAAAAGTACATGTAGCAATGTTAAGTCTAGATTATGTGGATCCTGGACAATAGTATTTGCATCGAATGTGCATGCATTTTCTTTCATAGGAAGATGTATTGTGTTGTAGAAATCCATGCAAGCTCATGATCACCAATTATCCGAATATAGAATATATCTCTACGCAGTCGCTTTCGACCATTGTTTGCAAGCAATATATGCTATGGAACATAGCCTAATTTGTCAATTATACACGCTATCACCCCGTCCAATAGTCTACACCTAATGGGTAATATATTGCACATCATGCTGTAGCAGCACGGAACATTAATAGGTTATTGTACTTCGCTGTTACACGCAGCCTCGTCAGAAGTCATATATCTTTCTTCCATGATTCTAGAGCTACGTATTGGATGACAATAAGCTTTCCGGTCCGGTAGTACTATTTTGCATTTAATTCAATGTGATGATTAAAGACACAGGTAAGTAAACTGACAGCGTTTAATACTTTAACAAAGTATGTGGTGATATGCCTGTGCGAGCTTTCCCTGACGCTCATGTTGTACATATCTCTAGCAACTATATCATGACTACTTGGAAGCATGACATCACATACAAGTTACACAATGTATTTAAGGATTTGCTCAAATAGACTAAGGATTGATCAGCATACCCAGCGCTCCCTCACTCCCATGTAAGCTTGGGGTCTGTTTTTTTGTGCTTAGAGGCTCAAATCGCTGTGTAAGGGTCGCGACAAAGTGTACGATTCTACGCTTATATATTTTGCAAATACCACGTTTGATACTACTTTTGACAGAATAATGACTAATGGAAAAGTGCCCCAAAATGATACTGATATTACCATTGCTTGATGAGTCAGTCAAGGTCGAACAGCTATTGCATTTGTCAACTCGACTGACCACTTCGGTAAGTGTTCTGGGCTGTTCACTTACTTCCGTGCCGGCCCCGGATTAAGGATTGGACGATTTATCATCAATTAGCGTCATCTCTCGCTTTGTCATTTCGCCCTAAGTGTAACTAGTGCTGTTCTGTAAACTACTTTGCCGTATGACAATCTGGGTCGAGCACAGCCAAATGCTACCTTTTTTCTATATTTATCATTGCATATATACATTGCTTTTTTCTGTAACGTGTGACGTGGCAGTTTAGCTCTTCGCATTTACATTACTGACTGCAATCAAATGTGTGTATTCTTAATGGCTGGTATGATCACAAAACCATCTGGCCTGAGAGCCAATTGTACATAGTCGTTGAACTGATATAATTCAACTCACATGCGTATAGCTCCTCCAGTGTTTGTTCATATTGACAGCGACCGGGATTATGCTTTACTTGGGCTGTGTTCTATCAATAACAACATTGACATGACATGAGTAATTATCGAAACCCATAAAGCGATAGAAATCATATAACCAGACCAGCTGATACACAAGTAGAGTACGATCCTCCTCGATGTCGACTGTGAAATTATTATCCAACCAATTAATTTATTCATTTTACGGAGGATGAATGGCAGCGACTGTATTATAGTGCTTTTACTGGCCTTATAACCAACAAAACATTTCATGTATGTATGTATGTATGTATGTATGTATGTATGTATGTATGTGTATGTATGTATGTATGTATGTATGTATGTATGTATGTATGTATGTATGTATGTATGTATGTATGTATGTATGTATGTATGTATGTATGTATGTATGTATGTATGTATGTATGTATGTATGTATGTATGTATGTATGTATGTATGTATGTATGTATCTGTATGTATGTATGTATGTATGTATGTATGTATGTATGTATGTGTGTATGTATGTATGTATGTATGTATGTATGTATGTATGTATGTATGTATGTATGTATGTATGTATGTATGTATGTATGTATGTATGTATGTATGTATGTATGTATGTATGTATATGTATGTATGTATGTATGTATGTATGTATGTATGTATGTATGTATGTATGTATGTATGTATGTATGTATGTATGTATGTATGTATGTATGTATGTATGTATGTATGTATGTATGTATGTATGTATGTATGTATGTATGTGTATATATGTATGTATGTATGTATGTATGTATGTATGTATGTATGTATATGTATGTATGTATGTATGTATGCATGCATGTATGTATGTATGTATGTATAAATGTCTGTATGTATGTATAAATGTATGTATTTATATATGCATATATACAGTTATGAATGCAAGTTTGTATGTACGTGTGTACGTATATATGTATTTTAGACTGTATGGATCCTGGCAATCCTGTTTGTGCCGGATTTGCGTGCATTTTGTGTTCGTAAGAAGATCTAAGAACTCATGCAAGCCAGATATCCGAATTTATAATATATTTCAATGCAGTCGCTTAAGACCATAGTTTGCAAGTGATATCAATAACGCACACTATCACCACGTCCGAATGCTACACGTTATGGGTAATATATTGCGTATAATCAGTGCAGCTAGATCTGGTTTGTGAACAGGAATGGCTAGAAAATAGAACAATAGTTACGCTCTCTGCATTAAACATATCGTTGAGCTCTGTCCATGCAGAAGTTATTTGGGGTAACTACTGGATTCACCAAGTATAACTGTATTTATACATATATCTAGAACTTTCGCATGCGCTATACCGGTTGATTACATTTTTGTGATCTGGGTGGTATTCGGGCAAAAATGGCCTTCCGAAATGCACCTGCCTCCCCATTGCTCTGTAGTTATTTCCAGGAATTGATATATAGATGGAAAGTAATGACCGATCACGGGGAAACTACATTGTATGTGCGTGTGACTTAAGCTTCCACACCAGGCTTAATCTCGAACAAACAGCGGGTTAGCATGCAGTCACTGTTCTTAGCAACCTGTTCAGCAGGTGTGTTAATATGGTTATCGCCATTGCTGTACAATTGCCAAATCCATTGCACAATAGCATAAAACGATTATTGATCTAAAAAGTACATGTAGCAATGTTAAGTCTAGATTATGTGGATCCTGGACAATAGTATTTGCATCGAATGTGCATGCATTTTCTTTCATAGGAAGATGTATTGTGTTGTAGAAATCCATGCAAGCTCATGATCACCAATTATCCGAATATAGAATATATCTCTACGCAGTCGCTTTCGACCACTGTTTGCAAGCAATATATGCTATGGAACATAGCCTAATTTGTCAATTATACACGCTATCACCCCGTCCAATAGTCTACACCTAATGGGTAATATATTGCACATCATGCTGTAGCAGCACGGAACATTAATAGGTTATTGTACTTCGCTGTTACACGCAGCCTCGTCAGAAGTCATATATCTTTCTTCCATGATTCTAGAGCTACGTATTGGATGACAATAAGCTTTCCGGTAGTACTATTTTGCATTTAATTCAATGTGATGATTAAAGACACAGGTAAGTAAACTGACAGCGTTTAATACTTTAACAAAGTATGTGGTGATATGCCTGTGCGAGCTTTCCCTGACGCTCATGTTGTACATATCTCTAGCAACTATATCATGACTACTTGGAAGCATGACATCACATACAAGTTACACAATGTATTTAAGGATTTGCTCAAATAGACTAAGGATTGATCAGCATACCCAGCGCTCCCTCACTCCCATGTAAGCTTGGGGTCTGTTTTTTTGTGCTTAGAGGCTCAAATCGCTGTGTAAGGGTCGCGACAAAGTGTACGATTCTACGCTTATATATTTTGCAAATACCACGTTTGATACTACTTTTGACAAAATAATGACTAATGGAAAAGTGCCCCAAAATGATACTGATATTACCATTGCTTGATGAGTCAGTCAAGGTCGAACAGCTATTGCATTTGTCAACTCGACTGACCACTTCGGTAAGTGTTCTGGGCTGTTCACTTACTTCCGTGCCGGCCCCGGATTAAGGATTGGACGATTTATCATCAATTAGCGTCATCTCGCTTTGTCATTTCGCCCTAAGTGTAACTAGTGCTGTTCTGTAAACTACTTTTTGCCGTATGACAATGGGTCGAGCACAGCCAAATGCTACCTTTTTTCTATATTTATCATTGCATATATACATTGCTTTTTTCTGTAACGTGTGACGTGGCAGTTTAGCTCTTCGCATTTACATTACTGACTGCAATCAAATGTGTGTATTCTTAATGGCTGGTATGATCACAAAACCATCTGGCCTGAGAGCCAATTGTACATAGTCGTTGAACTGATATAATTCAACTCACATGCGTATAGCTCCTCCAGTGTTTGTTCATATTGACAGCGACCGGGATTATGCTTTACTTGGGCTGTGTTCTATCAATAACAACATTGACATGACATGAGTAATTATCGAAACCCATAAAGCGATAGAAATCATATAACCAGACCAGCTGATACACAAGTAGAGTACGATCCTCCTCGATGTCGACTGTGAAATTATTATCCAACCAATTAATTTATTCATTTTACGGATGAATGGCAGCGACTGTATTATAGTGCTTTTACTGGCCTTATAACCAACAAAACATTTCATGTATGTATGTATGTATGTATGTATGTATGTATGTATTGTATGTATGTATGTATGTATGTATATGTGTATGTGAATGTATGTATGTATTATAGTGCTGTATGTATGTATGTATGTATGTATGTATGTATGTATGTATGTATGTATGTATGTATGTATGTATGTATGTATGTATGTATGTATGTATGTATGTATGTATGTATGTATGTATGTATGTATGTATGTATGTATGTATGTATGTATGTATGTATGTATGTATGTATGTATGTATGTATGTATGTATGTATGTATGTATGTATGTATGTATGTATGTATGTATGTATGTATGTATGTATGTATGTATGTATGTATGTATGTATGTATGTATGTATGTATGTATGTATGTATGTATGTATGTATGTATGTATGTATGTATGTATGTATGTATGTATGTATGTATGTATGTATGTATGTATGTATGTATGTATGTATGTATGTATGTATGTATGTATGTATGTATGTATGTATGTATGTATGTATGTATGTATGTATGTATGTATGTATGTATGTATGTATGTATGTATGTATGTATGTATGTATGCATGCATGTATGTATGTATGTATAAATGTCTGTATGTATGTATAAAATGTATGTATTTATATATGCATATATACAGTTATGAATGCAAGTTTGTATGTACGTGTGTACGTATATATGTATTTTAGACTGTATGGATCCTGGCAATCCTGTTTGTGCCGGATTTGCGTGCATTTTGTGTTCGTAAGAAGATCTAAGAACTCATGCAAGCCAGATATCCGAATTTATAATATATTTCAATGCAGTCGCTTAAGACCATAGTTTGCAAGTGATATCAATAACGCACACTATCACCACGTCCGAATGCTACACGTTATGGGTAATATATTGCGTATAATCAGTGCAGCTAGATCTGGTTTGTGAACAGGAATGGCTAGAAAATAGAACAATAGTTACGCTCTCTGCATTAAACATATCGTTGAGCTCTGTCCATGCAGAAGTTATTTGGGGTAACTACTGGATTCACCAAGTATAACTGTATTTATACATATATCTAGAACTTTCGCATGCGCTATACCGGTTGATTACATTTTTGTGATCTGGGTGGTATTCGGGCAAAAATGGCCTTCCGAAATGCACCTGCCTCCCCATTGCTCTGTAGTTATTTCCAGGAATTGATATATAGATGGAAAGTAATGACCGATCACGGGGAAACTACATTGTATGTGCGTGTGACTTAAGCTTCCACACCAGGCTTAATCTCGAACAAACAGCGGGTTAGCATGCAGTCACTGTTCTTAGCAACCTGTTCAGCAGGTGTGTTAATATGGTTATCGCCATTGCTGTACAATTGCCAAATCCATTGCACAATAGCATAAAACGATTATTGATCTAAAAAGTACATGTAGCAATGTTAAGTCTAGATTATGTGGATCCTGGACAATAGTATTTGCATCGAATGTGCATGCATTTTCTTTCATAGGAAGATGTATTGTGTTGTAGAAATCCATGCAAGCTCATGATCACCAATTATCCGAATATAGAATATATCTCTACGCAGTCGCTTTCGACCACTGTTTGCAAGCAATATATGCTATGGAACATAGCCTAATTTGTCAATTATACACGCTATCACCCCGTCCAATAGTCTACACCTAATGGGTAATATATTGCACATCATGCTGTAGCAGCACGGAACATTAATAGGTTATTGTACTTCGCTGTTACACGCAGCCTCGTCAGAAGTCATATATCTTTCTTCCATGATTCTAGAGCTACGTATTGGATGACAATAAGCTTTCCGGTAGTACTATTTTGCATTTAATTCAATGTGATGATTAAAGACACAGGTAAGTAAACTGACAGCGTTTAATACTTTAACAAAGTATGTGGTGATATGCCTGTGCGAGCTTTCCCTGACGCTCATGTTGTACATATCTCTAGCAACTATATCATGACTACTTGGAAGCATGACATCACATACAAGTTACACAATGTATTTAAGGATTTGCTCAAATAGACTAAGGATTGATCAGCATACCCAGCGCTCCCTCACTCCCATGTAAGCTTGGGGTCTGTTTTTGTGCTTAGAGGCTCAAATCGCTGTGTAAGGGTCGCGACAAAGTGTACGATTCTACGGTTATATATTTTGCAAATACCACGTTTGATACTACTTTTGACAGAATAATGACTAATGGAAAAGTGCCCCAAAATGATACTGATATTACCATTGCTTGATGAGTCAGTCAAGGTCGAACAGCTATTGCATTTGTCAACTCGACTGACCACTTCGGTAAGTGTTCTTGGCTGTTCAAATACTTCCGTGCCGGCCCCGGATTAAGGATTGGACGATTTATCATCAATTAGCGTCATCTCGCTTTGTCATTTCGCCCTAAGTGTAACTAGTGCTGTTCTGTAAACTACTTTGCCGTATGACAATCTGGGTCGAGCACAGCCAAATGCTACCTTTTTTCAACTATACTTATCATTGCATATATACATTGCTTTTTTTACTGTAACGTGTGACGTGGCAGTTTAGCTCTTCGCATTTACATTACTGACTTTGCAATCAAATGTGTGTATTCTTAATGGCTGGTAAACTACTCACAAAACCATCTGGCCTGAGAGCCAATTGTACATAGTCGTTGAACTGATATAATTCAACTCACATGCGTATAGCTCCTCCAGTGTTTGTTCATATTGACAGCGACCGGGATTATGCTTTACTTGGGCTGTGTTCTATCAATAACAACATTGACATGACCAATTGTACATATCGAAACCCATAAAGCGATAGAAATCATATAACCAGACCAGCTGATACACAAGTTAGTACGATCCTCCTCGATGTCGACTGTGAAATTATTATCCAACCAATTAATTTATTCATTTTAATTATCGATGAATGGCAGCGACTGTATTATAGTGCTTTTACTGGCCTTATAACCAACAAAACATTTCATGTATGTATGTATGTATGTCCTGTATGTATGTATGTATGTATGTATGTATGTATGTGTATGTATGTATGTATGTATGTATGTATGTATGTATGTATGTTTACTGTATGTTATGTATGTATGTATGTATGTATGTATGT
The DNA here is from genome assembly GCA_034190875.2 of Urechis unicinctus. Classification (NCBI taxonomy): domain Eukaryota; kingdom Metazoa; phylum Annelida; class Polychaeta; order Xenopneusta; family Urechidae; genus Urechis; species Urechis unicinctus. The sequence goes on along the minus strand of CM067356.1, from coordinate 41,826,676 downwards.
ATGTATGTATGTATGTATGTATGTATGTATGTATGTATGTATGTATGTATGTATGTATGTATGTATGTATGTATGTATGTATGTATGTATGTATGTATGTATGTATGTATGTATGTATGTATGTATGTATGTATGTATGTATGTATGTATGTATGTATGTATATGTATGTATGTATGTATGTATGTATGTATGTATGTATGTATGTATGTATGTATGTGTATGTATGTATGTATGTATGTATGTATGTATATGTATGTATGTATGTATGTATGTATATGTATGTATGTATGTATGTATGTATGTATGTATGTATGTATGTATGTATGTATGTATGTATGTATGTATGTATGTATGTATGTATGTATGTATGTATGTATGTATGTATGTATGTATGTATGTATGTATGTATGTATGTATGTATGTATGTATGTATGTATGTATGTATGTATGTATGCATGCATGTATGTATGTATGTATAAATGTCTGTATGTATGTATAAATGTATGTATTTATATATGCATATATACAGTTATGAATGCAAGTTTGTATGTACGTGTGTACGTATATATGTATTTTAGACTGTATGGATCCTGGCAATCCTGTTTGTGCCGGATTTGCGTGCATTTTGTGTTCGTAAGAAGATCTAAGAACTCATGCAAGCCAGATATCCGAATTTATAATATATTTCAATGCAGTCGCTTAAGACCATAGTTTGCAAGTGATATCAATAACGCACACTATCACCACGTCCGAATGCTACACGTTATGGGTAATATATTGCGTATAATCAGTGCAGCTAGATCTGGTTTGTGAACAGGAATGGCTAGAAAATAGAACAATAGTTACGCTCTCTGCATTAAACATATCGTTGAGCTCTGTCCATGCAGAAGTTATTTGGGGTAACTACTGGATTCACCAAGTATAACTGTATTTATACATATATCTAGAACTTTCGCATGCGCTATACCGGTTGATTACATTTTTGTGATCTGGGTGGTATTCGGGCAAAAATGGCCTTCCGAAATGCACCTGCCTCCCCATTGCTCTGTAGTTATTTCCAGGAATTGATATATAGATGGAAAGTAATGACCGATCACGGGGAAACTACATTGTATGTGCGTGTGACTTAAGCTTCCACACCAGGCTTAATCTCGAACAAACAGCGGGTTAGCATGCAGTCACTGTTCTTAGCAACCTGTTCAGCAGGTGTGTTAATATGGTTATCGCCATTGCTGTACAATTGCCAAATCCATTGCACAATAGCATAAAACGATTATTGATCTAAAAAGTACATGTAGCAATGTTAAGTCTAGATTATGTGGATCCTGGACAATAGTATTTGCATCGAATGTGCATGCATTTTCTTTCATAGGAAGATGTATTGTGTTGTAGAAATCCATGCAAGCTCATGATCACCAATTATCCGAATATAGAATATATCTCTACGCAGTCGCTTTCGACCACTGTTTGCAAGCAATATATGCTATGGAACATAGCCTAATTTGTCAATTATACACGCTATCACCCCGTCCAATAGTCTACACCTAATGGGTAATATATTGCACATCATGCTGTAGCAGCACGGAACATTAATAGGTTATTGTACTTCGCTGTTACACGCAGCCTCGTCAGAAGTCATATATCTTTCTTCCATGATTCTAGAGCTACGTATTGGATGACAATAAGCTTTCCGGTAGTACTATTTTGCATTTAATTCAATGTGATGATTAAAGACACAGGTAAGTAAACTGACAGCGTTTAATACTTTAACAAAGTATGTGGTGATATGCCTGTGCGAGCTTTCCCTGACGCTCATGTTGTACATATCTCTAGCAACTATATCATGACTACTTGGAAGCATGACATCACATACAAGTTACACAATGTATTTAAGGATTTGCTCAAATAGACTAAGGATTGATCAGCATACCCAGCGCTCCCTCACTCCCATGTAAGCTTGGGGTCTGTTTTTTGTGCTTAGAGGCTCAAATCGCTGTGTAAGGGTCGCGACAAAGTGTACGATTCTACGGTTATATATTTTGCAAATACCACGTTTGATACTACTTTTGACAGAATAATGACTAATGGAAAAGTGCCCCAAAATGATACTGATATTACCATTGCTTGATGAGTCAGTCAAGGTCGAACAGCTATTGCATTTGTCAACTCGACTGACCACTTCGGTAAGTGTTCTTGGCTGTTCACTTACTTCCGTGCCGGCCCCGGATTAAGGATTGGACGATTTATCATCAATTAGCGTCATCTCGCTTTGTCATTTCGCCCTAAGTGTAAACTAGTGCTGTTCTGTAAACTACTTTGCCGTATGACAATCTGGGTCGAGCACAGCCAAATGCTACCTTTTTTCTATATTTATCATTGCATATATACATTGCTTTTTTCTGTACGTGTGACGTGGCAGTTTAGCTCTTCGCATTTACATTACTGACTGCAATCAAATGTGTGTATTCTTAATGGCTGGTATGATCACAAAACCATCTGGCCTGAGAGCCAATTGTACATAGTCGTTGAACTGATATAATTCAACTCACATGCGTATAGCTCCTCCAGTGTTTGTTCATATTGACAGCGACCGGGATTATGCTTTACTTGGGCTGTGTTCTATCAATAACAACATTGACATGACATGAGTAATTATCGAAACCCATAAAGCGATAGAAATCATATAACCAGACCAGCTGATACACAAGTAGAGTACGATCCTCCTCGATGTCGACTGTGAAATTATTATCCAACCAATTAATTTATTCATTTTACGGATGAATGGCAGCGACTGTATTATAGTGCTTTTACTGGCCTTATAACCAAACAAAACATTTCATGTATGTATGTATGTATGTATGTATGTATGTATGTATGTATGTATGTATGTATGTATGTATGTATGTATGTATGTATGTATGTATGTATGTATGTATGTATGTATGTATGTATGTATGTATGTATGTATGTATGTATGTATGTATGTATGTATGTATGTATGTCTGTATGTATGTATGTATGTATGTATGTATGTATGTATGTATGTAGTATGTATGTATGTATATGTATGTATGTATGTATGTATGTCTATGTATGTATGTATGTATGTATGTATGTATGTATGTATGTATGTATGTATGTATGTATGTATGTATGTATGTATGTATGTATGTATGTATGTATGTATGTATGTATGTATGTATGTATGTATGTATGTATGTATGTATGTATGTATGTATGTATGCATGTATGTATGTATGTATGTATGTATGTATGTATGTATGTATGTATGTATGTATGTATGTATGTGTATGTATGTATGTATGTATGTATGTATGTATGTATGTATGTATGTATGTATGTATGTATGTATGTATGTATGTATGTATGTATGTATGTATGTATGTATGTATGTATGTATGTATGTATGTATGTATGCATGTATGTATGTATGTATAAATGTCTGTATGTATGTATAAATGTATGTATTTATATATGCATATATACAGTTATGAATGCAAGTTTGTATGTACGTGTGTACGTATATATGTATTTTAGACTGTATGGATCCTGGCAATCCTGTTTGTGCCGGATTTGCGTGCATTTTGTGTTCGTAAGAAGATCTAAGAACTCATGCAAGCCAGATATCCGAATTTATAATATATTTCAATGCAGTCGCTTAAGACCATAGTTTGCAAGTGATATCAATAACGCACACTATCACCACGTCCGAATGCTACACGTTATGGGTAATATATTGCGTATAATCAGTGCAGCTAGATCTGGTTTGTGAACAGGAATGGCTAGAAAATAGAACAATAGTTACGCTCTCTGCATTAAACATATCGTTGAGCTCTGTCCATGCAGAAGTTATTTGGGGTAACTACTGGATTCACCAAGTATAACTGTATTTATACATATATCTAGAACTTTCGCATGCGCTATACCGGTTGATTACATTTTTGTGATCTGGGTGGTATTCGGGCAAAAATGGCCTTCCGAAATGCACCTGCCTCCCCATTGCTCTGTAGTTATTTCCAGGAATTGATATATAGATGGAAAGTAATGACCGATCACGGGGAAACTACATTGTATGTGCGTGTGACTTAAGCTTCCACACCAGGCTTAATCTCGAACAAACAGCGGGTTAGCATGCAGTCACTGTTCTTAGCAACCTGTTCAGCAGGTGTGTTAATATGGTTATCGCCATTGCTGTACAATTGCCAAATCCATTGCACAATAGCATAAAACGATTATTGATCTAAAAAGTACATGTAGCAATGTTAAGTCTAGATTATGTGGATCCTGGACAATAGTATTTGCATCGAATGTGCATGCATTTTCTTTCATAGGAAGATGTATTGTGTTGTAGAAATCCATGCAAGCTCATGATCACCAATTATCCGAATATAGAATATATCTCTACGCAGTCGCTTTCGACCACTGTTTGCAAGCAATATATGCTATGGAACATAGCCTAATTTGTCAATTATACACGCTATCACCCCGTCCAATAGTCTACACCTAATGGGTAATATATTGCACATCATGCTGTAGCAGCACGGAACATTAATAGGTTATTGTACTTCGCTGTTACACGCAGCCTCGTCAGAAGTCATATATCTTTCTTCCATGATTCTAGAGCTACGTATTGGATGACAATAAGCTTTCCGGTAGTACTATTTTGCATTTAATTCAATGTGATGATTAAAGACACAGGTAAGTAAACTGACAGCGTTTAATACTTTAACAAAGTATGTGGTGATATGCCTGTGCGAGCTTTCCCTGACGCTCATGTTGTACATATCTCTAGCAACTATATCATGACTACTTGGAAGCATGACATCACATACAAGTTACACAATGTATTTAAGGATTTGCTCAAATAGACTAAGGATTGATCAGCATACCCAGCGCTCCCTCACTCCCATGTAAGCTTGGGGTCTGTTTTTTGTGCTTAGAGGCTCAAATCGCTGTGTAAGGGTCGCGACAAAGTGTACGATTCTACGCTTATATATTTTGCAAATACCACGTTTGATACTACTTTTGACAGAATAATGACTAATGGAAAAGTGCCCCAAAATGATACTGATATTACCATTGCTTGATGAGTCAGTCAAGGTCGAACAGCTATTGCATTTGTCAACTCGACTGACCACTTCGGTAAGTGTTCTTGGCTGTTCACTTACTTCCGTGCCGGCCCCGGATTAAGGATTGGACGATTTATCATCAATTAGCGTCATCTCGCTTTGTCATTTCGCCCTAAGTGTAACTAGTGCTGTTCTGTAAACTACTTTGCCGTATGACAATCTGGGTCGAGCACAGCCAAATGCTACCTTTTTTCTATATTTATCATTGCATATATATACATTGCTTTTTTCTGTAACGTGTGACGTGGCAGTTTAGCTCTTCGCATTTACATTACTGACTGCAATCAAATGTGTGTATTCTTAATGGCTGGTATGATCACAAAACCATCTGGCCTGAGAGCCAATTGTACATAGTCGTTGAACTGATATAATTCAACTCACATGCGTATAGCTCCTCAGTGTTTGTTCATATTGACAGCGACCGGGATTATGCTTTACTTGGGCTGTGTTCTATCAATAACAACATTGACATGACATGAGTAATTATCGAAACCCATAAAGCGATAGAAATCATATAACCAGACCAGCTGATACACAAGTAGAGTACGATCCTCCTCGATGTCGACTGTGAAATTATTATCCAACCAATTAATTTATTCATTTTACGGATGAATGGCAGCGACTGTATATATAGTGCTTTTACTGGCCTTATAACCAACAAAAACATTTCATGTATGTATGTATGTATGTATGTATGTATGTATGTATGTATGTATGTATGTATGTATGTATGTATGTATGTATGTATGTATGTATGTATGTATGTATGTATGTATGTATGTATGTATGTATGTATGTATGTATGTATGTATGTATGTATGTATGTATGTATGTATGTATGTATGTATGTATGTATGTATGTATGTATGTATGTATGTATGTATGTATGTATGTATGTATGTATGTATGTATGTATGTATGATGTATGTATGTATGTATGTATGTATGTATGTATGTATGTATGTATGTGTATGTATGTATGTATGTATGTATGTATGTATGTATGTATGTATGTATGTATGTATGTATGTATGTATGTATGTATGTATGTATGTATGTATGTATGTATGTATGTATGTATGTATGTATGTATGTATGTATGTATGTATGTATGTATGTATGTATGTATGTATGTATGTATGTATGTATGTATGTATGTATGTATGTATATATGTATGTATGTATGTATGTATGTATGTATGTATGTATGTATGTATGTATGTATGTATGTATGTATGTATGTATGTATGTATGTATGTATGTATGCATGCATGCATGTATGTATGTATGTATAAATGTCTGTATGTATGTATAAATGTATGTATTTATATATGCATATATACAGTTATGAATGCAAGTTTGTATGTACGTGTGTACGTATATATGTATTTTAGACTGTATGGATCCTGGCAATCCTGTTTGTGCCGGATTTGCGTGCATTTTGTGTTCGTAAGAAGATCTAAGAACTCATGCAAGCCAGATATCCGAATTTATAATATATTTCAATGCAGTCGCTTAAGACCATAGTTTGCAAGTGATATCAATAACGCACACTATCACCACGTCCGAATGCTACACGTTATGGGTAATATATTGCGTATAATCAGTGCAGCTAGATCTGGTTTGTGAACAGGAATGGCTAGAAAATAGAACAATAGTTACGCTCTCTGCATTAAACATATCGTTGAGCTCTGTCCATGCAGAAGTTATTTGGGGTAACTACTGGATTCACCAAGTATAACTGTATTTATACATATATCTAGAACTTTCGCATGCGCTATACCGGTTGATTACATTTTTGTGATCTGGGTGGTATTCGGGCAAAAATGGCCTTCCGAAATGCACCTGCCTCCCCATTGCTCTGTAGTTATTTCCAGGAATTGATATATAGATGGAAAGTAATGACCGATCACGGGGAAACTACATTGTATGTGCGTGTGACTTAAGCTTCCACACCAGGCTTAATCTCGAACAAACAGCGGGTTAGCATGCAGTCACTGTTCTTAGCAACCTGTTCAGCAGGTGTGTTAATATGGTTATCGCCATTGCTGTACAATTGCCAAATCCATTGCACAATAGCATAAAAACGATTATTGATCTAAAAAGTACATGTAGCAATGTTAAGTCTAGATTATGTGGATCCTGGACAATAGTATTTGCATCGAATGTGCATGCATTTTCTTTCATAGGAAGATGTATTGTGTTGTAGAAATCCATGCAAGCTCATGATCACCAATTATCCGAATATAGAATATATCTCTACGCAGTCGCTTTCGACCACTGTTTGCAAGCAATATATGCTATGGAACATAGCCTAATTTGTCAATTATACACGCTATCACCCCGTCCAATAGTCTACACCTAATGGGTAATATATTGCACATCATGCTGTAGCAGCACGGAACATTAATAGGTTATTGTACTTCGCTGTTACACGCAGCCTCGTCAGAAGTCATATATCTTTCTTCCATGATTCTAGAGCTACGTATTGGATGACAATAAGCTTTCCGGTAGTACTATTTTGCATTTAATTCAATGTGATGATTAAAGACACAGGTAAGTAAACTGACAGCGTTTAATACTTTAACAAAGTATGTGGTGATATGCCTGTGCGAGCTTTCCCTGACGCTCATGTTGTACATATCTCTAGCAACTATATCATGACTACTTGGAAGCATGACATCACATACAAGTTACACAATGTATTTAAGGATTTGCTCAAATAGACTAAGGATTGATCAGCATACCCAGCGCTCCCTCACTCCCATGTAAGCTTGGGGTCTGTTTTTTGTGCTTAGAGGCTCAAATCGCTGTGTAAGGGTCGCGACAAAGTGTACGATTCTACGGTTATATATTTTGCAAATACCACGTTTGATACTACTTTTGACAGAATAATGACTAATGGAAAAGTGCCCCAAAATGATACTGATATTACCATTGCTTGATGAGTCAGTCAAGGTCGAACAGCTATTGCATTTGTCAACTCGACTGACCACTTCGGTAAGTGTTCTTGGCTGTTCACTTACTTCCGTGCCGGCCCCGGATTAAGGATTGGACGATTTATCATCAATTAGCGTCATCTCGCTTTGTCATTTCGCCCTAAGTGTAACTAGTGCTGTTCTGTAAACTACTTTGCCGTATGACAATCTGGGTCGAGCACAGCCAAATGCTACCTTTTTTCTATATTTATCATTGCATATATACATTGCTTTTTTCTGTAACGTGTGACGTGGCAGTTTAGCTCTTCGCATTTACATTACTGACTGCAATCAAATGTGTGTATTCTTAATGGCTGGTATGATCACAAAACCATCTGGCCTGAGAGCCAATTGTACATAGTCGTTGAACTGATATAATTCAACTCACATGCGTATAGCTCCTCCAGTGTTTGTTCATATTGACAGCGACCGGGATTATGCTTTACTTGGGCTGTGTTCTATCAATAACAACATTGACATGACATGAGTAATTATCGAAACCCATAAAAGCGATAGAAATCATATAACCAGACCAGCTGATACACAAGTAGAGTACATCCTCCTCGATGTCGACTGTGAAATTATTATCCAACCAATTAATTTATTCATTTTACGGATGAATGGCAGCGACTGTATTATAGTGCTTTTACTGGCCTTATAACCAACAAAACATTTCATGTATGTATGTATGTATGTATGTATGTATGTATGTATGTATGTATGTATGTATGTATGTATGTATGTATGTATGTATGTATGTATGTATGTATGTATGTATGTATGTATGTATGTATGTATGTATGTATGTATGTATGTATGTATGTATGTATGTATGTATGTATGTATGTATGTATGTATGTATGTATGTATGTATGTATGTATGTATGTATGTATGTATGTATGTATGTATGTATGTATGTGTATGTATGTATGTATGTATGTATGTATGTATGTATGTATGTATGTATGTATGTATGTATGTATGTATGTATGTATGTATGTATGTATGTATGTATGTATGTATGTATGTATGTATGTATGTATGTATGTATGTATGTATGTATGTATGTATGTATGTATGTATGTATGTATGTATGTATGTATGTATGTATGTGTATGTATGTATGTATGTATGTATGTATGTATGTATGTATGTATGTATGTATGTATGTATGTATGTATGTATGTATGTATGTATGTATGATGTATGTATGTATGTATGTATGTATGTATGTATGTATGTATGTATGCATGCATGTATGTATGTATGTATAAATGTCTGTATGTATGTATAAATGTATGTATTTATATATGCATATATACAGTTATGAATGCAAGTTTGTATGTACGTGTGTACGTATATATGTATTTTAGACTGTATGGATCCTGGCAATCCTGTTTGTGCCGGATTTGCGTGCATTTTGTGTTCGTAAGAAGATCTAAGAACTCATGCAAGCCAGATATCCGAATTTATAATATATTTCAATGCAGTCGCTTAAGACCATAGTTTGCAAGTGATATCAATAACGCACACTATCACCACGTCCGAATGCTACACGTTATGGGTAATATATTGCGTATAATCAGTGCAGCTAGATCTGGTTTGTGAACAGGAATGGCTAGAAAATAGAACAATAGTTACGCTCTCTGCATTAAACATATCGTTGAGCTCTGTCCATGCAGAAGTTATTTGGGGTAACTACTGGATTCACCAAGTATAACTGTATTTATACATATATCTAGAACTTTCGCATGCGCTATACCGGTTGATTACATTTTTGTGATCTGGGTGGTATTCGGGCAAAAATGGCCTTCCGAAATGCACCTGCCTCCCCATTGCTCTGTAGTTATTTCCAGGAATTGATATGTAGATGGAAAGTAATGACCGATCACGGGGAAACTACATTGTATGTGCGTGTGACTTAAGCTTCCACACCAGGCTTAATCTCGAACAAACAGCGGGTTAGCATGCAGTCACTGTTCTTAGCAACCTGTTCAGCAGGTGTGTTAATATGGTTATCGCCATTGCTGTACAATTGCCAAATCCATTGCACAATAGCATAAAACGATTATTGATCTAAAAAGTACATGTAGCAATGTTAAGTCTAGATTATGTGGATCCTGGACAATAGTATTTGCATCGAATGTGCATGCATTTTCTTTCATAGGAAGATGTATTGTGTTGTAGAAATCCATGCAAGCTCATGATCACCAATTATCCGAATATAGAATATATCTCTACGCAGTCGCTTTCGACCACTGTTTGCAAGCAATATATGCTATGGAACATAGCCTAATTTGTCAATTATACACGCTATCACCCCGTCCAATAGTCTACACCTAATGGGTAATATATTGCACATCATGCTGTAGCAGCACGGAACATTAATAGGTTATTGTACTTCGCTGTTACACGCAGCCTCGTCAGAAGTCATATATCTTTCTTCTATGATTCTAGAGCTACGTATTAGATGACAATAAGCTTTCCGGTAGTACTATTTTGCATTTAATTCAATGTGATGATTAAAGACACAGGTAAGTAAACTGACAGCGTTTAATACTTTAACAAAGTATGTGGTGATATGCCTGTGCGAGCTTTCCCTGACGCTCATGTTGTACATATCTCTAGCAACTATATCATGACTACTTGGAAGCATGACATCACATACAAGTTACACAATGTATTTAAGGATTTGCTCAAATAGACTAAGGATTGATCAGCATACCCAGCGCTCCCTCACTCCCATGTAAGCTTGGGGTCTGTTTTTTGTGCTTAGAGGCTCAAATCGCTGTGTAAGGGTCGCGACAAAGTGTACGATTCTACGGTTATATATTTTGCAAATACCACGTTTGATACTACTTTTGACAGAATAATGACTAATGGAAAAGTGCCCCAAAATGATACTGATATTACCATTGCTTGATGAGTCAGTCAAGGTCGAACAGCTATTGCATTTGTCAACTCGACTGACCACTTCGGTAAGTGTTCTTGGCTGTTCACTTACTTCCGTGCCGGCCCCCGGATTAAGGATTGGACGATTTATCATCAATTAGCGTCATCTCGCTTTGTCATTTCGCCCTAAGTGTAACTAGTGCTGTTCTGTAAACTACTTTGCCGTATGACAATCTGGGTCGAGCACAGCCAAATGCTACCTTTTTTCTATATTTATCATTGCATATATACATTGCTTTTTTCTGTAACGTGTGACGTGGCAGTTTAGCTCTTCGCATTTACATTACTGACTGCAATCAAATGTGTGTATTCTTAATGGCTGGTATGATCACAAAACCATCTGGCCTGAGAGCCAATTGTACATAGTCGTTGAACTGATATAATTCAACTCACATGCGTATAGCTCCTCCAGTGTTTGTTCATATTGACAGCGACCGGGATTATGCTTTACTTGGGCTGTGTTCTATCAATAACAACATTGACATGACATGAGTAATTATCGAAACCCATAAAGCGATGAAAAAATCATATTACCAGACCAGCTGATACACAAGTAGAGTACGATCCTCCTCGATGTCGACTGTGAAATTATTATCCAACCAATTAATTTATTCATTTTACGGATGAATGGCAGCGACTGTATTATAGTGCTTTTACTGGCCTTATAACCAACAAAACATTTCATGTATGTATGTATGTATGTATGTATGTATGTATGTATGTATGTATGTATGTATGTATGTATGTATGTATGTATGTATGTATGTATGTATGTATGTATGTATGTATGTATGTATGTATGTATGTATGTATGTATGTATGTATGTATGTATGTATGTATGTATGTATGTATGTATGTATGTATGTATGTAGCTATGTATGTATGTATGTATGTATGTATGTATGTATGTATGTATGTATGTATGTATGTATGTATGTATGTATGTATGTATGTATGTATGTATGTATGTATGTATGTATGTATGTATGTATGTATGTATGTATGTATGTATGTATGTATGTATGCATGTATGTATGTATGTATGTATGTATGTATGTATGTATGTATGTATGTATGTATGTATGTATGTATGTATGTATGTATGTATGTATGTATGTATGTATGTATATATGTATGTATGTATGTATGTATGTATGTATGTATGTATGTATGCATGTATGTATGTATGTATATAAATGTCTGTATGTATGTATAAATGTATGTATTTATATATGCATATATACAGTTATGAATGCAAGTTTGTATGTACGTGTGTACGTATATATGTATTTTAGACTGTATGGATCCTGGCAATCCTGTTTGTGCCGGATTTGCGTGCATTTTGTGTTCGTAAGAAGATCTAAGAACTCATGCAAGCCAGATATCCGAATTTATAATATATTTTCAATGCAGTCGCTTAAGACCATAGTTTGCAAGTGATATCAATAACGCACACTATCACCACGTCCGAATGCTACACGTTATGGGTAATATATTGCGTATAATCAGTGCAGCTAGATCTGGTTTGTGAACAGGAATGGCTAGAAAATAGAACAATAGTTACGCTCTCTGCATTAAACATATCGTTGAGCTCTGTCCATGCAGAAGTTATTTGGGGTAACTACTGGATTCACCAAGTATAACTGTATTTATACATATATCTAGAACTTTCGCATGCGCTATACCGGTTGATTACATTTTTGTGATCTGGGTGGTATTCGGGCAAAAATGGCCTTCCGAAATGCACCTGCCTCCCCATTGCTCTGTAGTTATTTCCAGGAATTGATATATAGATGGAAAGTAATGACCGATCACGGGGAAACTACATTGTATGTGCGTGTGACTTAAGCTTCCACACCAGGCTTAATCTCGAACAAACAGCGGGTTAGCATGCAGTCACTGTTCTTAGCAACCTGTTCAGCAGGTGTGTTAATATGGTTATCGCCATTGCTGTACAATTGCCAAATCCATTGCACAATAGCATAAAACGATTATTGATCTAAAAAGTACATGTAGCAATGTTAAGTCTAGATTATGTGGATCCTGGACAATAGTATTTGCATCGAATGTGCATGCATTTTCTTTCATAGGAAGATGTATTGTGTTGTAGAAATCCATGCAAGCTCATGATCACCAATTATCCGAATATAGAATATATCTCTACGCAGTCGCTTTCGACCACTGTTTGCAAGCAATATATGCTATGGAACATAGCCTAATTTGTCAATTATACACGCTATCACCCCGTCCAATAGTCTACACCTAATGGGTAATATATTGCACATCATGCTGTAGCAGCACGGAACATTAATAGGTTATTGTACTTCGCTGTTACACGCAGCCTCGTCAGAAGTCATATATCTTTCTTCCATGATTCTAGAGCTACGTATTGGATGACAATAAGCTTTCCGGTAGTACTATTTTGCATTTAATTCAATGTGATGATTAAAGACACAGGTAAGTAAACTGACAGCGTTTAATATTTTAACAAAGTATGTGGTGATATGCCTGTGCGAGCTTTCCCTGACGCTCATGTTGTACATATCTCTAGCAACTATATCATGACTACTTGGAAGCATGACATCACATACAAGTTACACAAATGTATTTAAGGATTTGCTCGAATAGACTAAGGATTGATCAGCATACCCAGCGCTCCCTCACTCCCATGTAAGCTTGGGGTCTGTTTTTTGTGCTTAGAGGCTCAAATCGCTGTGTAAGGGTCGCGACAAAGTGTACGATTCTACGGTTATATATTTTGCAAATACCACGTTTGATACTACTTTTGACAGAATAATGACTAATGGAAAAGTGCCCCCAAAATGATACTGATATTACCATTGCTTGATGAGTCAGTCAAGGTCGAACAGCTATTGCATTTGTCAACTCGACTGACCACTTCGGTAAGTGTTCTTGGCTGTTCACTTACTTCCGTGCCGGCCCCGGATTAAGGATTGGACGATTTATCATCAATTAGCGTCATCTCGCTTTGTCATTTCGCCCTAAGTGTAACTAGTGCTGTTCTGTAAACTACTTTGCCGTATGACAATCTGGGTCGAGCACAGCCAAATGCTACCTTTTTTCTATATTTATCATTGCATATATACATTGCTTTTTTCTGTAACGTGTGACGTGGCAGTTTAGCTCTTCGCATTTACATTACTGACTGCAATCAAATGTGTGTATTCTTAATGGCTGGTATGATCACAAAACCATCTGGCCTGAGAGCCAATTGTACATAGTCGTTGAACTGATATAATTCAACTCACATGCGTATAGCTCCTCCAGTGTTTGTTCATATTGACAGCGACCGGGATTATGCTTTACTTGGGCTGTGTTCTATCAATAACAACATTGACATGACATGAGTAATTATCGAAACCCATAAAGCGATGAAAATCATATTACCAGATCAACTGATACGCAAGTTAAGTATGATCCTCCTCGATGTCGACGGTGAAATTATTATCCAACCAATTAGTTTATTCATTTTACTGATGAATGGCAGCGACTGTATTATGGTGCTTTTACTGGCCTTATAACCAACAAAACATTTCATTCCCTCCTGTTTAGTACGCACGATTCACTTATAATTACCTGTGGGCAATCAATTTATGTGATTAATAATATCATATTTTGATGGCGTGATTATCTCTATACCTAATCTGTACATGTAATAAATGGGAAGCATTCTATATTTGAGGTACATCCGTAAGATGGGATGACACCACATCAATTTGCGATGTTGCAATTGACCAAATTGCTCGTATTTTATGTCACGTGTGCCATAAAGGTAACAAATTAACATACAACATGGATGAGCAATTAATTATTAATATGATAACTGTAAAATAGCTATATTTGTCCTCACCATTCCTCCTGATGAAGGCATGATCAACAATCGACCTGGAAATTGACTTTTTGTTATGCTACATGTGCAAATAAGTATGCGCTAGATGTCAGAGAATGGATGAAATACAGAGAACATTTAATTCAGTTAGATTGTACGCCATACTTGCTCATGGAATGTTGTATCATTTCTATGGACTATGCGCATTGTCTGCGTCACACAATACACCTTTACTACCTCCCAATTAATGGCAGTGATGATAATGGCAACGACGGTCGATTAGCTTGCTTTAATTTGTGAAAGGCTCAGCACAGCCTAAGTATGAATGGGATCAATTAAGTAAATCCAACGGAGACGTACGACTTTCTCATATTGACAACATAGTTACATAACATTGTGTTTGATCCAGATTTTTATTCTTGTGTTTTGAATTGATGATAATTGACGTTAGCTTGGCATCCGGCTATTAATGTTACGTTATTCAGATTACAGAATAACCTGCTCATGAACGCAATGCAGTATACTTTAAATTAATGTGCATGCATAAGGAACTGCATGCATTAGTCGAACAGACAGTAATGCTATCACTGAAGTATTGAATCAATAACCACCAAATACACTGGCCGGCCCTATACTGAACAGCACTACTGCGATTGCACTGACCGAACACCAGGGCTGGCTTGGTACTGGTCTAGGTGGAATTGAATATTGTGGTATGTATTAGAATTTCATTATGGGCGTTGAAATTGATGTGTTTACGATGCTTGGTCCCTGTCCAAACTGGGCTGCAGAATTGGAAGGTAAGTTTTCTAATTAGCGCATTTACATGCAGTCCACGGTTCTAGATGTATTGAAGAAGCAGCGTGGCAATATATAATAGCATTTCCTCTCAGCACCATCTTGTCGCTGCCACTTATTTATGTTATGGTCAATCCCTGCTATCCTCCTCAAGAGGAAATATATGAAATGCATAATAGGTTGTTGCTATAAATTCTCTCTTTACAACCGAAAAAAGGAGTGAAAAA
>CM067356.1:41753975-41802755 GCA_034190875.2 Urechis unicinctus | reverse complement strand
TTAGAGATTAATTTGCGCAATTGAGCATTAAACAAATATATGGTAACATCGATATTATGCCGTCTATTGGGCTGGTGCGACCTTGAACAACTTCAACATTATATTCTCCTGTATTCAGGCGCATATTATGCTTGATAACGCATTGGTTACCTTCATCTTGGTAAAGTCTTTTATCTTCATTTATCGTCGGCTGAAAAAGAATCCTGCTTTACAAGTCGATGATTGTGACTGTAACTATAGCAGTAGCCCATATATCATATTTATGGTCTAAATGAATTCCCAATAAATGAGATGGTCTAGCGTAATCCCTGCATCTACACGCACCTTTGTTCAGATAACACAAACAGTGTATCGCTCCTTGTAACCTTAATGTCAACCAATCTAGATAATAGCCTAACTTATCCCCTGGAATGTGACCCGACAGGCACATCAAAGGGGTGAAATGAGCGGACTAGTTTATGTTAAAGCAGATAACTGTAGATAAACGCAAGACGTATCATCATCGTCCCATAAGATTTCGGTGATTGGGTTTGATGCATAACGGCAGATTTTATTGCTGTGTGAGCGCAAGTTGGTCTTTAATGTGTGATTACCATATAAGCAGACCATAATAAGCAACTGTTTATCGCCCGTGAAGCTGGTAATAACGACTTCAAAAGGTTACCACTGCGCACTTAACATATACTCATCGATGCAGTGACATAACGCAGCAGTCTACGTGTTTAAGCGTAGCTGCAAACGATGACCCACGGTGATACCTTATCTACTCGAACTACTAAATAAATTTGCTCTGTGGCTTAAAAGATGCAAAATAAGTCAAACGAATCTATCCCAGTTAAGAACTCTCGATGAAGTCGTTTATGCAGGATGTGGTAGTGCGATGAGAGTACACTGCTGCACCAACTGGGCTCGAACATTTCGTATTTCAATCTTTTATTTGACGTTATATTCACCAGTCTGCTTTAATGGCCAGCTGGTGGTAATTTTGAACGGTAATGCCACAAGCTCGGAACACAACTATGCAAGAAGATCAGAACTAGCCCCTTATGACCCAGTTTCAAAAAAATATTTGAAAAAAAGTAACCGTACACCAAGAACAAATCAATTATGTCTGTGTCGAGCCTTCAACAAATTTACGCAATCCAATTGCCCATCAACTGCAATATCATCACCACCATTGATCCATGGTAATGTGGACATTAATCTACCCTTAATGTAGTAAACCCATAATCTTTTAACTTTGGTTTGGTAAAGGGGCAATGTGTGGCGCAGACAAACTAGTCAATTTGCAAAGAACATTGAAATGAAAAAACGAGAAGATCAGAAGATCGACCGACGCTTTAAAATGTTTTCTAATCGCCGCGTCAAAAACCATAATTTTCTGTTGCCTCCTGTAACTGTTAAAACTCATTCAAAGAATAATGCTCGGCAGAAGTGAAATGCTACTTTGATGTTGATGCATCAGAATGGCGGGATTGTAAATGGTTTCAATCTTGGGGTATAGTAAGTACCTACGAATCAGGATCAACGATATAAGGCAGAGACTGCTGATACATGACATCACATCGGCAAGGGTTATAAGCGGTGTCCGTCAAGGCTCGGCCCTGGGGACCTGCCCTTTACTTAATCTATATAACTGATCTCGACAGTGCTATTGACATAATGTAAAAACCAATTTGCAGTTGACACCAAACTTTACCCTAGAGTGAGGACCAAAAACAAAGCTTACGTTGGGCGTTAAACAGGGGAAATGATACAAAGTACTGCATAAAGTCCGGAATGAGGACACTTAGCAATATGTATTTTCAGAGCAACGGTTTTAAATTATGTTTCGACTCCACCTAATTAGTAGTGAATTGCTAATGTCCGTTTGTAGGGCAACTGTGGATCTAACGGTCTTTTTGTCACCCATAACCAAAAGGTATTTGGTGGCCATCATTGGAAATAATTGGAAACCATATATAACTAAAGTATCATTTGACTATGCTTGACCTGGATCGGCTGGCAGCAGAGTAGATGACCGATTAGCAATGGTCAAAAGTATGGCGAAATAACGAATAGTAACGACGCTTTAAGATCATTTGATACATCGTCCTAAGCTTGACACTTGGATTCGCGCAGAAGTGAGTGAACAACTAAGAACACTTACAAAAGTGGTCAATCGGTCCAAATACAATAGCGTTTCAAACTTGACTGTCTCTACAAACAAGTATTATATTCAGTATCATTAATTTCCACTTTCCAACAGTCATTCCTTCGACATGATGAAAACTTTAATTATCATGTCATATGTGCTAAGATTATTATCTAAAAACTTATTGATTGAGTAGTGACTAGTTCCTTGCAATGTACGTATACTTCTATGTCATTGAAATAAACGATTTGAGCCACTGAAAAGATACATTTAGCTATTCAATAACCCCGCCACCAATTATCACTCTATGTTTAAACCGCTGGTTATCGATATACTAAAACAATTCACCGTTTCAGATTGTTATATTTCCAATTTTCTCCCCTCAGATATATGAATATCGCAAATAAACTGTCCCTTAATTTTACTGTACAATTCTTAAAACTAATATGCCGGATTTTTCGTGGGTTATGTAAAAGAATACAAAGTTTCCCAAAACGTGGTAGGAAAAAACCAACACGCGGATGCAGAACAAAACGACTTACAATGTGTGTGGTCTCCATTACGACCGAATTTCTGTTCCTCTGATCCAACATGCTTTTGTCGTCCTATATATCAAAGAAATATAAATATGGAATAAACTGATGTATTAATCGCTAGCTGTGATGGTAATAATTAATCGCACAAAACTAGTTTTTCGCCCTCAATTTAAAATGTCAAATTGTTACAGTTTATTAACAGTCATTTGCATCATCATGCGTAAAGTTATGACCGTGCAGCACTTGATAAAAAAAGGTTGTACCAAATGCAATCGATGTAATTATTATACAGAACCTAGCCACTGATTATGACATCTTGAAAATCAAATAGGGTGATTTGTCGCTGACTGTGTGCGCTTATCTGTTGTTTTTATAAATGCCGACTATTACCAAACACATATATGATTGTTTATCTAGGTTAAGCATGTGCTACAGCGTATTATCTGAAATTAACAGACATAAGAGCATCAATATCTTGTCTTCAAGTACATAAACTAGTAGCGTCATTATTGTACATTCAAAAGGGTCTACGGGCAGGCTTTTTTCCACTAGGTGATGACGTCCGCAATCCTCAGTCAAATCTCCTGCATGACAAATCAATGGTTAAGACTCTATAGTCCATATAACATATTTATATCCGAAAGGAATTCCCATTAGGACTAAATGAGATTTTCAAGCGTAATCCCCGCACCCTCGTTCAGATAACGCGAACAGCGCATCATTTCTTGTAACCCTAATGCCATCCAAACTAGGTAATTGTCTCATTAATCCCTGGGAATATGACTCGACAGGCATTTTAAGGGAAAAAAGAGCGCGGGCTTACTTGTGTTAGAGCAGCTTACTCGAGACTTACGAAGACTGTATCACCATCATCGCGTCAGATATACGACTGAGTTCGATGCATAAAGCAAGGTTTTTATTTTTGTATGTACGCAATATTAGTTATTTGTGACTATTCAGGTGCCTGACTTGTTCTATTGTTTTATGTTATAGCTGGTCTTTATTGCTTGATTACCATGTTAGCAGACCATCATTTTTCTAATTGACCGTGAAGCTCTGAATAATGACTTTGAAACGTTGCCACAATGCACTTAAAACATGCTCAGGCATAAAATGAAATAAAGGAGCAGCCTTGGTGGTAAAGAGTAGCTGGTTACGATGACCAACGGTGAAACCTAGTCTACACAAATTACAAAATAGTATTGCCGTTCATAAACGACGAACACACAAAAAGGTTGTTTAATGGGCACTGTCGATTAAAAGATGCTGAATAAGTCAAATGTATCCATCCCACTCAAGCAGTACTTGATAAAGGGGCTTATATAGGAAATGTAAGTTGAGCTGACAACAAAATACAATACGTGTGCTGCACCAACTGGGCACCGAACGTATATGATCTGAGATGTGACATTTTGTCTATCTGTCTGCATTAACGGCCCGCCGAAGGCCACTTGGTTCGGTTATGCCCAAAGGTAAGAGCACCATACGCAAGTCGATTAGTACTACCTACTAATGATCCAATGGTGTCGTGATCTCAGTTCACACCTCCATTACATTGGCGAGACCTTAAATAGTTTTATTCGTGATGCCCGAAAGCAAGCAACAAAGCGGTATCAACGGGTTTTTTTCTCTTTGGCTAGATTGATGTTGATAAATTGATGCAACGTTAGCAGACGTTATCTGAAGAAACTACGGATGGTGATGCGATTCAAACCGCCAGTGTATAGCACGCAGCAATGTAATTTGCTAATATTAATCTTGGTACTATGTGCTAATGAGGTTTAAATTATCATCCAGTCATGGCAATCTTGCTATTGAATTACGACAACTCAAGGACACACATAATCCCTGTCAATGTCTAGATTTATCAAAGCGGTGGGAACTGTATGTATGTAAGTTGAGTCATGTCAACTTTCGGGTGATCAGTACGTATGACAGAGTGAGCATACCCCACCGCCTAGCCAGGAAGGATACACAGGTTTGATTGTAATTAGAAGTGGAAATGCGAAGAACTTAACTGCTACGTTACCAGTCCCGGAAATAACTTATGCAGATATATATCAAAAGACGTAATCTATTTTGACTTCCACAAATCGTCCAACAGTTAGCAAGCAAACTTGCGGCCCAATGTATCAGGGGTCATTAAAAAACATGTATAAATAAATGGCTCACTAATAGAAGGCAGAGACAGCTGATAAATGGTATTAAATCAGATTGGACAAGGATTATTAGCGATGTCTTTCAAGGGTCGGTCCCGGGACCCGTCCTTTTTATATAATTGACCAGGACATTGCTGTTGACATAATGTTATAACAATTTGCTGGTGATACTAAACTTTACGTGATGAAAAAAAACAGGGATATAACTTACAACAAAGGTTACGTTACTCGTTAAACAGGAGAAATGATTGGCAAATGCTTTTTAACCTGTAGCAATGCAAATAACTGCATAAAAGCCAGACACTTTGCGATATGTATTGTTTTAAGAAATCTTTGGACTCTATCAGATTAGTAGTCTAATGCTGATGACCAATGGTATGGCAAATGTTGACCTTACTCTATATTTACCCTGGGCACCCATAACCATAAGGTATTGGATGGCCATCGATGTAAATCATTGTAAATCCTATATAACAGAAAGTATCACTTGACTATGTTTGACCTTGATTGGCCTGAATAAGCTCACAGAATAGCGCTGGTCACAAATACGGCGAAATAACGAAGAGTGATAACGCTAATAGACAGGTGATTAATCGTTCCAGCCTTGCACAGAAGATAATGAACAACCGATGTCACTACTCAGAGTACAACATCGAATAACGATAAACAATAACATCCAAAACGCGGATGCACAAAAACGAATTCCAATGAGTGGGGTCTCCGTTACGACAGAATTTTCGTTCCTGTGATTCAACCTTCTTTGATCGTCCAATATATCAAAGAAATATCTAAAACAAGTGGTGTGTTGATCATATTTGAGATCATCCGTGAAAGCTATTTGTGTAGACAGGTAAGTTACCCAATAGAGCAGCACATTATGCACAAAAAGATGAAATATGACCAGCATCAGCTGCGTGAACACAACCTCATCAGCCTTTGGCTTATATCTGCCAGGATGATGATATTCAGCGACTAATTGTAGTAATTAACATCAATTGCTCCCGCATGACCCGAATGCAATGATGTTTATGCGGTGAAATGAGCATAATTATCGTACGACCTTATTGACCGCATAGTTACGTATTGTCACATTTTCTTATCGGAAAATCACCGCTAGCTGCCTTGGTAATTATCAATCACACAACTAATTGCACTCCATTGTTTTAAAATATCAAATTCTGAAAACTTATTACCGTGCAGCATCATTTGTTGTCACCATTGTGGTCTCACCCTGTTGGTCTGGTAGGAAGGCAACTATTCTCCCCGTGTCGTCAAATGCAATTTAGACAAAAACGAAATACTGCAAATTGCATATGAGTAAAGCAGAACATATCAGGAAACAATTAAATGATGGCTTCGCGCAATCGAGTACTGCCAGTACCCCTACAGCTACCGTAAGTATCGCTTATAAGGCTATATTTCCCACAAGAACATACGAAACTATGTCATAGAACTCTCCTTATTCAATAGTTGGATCTGAATGCAGTTTCGCGCCTATATGCATCACTACGTATATCATATGACAGCTGGAAATGCTGCTAGCACAATGGACAAACTGACCAAGTCATTGACATGAGCTGTATGACTTTGCATGATCGTCAATAGCGAATGATCATGAGAAATAAGCGCGTTTGTTAACACACAGAGATATTTTGCAGCAATTAATAAGTCTTATAATTAGCGCAGAATACGGCTAGTCACAATGACGAAGTTTTATGCTACTACAGCAGCATGATTTGCGATATATGTGATCATCTCCCAAATTCATTTTCCTTCGGATGGTCCATGAGTAAATGCATCGTCTTTGGTGTGATGCAGCATGTACCTTGCATTGAATAATGTGCGATGGATAATTAGTTTGTGATCTATCCAAAAGCGATAAATTTGCTATATCAGGAAACCACATAGCAATGGCTTCATACATCTGTGCATAGAGGCTCAGGTGTGGAGAATATGTGTGCGCTCATCTGTGGTCTTAATAAATGCGAACTATAACCAAACAAATACATGATTACCTTTTCGTGTTTAAGCATGCTCTGAAGCATATTTTCTGGAGTTAACATTCATGAAAGCACAAATCTCAGGACTTTAAGAACAGAGAGTAGAGTCATTATTGTATACTCAACGGCGTCTGTGAACGCGTAATGATGCCGGCAATCGTCAGTCAAATTATTACGCAAGAATTTGTCATAGTGGTCTCTTGTTACAGTTGGTCCATACGTCAATCTCAAAATTTTAACTGATATTCTTCTTAATTCCGGCGCATATTATGCTTGATTACGTTCTACACATTTTCATCATGGTCAAGTCTGTTATCTTCGTTTATCGTCCGTGGTAAAGTTTTCCTTCTTAATAAATCGAAGATTCTGGCTGTGAGAACAGCAGTACCCCATATATCATATTTATGGTCTAATGTTATTCCCATGATGAATAAATGAGATTGTCAAGAGTAATCCCAGCACGTTCGTTCTGATAACACAAACAGCGCATCGGTTTTTGCAACCTCAGTGTCATCTAATCTAGATAATTGCTTCGCTAATCCCATGGAATATAAACGCCTGGCAAGAGAAAACTAGCGCGGACAGAATATTGCAGATTTATCATCTTCGAGTCCGAGTTTGGTGATGCATGTAGGCCGATTTTATGTTGTATGTGCACAATTTATATAAGTTATTGTATTAACATCAATGGAGGACTCATTCCACTGTTTTCGGATTTTGTGGGTCTTCATAGTGCCATATCGGCTGACCATAATCAAACACCTCCATGAGCGATTCGCTAACAGACCATGAAGCTGTCAATAACGACTTTTAAGGGTTCCCGTCAAGCACGTAAGAAATAACCAGACATGGAGTGAGATAACGGAGAAGTCTCGGTGATTTAGCGTAGCTGCTAACGACATAAAATGTCAAAACATTTTCCATTCACAAACATATGATATTATTAGTCAACAACATTGATTGCTTACAGACAATGTTAAGTAAATTGTGCATACTATGCAGAATGGAATGAAATCTTTTGTTGATAATAATTCCGGTAAAAGAACCATAATACAGCTGCTATCATTCATCCATGCAGTGGATAAAATAAATGGTTAAATCATAAAATCACAGTCGACATTTGGGACAATCGTATTTCAGTTGCCTTTAAAATTATCTGATTATCCAATTTCTGCATTTTATCGGATGCGATGTAGCGATCATTTTCATATACGGTATCGTTGATAGCAAATGTAACTACGTAGAAACAGTCTTTCTATGATATGCTCTGAATGGCTGCAAAAATGACCAAAGCGCAAACTCTCTCGTTTAATAGCACGCGTGAAAAGACTGCAATTGCGGACGAGCTTTTATGAACATACAATCTTTGGCAACTACGTTCAGTGTTGGGTTATTGCGTGCGCTATGCACTTGGTGTGGTCAATTGTACTAAAATGACTTGATACTGTCGAGAAGAAGGAAACTGTGAGTAGCTTATTGCTTTTCCATAGTTTAGCTTGAAATAATTTCTCATCTCCGCATTATATACCATAACTTTCCGTTATCGACTGTAATCGTTATAACTTATCCAAAGAGCATTTCTTATCGGAAGTGCTATGCTACTTTCATGTTTAGTCATGAAGTCTGTCAATACCTCCATGGCACGGGAGATAATAGATGCAATCTTGGTGCATGATACATAGCCGCGACGAATCTATATTCATGGTCCTCCTGGATTAGCTAGCATTAAGTCGTTAAATAGATATAACGTTAGCAAATGTGCGCTGGTGAGACCAGGGGTAATGGTGAGATTTAAAACGCAACTATATAGCACGCAGCATTAGTATATCTAAATTACTTAGGAATGTTCAACTTAGTACTATGTGCTGTGTTGATTTCTTTAATCACCAATGTTTATATCAATGTCGCTGTTGATTGACAAATCTAAAAAAAAGGATACACCCGTTCCATGTCAATATCATCCAAACGGAGGTAGCTCTAGTAGGTGAGTCGCACTATATATAATTTCAATGACTATGTAGAGTTGGCGTAGTGAGCGTATCGCATTGCCCAGGTGATTTTGTGATCATCCCATCCCGATATAATACACACATTCGATTTCAGCCATAAATGGGAATGCAAAAAACTTAAATATTACGTCACTAATCTCGGTGGAAAAACAATGCAGATATATAATGATCGTTATAGAAAAAAAGGTATCATTTAGCTATGCGCGACCTTGATGGGGCGGAATAGCGAGTTGGCGCAAATTGATGATTAACTGACCTATCCTCGACCCTGGGCTTGCACAGAAGTGAGTGAACAACCGAGAACACTTACCGAAGTGGTAAGTTGCCATATACAATAACTGTTTGAACTTGACTGTCTGTACAAGCAATTATTAACAAATTACCATTGGTTTCATTCTGTACCACTTTCCAACAGTCATTATTCTGACAAAATTCGTAGCATACGACGTGTTTATACAATACAGCACCGTAGCACCCAGAGTTAGTCGTGGTGTACTCTTCCACAGCGATTATAGCCACTAATCACGAACAGGTGGCTCATAGATAACAAAGGAGTAAGGGAGCAATTTTTAATGAAATCTCCTACTCAATCCACCATTGGTTATCGATTCAGATGATTAGTACTACAATTGTCTCTCCTCGCAAAGACAAGGCGGTGTATAGTAGAGCTTTGTATCGGCAATCATAAGAGCTGTTAGTTTACAGAGATAAGTCATCCAATATGACAGCAAATTATGTGCAGACAGATAACAAATGCCCAGTATCAGCTGCGATAACCTCTCCTCATCAGCCCTGGCTTATATCGGACAGTATGATGTTATTCATCTGGTAAATCTAACCTAAATCCAGTAGTTACCCCAAATAACTTCTGCATGGACAGAGCTCAACGATATGTTTAATGCAGAGAGCGTAACTATTGTTCTATTTTCTAGCCATTCCTGTTCACAAACCAGATCTAGCTGCACTGATTATACGCAATATATTACCCATAACGTGTAGCATTCGGACGTGGTGATAGTGTGCGTTATTGATATCACTTGCCAACTATGGTCTTAAGCGACTGCATTGAAATATATATATTATAAATTCGGATATCTGGCTTGCAAGAGTTCTTAGATCTTCTTACGAAACACAAAATGCACGCAAATCCGGCACAAAACAGGATTGCCAGGATTCATACAGTCTAAAATACATATATACGTACACACGTACATACAAACTTGCATACATAACTGTATATATGCATATATAAATACATACATTTATACATACAGACAGACATATATATATATACATACATACATACATACATACATACATACATACATACATACATACATACATACATACATACATACATACATACATACATACATACATACATACATACATACATACATACACACACACATACATACATACATACATACATACATACATACATACATACATACATACATACATACATACATACATACATACATACATACATACATACATACATACATACATACATACATATATACATACATTTATACATGCATGCATCTATACATACATAAATAAATAAATGCATACACATAAATTCATGCAAAATACCTACAGACGTAGATACATATACACATTGATACATGCATTCAGGTATGCAGACATACAAACACATGAACAAACATACACACCAACAAACATGCATGCATACGTACCTACATGCATTAATGCATACATACATGCATGCATGCATACATACATACATACATAAATACAAACATAAATACATACTTAGATTGATAAATTCATACATTTATACATGCATACATATATGCATGCATACACATATACATACATACATAGATACATAGACATACATACATACATACATACATACATACATACATACATACATACATACATACATACATATATACATACATACATACATACATACATACATACATACATACATACATACATACATACATACATACATACATACATACATACATACATACATACATACATACATACATACATACATACATACATACATACATATACATACATACATACATGCATAC
The DNA here is from genome assembly GCA_034190875.2 of Urechis unicinctus. Taxonomy (NCBI): domain Eukaryota; kingdom Metazoa; phylum Annelida; class Polychaeta; order Xenopneusta; family Urechidae; genus Urechis; species Urechis unicinctus. The sequence continues at coordinate 41,791,842 of CM067356.1, read as the reverse complement.
ATATATACATACACACATACATGCAAGCATGCATGCATGTATACGGATTAACATACATACATATATGCATACATTCATACATACATACATAAACAAGCGTAACCGATACACACTCTGTAGCATTGAAAATCTCTTGGTAAGTGTATTTATGTCTTATTTCTCAACGAAAATGGAGCCTGCATCGCCAGGAGTTTACCAGTGAGTCTATATGCATGCACTGATGAATTCAATAGATATTACGTACAGTCGCTATGGCGATCGCAGTGTAGGGTCATTTAAATATGCGTAACCAATAAATCGTCTTGTTTTGGCGTTGGCGATAACGCACGAGATATTTGTAGGACAACCTGAAAGCTGTTTGCGTATTCATTGCCATGTTAGGCGAGGCGGTTGATAGTCCTGGGTTTTTGAATATGATCTATCGACGCGGAATTCGTTCGAAGAATGTGTATATACCAACGCAATTGTGGAAGGCGTTGTCAGACATTCCAGTTTGGGTGAAGTATCATAGCATGCATTAATGCAGTTCAGAATAACCTATCAAGATTGAGACCTACTCAAAAAGTAAAAACGTAAGTGGACATTTGGGTAAAAGATAACCCAATGCAACCTTTGATAGGGCTGTTTCCTGTCATAAATGGACGTAATCTTATCTTGTCCATGATATGTCTAGTATCCGACGAATTCCCATAACGCGCAGGATTTATATGGTCAATTAACGGCTGTCTATAACCTAACAGACTAGTACAACTGACTGGGCTCTTTGGATAATTTGCAAATGAATGTTAGTATCTGTTTAACTTACAACATTTTACACAAGTCGCAATTCCATGTAGAATTGTCATGCACGGTCGTTTATGCAAAAAACGCAACAATAGATTCACAAATCCACATCATATGATCAACCTTTGTTGCCTTTAAGGACATCAAGTAACCTCAATATGCGTAAATTGTGAGGTTAATATCCTTGTGAAAAAAAGGTCATCCAGTAATTGAGTAATTGATCCATTTGGGCATCATTGAGACAGCATGTTTGTAATTCACGCGTCAAATGCAATAATTAACGTAACGTCATATGTACTATCGTCGTTATAATCCAAGCTAGCTTATGATTAATGTCAAAGACAATTTACGAATATATAAACGCCACTTTTCCGGACACAATTATGCTAGTGACTCGTTAATTTGATAAAAGGAAAAAATATATGGTGACAAATATAGACTACATGGTTACATAAGAATCGAGTCATATTAATGCGTTTTAACCTGAAGATCAGCATGTGTAAGGTTTATACTGTTACACCATATTCTTTACCTAAGCCTATTAAAAGGCCACGTACCAACGTACGATGGTGTGTTCAGCTTTCATTTATTCGAACGTAAATCACCGTCAACATTTATTGCTCTGCCAGTTTTAATACCTAAATATTGCATCTGGTCACAGTTAACTTGTAAACAAATTCAACGTATTCAAAGCTTGATTTGTTTTTCACTTTTCTTCGTTCGGTTGTAAAGAGAGAATTTATAGCAACAACCTTTTATGCATTTCATATATTTCCTCTTGAAGAGGATAGCCGGGATTGACAATAACATAAATAAGTGGCAGCGACAAGATGGTGCTGAGAGGAAATGCTGCTACTTCCATACTTCTAGAACCGTGGACTGTATGTAAATGCGCTAATTAGAAAACTTATCTTACAATTCTGCCGCCCAGTTTTGACAGGGACCAAGCATCGTAAACACATCAATGTCAACGCCCATAATGAGATTATAATACATACCACAATATTCAATTCCACCAAGCCAGCCCTGGTATTCGGTCGGTGCAATCGCAGTGGTGCTGTTCAGTATAGGGCCGGCCAATGTATTTGGTGGTTATTGATTCAATACTTCAGTGATAGCATTACTGTCTGTTCGACTAATGCATGCAGTTCCTCATGCATGCACATTAATTTAAAGTATACTGCATTGCGTTCATGAGCAGGTTATTCTGTAATCTGAATGCCGTAACATTAATAGCCGGGTGCCAAGCTAACGTCAATTATCATCAATTCAAAACACAAGAATGAAAATCTGGATCAAACACAATGTTATGTAACTATGTTGTCAATATGAGAAAGTCGTACGTCTCCGTTGGATTTACATAATTGATCCGATTCATACTTAGGCTGCGTTGAGCCTTTCACAAATTAAAGCCATCTAATCGACAGTCGTTGCCATTATCATCACTGCCATTAATGGGGAGGTAGTAAAGGTGTATTGTGTGACGCAGACAATGTGCATAGTCCATAGAAATGATACAACATTCAATGAGCAAGTATGGCGTACAATCTAACTGAATTAGAACGTTCTCTGTATTTCATCCATACTATGACATCTAGCGCATACTTATTTGCACATATAGCATAACAAAAAGTCAATTTCCAGTTCGATTGTTGATCATGCCTTCATCAGGAGGAATGGTGAGGACAAATATAGCTATTTTACAGTTATCATATTAATAATTAATTGCTTATCCATGTTGTATGTTAATTTGTTACCTTTATGGCACACGTGACATAAAATACGAGCAATGTGGTCAATTGCCACATCGCAAATTGATGTGGTAATATCCCATCTTACGGATGTACCTAAAATATAGAATGCTTCCCATTTATTACACGTACAGATTAGGTAGAGAGATAATCACGCCATCAAAATATGATATTATCAGTCACATTAATTGATTGCACACAGGTAATTATAAGTGAATCGTGCGTACTAAACAGGAGGGAATGAAATGTTTTGTTGGTTATAAGGCCAGTAAAAGCACTATAATACAGTCGCTGCCATTCATCCGTAAAATGAATAAATTAATTGGTTGGATAATAATTTCACAGTCGACATTGAGGAGGATCGTACTTAACTTGCGCATCAGTTGATCTGGTTATATGATTTCTATCGCTTTATGGGTTGCGATAATCACTCATGTCATGTCATTGTTGCTATTGATTGAACACAGTCCAAGTAAAGCATAATCCCGATCGCTGTCAATATTGACAAAAACTGGAGGAGCTATACGCATGTGAGTTGAATTATATCAGTTCAACGACTATGTACAAATGGCTCTCAGGCCAGATGGTTTTGTGATCATACCAGCCATTAAGAATACACACATTTGATTGCAGTCAGTAATGTAAATGCGAAGAGCTAAACTGCCACGTCACAAGTTACGGAAAAAAGCAATGTATATATGCAATGATAAATATAGAAAAAAGGGAGCATTTGGCTGTGCTCGACCCAGATTGTCATACGGCAAAGTAGTTTACAGAACAGCACTAGTTACACTTAGGGCGAAATGAAGAAGCGAGATGACGCTAATTGATGATAAATCGTCCTACCCTTAATCCGGGGCCGGCACGGAAGTAAGTGAACAGCCCAGAACACTTACCGAAGTGGTCAGTCGAGTTGACAAATGCAATAGCTGTTCGACCTTGACTGACTCATCAAGCAATGGTAATATCAGTATCATTTTGGGGCACTTTTCCATTAGTCATTATTCTGTCAAAAGTAGTATCAAATATGGTATTAGCAAAATATATAACCGTAGAATCGTGACCCTTACACAGCGATTAGAGCCTCTAAACACAAAAAACAGACCCCAAGTTTACATGGGAGTGAGGGAGCGCTGGGTATGCTGATCAATCCTTAGTCTATTTGAGCAAATCCTTAAATACATTGTGTAACTTGTATGTGATGTCATGCTTCAAAGTAGTCATGATATAGTTGCTAGAGATGTCTACAACATCAGTGTCAGGAAAAGCATCACATTGAATTAAATGCAAAATAGTACTACCGGAAAGCTTATTGTCATCCAATACGTAGCTCTAGAATCATGGAAGAATGATATATGACTTCTGACGAGGCTGCGTGTAACAGCGAAGTACAATAACCTATTAATGTTCCGTGCTGCTAAAGCACGATGTGCAATATATTACCCATTAGGTGTAGACAGTTGGACGGGGTGATAGCGTGTATAATTGACAAATTAGGCTATGTTCCATAGCATATATTGCTTGCAAACAATGGTCGAAAGCGACTGCGTAGAGATATATTCTATATTCGGATAATTGGTGAGCATGAGCTTGCATGGATTTCTACAACACAATACATCTTCCTATGAAAGAAAATTCACGCACATTCAATGCAAATACTATTGTCCAGAATCCACATAATCTAGACTTAACATTGCTAGATGCACTTTTTGGATCAATAATCTTTTCATGCTATTGTGCAATGGATTTGGCAATTGTACAGCAATGGCGATAACCATATGAACACACTTGTGAACAGGTTGCTAAGAAAAGTGACTGCATGCTATCCCGCTGTTTGTTCGAGATTATGCCTGGTGTGGAAGCTTAAGTCACACGCACATACAATGTAGTTTCCCCGTAATCGGTCATTACTTTCCATCTATGTATCAATTCCTGGAAATAACTACAGAGCAATGGGGAGGCAGGTGTATTTCGGAACAACATTTTTCCCAAATGCCACCCAGATCACAAAAATGTAATCAACCGGTATTGCGCATGTGAAAGTTCTAGATATATGTATAAATACAGTTATACTTGGTGAATACTGGTTGAATTATGCATTTAAGCCCATGAAACCATGAGAAGTCCAGTATGACTAAAAAGAGAGCCTAATGTACAGTTTATAATATTTTCTTTGAAGCGTTGCTAATCCGATTAATGAATGTGAGTATGTGTTATTCCTCACAATACGTGTTCTCTGTATATGTCAGTTATGGTGAAGTAAATGCCAATGACGCTACCTACAATTAAACTGGAATTGAAGTCATCGGCATCTTAGTCAAGTATTTTTATAGTTGTATATATTATAATGCAGTTGCCAAACTGGTTCAACTATTGTCATAATATTTGTGTTCCCTTAGTACTGATTATTATTAATTCGATGTCTCCAATCGAAATCCTTACCTGCGCCATATCACGCCCTGTTATAAATGACTGCACTTGGTCAATGGCTCATGATAACAAGAGTATCAAACGAGACACACGGCAAACCTAAATCATTGCGTATCTCTGTATTCGTCGCCATAATCAGGAGTTCACCAGTGATCCGGTATAGAAAAACACGGGTAACAGGTGCTGTACTTGTTGCATACAATATGCTTATTGGGATTATATTGGCTAAGCTTTGATGTGATACAAACATCCACTACTGGCAAGGCAACACGGAAAAAGCCGCCCACTCGGACATATAAACAACATACATACTTTCATGCATACATACATAAATACACACAAACATGCATACAGACATGCATACATACAAACATACATACATACATACATACATACATACATACATACATATATACATACATACATCCATATATGCAAACATACAAACGTACACACATACATAAATACGTACATGCATACATTCATACATACATACATACATACATACATACATACATACATACATACATACATACATACATACATACATACATACATACATACATACATACATACATACATACATACATACATACATACATACATACATACATACATACATACATACGTATATGCATGCATTCATGCAGAGTGGTGTGTGCGGGTCAATTGACTGATTATTTGATTGGACTACTCTTAGTTTTGTTTGAAGTTCTTAGTTTTACTGTGCTAGTATGCATGGTGTACCATTCCGGTCTGGTATAAGTCAATGCAGAAAAGAAAGTGCCTGGCATTTCCAATAACGTTATGCTCAACTCTAATTGGCCTCTCATATCTGGGGTCGGTCTTTCTTGTATAGTAGAACCTCACGCAAGAAGGACCCTGTACCCTCTTCTCGTTTGTGGTGACCAACCAGGAAAGTCACGTCAGTACCGCACATTTCCACAAACATGTAGCTCTGTCTCTGGAGAATAGATAGTGCCGCTTCCCAATCTACAGCCTCATATGATGGCGTTCTTACCGTTTCGGACAGCTGCAAAGGCTACGATCACAAATGAGCATGTCGATAGGATAAAAGCGCTTGAAATAATGTCCGCAAACAATGCGATAAACACTTTAAACTGAGTTTATTTGCGTATATACATATATTTGTTGTCTTAGTTATTCGCATTGAAGGTTTTTTTTTCAAGCTAAATTGGAATGTTGTTGCCGGCTAAGTTTCTATAAATAGCCAGACCTGACACATCCATGTAATTTAGGTATATTAGGGTGAATGGTAGAGGTAGTAACAGTCAAGTGCCAGGTTGCTGGCAAAACGGTAAAATCGTTTCAGCCCACCATGATATTAGCCTTTATGCATAAACGGTTATTGACAAACCATTCCCGATTAATAACTAGCATGATATAATTATGTGTAAGTGGTTTGGTACATGGAGTAGTCGTTATTTATGAATACATCAGACACGATAGCAATTACAGTCAGTAACGTTTCAGATAGATCAGTGCAGCCTGCCAACCTCGCTTAAGAGACTTTGTCGATCCGCGACAAAGCAATTGTATGGTTTTTGAAGCAATCCCTTCAATGATTAAGAAAAACGAGGTCTGTTTTAACACCTATCGAAGCAGCAATCGTTCTTAGAATGTGCATCTATCAATACCAGTATGGAAAATGTATTCAGACATTCCAGCTGGGTGAAGTATCAAACCATGCTTTAATGCAGTCCAGATAGATCCTTCTCAAATAGTATAAAACTAAACGGGCGTTTGGATAAAAGATAACGCAAGAAGGTTCAATTAACCTAACACAACCTCTGATAGGGCAGGTTCTCATCATAACTGAACATAATCCTCTCATTTCCATGATCTATCCAGTATCCGACCAATTATAGTGATGGTGACCATTTCAAACGGTTTTTCAATAACCATAATGTACCTGTCAGTTAGCAGTTGTCAATAGCATAACTAAGCGAGCTCTTAGGATTATTTGTACGGCTAAATGTGAGTAACTGCTTAACTTACAGCATTTTACATCTGTCAAAATTCCATGTAGACTTGCTCTGCATGGTCGGTTATGCCAAATACATTACGACAGAGTTACAAAGCAACATCAAAAGATTAATTGTGATTACCTTGAAAGAGTATTGGTTAATCCGTGTGAAAAAGAAATGAATGAATTCATGTATTTATGAATCACTGAGGCAACATGTTTGTGGTTCACGCGTCTAGTTCAATTAACATAACCTTAGATGTACATAATAGCCACACGCCAAGCTTGTGTCCATTATCATTTCGTATAAGATGACACCAAAGTAAAGCAAACCGCTTTTTCTACTGCCATGTTAAAAATTCTGAGAAAGTCGTATATCTACGTTGAATGTACTGAACCAACATAACTGCGCAAGTCTCCTTCATCCGATTGCATTTAAATTCTCATTTACCAATAACGAGACTGTGATGGGATAGTCTGGTACAATATCATACTTCAAGACTATATGGTATTAAACAAACTATACTGAAGCTGGTGGCTGCTCATTATTCCCATCAAAGCTTCAGTTCAATATAATCTTAATCCACATGCGGGCAATTCAGGTGAAATTGTATAAATCCTGCTTAATGCATCTGATATGGTAATACTAGATTAAGACATGTTATATACCACCTAAACCGATTAGATAAGGGGTAAATAGTGTATTTCCTTGATGAATCTAACAAAAGTGGACCTGGCAGCGAATATAAATGAAGTCAAGGATGCAGCCGATTAGTTGTTGCTGTGGGCATAAAAATACCATTCATTGATCCTTACGGGTTTAGGTAACATTATCGTTGAGGATATTGCATTGTATGTGTTCAAGTCATCTGTTATGTTTAAGCCATCCGACAATGTGGAGAATGATTAGGTATGACTGGCGCATTGAGAATATAAATCGCAGCGTTGTTAACAAAAAGATACACCTGCATTTGGTCAGATTAACTATTTCTTTGCAAGTTAGAGGACTAGCGCTCTTGAAGATTGGTCAAATGACCCTTCTCTTAAAATACATCTCACCGCGTTACATATGGCTAGCACAACAATAATCTTTACTAAACCAGTTAGTAATCGAATAAACGGTTGAGTCAATTCTTCTACTGCATTCTGCGTTACTTCCAACAATTGCAACTTATAACCCGACGGCAGGTGTCTGAACGATGGTCCTTACGAGCAAATACACCAACCATTAGAGCAGCACGATATTAGTGCGAATATGGGGAATCGAAGCACGCTCGTTTAGTAGCAGTAGCGTAAAGGCATTGGTAGTTTGCATGACTAACACAACTTGCAATAATGATCTTCAGTGAGGCAAGTAGCAGTTGCAAAGAAACATGGCGCATCCTATTGGCATGCTGCCACAGCATAATTGGCAATATATCATTCATCGCATGCAGTCAATTTGACCGTGAAAGCGTGCGATATTTACAAATGTAATGGGTAAGCGCCTAATGACCGGGGCCGACCGCATTTGCTTCAGGCTGTTAGTAGTAAGACAAAATCCGTACGATGCTGATCGCCCATGGGAAATATCAAAGGTCATTAGGAGCATAAAGGCGCGGCACAGACTAGGCTATACATCAGTCATATATTTACGCCAGACCGCGTTTATGTGCCGGTCGCATTCTGGTAAAGCGCTCTCCATTACGCTTTGTAGGACATGTATTTGATATCATATGAATTAAGAGAATAAGCTTGTCATGCAACTATCAGGTTAACATAAGAATGGAATGTATTAATTGAAAAAAATCCTAGGCGCAAATTTATATATATATATATATATATATATATATATATATATATATATATATATATATATATATATATATATATATATATATATATATATATATATATATATATATATATATATATATATATATATAGAGAGAGAGAGAGAGAGAGAGAGAGAGAGAGAGAAAGAGCTAGATATATCTCTATATAGATCTATATATCTATGTGTCTTTCTCTCTATATCTATATATACATATATATATGGTATATATATATATCTCTATATCTCTATCTCTCTATAGACATCTCTCTAGAGAGATCTCTCTCTCTATCTATATCTATCTATCTATATCTCTCTATCTATATATATATATATCTATATATATATATATATATATATATATATATATATATATTCATATATATATATTAGCACGAACGCGATCTTTAGTGGATAAACATCCACCTTTCGTAGACTTGGGTCGACGATATTCCAGCATGTGCACATAAAGTCACTGCGAATTTTCTTTTAATATAATCGAAATAATTTTTTTTCGACCATTCGAATATGAAAGTCTAGCATTAGTAATGTAAAAATATAATCTTTTGTGCGGGATTTCTTAGGATTCGAATATCATAGCTGAAATATAATTCTAACAAACTCTACCATTCGTTGAAAGAACCCGCAAATCTCAATACCTTCCATACAACCATATACACTTCGATCTAAATTGCCGAAATAATGTTTAATTATGTGTATTGATTATGTTTGTTTGAAAAATTAAATTACTTGATTTATTTTTTAATATTATTACCGACATTGTTATTTTTTGCACCTTATTTATCCATCTACAATTATATATCTACGATACCTTTCATGGTTCATATTTGTTCATGTTGAGGCACTAAGCCATCAGTATAGGCGAGTTTTAGCATTCGGTGTAGACATCTGTGCTTAGGTATGATCCTAGGTCTATAGACTCTTGTAATAAATTTCCATGCTGCATGCAATTCTTGGAAATCGTGGCACCTAAGGGCAGTAATGAGAGAGTGTCAAGCAGGCAATGTTTCGTGATCATTTGGCTCGAGGCTCATTACCAACATTAACGGTCACAGGTATCTCTATGCAAAGAAATGAATGTGTTTATAGTAAATATGGAGGTTACATAGAGAAAAAGAGTAAGCAAGCACGATTAATGTATTCTGTTATTCCTTATTGTACGAACAACAAAACCCGATTCAATGCATGCAATAGTATTTGCCTCGAAATATAAGCCCCACACGTATCCTTCGGCACTCGATGTATAAGGTCATGTAAATGTGTCATTTCTTAAACCCGTATTAATAAACATGTCAATTGGCATATTTTAAAATCTTCACCCTAAAGAGCGTCATTTCAGATCGATAACTATCGACATTGTTGAAAATCTTAAAAATCCTTTTTGAAAACACTTTTTGAAATGATATTCATAATACGATTCAAATTTGTGACTACTGATATACTGAAGGACGTTGCTAAGTCAGACAAAATTAATAACCAAATTACGGAATGAGCTATGCACTACTAGTCTCCGTGGCGAAATGGTTTACCGATTCGCCATTCGACCCACAGGTTGTGTGTTCCATCCAAAGATGTGGCTAAATGACTGGTTACTCGTAACTAGTTGCCTAATTTTTCAGAATTGCTCCGATGCTGTTTTCAAAGCACCAGTGCCAATAAATTGTCGATGATTTGGTTTTCTTGATACTTTGATGCATTTAAGCAGTTAGACCAGAAGCGGAAACAAATTATACATAGTACCTCATACCTGAACGATGCTTCGTTAAATATATTGGGGCTGCTGATTACTATGTTTGTGTGCATGTAGCTACTGAAGCAAACAAATTAAATTTGGACTTGTTAAGGATCAGTATGTCAGCAGGATTATAAGAAAGGTAACGTATAGCCCGGCCCTAATCGCATGACCCCCACCCCTGTTGCGGTAGCGTCATCGTTTTATTTGGTGTTCAAGAACGATAAGCGATAGATATTAACCGTGGACATTTGGTAATCTCGCAATTCCCTCCAAGGGTTTAATCTATTATCCGTACTAATGATAGTGCGAATTTGTCATGACAAACCACCGTCATATATTATATATCATTCAACCCAATCAACAGCTTATCTGTGATTGTGACTGGGGTAATTTGTGCATCCTGTCAGTCTCTGCTAAGGCTGATTCAAGGCCGCCATTAAAAAGACAAGCTCAATATGCATAACGGTAATTGGTGAATTGTGAGCAGTGGATTACAACGAGTAGTTAGGTCCAAAATAATTTCGAATGAACCAAATAAGTTCAGCATTAATAAGCGATATACTAATTCAGCATACGAATACTATGTATTATACACCGATGATACGGCGGCATCCTACAACGCCTTACTCTTCATTTTATCTGAAAATCCATCGACACTGAGGTCAGCAACTGTTGATTAAATGCTCATCTAGGCTTTGAAGTTGTTTATCGCATGGCACCCTACTCCCAGCCAATCAGAGCCCGCGAAAAAGTTCGGTCTTTTTCCCATATCACCTCAAACGCACAGTTTGCCATGCGATGACTGCAACCTGTCGATATATCCCCGAGAAACAACTTCACTTGAGATGGTCCCTCATAGAGCATCGCTGCTCTAGCATGACAACACTACGGAGGTTCCTAATATCACGCACACTTTACAAGTCTCAAAGCGAAGGTTTTCTTAAGAGTCATTTGCTTTGCCAACCGCTAATCTGGTTGCGTAGCGCTCATCGGGAAGGCACGGTATTATCCTATTTCCTCGGAATCCTGCTGAGGCGCGAATTTGTAACCCCTGCCGAGCCTTGTCTACTGCGCTACTTCGTTGCTAACATCAAACAATGGCGACGTCGGCGGAGCTCTGATAACCGGAGTTGGGAAATTTTTGCAAGTCTCACTCAACAAATTATCAAAGCATAGCGTCGAAAAAAGATAAATCTCCGAGATCTCTTATAGCTGACACCATCATGACAGGCAGCTGAGGCCGAATGGGGGATTAAGGGACTACCTCTCATATTTCCAGGTCCCAGGCAGATATACATAACATAGGTTCACGCTATTTATCATTATTAGACGTGGGTGATATGGGGAAAGACACTCTGACGCTCGGCGTCCTCGTTTTCTTTCCCCATATCACCCACGTGACCATACGATAACCAACACATGCTGTAAAATTTAGCTTTTTGTTCGTTTGGCCAACGAGCAAACCCTTAACCTTTACCACTATCAGATAGATACCGAAAACAGATGTGCATATACCTCATAACGTGCTGGTTTGATGGCCAGCGCCATAAGTGATATGGTGCATTGGATATATGAGGGAACTCATCATAGGTAAAACAGCACCTCGTGATATTCCGTTTTGATTGTAGGCTTCATGGCGGAGAATAAAAATACCGAATTAATGGCCTTAGAAGAGCCGAATAACCGAGTGAAGAATAGGACTGATCATAACAACACGAACGAACTGCTAAGCACTAGCCTAGGTTTTGCTACGAGCAGAAAACTGATCAAGAATTTATACGCTATAAGTATCGGCTTTCTCGCGTGCTTTACTGCTTAGAAATGCTACAAAACAGTCTGCATTGGATAGAAAACCAATGCACTACAAATCTGGCCATTTCTCCTTATTTAGTTTTATTTTTGTTTCATGCGAAACCATTAATTTCATTACTTGGAAACAAAAAAACACTTATCTTGTGCATCATGGTGTATGTGGTGTGGATGGCTTACAATGGATCAGGTGTCAGTGCATTGATGACTGGGAGCAGTGCGTTGGTTTGGCTTTTTACTGATCCATATATATATATATTAAAATCTCGATGGTACAAGCATTGTAGTATACCATTGAAACATTCACCACTTATCAATTATGCAGTCGTTCGAAGTGCCTCTTGATGTAAAACATAGACATTTGTTAGCAAATTGCATGGTATCATAAATGAATTTGCTCTAATTTCTTTACGCCGCACAATGTATTCGGAGAATTTGTAGTTAAAAATATGAACGTCTGATAAACTGTGGATTTTAATATAGCCTTAATTCAGTTGAGAGAGACACAGAGAATCGTGAAGTCACAAAGTCGATGAATTTCTCTAGCTTGGCAGAGATCTCTAGAAATCAAAGAATATATCATAAAACCACTACTCATTTCATGGGCCACACGACTTGAACGATTTACTGACAAGATATCGCCACAGGTCACCACCTTTGCTCATTGGCACCTTGGCGTTTGTTAGACTGTTTCCACAGAGAAGTGGTAAACAACGTCGTCTTTCGAACCACAGGTTGTGGGTTCGATCCCAAAGTGTAAAAACCTGAATGGTTCCCTGCGACTCGTTAAACACGTTACATGGCAGTCCCCTCTCTGAAAATGGATGCATCCGATCCGCTAGCTCAACAGCATCATGCAGGACCTTCGTCCAAGCAGCGTAGATCTCGCAGCCCGATTTGGGCAACGGGTTTGTGTAACGAGGTTGTTGTGTAACGAGGTTGCCAAGCAAGTTTTAAGTTTTCAGACTTTCAGTCGCTACGCGGCGCTGTGGTCTTAGAAAATAGATCCTTACCTCGGCAGTCGCTATTTATTTTGTCGGAAATTGCCCCTCCTGCTTGTCGGTCTAATTTGATGCAATGATGCCCACAACTTCAATGAGTGAAGATTTGATGACATCTACATTTTTAAACCAAAGCGGATGTATACACATCGATAGATCGATGGTAGTTATAGACGCGTAATGATTCATAGCTAATGGTCGTGTGGTTCATGGTTTTAGGGAGACACCGTTATCGGTGGTACGACACAACTAAATAAAACAGATTTCCACAGTACATCATGAGTATTACCAGTCAAATAACAATGTAACATAAATAGTACGGCACGGAAACGTATTACGATTTGAAGCAATCTTGTATTTATGGGCGTCGTGGATGCACATGGGAAAATGCCTTTGATCTGTCATTGAAGATGACATAAATTTAAAACTTATGCAGAGAGTCCTCATGACCTTAATCCATTTCTATTTAATGTTATATGTTTTGCTTTCGAAGTCTTTGTCACACGATTATTTTAGCGATATTGTATGTTCCGTCAGCACATCAGTAGATTTCATCCGAATGTACATAAAGGTATACACATTTGACCTTAAAAAACTGTTTTGTTTTTATACGGGTCCAACGAGCTGGCTGAATAGATTATGGCTGGTAAAATGCTCCCTTGGGTCCCAATGCTATCCCAGGAGTTATTTCAATGTTGTCTTACCATTAGGTTTTGCCAATGCATATCCCCAAAGACTTTTAGGTAGCAAATGTTTTCTACTATTTTTAGCCATTTTTTCTTATGACATGTTATGGGCAGTATTAATAAGGTGTTGATAGCTTCACCATGAGGGTTCACTCTCGCCTGATCCATGGGAAATATACGAAGAGGCCACATGTGAGCTGTGAGATTAAGGGAATCAATTAAACATTCATCTATGCACGTATAAGTATAATTCATTGTCTCTAGCGCAAAGCAAATGCTCCCGTCTGTCGCGTTCAGCAGATACTTCTGTTCCGATGTAAAATGACAATTGACAAGCAGCATACTTGCGAATGCGTTTAGGTACATGACTAAAGTACAAAAACTGCAAATGTTAAAAAAAACAGTGACCCTCGTCTAGAGCACGAGATTAAGGCCACTTAGTCAGTGCTGCATCGATAATAAAAAGTATCATCTTGGGTTCTGTCAAAATACGAATTCCTGAGGACTGTTAAAAAATCCACATTTATCCAGCAGAATATTTATGTACGTAGCATTCAGCAACAAAACGGATTTAGTTTATGCTGCAAATTGTTAGCGATTCACCTGTTACTCATGCATTCAAGATGGGCTAAACACAAGCATTGTATATTACAGAAATGGTATAACTTTCTTCTGATGGCTGCTTGGGCACAATGATTTAGCCGCTTTGCATTTAATTAGACGTATACCCCATGCTGGCATCTTGCAGCGGTTAGATGGCTGATAAAGGGTACTTTTTTAAAAGTCTAAGCCGGGAAAATAGGTCTAATACAATCACAAGGGAAGTGAAGCCAGCAGATAAGCGGGTAAATAACATGTTGGGACAGAAAAAAAAAACCTGCAAGTAAGTTGAATAATCTCAATCATTTGTAAAGATAATATCTACATCATTGGGAAAGGGCAAACAACGATTTGCCACCCGATTCTGAAACCTGCAATGCCAAGTAGCTTGTGCAGGTCTCCAACTGCTTATGCTAATAGACATTGCAGCTGGTCTTATCGTACCATGTGAGATACCTGCATTCGCCAACCAGCGTTGCAGGTGGAACGAGATCTCGTGACGCGAGCGGTGAACTGCGAGATTGGATGCAGCGTGAGTATCGCCACCTAGCGAATGACACTCGTGATCTCCATCTCGTTAATCTCGATAATCGTTTTGCGATCATGGAAAACGCAAGCATGAAATCTGGTATTTTAGTTGGCACATTTTAAAACTTTATTCATGTTTTACTTCAAACCTTAATTTTGGCCCCGGATAAATCTTTTAAATGATCCTTATCTTTATGATCGGTGTTACTATTTATACGCGGTGAACTCATCTAGCAAATTTTTCGGTTTAATACTGAAATTCGGACATTGGTCATTAATAAATTGCCAATGTTTAACCTAAATAGCCTTACTCGAGGGTTCGTTAACATTCTACATCTTGTGACGTATTGCCGGTGTACAAGCGGGAGTGATTTCTGGGACAGATTTCTGTCATATACAGTTGGCTGTGTAGTTTCCCAGGGATAAACATTGTTTTTCCATCCATGTTTTCCATACATCTTATTCATTACAAAATCGATCCGACTGGCCCCTTATCCGTAACAGGTCTTAATGGGTATCTGCAGCAAAAGGCGACATTTTTGGCAACGTCATGGAATCCTGGCATGGAATCCCCTCTATAGGCCAATCACACGTCTCCCGCAGTCATATTATAACCACGACGCCCAGACGGATATACCGGTCTCTGGTGTTGAAAGAGTTTAGGTGGTACATGGTAAAAGCTGCCGAAACCACTCAAATCTGAATAACCAACAACAACATCATGAACATGGGAGAGTTTAGGCTGTCGAATTGTTGAAGTGATTTTGTTTTGCGGATGAAAGCATTATTGGAGATGATATGCGATATCTCCTCGATCCAAAGGGGTCAAGTGTCAATTTATCGATAGCATTGTTAATAATTTACAGCGAGTTTTGTCTGAACATTGTGACTTGATATGGGCGATAATAAACAGATAAAGCGATTGACGTGAAATATTGAGTTCGGTAACTTGAAGTGGTCAGGCGCTGCATTAATAAAACAACACGAGTGTTTAATGTACGCGAGTGAGTGAGTTTGAAACTAGTGTTTAATATCATAATATCAACATAAATATTGGTGTGTGAAGCATAGCCGTAGATAAATTTTGAATTGATATGAACCGGGGGGGGGGGGGGGGGGGCGGGGCACTTAAGTGTATAGAGGTAGTATATATGTGACGCGAGACGGGGTATGTTTTTTCGGCCTCTCAACTTGTACAACGGGTTATTTTGGCCTCATACTTGTACAACAGGTTTAATTTTTTCAGCTTCAAATCTGTTCGGAGGGTTATACATTTGCATAATACCTTGTACGACGGGGTATGCTTTTGGCCATTTTGACCTTGTTCGACGGGTACGGGTTTTTTAGGTCTCGCGTCACACACCTATTCAGAATAAGGCCAAGTGCCCCCCCCCCGGGTATATGAGCGGGCTGATTATATAGTGCTCCCGGTCGTTGTATTCCCCCGAGGCCCTTGAACAGCCCACGGCATTGGTCCACGGTCTCTTGTCAGCCATTAATCAAAGGGATTTGGTACAGGCCACATCATGCTGAAAATTAAGGGCTTATAGCTGGAATAGTTTCATAACACACATGTTGCTGATTAAATTATTATATACAACAAGGTTTTTGTGGTGTTCACTCTCTCGACAGAATATTCACCTGACCCTAAAATTCCCTTAACAAAAGAATATAGTGCACATGTGGTTTTGTCATACCCCAACCACTTTATTAAATAGCTCCACCCTCGTCCTCGTTTCATCCGATTCAATATGTCTTCCACTTCATATCTCCCTTCTTTCTTTCAATACTCTCTTCAAACACCTTCAACTGTACCTGTACTGGTGTCCTCCACAGAATCTACTGTTTCCATTACCTTATTGTGGTCGTCGAAACTTGGCTCTACCTCATTCATTGAGTCATTTCCAACGTGGACCTCCACTGCACCTTCCAAGTTGTTGGTGACCACTGAAACAGTGTTTAATCAAACATAGTTATCCATTATCAATGACGATAACATTTCAAAAGAAACATATGCTACTGATAACATTATTAAATTCAACTGAGTTGACATTAAAGATCCACATATCCAAAATAATGATTGATTATCTCTCTATAAGTTTTTTATGCTTTTCACACACTCAACAGAATATTCGCCTGCCCCAAAATTCCCTTGACAAAGGAATATGGTTCCCATGTGTTTGTATCCTTGCTTTTGTCCTTCACAGCATCTACAGCATCTGTTTCCATGTCAACAGTTGGCTGGACCTCATTCATGGGAGGGAATTATTTCCAACGTGGACCTACACTGCATCTTGTCGGTGACCACTGAAACAGTGGTGATTTAATCATCAATATGTATGATGTTCTGACTGACTATGATATGTGCTCTTATTGTTTTCAATGATATTGGTATCAGTTACTATAGCTGCATATCTTTTCCTGTGGGTCAAAACAGCATCCAGTTCAATCAGGCTGTAATTGCCTGGTCGCTAACAGACAACCCCAGAAGGCATTTCTAATGCTTGCACCTTGCCAGCTTCCACCTTGGACGTTTGCGCAGTGACCCTATTGTTTCAGCTAATGCACTTACCGACAGACCATTCAACATAGCATATCTTAATTAAAAAAGTACAATGCAGGTAAATAAAACGACATAAATACTAATGACACTAAGTTACTCTTGACAGTAATTTTCAAATAGGTATGGTGCTTCACTAACCATATGCCTTGTTAAAGATGTGTTTACCCTTCTTCCTTTTATCTTAGCGGTTCGTTTCAGTTCATGTGTATGCTTCTGAACAGATATTAATATAATACTTGATATTACATTATTATCAATTGAATAAGCTAGGTAAACTAGCCCATTGATTCTACTAGCACCCCAATATCAAATCACACAGGACATTACCTTAGAGTCAATATTCAATCAATATTTATTTCATGTAGGTGTTTTCAATTACAAAACCCATATAGCTAGATACTGTCATGAGTGTATTACTTACAGCATAGCAGGAAAATGTCTGATTGTTGTTGTGTGTGTTTAGGTTACTCATTTATGCTCCCTGCATTGATTTGGGGTGAAAGATACAGAGGAGAAAATGCTCCTTTCACTACTGAGTAACAGCTTGGCCAGATCTTCCAACTGGGCAAGAAAAGGCCTTGTCAGCGGTGTTAGTAGATTAATGATAATATTCAGTTGCCATAAATTATCAATAACCTGCATAAAATGTTTAATCAGATGTGGCTAAAATGCTGTCAATTAAGGTGGCAGATGTTGAGGAATGCATCAACAAATGGCTTTTGGTAGCTAGTGACAGGAATGGAGGGTAAAAAAGAAGAAGAAGAAAAGAAGAATTTTTGTCAGTAGATAGTAAACTGTAACCACCATATTTCTGTCGGAGGCTTCAAATTTTGTTTGATTGTTTGTATGTGTGTGTGTGGGTTTGTGGTGCGGGGGTGGGTGGGTGGGTGAAAGGAAACGAGCCAGCATATAAGTGTCTAGGCTTCTCTCCAATATGATGATTCAGTTAAAAAACACATTGTTC
This sequence comes from Urechis unicinctus, assembly GCA_034190875.2. Taxonomy (NCBI): domain Eukaryota; kingdom Metazoa; phylum Annelida; class Polychaeta; order Xenopneusta; family Urechidae; genus Urechis; species Urechis unicinctus. Next base: position 41,773,171 of record CM067356.1, on the reverse strand, counting down.
TGTATTTTTTCTACATTATTTAGCTCACAATTTTGTACTTATGTTTTACAGTGAAACTTGACTCCAAGCAATTACAGCGAGAACTCAGATTCTGGTTCAGAATAAAAATATGACACTAAATAAAGTAGATGTTTTTCTGAGATCTGGTTGTTATTTATTTATACACATGGAAACTACAACTAAATCAGTTCAACCATGTCCACCTAATCGTTGGAACACTAGGTCTGGGACTAGGTAGGCTTGCCAACGTTGACAAAACATTAGCAAGCCTACATTGGTCTGCCGGATAAGACTACGGTGGGCCTATGTTGGTATGCCGACTTGGTGCCAGCAGTTTAGCCAGTGTTGGCCCAGTGTTGTAGTGCTATCTGTGTTGCAGCAACATTCTGCGACTAACAGTAACGTTGGCGGAACGTTATGTGTTTGCTGGGTATGATACAAAAAATATATATTGAAATACTATTCTTATACAAATTACCACATTTAAAAATATAGGAAATAGACCTGGCTGCAAAATATCTATTATACTAAGATGTACTTTAGATTTCGGGCACCCAATTTGTATCGCTTTAACATGGACTAAACAAGGTAATATGCTTAATGTTGACGAAACACACCACTTCTAGACAGTTGAAAGTACCCGCTTGTCGGGGTGTTCAGACGCTTGCTGCGCCGTCAACATGTCAAGTCATGCCACGTGCTCAACATACACCTCTGATCCAGGCCGCTGAGATCACCCTATCTGAATATATCAGGCTCTGTGATGGTCCCGTCAATTACAGTCATATATAGGCACTTTATCCACATTTTTTATCGCCACCCTGCAATACACGACATTCGATAATCCAGTGAAACAAGCACTACACATAGAGCAAATAATCAGATCTAGGTATGTGGTGATTTCGCCGATGGACTGCAAATTATATTTGAATCTGGTAACTGTTACCATGATATTAATAGTCTACTCGCTATAGGTGGACGTAATAGATTTCAATCAAGATTGTCCCGTTCACCCATATGATAGAATACCCTAATGATGGTCAAAATATACAAAGCAGGGCAATATAAGAAACTATGCAATTAATCTCTGGAAAAAATACCAGCATATAATTCTACACATACCGCGTTAAAATTTAATTCTTGGAATGACTGTTATACATCGGAGCCTGTGTTCACTTGTCGGTCACTTTAATAATAACGCCAGAATATTCTCTATCCCCGACAAGAAATCCTAAACATTTAACTACGGTAGTTAGTTTAATCAGGGTAAGGTGTAGCATGTGAGATAAATGAAGCGTTTTCAGATTAGCAGTAAAATGTTATTTTTATCAAAAGCCATCCATATGATATACTCATCTATCATATAAAATCTAGTTGTGTCGGATCTATCCTGTTAAAACCATAAGTTATCATAGGCAGCTCGAATATTTAATATGGATTTAAGTTGGGGTACAGTGGCGGACTCCGAAAGTGTTGTAAAGTTATGCACTCCGTGGTTTCCTGCTCTGCCGTGGACAGCTGATCCGTTAATGTGAGTTTTACCGGGGTATAAACGCCACTCCCTTTGATCCCAAATAACTGATAAGAGGTGGCGTGAATCTGCCGATTTATCGTGCATAAGCAATTGCCATCCCCCTTATGACTCACGTCCATCAAAATTCGTCTGTGTTGCAAAGCTAGCATTGAAAACCCTTTAAGGTAAAATATAAAAGCGAAGATGAATATATGTTACAATTTACATCAAGTATATTGTCATAGACTTTGGGATAGAATTAGTAGTCAGCTATTGGCGAAATTATAGCAACTTAACATGATTTGCTAAGCGTCTCAGTCTGGGGAAGGACATGAGCTATGGTATCGACAATACCAGGAATCGCATGTGGTGAATTTGCAAAGGTTAATATTTGTCGCCACCTGGGATGTATAAGTTTAGTCAGGGTCGTTCATCAGGTCTGTTTGCAAGATATATTTAAAATATAGAGTTATATCTGGCCGCGTGTCAGGGAACACGATTTAATTTTCGATAAGAAACAACTTGTCCATGACGTCAACGGAACCGCGTCAATCTAATCATTGACTATGGTCTTCACTCGCATTTGTGCTTCTTCTGTAGCACATAGTTATGTCCGGGGGTTATTTTAAATATACTACTAGAACTATCTGTGATTATATATCGACGACCACGAATAAGACTGATATAAATCTTACATGTAAAGGACTAACAAGTGTGACGTCACATCGTTGATTATGACGACATAATTATGTAGCCCCATAAAAAAATAAAGTTATTCATGTTGTTGGGTCCAGTGTGGGGGTTTTCGCATCTTTGCGGGGCGCAACATGGGGTCGCACGGGATAATAACGGCATCACTTTGTAGCCTGATATATCCGGTGTCTAATAGTTCCGTTAGCAAAGCGATGTGGACGCTCTAGCGAGTGCTCTATCGACTGACCTCTATTTCACTGTCAAATTCGATTGATGTAATTATAAAGCATATAAATTCACGTCAGAAATTTCCATATTGTAGCTGAAAACGCTATGATATTTTTGTTATTTTACTTGCAGACCCAGCACAAATACCAGAGCTATTCTAGTCAATGTTCACATAGCTTGAGGTGGAATAATTCATCATTCCCCTATGTATTTTAGTGCATTCATCGGTTAATATCTTCATGGTACTGTATTGATATTATTGATGGCACAATAAGTCCTTAAGCTTGATAGCCATGCATAAATCAACACTAAATGAGAAAGTTCATAATATCAGGTTATTTTATTTCAGACATGCTGACAAGAGTGCAAAAATATGGAGATAATTGAAAAAGAATGTGCAAGATGTTGTAACAGCTTGATGGTGGTTGTCGAGCCTTGTTCTGTAGACCTTGGTTGCATAGTGAATAGAGAACAAACAACCTTGATGTTACTTGCCAATTTCAGTCAGCTTCTTGTCAAACCTGTAATCAAATACATTTCTGACATTGTTTACAAAAAATACAACTAGATATAAAACATTCAATGAGAGGTCAATATACCTTGGATCTCTTCATCTTTTGGCATGAATTTCAATTTAAAGTAATACTAGAGGACAATTAATCACTATTATGGTTTGATAAAGTATTTAATGACACACCAGGGTTAAACACTAATTCATAATTTTTTCATACATAACTCGGCGAAGGTCATGCAGGGCAGATTTTTAGTCTGCAGGGTACAATTGTCACAGGTGGGTCTTTGTGTAATTTGTGCCATCAAAAGTTTACAAATAGACAGGTACTTAGTAAACTCTGCTGAACAGAAGAGCTAAAAACTGTTTATGATAGTTACATACATGGTGAGCTTAGCTGTGATCCTCAGGGTTGTGTCTGCATCATCTGAGTCTAGCAGCCCAGACTGGAAATTCAATAAGCCAAGAAACAGGCAATGAAAGTGATATTGGGGCAGCCCTCATCTCCTGCCACAGTTGTGGATTAGTCTGCGTCCCAGACTCTAGGGGTTCCGCTACGCTTCTCGCCCTAGAGACTATTGAATATCAGTAACATGTAAACAGCGCCCACAGGCTTCAGGCTAGGGGACCTTGACTTGTTGTGGATACTCAAGAATCTTTCCACTGCGACTGATACGGAACAGAGTGAAAGATTCCTTTTGTTACACAAAGGGAAATATGAATTGATCACACATATCTTATCTCATTTGTTAATCAATTTTTAAGATATATCACAAATTACCTTGCCCAACTTTGAGGATGTGTGTATATCAGTGGAAGTGACAAATGCCTGCACTTAAATCTGTGCCTCAAGTGATAGGCACTGCAGTTGGTCAAGCTACCTTGCTATAACTCCTCGCTTGTTAGGGGTCAGTGGCCAGAAGCCATTCCTTAAAAGATTTGTGAGGTCTTTCCCTTCCATGCTGCAACACCAGAGTGGGTGCACCCTGCATAGCTGTAATATGCACAAATAGAGAGACTTATAAGATATGCATGTACATATATTTTTAACCTCAGTTATTGTATTACCATAATATTTATATCAAATCGATGAACCATTCATATGCATTTTTGCTGTGTCAGGTTCAATCAATGTGTGAAAGAAAGCAATGGTTAGGTGCTTGGCTTATTTCGGTTAACTTACTTAAATATTAGTAAAGATGATGGTGCGTCCGGGGATTCATGAGGATCCTTGATTTGCTTCGAACCTGGGAGATCAGCAGTGATAAAATGGTCGCCCTGAATAGAGTAACACAATACAAAAAGGACCACAAGTAACTGTCAGCAATAGTTATTTCTTCATTAATAATACATACAGCAGTGGCGCCATACCTGCCACTCATGAATGGGTGTTCAATGCGCCATAGTAGAGTCATATTGCAGACAGGCAATCAGGACAACGATAGGGTGCATCTGTACTGTCACAGCACCAGCAGTGAGTGTTGTTATTATATGGTGCTCCCTGTCTGCTATCAATCAACTATTTATGATTGCAACCATTACAACAATATCGCTTACAGCTACAGGGTGAAACATTAACCATCACCTGATTGTCCCTGGCAAGTAGGGTAGCCATCTAACTTGTACAATGGGACAAGTCATTTTTTATATTCAAATTTGTTTTAAACAAAGTATATTAAGATCGATCAGCGATACCTGGGAACGTGGGTTCGGTTTACCAAAAAAGAAAACCTAAATTGTCTGTTTGCGACATCAACGGCTAAACTAACTGCATTGCAAGACTCACCGGCTGATCGGCGATTCCGGTAAATTCCTTGTTAGTCATATTTTCAATCGGACTAGTAAAAATTAGCAGGACTTGATTGAAAAACATGAGGAGATGTTAACGAAGTGTTGTTTTACTTACGTCCATATCAGGAACTAAAAAAAAATCATGCTAAAATTCCACTTGCTGCAGTAATTTACAAGCTTAGGATGAGCACTCTGGTAGCCTCACTCCCCGGTCTCCAAAGTGTAATTTTAACAGCTATGCTAGCTTAATTATCGGTGCAATATAAAAAAAGAAGCTGCGGCGATTAAACATACAGGGCATGAAATTGGCAAATATGTGAATTGGCCCTCAATTTTTGTTCAACTGGACCTTCAACAAAATGAACTGGCCCTACCAGTATTTAACTGGTCCTCTCAATGGCCTTTTTATTCACAATGTTGAAAGTAGAAGTGAAAAAGCAGAGTGAAGGTGGACTTTTTTCTAATTCATCACAGTTGCAGTCAGGTAAAGGTTTGACAAACTTGTCCATTGTTGTTAAACTTGGGAAAAATATTTTGCGTGAAGTATCAAATCAGAGACTTGTAATGCCGGGAATATTCGACACTCATTTGCGCTTGACATAGACTGACCAATAAAAACGAGTTATACAAATTCATTGATAATCGTGTGCTTTCGTCAATACACAAATAACCGAAGTACTCTGGATTAAAGCTGAGGTCAAGTCAAATGGGTCAGTTCACAATTTCAAACAATCGCGCTATTGTCAACATGTTTATCTTTTGACGTCGAGCATGGTAACAGAAAAGTTATCGGCCTGGCGAACGACAAATGTGACAAATGAGTCCGTGGAATATACTTTTATAACCAATTTCGTGCCCTGACATACTAACTTCGTTAAAAATAAACGTCAGAATTTTACGTTCCAACAAAGGGCAACAACATTGCTGGAAAACGATGAATTAATCAGTTGTATAATATAAATAACGATGCTGATTTAATACCGCTGCTTTATTAAAACACAAAACGTGTCCTTAAATATAGCAATGAGGTAAAATCTACGCGGATGTATAATTATGCTAATGCTAACCTGACAAACCGCAAAATGACAAATGGTTTTCTAGCCATGAAAGTTTTGTCAGATATGGTGACCAATTTATTGCCAGTCGACCCAAACTAAAGAACAAAAGCCATTGATGAGTCAACCTCAGTTGACCCTCTGCTAGTGCAGATTGAGGAAGAGACCATCCCACTACCAACTACCTGCTTTATTTGAACGTACTCGAGCAAGAAGAGTAAATAAATGTCAGCTGATAAAAGTGGCAACACAGCATTACTGCATTATTATGTGACGGTAACCAATAAATATATAGGACTAATTTTTTCATTAAGCTTAATCAACCTCATCCAACGGGGCTTAGGCCTGCGACCTACACACACCATCGCCCCCTAGTCCTTACCCACACGGGCCACAGCACTCGCCTGAAATTATCAAGCCACTGTTATATTATCGCTCATATCAATACAAAGTGTATTTCTCTGGCTTCACCTACATGCAAGAGACCAACACGCAATGAGTATATATGAAACAATGCGAGTAAGGTACCTGTCATATACCATGAATATTCTCTGAATTATAACTCGCACAGTCCATTAGTGCTTTTTAAAAATGTACCCATCACTGAAACTTCACTAGACTAACGTCATCCCCGTCCAAGAACCTAAGCAACGAGCTTCTGAATATGATTCAAACATGTAATATCTAAAAACTTTATAGCCAAGTTATGGGAATCGTATATCAAGAGTTAATGACTTTGTGTCCAATTCATCCCAGAATGCTCTTTCTATAATCGTTTCGTAATTCAATTATAAATTAATAATTATCAACCATATCCCATATTTTTAAAATTTATTACTGATATTGGCGTAGCGCTATACCGGTCATGCATGTCTTTGGTTGCATTTCGACCTGCAACGCTGATTGGCGAATGCAGGTATCTCACATGGTACGATAAGACCAGCTGCAATGTCTATTAGCATAAGCAGTTGGAGACCTGCACACGCTACTTGGCATTGCAGGTTTCAGAATCGGGTGGATTTGCTCCCCATTTGTGCCGCAAATGGATTAGGAAAGCCTTATTGAACGTCGATACATTTTGAAACGTTTATAATCCATTCCCACTAAATGGAAACAAAAAAGAAATAGAAGATTAATCTTTTATTTGTATTGATGGCTTCATTGCTCTGCTTGCCAAAAATTGGAAGTCGCCCTTACATGGAAAACGCTGATGACACTGATCGAGTGCCTCTTTCGGCCTATAAGCATGCATCAGCCTGCAACTTTTACCCACACAAGTGCTTTTTGGAACTAAGAACTTAATTGCTTGCCAAAGTTTTGTATGACTTGTCTGCTATTGTTGCATATGGCTATTGCTTAGGTCAATGTAATTCATAGGGAATCAATTTCCCGCAAGGGAATAGTCCTTTTTCATCACCGTCTTTTTCGACCATAAACTAAGTCATAATAACCTGGTTGGGCCTATGCTTAATGAGACTAGACGGGTTGAAAGATTGAATAGAGACGTAAGAAAGTATGTATGGCCAGTACACGGTTGATGCGGCCAACCCTACTTGCACAAATATATCCGCAAACTCATATCTAGTTGGTGCATGACGACAATTCGGGTTTTGCATGCTCCTTGCGGTGATCTATATCGTGCTGCAGAAGTAACTCGGAGCCAATCGGCCGAGGGTATAATTTTTCTTAAAATGGATTGATATCGCATGAATATTCATAAAGATGCATTATGTATTGTTTGGACACCCGTGAATATCTTATCCAATGTATTGATATGCTCAACATGGAATTACTTCCCTGGCCATGCTGAATTACTGACAACAGCTAGAATGATCGCAATAATTGATCCGGACAATGTTGTGCTGTGCTGCTGCAAAAACCCAACTCGAGCAACTAAAAAGATCCAATAAACCTTTATAATCTAGTTAATATGCCGCCTCGGAAAGGTTTTACATATTAGGTGACCATTGTGCGTGATATTTGAGGCAATTCCCTTTACTTGTCTAGTTTGAACGAAAATTTGTTGAAGAATTACACAAATTATCATATACATTTCCAAGGGTAATGTGCATCTTCTGCGCCAGTACTGATCGCGCCCATCCGAAAGTTACCATTCGCTTATGTATTTATCGTTTGTCATGACGATGAGACCCATCGGTAAACACACAAAGAAAAATGCCCGACTTATTATTTGCTTCGTAAAACTCTAAAGTGGTGACGACTTGTCCATGCTTTCAGCTGTCGGCAACTTAACATTGAATGAGCGTGAGCCGAGATAATACTAAGGAGACTAGATGGAATGAATATATATTTCATCTGGTTTTGTTGATCTGTTTTCATGGCAATACTGGAGGGGTGTAATGAGGGGTGTAAAATCTTAAATTGCGGTGATATAGAATAGCCTAATACTTTTCTGTATAATATGATATCGGCCGTCGTAACTGTGTTACGCTTTGATTCTTGTTGTCGGCTGTGTACATTCTGTTTTCAATCTGCAATGGTTATCAGTTAACATCATCGCCGTGTATTCATTTACCTGTTCGAATTTAGGCTTAATACCCGTGTTTGTTATAATTCTACATTTATTACCAGGACATTTATGCCTTAATTCTAGCTATATTTAATTTGTCTAATTTTCTATGGATCACAAGAATATGAAGGCTACGTTTCAAGTTGCATTTAAGATGTGTTGTGCATAACATAATAGCCATCCTTTCATCATAATTTGATAATAATGATGATCCTGCTGGGATCAAGTAAGTACCCGCAAACATCATTTGGAATCTTTTATACATCTTGTGAATTGTTATATTCTATAGCATGCAGCATATCCAGTGTTTAGACCAGCCACCAGCACCTCTTCCATCAGTAAATCAGAAGGAAAACATTTGATTATTTTCTTCCTTTTCCCTTTTTGTATTATTAATGTAAATAATGACATTATTGAGCCTGATCTATTTGCTATCATGGACAACGCTTTCTGGTTGTGGCCTCCCGAATATTGGCATTTGTGAATTGTCATTTTGAGAAATCTGTCCACATACACTAATCAGGTTTGTGTAGTCTAGTGATTGACTTCTCACTGAAGTCCTTGCCGGATTTCATTGTCACGAACTGTAACCAAAGACATCTGGCAGCCTTCTTCACATGACCACTGAGTGCAGTATATCCGGAATTGGCCCAAAACATAATGCCAACAAGATCTGTCAACTTTCTGCACCAGGAAACGAGTGCAAAGACGCACTGCGCTTCTCTTCGGCAGATGTTTGTGACACAAACAAAAATCATTGGTGGCTTGCTTTTTTCAGCCGGATGCTCTAGCTGGCCGAAAGCAGGGAGTATAATCTGGGTGACGCAGTGATTAATAGGGTTTAGCATGTAACATTAGTGAGTTTGTTGCTTTGATCCCTTATACTTCGGTCGAATATAGAGGAAAGGATATTTTGATTGTCACGCCTTTTAAAAGGCAGTGCAAGCTTGTTTTGCATCATATCTTGCTGCCAACAAAACTTTTCAATTGTTATATTTACAGCAACGGTGATCGCGTATGATAAGTATTAAAAGTCATAAGATAGACGAGGGTGAGGCACACCGTAGGTCGCACATCGGCCAGATATTAACGCCAGGCTGTGTTATTGTTAAGGTCACTTTTCGGTTGTATTGCAAATTTTTTTTTTAGGATATATATTTATGGCATATCATGACGCGGCAGAGGTAATGTTATACAAGGAATATTTTTATCGGAATAGTATGTATACCATAGACTTTTCAGGTTTTCATCAGAAAGAAATATTCTGCACATATCTATGTCGTTTGCGTGGCAATTAGTACTTTTCAATTATATCAATGATGTAGTGTCACTCACTCTAACCTTATCCAAGCAAAGCTGTTTACGACACCATTCACTAACTATTTTCATTAAAAGTCATGACTGCTTGCAATGTCGAACATTAATTGCGAGAGCACTACCTCAATTGGCCCTTGAAGGTTATCGTCAGTGCCCATGGAATGACTACTACCAGAAAGATAAACCAATGAACAAGCGACTTACCGATCGAAGCATGAAAGTAAACCCGTTCACAACATTTCCACCAATCCCTATAGTCGTAATTGGTGATGTCATTTGAAGTCAGTAACGAGTATTAAAATGCGCTAATAGTTCCATTTGCAACATATGCAGCTGTTCAATGGCCTGTAGCTTATCTTTATCGATCAATTCTGATTTAAATGACACAGTTAGACTTCATCCATCAATTTGACTATTATATTCCGCACTAAGATCAGCAAATGGTGCAAATAAACCGCTTGGCTAAGTCTTATTGTGAAAATTCAGTAATCTTACACAATGAGTGAATAAAATGTTTTGTTAGAATTATGTTGCCATTTGTTTCAGTACACATGGCATTTGATACGCTTCGCCAACGCGTTCTCACTCAGGCGTTTCCGTTCTATGTCATGCAGGTTCTCTTTCAAAACTACGCTAAGGATTTATATCATTTTTCTTGGGACCTTTATAGCAAGGAGAGATTCAAGCCTTCAGCATACAATATTTTTGTCAGACCATCAGAAATGAAAACGCCACAGCAATACCATATTCGATAAAGCACTTTGAACAAGACCAACAGATTTAGCATCTAAGCCGATTTGAAAGGGCCTTCAATCCAGTTCAATTGCAAGTGCAGATTTTGTCATTGTGCAATGACTTGCTCACGACTTGGAATTACCGCTGACTATTAGATTGCTTATGGTGCCTTAGCAGCAGTGCGGGTTACAAAACATCATGCTTACACGGCCTAAGGATGATATCAGAGAGAAATGACGTGCTGTTGATGGAAGTGCAAATAACTTAGACTATCAAACATATTTATAGAAACATACAGCTACCCATCTGGTTTGCATCATCACAAGGTATTTCTATTAACGCTGAATGTTTTCCACTGTTATGCAGACCATTATTCTAAGACGCATAGGCTTTTTTGATTACTATCTTGAAATAAAGTGGGACTTAATCGACATGAAATGCAGACAACAAATTAACTCTGCTAAATTTGCAAACCTGTAATATATTAAGAACCTGTATATGCAAAAAATTGGTATGTAAAAAACGTTGCTTCAGATCTTATTTCTACGACCATCACCGCAATATGATATAGCTCCAGGAACTTCTTTGTTATGTGGCAGTGTTTCAATTCAAAGCATTAGCCTAGTGGATATAAGACAGAAAATATCAATGCATTAAGAGGATAGTTTGTCTATTACTAATTTTTCGGATCTGCTGTTTGTTCTGCTTGTACGATAACCATTAAGGACGCTATTAATCCATATGCTCTTATATGATTTACAGCGGCAATTTTTAATGTCGAACTGCAATTATGCCGATACCACTCACCTGGTTTCAATGGTGTTGGATGATTTATTCTGACAAACCGCCATCCATAATCTTGATTGTCCTATTGGCAATTGTAATTGCGAAAGGAAAATTTAATATATTTGACACAATCGGCGTTTGGATCTGTTATCGGAACTGCGCCACGACATGGTACTGAATACTCGTCTACTACTGCTATTCGGCTATTTAGTCAGGGTATACATGGCTTAGAATATAATATTCACCAAATCTTATCAAAGTTTTTTACAGATATGCATGAAGTTATTTACTTTATGAAACCCCAGATATTTGGCAGAGACCACGGCAAACAGCGATCTAGTGTAGCGTGTTTAGCACCCCATATTTAAACACTCTATAGTACTTTAAGTGTGATTGTCTGGATTTGAACTTAACATTGATATCTGCAACGACCCTATAAAACATTGAAAGTCTTTTCTGTAGTAAATGACCATTCGCAACACATTCAACTACGATTCATCGAGAGTATGATGATTTGAAAAACCAATCAATCATAGTGTATTTTTATACCTCATTGCCCATCATTACAGGAAGGGCTAAATATAATTTTGGCCGTTTTCTGGATGTGAAGAGACATCTGTCGTTCCAGGTCAGGGACACAGGAAATTAGTTTTCTGTTTGGATATAAGTGAGGCTGAACAAAGGTAATATAAATGATGTAAAGTCTACAGGAAAAAAACCAATAAAGTTAATTGCTACCGCTATCTGTGTGTTATAACGCAATTATTTGTGAGCAGCTGACGGTGGACCATAACATATTTAAAGATCATCGACATAGTCTGTTGCCTAACTCGTGACTTATCAAACAACATAGGATCATCATATGGTTATTGTTGCCATGGCACAGTCATATTTTATTAACAATAGACCAAAGACTGTCATGATCAGCAGAATATTGTGCCGACGATAATCAGTCACTCTAAAGGCAACCACAATTATATTAGATTGCATTCGTGATAAACGTCTCTCCCTGATTTAATGCTTAAAATGAAGTAATCTGCATGAATGCAGGTAAAGTAATATTTCACCTATTTAATTTGCCTCAAGATATAACCTTTGTTTAAATGATATATTCAGAAGACAGAAAAAGGGATAAACTTTAATAGTCTTTAATGTGTGCAAAAGTATCATCTCTTATATCAGCTCAATCAGGTTAGCATGAACAATCGGCCATACTGTGCAAATATGTACCGGCAATAAACTAATTGGTCTATCTGTAGTGCAATCAATGATAGTCAATGCGATAATTTTTCAAGTCTGATACTAGGCCCATTGTATAAGAATGGGATACACACTTCCCATAAACGTGTCGTCTTAGGCGCAATGTCCGGAAACTGGTACAATATGATAAGGTAGTTGTAGCAAATTGTCTACATTAAATCTTTATGTTAACCGTATAGTGTTATAATAAGTTTGTAAACTTAGGTGGAGGATGGCTGTCGTGCGCCGCATTTACTTGGAGTTCGACGCTCATTCCCCATGTCGCCACACTTCTAAGACATAGCTCGGTTCCTGAAACGTTTATTTGGCTTAAACTTAAAAGTTCCATAAGCGAACAAGAGTTGTTTTTAAGTATAAATGGAATAAAATGGAATCGGTGTTTTGAATCGATGGCTGGCCAGTACATTTACTTTTCCATATCGCCACGTTTGCCACACTATTTAACACTATAAGAATACATCTCATTGATAATATGGTAGCATTTGAACCACGGATTGCAATAGATTCGTGGATTAGTTGTGTGTCAATAAGTGTTCTAATGGAAGCCAACTATTACAGTTGTTACCAAGGAACAATGATATCGCCATATTTCATAGTAAATGTACGTATTTTGAAACAACGCAAATAAAATAACTATTGTGCTCACAATATAAATGCAGTAGCTGAGTCATAATATTTACAAAGGTCCTACTCTCTTCGCATTAGGGTATGTCCGCGATAAAAGGCACGATTTTGATTCTGGTCATGCCTTACAAGGGCATGGCGTCCACAGACACACCTCAAGGAAAGCCAATGGTGGCCAGTGGTGGCGCAAGCTTATTAAAGTCAGGATTACATCAGCTCCTCAACAACAATACCAATCAGCTAATTGTACCACTCCCAGCAAGGGCCAGATGAGCAACCTAGTGTCTCTCCCTGCGGCTATTGAGACTCAGATTGGACACAGACCAAGGTGCAGTGGTAATCCAGGATATAACAGGCCTGCAGCACTGTCATCAGGTACACACAATCTGCTTCCTGTCAAAGTCAGTCACAAAACTGATAGTAAAATCAGCCACTCAGCTACATTTCGCACAGTCTACAGCCTTAATGCACAGTTGGTTAGGACCAAGACTGAGTCACTTGCAGATATGATTACAGAGAAGGACATAAAACATGGCTGGGCACAACTGGAGATCAGCAGATACTAAATGAACTCGTGCCATCAGGTTACAGGATTCACAAGGTTCCTAGGTCTAACAACAAGAAAGAATGTGGTGTCGCCATTGTATATAAAGCCGAGCTATCAATCCATCCTGTTACTTCAGTACAACAAAAATAAATCCAGTTTGAACATACAGAATGTCTGCTCAGCACCAAGCACCATGCCATCATGATTTGTGTTATCTACCGACCCCCTCAATGTGTAAAAAACAGTCTGAGTAACACCAACTTCTTTGATGAGTGGTCAGTTTACCTAGAACACCTCTCAGCAACCCCTACAGACCCCATCATTCTTGGAGACATCAACGTTCATCTTGTTGTCCCTGATAAAACGAACACAGCACAGTTCCTCAGCCTGTTTTACGCTCAAGGTCTGTCTCAGCACGTGACAGGCTCCACTCATAAGCGAGGTCACACCCTTGACATTGTCATAACGCGTGAAACTAGTGATTTGTTCCTCGGCACACCTGTGGTCAATGATCCAGGCCTTTGTGACGACAAGGGTAACCTCGCTGGTGATCATTTGGCCATATACTGCAGAATCAGCCTACACAAACCTCCCCGAGTGAAAAAAGGTGTTCTTCTGGCGATTGAACGACATTGTCACTAAAGATTTTGCCAGGGATGCAGCTGCATCAAGGGGGGTAAATGACACAGACAAACCTCTCGCTGCTTTAGTTGATTCCTACAACTCAGAGATTCAGTTCTTATTGGACACACACTCCCCTAAGTGTACCAAGACCATTACCCTCCGCCCCAACACCCCCTGGTATACTGAAGAGCTTCGTGAGGCAAAGCATGAGAAGAGGAAGAGGAAACGTAAATGGAAAATTGCCAAGTTCACTGTGCATCGAGAGCTCTACCGTGAACAGTGCAGAACTGTAAACTCTCTGTTACGCAAAGCTACACGGTAATTCTTTGTAGAGAAGATAGCTGGGTGCGAGAGGAGCCAGAAGAAGCTATATAAGATAACAAGTAGCCTCATGGGAGATAGTGGTGGTGTAGTATTGCCTACGCATGACTCAAAGCTGGAATTAGCAGAGAAGTTCAGTAAGTTCTTCATCGCAAAGATTCATGCCAGCGTCTTATGTCAAGAACCTGGGTTTATACCAGGATAAATCGCTCACCTTGGAGAAGCATTTGTCATCCATCATCAAAGCATGCTATCATCAGATCCGCTCCATTAGTAAGGTCAGAGAGTTCATCACTGTTGATGCCTGTCGCTCTCTGGTTCAGTCCTTGATAACATCACGACTGGACTATGCTAACATCTTGCTCCACAAGCTACCAAGGTCATTGCTCAGCAGACTCCATCTAGTTCTTAATACATGTGCTCACCTTATTACAAAGACATCGCATAGAGACCCACATCACGCCAGTTCTAGTTGAACTCCATTGGTAGCCGGTGGAGTACAGAATTGTGAACAAGGTGCTCCTCTACACTTACAAAGCGCTTAATGGACATACACCATGGTACATAAGGGACCTCATTGTGCTTTACAAGCCGACCAGGAACCTATGTTCAGCTATGCGATCCCTCCTCGGTGTCCCAAAACCGAGGATTTCTACCTACGGTGGCAGATCGTTCCGAGTGACAGCACCCGAGTTGTGGAATGAACTCTCTGAGGACATTAAACTTACACCTAGTCTAGTCAGTTTTAAGCGGAATCGTAAGACCAACCTTTTTCGGCAGGCTTAATGCTGAGTTGAGCTTTCATGGTCATGTTGAAATACTTGTGCTATATTTTATAACACTAATTCATGAACGGACTATTGTCCTTATTTTAATAGATTTTACTGTCTTCTTAAAGTTTTTAATAGCGGATATGTGATCTAATATTTAATTTAGCTGTGATTGTGCAGCGCCTTAGAGATCTTCACTGATAAATTGGCGCTATATAAATTTGGTATAATAATAATAATGTATATATATATATATATATATATATAGATAAATATATATATATATATATATATATATATATATATATATATATATATATATATATATATATATATATATATATATATATATATATATATATATATATATATATATATATATATATATATCTTTGCATTCATACAAAACGCCTCGTGTTTATTGAAAATTATTGATATCGGAGGACGTTTTCCGGTTAAGCATAGAGTGTTACAAGTTGATTGTCATGGATTAGCACAAAATGGCAAGATTATCAAAATAAGCTCTACATATATATGTGCTCTGGCTGTAATTGTTAGTATAAGAAAGGATTCATGATTGGCAACGTTTGTCTTTTTATCAAGTGAAGAACATCATGCGCTCACTAGCGGTTGTGATGATCAAATTAACACCGTTAATAATAGCAATATTCATGTAACTCATGGCAGAGAGCTGTTTTAAATGGCATTTGTCTTAGGGTGGGTCGAAAGTCTGGATTTTAGCTGTGATGTTTCCGCGGAAACAGAGCTTTGGCTGCGTATCTGTCGACATATATTGGTATTTAACGTTCGCTCTAGAAGTCAACCCTCTCTACAGTCCAGGGGATACTTGGCGTTGTAGGGAAAACATTTTGCGTACGAAAGTAACAAGCCTTTTGTTAAACGAGTGCTAGATGTAATCACTTTGCCCCTAAGCAATCTGCTGTAGGTCAACCCCCTGTCATATCCAAATGCATTTTAATATAACATTCACTGTAAAAGACCATTGCACAGAAGATTGTCTCCAATATCCATTATTTTAACGAACATAAAGAATTATCGATTTATCAATCCTCAGTGATGTATCAGAACAGGATGAAGCGTTGTAACATTATTATGTTTAGGAAACAAACTTGATGGAGTTAAATCATGCATTGATCATAATCCTCATCCGAATGTGAGTCATTTCTATATAACCTTTCAACGTTTGCTTTAGAGATTGTTGATACTTTAGTTACTTTTCCGTTTATGACACACTTTACGTTTCAAAACAATTGGCAGATTGCACTCGGCACACCAGCAACTGGAAACCCCTCTGTGTAGGCCATTAGATCAGGAATTGTGACGATTTCAATCATGTCGTTTTGCATCTTTAGTACATGGATACCAAGTTTGTGTAAATGTAGTTATCACTAAAAAAGAAGACAAACAGTATCATGAAGCAAGCAAACTCCGGTTGTCTTACGAGCGGTAACAAAGTGGTAAACGATTGACGGCTATTTGGTGCATATTGAAGGAAGTTGGCAAAGTCGTGGTGATTCTAATGCTACCTAGTTTCAGTTTTAAACCAGAAGATTGAGGATGATAAGCAAATCGGGCGATATCTGTGGTTGATTTACTGAAAGTGAGAAATGACCAGACACAAAACTTTGGTATTAAGCACTTATGTTACATCAAGTCCGTGACAAGATTGCCGATGATCGTGATTTATGTTCCAACCAATGGCTCCCTGCTTCATGGAAGGCGATTGCTGATCCAACAATGCAGATGGTGAGGTTGTTTGTGTGGACGTTGGTGTGTATGTTTGTATGCGCGTGTGTAGGGTTTTTAGTGCAGCAGTGACATTTGCAGCCCAGTGATGGTAACTGTCATGTGACAAGTGGGCTATGAAACTAATGTGCCGCTGTTCATGCATCACAATCATTTTACTAATGCAGAAGTACACGATTTGTCTTCTGCCTGATGAGTTGACTAGGCTATGTAGATTGGCTTGGTTGAGAGCTGGAAACCCATTGGTGGCTTGTACCAGAATCATATTTACGAATAAGTAGGTCAAGTGCGATTGCAGTTGTGATTATAATTAGTGCATCGAGGTGTTATGGCAGTGTTGAAGACGGCACATTTGATTGTCATTATTATGGTCATCACAGTAATCTGACATCAATATATCACCATGTATCATAGTAAGTGTCATCCCCTATGCAGAGTGCTATGCTGCATAACAACCTGGGAATGCGTGGCTTACACTTGTTCAATGGTGGTCAACAATGATTTACTAACACTGATACAACTATCATTAACATTCTCGTTTGCGGAAACATAATTTTATAGCTGCCTCATAAAGATTTCAAACATTTATGGCTGCTGTACACCATATTTATGGTTAAATGTAGGAAGCGATTTATTGTGGCTTCACCCGTTAGAACGCGGTAAGTGTTCTTACCCCTACTATAAGTGCTGATGATAATGAGTTACTCGTTTATGACAGCCCATTGATGCAAGTCCAAATCAATGACGAATATAAACATACGTCCGAGATTGAGCCATTTGGCGTGTTTTGATGAGCAGACCCAGCGTTTATCTGTTTGTTCTATAAACAGGTAATTAGGTAGACGAGTGTGAACATATTGTGGTAAAAGACGCATGGTAACCAGGTTATGCAATGTTTTGATCGCTATTCGGAAAACCACAGAAAATTATACAATTTTGACATTATTATAACAACTGTGCTGTTTTTAAGTGTGAGACGTTCTGTTTTGTAAATGCATTCAACGATACAGCAAATGTGACTGTGCTATTAATATATGACAGATACGCAAACCGAACTAAGAGTACCTTACGTACACTGGCATACTGGTTCGAAAAAATACATGTGAAATAACCGTTGGACTTACGAGACTAACTCCTGGTTGCAAAATGTTCTTGGCAGAGCATTTATTGATTAATCTTCCAATCATTATGACAGAAGAGCGGATTATGTTTTTATATCATTTAATTATATTAAGAATAGACATTTAATTCTTTCATTTGATCTTACATGAGCCGAAGATAGCGATTTTATTGCCAACTCTTTTGGAAAAAAGCGTTGTTAAGCATTTCAGTACCTGCTATAATGATATAGACTAATCATGTTTGATTTTGATACGTAACAGTTATAGATTCATTGCAATACCACGTGTTCCGCGATCATTTATATAATTAGCTATCAAGCTATAGTCTAGCCCAAACACGCACAAAAATTAGAATAAGTCTGCGCTAGACATAAGCAAATACCCTTTGAGAGCGTACAATTTTGCCAACTCATTTATGAAAATACATGATATTCATAATGATAAGCACTATAGGGGGGATAAAGATTCTGGTAGTCACAATTGGTTGCTAGAGTTGTTGTATACAATGCTAAAATGACTCATCCTGAGAACAAAAATGCTTTCCAAGACGCCCTAGGCAGAGGCAGCTCATATCACACATTTCTTCCCGGGCAGAGGCAGCCAAAACACAAAGGGGGGACAGGGAAAAACAAGGGGGAGAAAACAGGAGAAACGGAAAACCGGGAAAAAGAGAACAAAAAAAAAAATATTAAAATATATATATTATAATTAAAATAATTTTTTTATTAAATTGTATATTAAATTAGATATATATATATATTTTTATATATTTATTAATTTATAAATATATATATGTTTTATAACATAAAATATATATATATATATGTATATATATAAAATATTTTTATATATATACATATATATATTTTATTAATATTTATAAACATAAAATATATTTTATTTAATTAAACCCTATATATATTATTGTATATATATATATTTTTTTTTATATATATTATATCCATATATATATATAGATTATATATATATATATAAAATATAT
>CM067356.1:41732188-41749475 GCA_034190875.2 Urechis unicinctus | reverse complement strand
TACCGCTGCAAAGCAAGGCTGAATTATATAAGGGTATAAAGATTAATAGGCACCCTTAATGGATACTGCACAAGCAGAACAAACAGCAGATCCGAAAAAGAAGTAATGGATAAACTATCCTCTGAATGCATTGATATTTTCTGCATTATATCCACTGGGCTAATGCTTTGAATTGAATCACAGCCACAAACAACACAAAGTAGTCCCTGGAGCTATATCATATTATGCTGATGGTCGTAGAAATAAGATCTGAAGTAACTTTTGTCACTTACCAATTTTTAGCATCTACAGGTTCTTGATATTTTACAGGTTTGCAAATTTAGCAGAGTTAATTTGTTGTCTGCATTTCACGTTGCCTAAGTCCCACTTAATTTCAAAATAGAAATACCTTGTAATGATGCAAACCAGATGGGTAGCTGTATGTTTCTTTTAATATGTTTGGTGGTCTAAGTCATTACAGTGCACTTTGCACTTCCATCAACAGCACGGAATCCCTCTCTGATATCACCATTAGGCCGTGTTAGCATGATGTTTTGTAACCCGCATTGCTGCTAAGGCACCATAAACAGTCTATTAGTCAGCGGTAATTCCAAGTCTTGAGAAAGTCATTGCACAGTGACAAAATCTGCATTTGCAATTGAACTTGATGCTGCCGTTTCAAATCGTCTCAGATGCTAAATCTGTTGGTCTTGTTCAATGTACTTTATCGAATATGGTTTTGCTACGGCGTTGTCATGTAGGATCCTGCATAGTTGTCCATTTCTGATAGTCTGACAAAAATGTTGTATGCTGAAGGCTTGAATCTCTCCTTGCTATAAAGGTCCCCAAGAAAAAATGATATAAATCCTCAGCGTAGTTTTGAAAGAGAGCCTGAATGACATAGAACGGAAACGTCTGAGTGAGAACGCGTTGGCAAAGCGTATCAAATGCCATGTATTCTGAACCTAATGGCAACATAATCCTAACAAAACATTATATTCACTCATTGTGCAAGATAACTGAATTTTCACAATAAGACTTAGCCAAGCAGTTTATTAGCACCATTTGCTGATCTAAGTGCGGAATAGAAAAGTCAAATTGAAAACACTCCAGTTATTCATGGATGAAGTCTAGCTATGTCATTTAATAAGATAAGCTACAGGCCATTGAATTGCTGCATATGTGGCAAATGGAACTATAAGTGCATTTCTATACTCGTTACTGACCTCGAATGACATCACCAATTACGACTCTAGGGATTGGTGGAAATGTTATGCACAGGTTTACTTTCATGCTTCGATCGGTAAATCGTTTGTTTATTGGTTTATCGTTCTGGTAGTAGTCATACAATGGGCACTGTCGATAACGTTAAAGGGCCAATTGAGGCAGTGGTCTCACAATAAACAGTGCAGCTAATGTTAGACATTAGCAAGCAGTTAAGACTTGAAAATCTTATGACGTCGCTAGAGGGTTCAGCTTAATAATTTCCGTGGTATAACTTCCTTTTGTTTTATATTTACATGAACGCTTGCCAAATAGTACGGAATGTTGATAATATCTATTCCCTATATGCATTGTAATATTTGGGTATTAATTAAATATTTCAGTAGTTCGCTGAAAAGCAACTGCATGTACCGCCCAGACATCAGGCAGTCTAACAACAAAGAAAAAAACTAAATGTAAACGATATCGTCAAATAGCTACATTATAAAGAGTGGGAGGGTCAAATAGTTAGTGAATTGTGTCGTAAACAGCCTTACTTGGATAAGGTTGGGGTGAATGACACTACATCATTGTTATAATTAAACAGTACTCATTTCCACGCACACAACATCGATATGTGCAGAATATTTCTTTCTGATGAAAACCTGAGAGTTCGATGGTATACATACTATTCTGATAAGAATATTCCTTGTATAACATTATCTCTGCCGAGTCATGATATGACATAAATACATATCCTAAAGGAAGTTATTGACAATACAACCGAAAAGCGACCTAAACAATAACACACCCTGGCGTTAATATCTGGCCGATGTGCGACCTACGGTGTGCCTCACCTTCGTCTCTCTTATGACTTTTAATACTTATCATACGCGATCACCTTTAGGGTAAATATAACTATTGAAAAGTTTCATTGGCAGCGAGATATGATGCGAAACAAGCTTGCACCGCTAGTCAAAATAACTTTTCTTTTTTTTTTCGACTGAAGTATAAGGGATCAAACCCGCAAACTCACTAATGTAACATTCTTAACCCTATAAATCACTGCGACACCTAGATTATGCTACCCGCTTTCGGCCGGCGAGAGCGTCCGGCTGAAAATAGCTAGCTACCATAGATTTTTGTTTGTGTCACAAACAGCTGCCGAAGAGAAGCGCAGTGCGTCTTTGCACTCGTTTCCTGGTGAAGAAAGTTTTCAGATCTTGTAATTGTTTGTATATTTCGTTATAGTCAAGCGTTGTCAAGCGTTGTGGCATTATGTTTTGCGCCAACTCCAAATATATTGGACCCAGTGGTCTCGGGAAGAAAGCTGCCAGACGCCTGTGGGTGCAGTTCGTGACAATGAAACCTGGCAAGGATTTCAGTGAGAATCACTACACTACACAAACCTGATACGTGTATGTGGACACATTTCTCAAAATGATAATTCACAAATGACAATATTCGGGAGGCCACAACCAGGTAGCGTTATCCATGATAGCAAATAGATCAGGCTCAATAATGTCATTATTTACATTGATAATTAAAACGGGAAAGGGAAGAAAATTATCAAATATATTCCTTCTATTACTGATGGAACTGGTGCTGGTGGACTATCTAAACACTAGATATGCTGCATGCTATAGAATATAGCAATTCACAAGATGTATAAAAGATTCCAAATGATGCTTTTGGGTACCTACTTGATCCTAGCCGGTGCCTCAGGCGTAGTGGTAAACTGCATCGGCTTTCTTCCCATAGGTTGAGGGTTCTGTCCTATAGTTTGAAAATCTGACTGGTACCCGTGGCTCGGATGATCACGTTAAATGGCGGTCCCATATATGCACTCGATCCGGAAGCTAAAATTACATTGCTAGACCTTCCTCCAAGCGGCATGGGTTAACATCAAGTGGGCGCTTGCAGTTAAGCGCAGCCGCCAAATTATCACAGTCATCCTCATCCATCACCATCGCTTCGTTGTTGAAAGCAACCTCAATAGTACCATTACCTAATTGATACCATACTCTTTACAAATGCTCAGGAATATTGAAATTGGACACGCACTAAATGATTACATCAAAGTGTTGGGAAAGTATTAATGATCTTATTCAGGAAGTCCGGTATAGATGACACGGTCCTTCAGCCAAAATTATTACGCCCAACAATATCTTCAGCCTCATTGTTACAGTCAGATTTTGTGACATAATTTATTGTAGTCTACCTTTTAACTGATTAATACTATGAAACTATTAAATGTAATATAATTTCCCCATATTGTGAAAGTCTTTCAAAATACAAATACAAGACCACTTACACAATTACCTTGAACATGAACACTTGGCGATGTTTTCATGTTGCGCTCCATAACTGAGGTCAAGAAAAGCTATGGGCGAGCGGACGGCTGTTTCCGCATAATGAACAAGATCTGTTGATATTTCAGATAGTCAGCAATCGATTTCAGATATAAAGAAAAAAAGTTGTTATCGTTGGACAATAACCTCTCCAACAACAACAAAACAATATGTAGGAGAGACATGACCTTTCAAGCGCATTATTGCATTTGATGAGTAGGTCACACGATTAAATGCAAGTTATGCAAGCATCTGAGCTGGACCATCTTCGGAGTCGGATACTTTTAATCATGATGTCATCGAAACATTTCGTTAGAATGCGTTGATAATTAATATAGGCTGCATATTCAGAAAACAGATCCCCCATGCAATCATATATCCACGCTATTACTGCAGGAGTCTGATAATATTTTTGTGTCATGTTTTATATTGTTCAGGGAATTATATCCAACTATTATGCATAGAATGTTGTTTCCATTTTCATTATTATTCATTATATAGTTCCGGTCAGCACGCGCGGGGTCTATCTTGTTCTATGTACAGCATGCCACGATACCAACGGACGTAGTGATATCAAATGCCATGTTTTCTAATGTTAATCGATATTAAGTGCTGCGCTTCACGAATTATGTTAGGTTTGTGGTTTCGTTAGCTTTTGGATACGAAATTTTATTCTGTGTGGTAAATCAATTAAACGAAGGCAGCGCTCGATTGTTTTTTTGTACTGTTCTTTCGGTTATATAGTGAAAATTGATGGCAACGAACCCTTTTTTCCCTTGAAGAAGGCTCTAAAAGCAGCCGTAATGGATCATCATTATCATTAAATGATGTTGAAAGGCTGCTACTGAACGAAACTGCTGTTATGTTATGAACAAAGCATCTTGAATGCAACTTGAAGCGTAGCCTTCATATGCTTATGATTCATAGAAAACTGGACAAATCAAATATAGCTAGAATTAAAGCATAAATATCCTGTTTAACAAATGTAGAATTCTAACAAACACGGGTATTAAGCTTAGATTCACAAACAATCGATTACACGGCGATGATGTTAACTGATAACAGAGCAAACAACAAGAATCGAGTCGTGACATAGTTACGACGGCCGATTTCATATTGTACAGACAAGTATAAGGCTCTTCTTTATCACTGCCATGTAAGATTTAACACCCCTCATTGAAGCTGGTACCAGTATTGCCATGAATACAGATCAACAAAACCAGATCAAATATATTTTTCCCATGTTGTCGACATGGACAAATCGTCACCACTCTAGGGCAGAGTTTTACGAAGCAAATAATTATCGGGCATTTGACAAACGATAAATACATAAGTGAATAATAACTTTGGGATGAGCGCGATCAGTACTGGCGCAATAGATGCACATTACCCTTAGAATTTTTGTAATTGTTCAACCTGACTGATTTTTATTTCAAACGAGACCAGTTAAGGGAATAGATTCAAATATCATCTAATATATAATACCTTTACAAGGCAGCGTATTTACTAGATTATAACGGTTCATTGGATATTTTTAGTTGCTCGAGTTGGGTTTCGGCAAACCATGAACCACACGACCGTTTTTCTGAGATCACAGCGCCGTGTAGGGACTAAAAGTCCGAAAACTTAAAACGTGCAAGGCAACCTCGCTACTAATATGGGGTTAAAGAGTCTCTTTAAGCGCCAACTTGGAACAAACCCCTTGTCCAAATCGTTCTGCACAATCTAGCTGCTTAAACGAATGTCCAGCACGATGCTGTTGAGCTAGCGGGTCGGATGCATCTATTTTCAGAGTGCCATGTAACGTGTTTAACGAGTCACAGGAAACCAGTCAGGTTATAACACTTTGAGATCGAACCCACAACCTATGGGTCGAAATCCTACCTATTTTACCAATTCTCTGTGGAAACCGACAAACAAATGCCAAGGTGCCAATGAGCAAAGGTGGTGACCCGTGTCAATATATCTTGTCAGCAAATCGTTCAAGTCGCGTGGCCCATGAAATAGAAGTGGTTTTATGATATATTCATTGATTTCAAGGAATCTCTGCCAAGCTAAGAAAATTTCATCGACTTTGTGACTCAACGACTCTCTGTGTTTCCCTAAACTGAATTAGGGTTATTTGAAAGGTATATCAAATCTACATGTTTATTACTACAAAGTCTACGAATGCATTGAGTGCCGTAAAGAAATTAGAGCAAATAAATTTATGATACCATGCAATTTGCTAACAAATGTCTATGTTTAATATCAAGTGGCACTTCAAACGACTGCATAATTGATAAGTGATGCCTGCTACAACATATATTTGTAAATTTCACGTGGCCCCAACGTATATGCTTAACAAAGTTATAACGATGCTAATGAATGAAAACTGAAATGACATATTCATCTTATGCCGGTGCTCATTATGTATGATGGTGCATTAGTGACCCTCATCTTTGTTAAGTCTATTCTCTTCGCGTGATCGAGTAAGCACAACACATCGGTTATTGCGACCTTAATTGAAATAGAGGTTCATTAACCATAGCGATCGTCTACAGGAAATCCTATCATGAATAAATTAGATTACCAGGCGCAGTCCACCTTGTACGAACCAACATCCCCGCAAGCCCAATCTTGCCATCTAATCAGTAATTGCCATGTTTATCCTTTGAAATATGACTCAACCGGAAAATGGACTTAAACATTGCTCGGGTTGTTATTGTAAAGGCAAACTACTACTGAAAAACGTTGAGTGTTAACATCAGCTGATGACCAAGTTGTGACTCAATGTGATGTAAAAAAAACGGGTGAAGCCCATAGATGTATTCAATGAACAAAGTTAGTTCTAACGTATAGGGCATCGATATATAACTACATACACGCCATTCATTTTCCAGTACATTGAGAGTATAGTCAAGGTTTTATTTACTTTCTTTCTGACCATGTTAAGTCTAGTTTACCTGTGCACCTTCTAACCTTTCAGCAGCGTTAAGGAGGATTGGATGTTTTAAGCATGAAGGTCACATACATAATAAGGCGTTAGAAATTAGCTTGCTTGATTGGGATTGCATGCAAGCGTTTGTTACGGATTATTTATGTTTGTGTCGCCTTGGATTTTCAGTTCTGTCGCCCATAAAGTGATGATTTGGTCATATTTACCCGCCTTTCCTGCCACATAGCACATGGAAAACTAGATAAGCCACCATAAATATTGATCTGTATGCAGACTTGTCAGTTCGGTGAAACGTTCTGAGGGCAATCAGCTTGGTGACAATGCTAATCAACACACTCCGCAAAAAACAAATTGATTTATAACTTAACATAATTGGACCGCTTGGTTCATCAACATCAAGCAAAATTTGTGCACTGACGGAATAAGCGTTGGATATTAGTAGGATTTGCACACCTATTCATGAGCAAGAACAATCAGACTGAATTACATAATTCAGTTCTATACATGAGTTGAGCTTGTCTAAAGAAATGTTGCTTTTGAATGCTGAGATATTTTGTAGTCTTGTATAGTGTTACACGGTCTTATCACATAACTTTGGCAATAGGTATAGCAATAAGATTTATCATAGTTATTTTAAATTGATGGAAACCATTGTTACATTATCTTTGATGATACAATGTCTAGTGCAGGATGTCGTTAAGAAGTAAGCGTAGCTAACGCCTTACTAGTAACAGCTAATAATTAACTTGGTAATGCGCTGTCATGAATCTGATAATCAAACTATCTAGTATAGCGGCATTATAAATTTTGTGCTCTGCAACCAATACAAGAACGAGCAGAAAACCGATATATCAACCGAATCGTTGGGTACGTTGCTTGTTGGCTTGAATCCAATTATTGTCGGATTAAGTAATCATGGTAATATGTGGCTGAGAGGGAGTGTTACTCAGAGGGTAATTTAGAGCTGACATGCGGTCCGTATCTTACCCAATATCGCGCTGGTGCAATCAATAGAAATTTTACCCATATATAATGCAACTTTTTGACTGTTTTATTAGATTACGCTCACCAATATTATTTCAAATCTCGCTCGCTACTTTTTAGTACTCGCAACTATATATATATATATATATATATATATATATAGATATATATATAGATAGATATATATATATATATATATATATATATATATATATTTATATATATATATATATATATATATATATATATATATATATATATATGTATATATATATATATATATATATATATATATATATATATATATATATATATATATATATATATATTTATATATATTTATATATATATATGTATATATATATTTTCCGATTTTCCTCAATAAATGGCCTCCGTTCGCATGTTAACCTGATAGTTGCACGCTTCTCTTAATTCATATTATGTCAAATACATGTTCTTTAAAGCGTATAGGAAACCACTTCACCAGAATGCGACCGAAACATAATCGCTGTATGGCGTTAATATATGACTGATGTGTGGCCTAGGGTGTGCCGCGCCCTAATCTTCCATATGACCTTTGATACGGATTTCCTCTAGCTCCTAATAGCCTGAAGCAAATGCGGTCGGCTCCGATCTAACCCATTACATATCTGGCACGCTTTTACATTGTTAAATTGTCTGCATGCGATGGATGATATATTGCCAATTATGCTGTGGCAGCATGCAAATTGGATGAGCCATTATTCATTGTAACTGCTACTAGTCTCACTTGAAATCATTATTGCATGTTGTGTTAGTAATGCAAAGTACCAATGCATCTACGCTACGGCTACTAAACGAGCCTTCATCGATTCCACATTTTCGCACCGATATCGTGCAGCTGTAAAGGTTGGTGTATTTGCCCGTCAGGACCATCGTTCAGACACCTGCCACTCGATTAAAAGTTGCAATTGTTGGAAGTAACGCTAGTTGGAAAGAAGAATGCAGTAGAAGAATTGACTCAAGCCTTTATTCGATAACTAACTGGTTTATTAAAGCTTATAATGGTGCTAGCCATATGTAAAGCTGTATGATGTATTATTAAGAGCGGGGTCATTTGACCAAACTTCAAGAGCGCTAGTCTTCTAACTTGGTAAGTCACCGTTAATCTGACCAGGCATTGGTGTCTTTTGTTGTTTATCACGCTGCGTTTTATAGTCTCATAGCGCTAGTCATAACAAATCATTCTCCACATAATCGGATGGCTTGAACTTAACAGATGAACTTGAATACATATAATGCAATATCTTCGACGATAATCTTACCTAAACCTGTCAAGGATCAATGAATGGTATGTTTGATTCGGCTAAATTCTTGACAACGTTTATCTTCGCTGTCAGGTCCACTTTTGTTAGATTCATCAAGAAAATACACTACCTGGTGCCAACAGATTTTACCTGCATTCACCCCTTATCTAACCGGTTTCTGTGAATGGCTCTACTGACTGCTCAAGTGGTGTATAACATGTCTTAATCTATTGATACCATATCAGATGCATAAAGCAGGGCTTATACAATTTCACACGAATTGGCCGAATGTGGATTTAAGTGATATTGAACTGAAGCTTTGTTGGGAATAATGAGCAGCCACAAGCTTCAGTATAGTTTATTTATAACCATAAAGTCGTGAAATATGATATGGTACCAGGCTATCCTATCAAAGTCTCGTTATTGGTATAACGAGAATATAAATGCAATCGAATGAAGGAGCAGTTCTTCCTAATTAGTGAATGATTATACTGAATCATAAATGTTCTCAATCTGTAACATAGGCGCCGAGAACATATGTATAAGGATGAAACATGATAGAGGTAAGTTTTGTTCATGATGCTATTCATAAAAAGTAATTTTCAGGCAGAATATTATTGAAGTATACTTTTGTCATAACGATCCGCGCCAAATCTCCGTGGCTGTATAATTGTAGATGCCACATTCATAATCAACCCCTTTGAGAAGCATTTTTTGCCGATTTAGCCCCATAATTATTTGTCTTTATCTTATTCTTATAATTACTCAATTGAAGCCCTTTTTTTAGTTGGCAGCACAAAATCGCCAATAGTATATAGGTTTTCGTATTTAAACGGACGGCAATGAATACACATGCGCAATTCAAAATTGATCGCTCGTTTTCAGTGACATATGGTGCGTTACGTTCCATTAGAAGTAAGCAACAGGCCTTTATAAAAGCCTGAAAAATAGCTAATTGGGCCACATAGCGAGCAAGCTCTGGCATATGAATCGGATAAATAGTTCCACGGTGATGTTGGTTCCGTACATTCAACGTAGATTTACAACTTTCCCAGAACTCTTAACATAGCAGTAGAACAAACGGTTTGCTTTATTTATGTGTCATCTTATTGGAAATGATAATTGATGTTAGCTTGGAGTCTGACTATTGATTTTACGGTATTCAATTTACCAATGATCTTTTTCATCCCGGAATAGGACGTTATACTGGCCTCTTAGTGAAGCCATGTGTTATTAACAGATCTTTAAATGTGTTGGCTGACTATCGAACCGGGTCGAATTGAATAATCTGGTATGGTTCATAACCGCTGTTTAAGATGTTTGAAGTGATGTGTTGACGATGTTTGGTCCCCTTCAAAACAAGGTCGCTGAATGGTAAGATAATTTGATAACGTTTGCTATGTTGCACATACACATGCAAGTCCCGGTTCTATAAGCATTTAAGGAGCAGTGGGGCATAACATAATGGCATTTCCGTCCAACAGCATTTTGTTGTTTGCATTTATTCATAGTTTTGGCCAATCCAGGCTGTTTCTAGAGCCCTTTTTAAGGGGAATATATGTCAATACATGAAGCATGTTGCCTCAATGATTCAGAAATACACCAATAGCTCATTAATTCCTTTTTCACTAGGATAAACAAATACTCTTTCAAGGTAATCAAGATCGATCATTTGATGTTGCTTTGTAAATTTGTTGTAATGAGTTAGGCATAAAGCGACCATGCAGAGTAAGTCTACATGGATTTTTGACAGTTGAAAAATGTTGTAAGTTAAGCAGTTACTCACTTTTAGCCGTACAAAAAAAGAGCCCGCTTAGTTATGCTATTGACAACTGCTAACTGACAGACTGAATCCGGCACGTTATGGTAATTGAAAAACCGTTTGAAATGGTCACCATCACTATAATTGGTCGTATACTGGACAGATCATGGAAATGAGAAGATTATGTTCATTTATGACAGAAAACTGCCCTATCAAAGGTTGTGTTGGCTTAATAGAACCTCCTTTCGTAATCTTTTACCCAAACGCCCGTTAACGTATATACTATTTGAGTAGGTCTTTATCACGATTGGTTGTTCTGGACTGCATTAAAGCATGGTTTGATACTTCACCCAACCGGAATGTCTGATAACACTTCCCACACTGGTTTTGATGGATACACATTCTACGAACGGTTGCTGCTTTGATAGGTGTAAAAACAGTCCTCTTATTCTTTAATCATTCAAGAGATCGCTTCAAGAACCACACGATTGCTTTGTCTGGGATCGACCAAGTCTCTCAGGCAACGTGGGCCGATAGCACTGATCTATAAGACATTTTACCAACTGTACTTGCTATCGTGTCTGTTGTATTCATAAATACAACTACTCCTTGTACAAAACCGAACATATTTCTATCGTACTAGTTTTTAATCTGGAATGGGTTGTCAATAACCGTTTATGCATAGAGGCTAATATAATGTTGGGCTGAAACGATGTTACCATTTATGGGTCCCAGCAACCTGGCACTTAGCTATTACTTTGACTTCCATTTACCCTAATATACCTAAATTGCATTAATGTAGCAGGGGTGGCTATTTATAGAGACATCGTCGACGTCAAAGATCCAAATTAGCATGGCAAATATAAGCCAAATTCAACCAAATCGATTATAGAGCCACGAAACAAAGCTGATTAAATCAGCTTGTTTTTTTCCAATCTGGTTATTTAGGGTTTTCTAACCTTCAATGCGAGTAATTAAGACAACAAATGTATGTATGAACTCAATTATACCCAGCTTTAAGTGTTTATCACATTGGTTGCGGACATTATATCAAGCGATTAGGATCAGAATTACGGCTACACCAATGTTATGACCGAACTTGAACCAGATTGGCTATTACATTGTAATATATACACCTATAAAAATATTCGACTAAGGTGCCGATGACGTCAATCTCAGTTGAATTGTAGGATGCGTCATTGTCGTTTAATTCACCGTAGCTGACAGTTACAGACCCCACGTTTTGCGAGGAATAACCCATACTCACATTCACCAAACGGGTTTACAACACCTAAGACAACACTATACATTAGGCCTCCTTTTTAGCAATAAAGGATTCATGGGATTAACTGCATAGTTCTACTGGTATTCACCGAGAATAACTGTATTTAGACATATTTCTAGAACTTTCACATACGCAATACCGGCTGATTACATTTTTGTGATCTGGGTGACATTCGGGTAAAAATAGCTTTCCGAAATACACCTGCCTCCCCAATGCTCTTTTGTTATTTCCAGTAATCGATATATAGATGAAAAGTAATGACAGACTACGGGGAAACTGCATAGTATGTTCGTGTGAGCTTCCAAACCAGGCATAATCACGAAAAAACGAAAAAGCTCGAATGCATGCAATGGTAATGTTGAGCTGATGCTGCCAGTCACTGTTTGTACCAACCTATTCAGCAGGTGTGTTCATATGGTTAACGCTATTGCTGTACAATTGACAAATCCATTGTAAAATAGCAAAAATGGATTATTTATCTAAACACTACATAAAGCAATGCAATTGTCTAGAATGGGTGGATTTGCATGCTATTTCTTTCATAGGAAGATGTATTGAGTTGTAGAAATCCATACAAGATCACCAATTATCCGAATATAGAATATATCTCTACGCAATCGCCTTAGACCATTGTTTGCAAGCAATATCTGCTATTTGTCAATAGCACACGCTATCTACCCCGTCCAATAGTCTACACGTAATGGGTAATATATTGCACATCATGCTGTAGCAGCACGGGACATTAATAGATTATTGTACTTCGCTATTACACGCAGTCTCATCAGAAGTCATTTATCATTCTGCGATGATTCTAGAGCTAAGTATTGGATGACAATAACCTTTCCGATAGTTTTATTTTGCAATTCATTGAATTTGATGATAAAAGTAGGTAAATAAACTGACAGCGTTTGATACTTTAACAACGTGTGTGGTGAAATGCTTGTGATATGCTTGTGCACACTTTTCCTGACGCCCATGTTGTAGATATCTCTCTCAACTATATCATGACTACTTTGCAGCATGACATCATAGACAAGTTACACAATGTATCAAAGGATTTGCAAAAATGCAAAAAGTATTTATCGGCAAACCCAGTGCTGCTTTGTGAAAAAGAATTGCGGCAAAATACAAGAGGGTCAGTCGGAAATTAATAACGCTCTCCGCATCAAGCATGTCGTCGCGCTCTGTCCATACGGAAGTTATCAGTGTTGACTACACTAGATTTAGGGTCGGCTTACCAGCTGAATAACATCATCCTGACCGATATAATCTACGGCTGATGAAGAGAGGTCATCACGGCTGATATTGGTCATTTATTATCTGTCTGCACATAATTTGCTGTCATATTGGATGACTTATCTCTCTAAACTAACACCTCTTGTGGTTGCCGATATAATGCTCTACTATGATTAATGCACCTGATTTTGTGAGAAGAGACAATGGTTATTATAATTATCTGAACCGGTAACATGTTTCATTTGATCGAGCACCAATTGTGGATTGAGTGGGAGATTTTATTAAACATCGCCCCCTCACTTCCATATTAGCTAAGAGCCCCCTTGTTGCTTTTATAGGCTCGAATAGCTTTGTAGGGGTCGCGACAAACTGTACAATTCTACGGTTATATATTTTGCAAATACCTCGTTTAATACTACTTTTGTCAGAATAAGTGGAAAGTGCCTCAAAATGATATTGATAATAACATTGCTTGAAGAGACGGTCAAGGTCGAAGAGCTATTGTATTTGGCGGCTGGTAAGTGCTCTCGGTTGTTGACGTACTTCCGTGCCAGCCCAGGATTAAGGGTTGGTCGAATAATCACCAATTAGCGTCCTCTCGCTTCGTTATTTTGCCCTATGTGTAACCAGTGCTGTTCTGTAAACTCCTTTGCCATATAACAATCTAGACCTAGCACAGCCAAATGATACATCTTTTCCATATATATCATTACATATCTGCATTGCTTCTTTCCGTGATTTGTGACATAGCAGTGTAGTTCTTCGCATTTCCATCTTTGCTGGTTGCAATCGAATGTGTGTATTAATTTTGGCTCGTATGATCATAAAACGATCTTGCCGGTGAGATGGGCTCACTACGCCAATTGTGCGTAGTCGTTGAAGTGATATAATTCACATCACATGCTTATAGCAACCGGGATTGCGCTTTACGGTGTTCAATCAACAGCAACATTGACATGACATGAGTGCTTATCGAAAACGATGTAAATCATATAAACAGATCATCTGATACGCAAGTGAAGTACGATCTTCCTCAATGTTGACTGAGAAATTATATTTAACCAATTAGTTTATTTACTTTACGGATGAATAGCAGCAACTGTATTCCGGTGCTTTTATATATATAGATAGATAGAGAGAGAGAGAGAGAGAGAGAGAGGAGAGATAGAGAGAGAGAGAGAGAGAGAGAGAGAGAGAGAGAGAGAGAGAGATAGATAGAGAGAGAGAGAGAGAGAGAGAGAGAGAGAGAGAGAGAGAGGAGAGAGAGAGAGAGAGAGAGAGAGAGAGAGAGAGAGAGAGAGAGAGGGATAGAGAGATCTCTCTAGAGAGAGAGAGAGAGAGAGAGATAGAGAGAGAGAGATAGAGAGATAGAAGATAGAGAGATATCTTTCTATGAGATCCTCAGAGAGATCCCTCTCTCTATATATAAATCCCTGATAAATAGGTATATATATGTATATATGTATATATATATATGTTTTTATATATATCTACACATGTATATATATATATATGTGGGATATATAGATATAAATATATAGATATCTCTATATATATATCTCTATATATATATATTTACATATATATATATGAATATATTTCTTATATATATATATATATTTATATATATAAATATGTATATATATATTATATTTATATAGATATAAATAAATATATGAATATATATATATATATATACGTATATATACGTATATATATATAGGTATATATATATATACGTATATATGTTTATATGTTCATGATGCTATTCGTAATAAGCCATTATTAGGTTGAAGCTTATTGAAGTATTATATTGATTTGTCAAAACCATCCGGGGTAAGTTTCCTATGATTGTAGTTACCAAGTCGCCATCGACTCTTTTAATGTGTATTTTTTGCTGATTCGGCACAATATTTAGTTCCTGTCCGTTTTTGCCGAATTTTCACAATAACAAGATTGTGACACGTACTTGCTATCCGGCACAGCTTACCAACCGTTTGTAACATATCGATATCACATTGAAACGGTCGGCAAACGGGTACTATAAAAATATGCATACACAATTTAGAAATGGCCAAGGAATAACCTTTGACTTCCCCTCAGTGACATATGTTCAGGGGTGTATTGCAAATGGGATATCTGATCGCATCAGAAGTAATCAACAGACCGTAATAAAAGCCTGTGAAAAAGTCGGAATCCCTAGTTGGATTACATATAGAGCCAGCTATGGCGTATGAATCGGATCAATTAAGTAAATCCAACGGAGACGTATGACTTTCTCATATGAAAGCATAGTTACATAGGATCGTGTTTCATTCTTGTATTTTGAATTGAACTATCTCGGAATAGAATAACCTGCTCATGAACGCAGTGCATTATAATATAAATTAATGTGCATGCCTAATGAATTGCATGCGTTAGTCGCAAAGACAGTAATGTCATCACTGAAGTGTTGAAATTATAGCCAACAAATACACTGTCCGGCCGTAAACTCAACATCACTACTGCGATTGCACGGGCCGAACACTAGTGCACCATACAGTGATACGCCCTTTGTCTCGGTGGTCATTGGTTATCATTAGATCTTGAAACGTGCTGGCTTGGAACTGGTCTTGGTGCAATTGAATATCATGGTTTGCTTCATAATCTCATTATGGGCGTTAAAATTGATGGGTTTACCATGTTTTGTCCGTGTCAATACTGGGCCGCAGAATTGCAAGATGAGTTTTTTCTAAGTAGCGCTTTGCCATGCAGTCCAAGGTTCTAGAAGTATTGAAGAAGCAGTGTGGCAATACATAATATCATTTCCATCTTGTCGTTGCCATTTATTTATGTTATGGTCAATCACGGCTATCTTTTAGGGCCCTCTTCAAGAGGAAACATATGAAATGCATAATGGGTTTGTTGCTATAAATTCTCTCTGTACAACCGAAAGAAAAAGAGTTCAAAACAAATCAAGCGTAGACTGCGTTGAATTTATTGACAAGTAAACTGGGATCAGATGCAATATTTAGGTATAAAAGCTGGCAGAGCAATAACTGTAATAAATTACAGCTGATCACACCATCGTACGCTGGTGCGTGGTGTTTAATAGGCTTAGGTAAAGGATATGGAGTAACGGCATAAACCTTACACATGCTGATCGTCTGGTTAAAACGCATATATATGACTCGATACTTATGTAACCATGTAGTCTATAATTTTTCACCATACATTTTTCTTTGTTTCCTTTTAACTAATTAACGAGTCACTAGCATAATTGTGTCCGGAAAAAAGTGGTTTTTATATATTCGTGATTTGTCTTTCACAGTTATCATAAACTAACTTGGATTGTAAGGACGATTATACATCTGTTCGTTTGTTAATTATTGAGTTTGAAGCGTGAATTACAAGCATGTTGCCTCAATGATGCCCAAATGCCTTAATTACTTAATTTCAGGTTGAGCCGTTTTTCACAAGAATATTAACCAGACAATTTACGCATATTGGCGTGGCTTGTTGTCCTTAAAGGTAATAAAGGTTTATCATTTGATTTTGATTTGTGAATCTGTTGTAACGTATTTGGCATTAACGAGAGTGCCTAATAGATCTTCATGGAATTTTGACTGGTGTTAAATGTTGTAAGTTAAACAGATACTAACATTCATGTACAAATTATCCAAAGAGCTCAGTCATTTGTTGTATTATTCTGTTAGGCTATTTGCAGCTGTTAATTGGACATATAAATCCTGCGCTTTATGGGAATTCGTCGGTTACTGGACATATCATGGCCAAGATACGATTACGTCCAGTTATGACTGGAAACTGCCCTATCAAAGGTTGTAGTGGGTTATCTTTTACCCAAATTCCCAATCACGTTTACAATTTTTGAGTAGGTCTTTATCTTGATTATTCTGAACTACATCCATGCATGCTTTGATACCTCACCAAAATGGAATGTCTGATAAAACCTTCGACAATTGCATTGATAGATACACATTCTTAGAACTAATTCCGATTTGACAGATCATATTCAATAACCCAGAACTATCAACCGCCTCGCCATACATGTCAATGGTTATTCAAACAATTTTCCGAATGACTCACAAATATCTCATGCGTAATCGCCAACGTAAAAACTGTCTTCTTATTCGTTAAATCAAACATTCATTAAAGTGATTGTTTCAAGAACCACACGATTCATTGATTACGCATATTTAAATGACCCTACACTGCAATCGCCAAAATGAATTATCTGTAACCCTTAGCAACTTTACTTGATAT
>CM067356.1:41697188-41729688 GCA_034190875.2 Urechis unicinctus | reverse complement strand
TTATGAGTAATATATTGCTAATAATCAGCGCAGCTAAAGCTAGTTTGTGAAAAGGAATTGCTAGAAAATATAATTGCGTTCCAGTCGCACAATAGCTGCGCTCTCTGCATCAAACATATCGTTGAGATCTGTCCATGCTGAAGTTACTTGTGTTAACTACTGGATTTAGGTTAGATTTACCAGCTGAATAACATCAAGCCAGGCCTGATGAGGAGAGGTTATCACAGCTGATACTGGGCATTTATTATCTGTCTGCACATAATTTGCTGTCATATTGGATGACTTATCGCTCTAAACTAACCGCTCTTGTGATTGCCAATGCAAAGCTCTACTATGATTAATACAATTGTTTTTGCGAGGTGAGTCAATTGTAATTCTAACTATTAGATATTTTACTAAAAATCGCTCCTTTTCTCCTGTGTTATCTATGAGCCATCTCTTCGTGATTAGTGGCTCTAATCGCTGTGGATGGGTACATAGATCGCGACCAACTCAGGGGTTCTACGGTTCTGTATTTTGTAAACGCGTCGTTTACTACCGATTTTGTCAAAATAATGACTGTTGGAAAGTGGAACAGAATGATACCGATGATAACTTTTTGATTATTGCTTGTACAGACGGTAAAGTTCGAACACTTATTGTATATGGCAACTGACCACTTCGGTTAGTGTTCTCGATGGCTCACTCACTTCTGTGCAAGCCCATAGTCGAGGGTAGGTCAATTAATCATCAATTTGCGTCATCTTGCTATTTCGCTCATACTAGGTCGTATATAGCTAAATGATACCTTTATATCCTATATCGATCATTATATATCTGCATTGGCTTTTTCCGAGACTAATGACGTTATAGTTAAGATCTTCGCATTTCCAATTGCGGCTGAAATCGAATGTGTGTATTATTAGGGCTGGGATGATCACCTGGGCGGTGCGATACGCTCACTACGCCATCTCTACATAGTCGTTGAAATGATTTAGTTCGACTCACATACGTACAGCGCCCGTTTTGGATAATATTGACAGCGACCGTTTGTTTCCTGTTTTAAATTTGTCAATCAACAGCGACATTGATATGACATTGGTGATTAAAGAAATCAATACACAACATAGTACTAAGTTGAATATTCCTAGGTAACTTTGATATACTAATGCTGCGTACTATACAGTTGCGTTTTGAATCACACCACTATCCCTGGTCTCACCAGCGCACATTCGCTAACGTTATAACCATTTAACGACTTCATGCTAGCTGATCCAGGAGGACCATGAATACAGATTCGTCGTGGCTACCAATCATGCACCAAGATCGCAAATATTATCTCTTGTGCCATGGAGGTATTGACAGACTTCATGACTCAACATGAAAGTAGCATAGCACTTCCGATAAGGAGTGCTCTTTGTATCAGTTATAACGATTACAGTCGATAACGAGAAGTTATGGTATATAACGCGGAGACGAGAAAACATTTCAAGCTAAACTATGAAAAAGCAATAGGCTACTCACAGTTTCCTTCTCCTCGGCATAATCAAGTCACTTGAGTGCAATTGACCACATCTAGTGCATTGCACTCATAATAATCCTGCACTGAGCGTAGTTGCCATGTTACATTGTTAGTTCATGAAAGCTGATCCGAAATTGCAGTCTATTCAGCCGTGCTTTTAAACGACGAAATTCAGAGCATGTCATTGAAAGACCATTTCTACGTATTTATTTATATTTGC
This sequence comes from Urechis unicinctus, assembly GCA_034190875.2. NCBI lineage: Eukaryota > Metazoa > Annelida > Polychaeta > Xenopneusta > Urechidae > Urechis > Urechis unicinctus. Next base: position 41,727,967 of record CM067356.1, on the reverse strand, counting down.
TTTCAACGATCAAGTATATGAAAATGATCGATAAATCGCATATCATAAAATGCGGAAATTGGATAATCAGATCATTTGTTAAGCAACTGAAATACGATTGTCCCGAAAGCCGACTGTGAATGTATGATTCAATCATTTAGTTTATCCACTGTACGGATGAATGATAGCGACTGTATTATGGTTCCTTTGCCTGACTTATTATCAACAAAAGATTTGATTCCATTATGCATAGTATGCATAATTTACTTAACATTGTCTGTTTGCAATCAATTTTGTTAACTTACAATATCATATGTTTGTGATTTGCAAATTGTCGTTAGCAGCTGCGCTTAATCACCGAGACTTCTCCTTTATCTCACTCTATGTCTTGGCATGTTTTAAGTGCTTGACGAGAACCCTTCAGAGTCGTTATTCGCAGCTTCACGATCCATTAGCTAATCGCTCAGGGAGTTGTTTGATTACGGTCAGCCGATATGGCAACCACACTATGAAGACCCACTATAACCTAAAACAGTGCAGTGAGTCAGGCATGTACGTTAATACAATAACTTACATTTATTGTGCACATACAACATAAAATCTTCCTACATGCATCGAACACAGTCACTAAACTCTGACTCGAAGATGGTGTATATGCAGTAATCTGTCCGCGCAGGTTTTCACTTGCTGTGCCACTCGGTACATATTCTATGGGATAAGCGCAGCAACTATCTAGGTTAGATGACGTTGAGGTTGCAAAAATCGCTGCGCAGTTTGTGCTATCAGAACGAGGGTGCAGGGATTACGCTTGACAATCTCATTTATTCCTCATGGGAATACCATTACACCATAAATGTGATATTTGGGCTACTGCTGTACTCACAGTCACAATCATCGATTGATTAAGAAGGGGACTTTTACCACTGATGATAAACAAAGATAACAGACTTTACCAAGATGAAAATAAGTAAAACGTAATCAAGCATAAAATGTGCCTGACTTTGAAAGATGTCACAGCTCTATATACGGCATAAGATCTATGTTATCATATGATATTGAGCTTTTTAGGTGCTGAATTACGAATACATATATCAGGTGGTATTGTTATCTTTTTTTTATTCTGTTATATCATTAGCCATTGGTATTCAATGGCGATGTTTTGCAATGCTATCACTGTAAGCTGAAATCAATTGGTTAATTGCTTTTACATTTCGGCAAATAATTACGTAATGGATATCATCAAAACCATTCGCAAACAATTGCTGCCATAGGCGTATCGGGCTAAAATGCATAATAAAATAGTTCACGAATTGCGCTCCAATGGATGCAGTTCTTCATGCTATGCATAAGCAACCTACAGCTCCATCGGACTTCTCAATATTGCATTCACCCCTTATTCAAAATACCGCATGAATGCGTTTACCTTTTCTTTACAATAGTTGAAAGTGGTGTTATTAACGGTCAACTCCTATAACATGTGAAGAAGTTTATGACTTAAATCCCAGCAGTCTACGTGATCAAATATTTGGGTAGTGGGATCTTTTTCACTTATTAGAGTAGGCTTCACATACTGGCTGTTGTAGGCAATACCACGTACCTAATGAGTAAATATGCTTGTTTGGTTATAGTTGGCATTTATTCGCCACACCAGAGCCGCTTTAGACAATGCACAGATGTATGAAGCCATTGCTATGAGGTTTCCTGATATAGCAAATTTATTGCTTGTGGATAGATCACAAACTTATTATTCTTCTCACATTATTTAATGCAAGGTACACCGAAGGCGATGCATTTCACTCGTGGGCCATCCTAAGGATAATGAATTTGGGAGATGATCACATATATTGCAAATCATGCTACTGTAGTAGCATAAAACTTTGAAACGCGATTAGTCGTCGATATTGCGACCAGCCTTTTTATTTGTGTGATTAATTATTACCAGCAAATCCAGCGTTTATTTTCGATAAGGAAATGTGACAATACGCAACTATGCGGTCAGTAAGGTCAGACGATAATTATGCTCATTTCATCACACACACATCATTGCATTCGGGTCATGCCGGAGTAATTGAGTTAACTACCAGATTTAGGTTACACTTAGTCGCTGAATACCATCATCCTGGCAGACATAAGCCGAGGTTGATGAGGTGAGGTTCCCGCAGCTGATGCTGGTCATATATCATCTGTTTGCGCATGATTTGCTGTTATATTGGGTGACTTACCTATCTACGCTAACAGCTTACATGGATGATTTCAAATATTATAAACACACCAGTTTGTTAATATATTTCTTTGATATATGGGACGACAAAAGAAAGTTGAATCACAGGAACGGAAATTGTTTTGGTGCATCCGCGTTTTGGATGATATTGTTTATGGTAATTCGACGTTGTAGTCTGAGTAGTAATCTAGGTTGTTCATTCATTTCTGTGCAAGCTCAGGGTCAAGGCTGGGACGATTAATCATCTGTCTATTGGCGTTATCAATCTTCGTTATTTCGCCGTATTTGTGACCAGCGCTATTCTGTGAGCTTATTCGCCGTTGGCCAATCAAGGTCAAGCATAGTGATACGTTCTGTTATATAGGATTTACAATGATTTACATCGATGGATAACAAATACCTTGTGGTTATGGGTGGCCAAGGTAAAAATACCGTTAAATCAACATTTGCCCTACCAATGGTCATCGACATTAGAATACTAACAAAACATTCTTAAAACATTTGTCCTCAAAATACATATCTCAAAGTGTCATGGGTCCGGATTTTATGCAGTTAGTTGCATTGCTACAGGTTAAAATGAATTTGCCAATCATTTCTCCTCTTACATAAACTTTGTTATATCCCTGGGTGTTTGTCCTCACTCTAGAGAAAAGTTTGGTATCATCAGCAAATTGTTATAACATTATGTCAACAGCACTGTCCAGGCCCATTATGTAAAAAAAGACGGGTCCTGGGAACGGCCTTTTAAGGACACCGCTTATAATCTGATTCAATACCTTTTATCAGCAGTCTCTGCCTTCTATTACTGAGCCATTTATTCATACTCGCTTTTTAATTACCCAATCTGATTCAATACCTTTTATCAGCAGCCTCTGCCTTTTATTACTGAGCCATTTATTCATACTCGCTTTTTAATTACCCCCCTGATACCGTTTGACGCAATTTTGCTTGCTAACCTTCGGACGCTTTGTGAAAGTTATTTTTAGGGACTGGTAACGTAGCAGTTAAGTTCTTCGCATAACCACTTCTTATTACAATCAACCTGCGTATCCTTCCTGGCTGGAAACTGCATGAAAACTTACATGAATCCACTCATATACATATAGTTCTCTCCTCTTTGATAAATCTAGACATTGACAAGGATTATGTGTGTCCTTGAGTTGTTTTCATTCAATAGCAACATTGCCATAACTGGATGATAATTTAAACCACATCAGCACATAGTACCAAGTTTAATATTAGTTAATTACATTGCTGCGTGCTATACACTGGCGGTTGGAATCGCATCACTATCTGTAGTTTCATCAGATAACGTCTGCTAACGTTGCATCAATTAATCAACATCAATCTAGCCAAATAAAAAAACCAGTGGATGCTGCGTCGTTGCTTGCTTCCATGCATCAAGAATAAAACTATTTGGGATCCTGCCAATGTAATGGAGGTGTGAACTGAGTTCATAACACCATTGGATCATTAGTAGGTAGTACTAATCGATTTGCAGCATTGTGCTCCTACCCTTGTGCATAGCCAAATCAAGTGGCCTTCGGCAGGCCGTTAATGCAGACAGATAGATTAAATGTCAATTCACAGATCATATACGTTCGGGGCCCAGTTAGTGCTACACACGTATTGTTTTTTGTTGTCAGCTCAACTCACATTTCCTATATAAGTCCCTTTATCAAGTACTTCTTGACTGGGATGGAAACATTTGAGCCCATTAAACAACCTTTTTGTATGTTCGTCGTTTATGAACGGCAATGTTATTTAGTAATTTGTGTAGACTAGGTTTCACCGTTGGTCATCGTTACCAGCTACGCTTTACCGCCGAGACTGCTCCGTTATTTTATTTTATGCCTGCGTATGTTTTAAGTGCTCTCTGGCAACACCTCAAAGTCATTATTCACAGCTTCACGGTCAATTAGAAAAATCGCTAACCGATGGTCTGCTAACATGGTAATCAAGCAATAAAGACCAGCTATAACATAAAGCAATGGAACGAGTCAGACACCTAAAAAGTCACAAATAACTAAATATATTGCGTACATTCAAAAATAAAACCTTGCTTTATGCATCAAACTCAGTTTTATATTTGACGCAATGATGGTGATACAGTCTCCGTACATCTCCATTAAGCGGCTTTAACAAAAGTAAGCCCGCGCTCTTTTTTCCCTTGATATGCCTGTCAAGTCATGTTCCCAGGGATAATTGAGGCAATAGCCTAGTTTGGATGACAATGTGGTTACAAGAAACGATGCGCTGTTCGCGTTTTCTGAGCAAGGGTGCGGGGATTATGATAAAAAATTTAATTTCGTCCTAATGGGAATTCCTTTGTAACATAAATATGATATATGGACTGCAGCTTCAATGTAGTCGCAGTCAATGATTTGTCATGCAGGAGATGCGTGATAATTTGACTGAAGATTACTGACGTCCTCACCTAGCGGAAAAAGCCCTTCCTGAGACCCCTTTGAATGTACAATAATGACGCTACTTATTTATGTACTTGAAGACCAGATAATAACGCTCTGTTAATTTCTGTTAATTTCAGATAATATGACCTAAATAAACAATCTTGACCTAAATAAACAATCATATATGTGTTTGATTATGGTCGGTTAAAAACAATCGATAAGCCCACACAGTCAGCGACAACCAAACCTATTTGATTTTCAAAGTGTCATAATCAGTGGATAGGTTCTGTATAATACTTACGTTGATTGTGTAACTGCAATCATGCGTTTGGTACAACCTTTTTTTACCAAATGCTGCACGGTCGTAACTTTACGTATAATGATGCAAATAACTGTTAATAAACTGTACAGTTTAACATTTTAAATTAATGGCGAAAAACTGGTTTTGTGCGATAAATTATTACCAGCATGGCTTGCGCTGTCTTTCAAAAGTCAAACATGATTAATACATCAGTTTATTTCATATATATATTTCGTTGATATATAGGACGACAAAAGCAGGTTGGATCAGAGGAACGGAAATTCAGTCGTAACAGAGACCCCACACATGGTAATTCGTTTGTTTCTGCATCCGCGTGTTGGTTTTTTCCTACCACATATTAGGAAACTTTGTATTCTTTCACATAACCAATGAAACGCCCGGCTTATTTGTTTTTATAAGTGTACAGTAAAATCTAAGAACGGCTTATTTGTGACATTCATATACCTGAGGGGAGATAATGGGGAATATAACAATCTGAAACGGTCGAGCATTGGACGATGAATCAAATAATCTTAAAGCATCGTTACTCTTGTTATTTCGCCGTGCTTTTGACAATAGCTTATCGGTCATCATCTTTGCTGCCAGCCGATCCAGGTCAAGCATAGTCCAATAATACTTCAGTTATATATGGTTTCCAATGATTTCCAGTGATGGCCACCCCATACCTTTTGGTGATGGGTGGCCGTAACAAAAAGGACCGAAAGATCGACTGTTGTCCTACAAACGGTCATTAACAATTGGCTAACAATTGAGTCGAAGAATAATTTAAAACCGTTGCTCTGAAAATACATATTGCTAAGTGTCCGCATTCCGCCCTTTGCATTGTTATAGGTTAAAAACCATTTGCCAATCATTTCCCCTGCTTAACGCGCATCGTAAGCTTTGTTATATGTAATATGTCTTGTGTTTTGGTCCTCACTCAAGAGTAAAGTTTGGTGTCAACTGCAATTTGTTTTAACATTATGTCAATAGCACTGTCGAGATCAGTTATAAAGTTTAAGTAAAGGACAGGTCCCAGGACCGACCCTTGACGGATACCTCTTATAACCCTTGTTTAATCTGATGTAACGCCATGTATCAACAGTCTCTGTCTCATATCGTGGATCCCGATTCAGAGATACATATTATACACCAAGATCGAAACCATTTACAGTCCCGTCAATGTGCACATAGTTCATGAATCAACATCGAAATAGCATTTCACATCCAATGAGCATTATTCTTTGAAAGACTTTTAACAGTTAGAGGCGACAAAATTATGGTATTTAATGCGGCGATTAGAAAGCATTTTTAAGCGTTAGTCGATCTTCTGCTATTCTCGCTCATTGCCCATTGTAGCTTAGTAGATAAACGTAGTTTTCACTTCCATGCTCTTTGCAAATTGACTGGTTTGTCTGAGCCATACATTTCCCCTTTATAACCAAACCAAGGTAAAAAGGATAATGGGTTTACCACATTAAGGGTAGATTATTGGCCGCATTACCATGGATCAATGGCAGTGATGATATTGCCATCAACGGGCGATCGGTTTGCGTATTTTTTTTTTGAAGGCTCGACACAGACTTAATTGATTTGTTCAAAGTGTACGGTTACTTTAACAAGCATATTTTTTGCAATTGGGTTATAATGGGGTAGTACTGATCTATCACCGTCCAAAATTATCACCAGCGGGCCGGTAATGCAGACTGATGAATAGAATGTCAAATAAAAGATATGCATTTGGAATGTTCGAGCCTTGTTGCTACACCAGACGTATTGTATTGTGTTGTCATCTAATCGTAATACTGTATAATCGTTTTCGTCAATAGTTCTTTACTGGGATGGATTCATTTGACTTATTTAGTATCTTTTAAGTCACAGAGCTCGTTTAACGACCGTGTTGGTAGTGAATGGGAAATTTATTAAGCAGTTTGTGTAGACTAGGTGTCGCCGTGTGTCGTCGTTAACAGCTACGCTTAATCACCGAGACTGCTCTATTATCTCACTGCATCTCTGAGTCTGTGTTAAGTGCGTGGTGGTTACCCTTCAAAGTCCTTATTACCAGTTTCACGGGCAATAAGCAGTTGCTGGTTATGGTCAGCTAATATGGTAATCACACAATGTGGACCAACTTAAACTTAAAACAATACAACGAGTCGGCCCTACGTAGCTACAGATAACAATATCTATTGCGCTCACACAGCAATAAAATCTGCCATTATGGATCGAACCCAATCACCGAAATCTGATGGGACGATGATGATACGCTTTGCGTATATCTCCAGTAATCTGCTTTAACATAAACAAGTCCACGATTTTTTCCCTTTGATGTGCCTGTCGGGTCATATTCCAAGGGATAAGTGAGGCAATTATCTAGATTGGATGACATTAAGGTTACAATGAACGATACGTTGTTTGTGTTATCTGAACGAAGGTGCGGGTTGATGCAGGGATTACGCTTGACAATCTCATTTATTGGGAATTGATTTAGACCATAAATGTGATATATGGGCTATTGCTGTACTCGCAGTCACAATCATCGATTTGTAAAGCAGGATTCTTTTTCAACCGACGATAGACGAAGATAAAAGACTTTTCCAGGATGAAGGTAACCAATGCGTCATCAGGCAAACTATGCGCCTGAATACAGAGAATATAAGTTGGAAGTTGATACAGGGTCGCACCAGCCCAATAGACGGCATAAGATCCATGTTACCATATATTTATTGGATGCCCATTTGCGCATGCATATTTTAAAAAAATGTTAAATTATTCCGTAAGATTTCATTCAACTAGCTCCATTGTAGTATTCATTCCATGTAAATGCATATTACTTACTATTGTTTATGCACAAATTCATGCCTGTTGAAGATGTTTATATGCTAAGATATTTACGGAGGTAAATCATAGCGTTCCACGCTGCACCTTTTATGATGTTGCGTGATCATTTTGGTGATGATTGTGGGCATCATTTTGTAGCGTAAATATCGCGTTCGTTGACGCTGTTTAGCTCAATAATGACGCCACTTATCAATGTTCTAAACAGCCGGAGATTAATGCTTTCTTCTCTGTTCCTTTCTGTTAATATGCTGTAGGACATACTTGGCCGTGCAAAGCTATCATCCGTTGGTCCCGTAATTGTTGGCATAGATGAAAACATTGAATGACCGATAAGGTTTTGCGACCGACATTCAACAACCAATAACATATCGTGTGATTGTGTCGCTGTAATAATACATTTAGTAAAGCCGTTCGTTTTACCAAAGACCTCCTTAGGTGACAGATCGCTCAAGCACATTAATGAAATGTTAATCACGTATGCGTGCTGGTCGCGACATAACGAGCTTGTCAGGAAAAGAATATATACATATATATATATATATATATGCCCAATACGACTATAACAGGTATTGGTTCGCAAATGGATTAGTTAATAGAAGAGAATGGCACCGCATGGTTCTGTTTATACGACAGGTACGTACAGATGACGGGTAGCACAAACTTGGATCGTTCTTTACCTCTTAAGCTCATTAATCCCATATGCTAGACAGGAATAATTGGCACATTCCGTAATCCTTGTTATTGGACTCATAAGGTATATTTAATGTATCAAAGGTTATATTCAATGTCGAATGATATGGGTGTAAATTATATGCGGTCGTCATTAATTTTGATGTCTATTATGAATAAGGTTCTTATTTGCATATTCATTTTGGTCAATGCTGTTGGTGATATGTACAGGTCGGGTTTCTTTGAGCTCCCTATAGTACAGTAACTCAACATGACTAGGTAATGTGTGATCACGATGCTTTGATCTTAGGCATAAAAGTGTCATGTATGGGTCAGAACCACCTTTCTTGGATTGATTGTGGATAACGCTTTGTGTGTTTGAATAACTATTCTTTGGGTAAATTCGGGTAGATCTCAGAATTGTAGTGTCTACCGTTATCACTTACTCTTATAGGTCTTGCTCTGATAATGTGTTCAGTTTCATTGACAACAGCTTGGCTTGTACAGTGAGTGGACATTTTCCTGATGAGTGTGAGAATTTTTATATGTAGTTAATATCAGGTAGTTCGAAGTAGAAAATATCAGTTCAGACTACCTGCCATGGACGATTCATTATTTCATACTTTATCAGTGTTTGTTTTGCCTGCCATTACTAACACAAAGTTTCTTTGTTGATGCCAATACACACTGGGTTTTTTTTGGCTTTTGTTTTGAACTTCTCCATGCCTTTATTCCCTCATTAATCGCTTGGGGAATCTCCACGTGCTCTCTCTTTAGTATCAGCCCACTCTATAATGATAGTTCACCACGGGAATACAAATATGGGTGCAAAGAAGTGCCCGTAGGAGAGGGTCACATTTATCTCTTGTTTAAGTTGGTCTTCCTATTTTTCAGTGAGTTGTACAAAGTTGCCTTGTAGGTCTAGGTTGATGTGTGTTTCACGCGGTGATGGTATTCGTACAAAGTTGCCTTGTAGGTCTAGGTTGATGTGTGTTTCACGCGGTGATGGTATTCGATACTAACTATCAGGGTAGAACATTTACTTTTCCAGGGTTATATTTGATAATCACGACAAAGTTTTGGAGTAGAGAAATATCCGCTGTAACCTTGGTGGTGCTGCACTCAAGTTCTTTAGCTGCATCAATTGTAGTGGCATTCGGTCACTTTGTACCCGGAATGGCATTCCATATACATACACGTAAGACCGCTCTCATTCGATGATATATTACAAGCATGTTATCTCATCTGAAACTAACTCCGGAGCAGATGTAGTTGGTAAGTTCGAATATCATATAACAAGGACGCATATAATTGATGCCAACAACACTAAGAAAGAAATCTTTTAACATATCATGACTTCACAAATGCTGTATTTTTTATACAAGCATAACCTATTATTGGAAAAGGTTTACAGCAAATGGCAAATGATGCAAACCTTCCAGACTGGTAGTTGTTTCGAACAAATTCGAGAAAATGTCTTGGGTGTAGTGACCTGGTCGTTATTTTATAGTGACAAAAAAGCTTTGGCAGACTGCAGTGCGAATGCCACTACAATTGTATCTATTTTCGTCATCAATACATTGATATTCCACTAAGTCCACGTTATTACCCTTATATATTTAGCTCTGGGTAAGTTGAGTTTCATGAGCAGACAACATTGTCTCTGTAAAAGTTTATTACTACAGCCACAGTGACACGATCCTCAGCATAAAACAGCACAACACGTACATCATAAGGAAAATAACAAGATAATTCTAAGCAGCTAAGAACATTCAGCTTGCGAACACCTCATTTGATAGATTTGAAGAAAACAACCAATTGACCCTTTGTTATTGTTATTGACAATTGTTATTTGACTGTGGGTAACGAATGCGTTATGGAGTCATTACATCGCCTCGTTCTATCACATCATTAAACCTAGGCACCCCGGCAACATTGATACTTATAACATAGATCTGGGTAGCAATCTTTATCAATATATGTTATGTTTCTCGAAACATATATTGCCCACTAATGGCAACAAATAACGTACGTTTGAATCTGAAAATTGCTACAATGTTGCAGGAACATCACAAAAATGCATTCCACATACACACTAGGGTTAGGCCTTGCAATAGTGAGCTCAATTGAGTCTGCAAGTAATATATCGGTCTCCTACATTGACAATGGCCTGTATAATCGGTATACATGATGAACCACTGGAAGAAGACCAACATTATAGAATAACTTATGCTATGTGGCGAAATGACCCTGATAGATGTATCACTCAAATATTTCATAAATTCATTTGGTTACACATTCATGTTACAGTGCATGGCATTAATATATTGCATCCGTTTTTTTCGACCGAATAATATAATAGACAGAACCCACATAGCTGCTTGTGTAACGCAATTAACCCTTTTATTCTTAACTGCATCACTCAACACCCCGCTTTTGACCGAGCCGAAAATCGAGCCACAATCATTTTCAGGATGTGACGACAGTTCTGGAACACAATCATCGGACGACGAGACGTGCTTGGCCATTTTGCACTTGGTTGCGGGTAGAGACTGTCAAATCACTTTGTTTTTCATATTTTGTCAGAAATACGGCGTCAGTATTCGCATGAAATGTGTTTATGAGATACGGGTGAAAAAGGCTGTAAGGCGTTAGCGCTTGTAGTTTATGATAGTGACCCCTCTCAATGTGCTATCATTACTCCGGATTTTCACCAAGACAAAAGTAATATTGGACAATTAAAGACCTGTATCCCAAAACCACAAATCTATTAGACCATTCAGTAGATAGATATAATCAACATAGCAGATGTGCATTTCATAGAACCAATATTGTATGGAAAGCAATATTTCAAAAACCTTGGTGTTGGGTGATGCTTTCAACGTCTCTATTTTATAACTGTTTGAAATATGCTTCTTGCAACGCATGCTAAAATTTATCGTCAGCATCTCTGGGTAGGTGCTCGTTTATCTGGAATGGAATGAAAAAAGAACACCTATTTTGTTATTATTTACCATTAGCAGCTGCATACAAATTAATCTGATCACGTCCAGCTGTATATGGCCATAATATAAAATACGCAATCCTTAAAATCAACTGCATTGTTAAACACTGCATGTAAGACGATGATTGTAATTTCACTGAATATTAGGTTACAATGCGCTCTTTGAAATTATTTCGAAACAGCACAATACATGAAATTGAACATATACTTTTAAAGATTTTTCGATGACAACACTGCTACAATTATCTACGTTGTGGTTGCCTTGGTGCTTATCTTCGGTAAAAATAACAAGTGACCCTCCTCTCCGAGCCGCACCTAATCGAATGGCATATGTGCATGACCAAAATGTGCTGAGCTTTTCGTTACTCCGTTTGGCGAGAGCAATCGATACAGCAGCCAATTAGGTGTCATTAGCGTGATATAATGTCAACATTGTTTAATAAGTTTATTGACTTGTTTAACAAGTCTATTGTTAATAGAGATTTCATAGTGCATGCACTAACCCTTTCGTATCGTCAAGTAAAAGTCGGCCTCGTTATTTTAGACTGCCAATTTTGCGTGAGACTCACTTCAGTGTATCTAAAGCATGGTCACGCAATTCATCATAGAAATCACTGTACTCATCTAAAGCGCCTGACGACTGTTGACTGCATGAATCGCTTGACACGTGGCTATGTTTTCATGTGGCATTCTAGAACTGATACAACGAACAGCTGGGATACGATCCAAGAGTGGTCGGTTGTTTCTGTAAAATGAATACAATTTATCGAATTTTCAGATGTAAGCGATCGATTTGCGATAAAAACAATTATATTTGATATCTATGCGAAACCCGAAATCCGACAATAATGCTTAGTGCTGAAATGCTCTTTATTTGCTAAGGAATTTTAGCGGGGCAGTAAATTGGCGTTTCAAGATTATATGCACATAAAAATGCAGAAACTTGACGTCAATTAACTTCCCTATTGTGAGTAGATGAAGTGATAAGCCAAATGGTTACATACCGATGTAATCTAACAATACAAGCATTTCAAGAAGTAATACACATACTCAACAGCATTATATGAAACGCATGTTTATTAATATGCAATTAATCGGCTTCATGAAACATGATGAATAATCACGGCAGCTTAACCACACATTGCTTTCGTCTTTGATTAATATGAACAAATGGTGCATTAATTTGGATTAAATCAGACACTATGGTATAACTGGAAAGGTTAATGATATCCTCGGAGAGCTATTTACTAGATGATCGCGAACACCAATAAAAGGCTGTACCCTAGCTCTTGGTATAGATAAAATGAACGCGTCGAAAATGACAATATGTGAATGAAGTCAACAAATAGAATTAGCTCATTTCGCTAGACTGATACCCATAGTAAATGTGAGTGATTTGTTTCTCTCATAGGCTAGGTGAGAAATCAATCGACATTCTTTCGTTAGAGCACATGTATGAATGAACATTAATTTCTTGATTCATTCTTATTTTGAAGGCGTCAAATATAGGTCAGTATCGCTGAGGCATCCTCCATTCGTTGGTGTTTGAACAAACATCATTCGTCAAGCGTATACAAACTGAATCTACTACAAATTAAATTATATTGTTCAAAAACGTCAGCAATTCACATGCTAAAATTCTAACATCTTACGATTCGTCACACTATTTCTCTGTTGAATTTTAAGCTGTAGTCCCCTCGATCATTCAGATGCCTCCATATCTTTAACAGCAACCGAGCCTCGAGAAATTGAATCAACAGTCAACATGTGCTTTCGTTGATTTCATGGTATCGTCGACTGATGTCGGGGGTGTCTTTTGTGTAATTTCATAATCGTCACGCAGCTTAGCGTAGCTACAAACTCTTCGCTCGAGACCTTCACATCCCCCTGACATGGGAGAGCAATCACCGCAGAGTCACTCGAAATGAGCCATCTTTTAGCGTAGCTATAAACTGTACGTAATACCACATCCTCGCTAATCAGTAACTATATGTCGAATGTTACATTGCAGAAAGCCCGACAATCGTTTGATTGATCGATTGAATATATTTACTTCTCCACATACGTAACTCTCTGCCGCGATTTAGCAATCAGTGTTCCGTTTTCAAATAAACCTGATGGTTGTGGGAATTGCATGCGCTTGACAGTGTTTACGCTGGTTTTGAATAATCGTTCATGAATATGCCAATCATTATGTAATGCAGGGTAATCGTAGAAGATAACTGCGGTAGTGTTTTGCACAGAGAGTTCATCATGGACTCAAAGATAAATTACCGTTTGTGTATATGTTTATGCATGTTTATGCGCATGTGCGGCCGTGATTATACGCTTGCTGCATTGATAACACCAAGCAATAAAAGTAAAGTAAATGTCACAATGCACCTACTGGTTTTAGTAACACACTAATGTTGGCTACTGTTTAAGCCAAACGTAATAACATCTTCTGAAAAGAAGTTATGCTCAATATTCAGAGCCCTCCACAAGAGGAAGTATATAACAAAAACACAAAATGGGTTTGTTGATATCGGTTCTGCCTTTATAACCGGAAGAAAACGAGTTGTTACCAAATCGTGCGTTGCATGCGTTAGATTTATTGACGATTTAATGACCAGATGCTGTAGATATTCGTCTATTAAAAGTAAAGAATCTGAAAGGCAATTACATTTTTTTACATTTGAACGGCAACGCAATGTCTTTTGATGCTGATATACGTTGGATTAAATGGCATTTGACCTCAGCCACGTCCGTTTTACAGTTTTAGATGAATCGATTCAAGGAGTCCTACGCATGTCGACAATCAGGTTCAAACTAATAAACATCGTTTCATAAGCTTCATACTTGTACAATCATTCACCATTAAGCATTTGCCTAATAAAGGTTTTTTTTTTTTTTGGGGGGGGGGGGGCAAGTGGAGCCATCCATATTTCAATATGTCAGTTTACGTACATCATTAGTTGCCTTTGAACAAATTTTACTCACGATTATGAGGAAATCTTATAGCTTTCCTTCTGTAAAATAAAAGATCAGACGCGCGAACTGCAAGCTGCGGTTTCTATCCAAATGGATGGTCATATAAACTTAATTAAGATATAACTGATTGCTTAGTTCTTCAAAAATTGCTAAGAACCATAAAATCAATCACCGCTGGATGACATGACAAGATGCCCCCAGAATCGGAATAAATGGTGAAAACAATAAGCATGATGTAAGTGCCGGAAATCACTCAGGCAACAGCTGCCGGTATGGCAAAGCTTTGACAAGTGAGTCTTGATAGCTTTATCCGGTTTATAAAACAACCCCTGTGGAGCTACATGCCTATATTTGCACTTGGTCAAAACGAATGGAATTAGTTTTCCACCGGTGTTTCATTAATAGATGCAAACATGCGGTGTAAAAGCCGATGTATATCCGACAGCATAACGAATTCCATCGCTTCCAGTAATCATGTGATAGGTAAGCAAACAAAACATTCGATTTTCGTTTAATAATCTACATTACAACACATGCGTGAATCTATCGATCATCCATCGAACGCTTAGCGCACGCTGCGTGTTGTTACTACGTCCATCTATCAGATAGTGGCGGGAAAGTTACTCACCAAATAACTGAGCGCCAGTCAAAAATGCCTAAGCCGAATTACCATCTGCCCAACTCATCTGCACAGTTTTGTATCACATTCCCGTATGCGTAACTGTCAGGTAAAACGGAATGCCAGGCGTTCTCACATCGCAAGGTATGCACAACATATGCTCTTGTGAAAACAGTCTGACAGTTCACTATTAATGTCTAGGATACTACTCACTCCTGAAGCAAACACGATTTCCCATAATTACCTCAAGGAAATATTTCTGTACTAAGACAGCTTAGCGGGCGACTGTGACCTTCGTACGCTGGTAATATATGGCAGCGAGCCTATATAGATAACATATATCGGTTTTGAATAAAAAACCATACGATGATTATCATATCATATGGAAGCAAATTTCCGATAAATGTACGCTGCAGCGACTATTGATGAGTTTAATAAGTAGCAACCATAACGTTTAGTTGCATTAATCAATAACCCGCAGGTTGCTTCACTGCCGAGAATTTTTCACAATAGATTTAAAAATCTTATATTTACCTTAGCACGGCTTTATCATATCATCCTTCACGTTCCATTCAACGTTCTGTAGAGTTATGAAATTAATATTCTCCCACCTACAGCAGTGAACGCAACAAATAGCCGTTGAATTTATAGCGAGTTAAATCGAAAGAGGGAGAGGAAACGCCAAATTTCACCACATTGATAACAGCAACCCAAGTCATCCACTGCTGAAGCTCATCTGGACTTGTTTGAGCGCAAAATGTCAAACAGTGGGATTCCCTCTGTTATGACAGTGATAGGCTAATCGGGTAATACCGATTTAATTCATGTGTGCTTAAACAATGGTGTACAGATTATGTGTCCCCACGCTCACTTTGAAAATTCATCCATTGCAGCGGACTCAAGTTTTAAATGTATTGTATGCGGAGGCTGTAGACAGATGAGCAGGCTTGTCTCTTCTCATGTGATACCACAATCAGGCTTATCTCTTCTCATGTGATACCACACGCTTGAGGGAAGGTATTGTATAGCGACAGACCGCAGACGCCAGTGAGCCAATAGCAATGGGAGAATTAAAACTAACCACGTTACAGTAAATGCTCAGGGACTTTTTGTCATTGTTGAATACTGTGTAGTAGATTGTAGTGGTTCTCTAAGACCAAGATCGAAACATCTGGCGCAACTAAGGTACAACGAAAGTATTTCTCTCTACTGGCAAGAAAAAGCCTCCTACAACTACCAAATGGGTAAGATTCTCCTGCAATTAACCGGTGCAGTATGTTGCTAGGAGGTCAACTGTTTTTGTATGGCTCATACCGATGTGATGGGGTTATCTGTAACCGTCTCATTGGGCTTTTATAGTTGTACATTGCAGCGAGTGTGTATGTTGTGACCGCCCAGTGCTCAGTGTTGTTAGATCGCCGATGTAGAGTGGTGTGTGGAGATCGCACGCAGCTTTCTAGTGTAGGGTGGTGTGTGCTGTCTGGTGTATACATCTTAATTGCCTTTTGGGACTGGCTGTCGTAGGGTGTTGTTAGGGTATTTGGAACATAGGACGTGTGAAGAAAGTATTAGTTTCGGGAGGGTTTGAAGTGGTGAAAAGGGATCTTCTGCAACTCTCTTAAGTAGAATAGCGAAGGGATGGCGGACATTCATCCAATTCAAGTGACGTGAGGAGGTTTTCTTAGCTATGCTAATTTGAGTTTTTCTGCAGCAGTTTTGTCGTGGGCAGAATGGTGTCAGGGGTCTATAATAATCATGCTTAATGTAACGCGTGAATACCACCTGGACAATTATTCAAGTGGACCTGTCAAATTGTGGCTATTTAGCATTTGGGCAAATAGCGACTGACACTGAGACGGTAGTCACTGTGCCTGACGGAAGCGAGATGCCTGTTATCGAGGACCTCCTGAATCCTATGGCAATAGAGACTGTTACTAGGTGTTCTCTGGTTGTTTTATATTATATTTTGGCTTTAACATATATGGATTTATATGTAAATATATATATGTTTATATATATATATATATATATATATATATATATATATATATATGGATATACATATATATATAAATAAATATATATATATATATATATATATATATATATATATATATGGCTTTATATGTAAATATATATATGTATGTTTATAAATATGTATATAGACATATATATATGTATATATATATATAAAATATATATATATACATGCATATATATATATATTTATATGTATATATACATATATATATTTTATATATATATATATATATATATACATATATATATATATCTATATGTATATATATATATATATATATATATACATATATATATATATATATATATATATATATATATATATATATATATATATATATATATATATATATATATATATATATATGTATATATATATATATAAATATATATAAACTTGTTGTTAATGTAAAGAAATGTGTGATATGAGCTGCCTCTGCCTAGGGCGTCTTGGAAAGCATTTTTGTTCTCAGGATGAGTCATTTTAGCATTGTATACAACAACTCTAGCAACCAATTGTGACTACCAGAATCTTTATCCCCCCCTATAGTGCTTATCATTATGAATATCATGTATTTTCATAAATGAGTAGGTTAAATTGTACGCTCTCAAAGGGTATTTGCTTATGTCTAGCGCAGACTTATTCTAATTTTTGTGTGTGTTTGGGCTAGACTATAGCTTGATAGCTAATTATATAAATGATCGCGGAACACGTGGTATTGCAATGAATCTATAACAGTTTCGTATCAAAATCAAACATAATTAGTCTATATCATTATAGCAGGTACTGAAATGCTTAACAACGCTTTTTTCCAAAATATTTGGCAATAAAATCGCTATCTTCGGCTCATATAAGATCAAATGAAAGAATTAAATGTCTATTCATAATATAATTTTACTGTGATTAAATGATATAAAAACATAATCCGCTCTTCTGTCATAATGATTGGAAGATTAATCAACAAATGCTCTGCCAAGAACATTTTGCAACCAGAAGTGAGTCTCGTAAGTCCAAAGGTTATTTCACATGTATTTTTTCGAACCAGTATGCCAGTGTACGTAAGGTGCTCTTAGTTCGGTTTGCGTATCTGTCATATATTAATAGCACAGTCACATTTGCTGTATCGTTGAATGCATTTACAAAACAGAACGTCTCACACTTAAAAACAGCACAGTTGTTATAATAATGTTAAAATTGTATAATTTTCTGTGGTTTTCCGAATAGCGATCAAAACATTGCATAACCTGGTTACCATGCGTCTTTTACCACAATATGTTCACACTCGTCTACCTAATTACCTGTTTATAGAACAAACAGATAAACGCTGGGTCTGCTCATCAAAACACGCCAAATGGCTCAATCTCAGACGTATGTTTATATTCGTCATTGATTTGGACTTCCATCAATGGTCTGTCATAAACGAGTAACTCATTATCATCAGCACTTATGGTAGGGGTAAGAACACTTACCGCGTACTAACGGGTGAAGCCACAATAAATCGCTTCCTACATTTAACCATAAATATGGTGAACAGCAGCCATAAATGTTTGAAATCTTTATGAGGCAGCTATAAACTTATGCTTCCGTAAACGAGAATGTTAATGATAGTTGTACCAGTGTTAGTGAATCATTGTTGATCACCATTGAACAAGTGTAAGCCATGCATCCCCAGGTTGTTATACAGCGAAGCACTCTGCATAAGGGGATGACACTTACTATGATACATGGTGATATATTGATGTCAGATTACTGTGATGACCATAATAATGACAATCAAATGTGCCGTCTTCAACACTGCCATAACACCTCGATGCACTAATTATAATCACAACTGCAATCGCACTTGACCTACCTATTCGTATATATGATTCTGGTACAAGCCACCAATGGGTTTCCAGCTCTCAACCAAGCCAATCGACATAGCCTAGTCAACTCATCAGGCAGAAGACAAATCGTGTACTTCTGCATTAGTAAAATTATTGTGATGCATGAACAGCGGCACATTAGTTTCATAGCCCACTTTTCAGGAGACAGTTACCATCACTGGGCTGCAAATGTCACCGCTGCACTAAAAACCCTACACACGCGCATACAAACATACACACCCACGTCCACACAAAAATCCTCACCATCTGCATTGTCGGATCAGCAATCGCCTTCCATGAAGCAGGGAGCCATTGGTTGGAATATAAATCACGATCATCGGCAATCTTG
Source organism: Urechis unicinctus (assembly GCA_034190875.2). Classification (NCBI taxonomy): domain Eukaryota; kingdom Metazoa; phylum Annelida; class Polychaeta; order Xenopneusta; family Urechidae; genus Urechis; species Urechis unicinctus. The sequence goes on along the minus strand of CM067356.1, from coordinate 41,708,697 downwards.
TCAAGGACTTGATGTAACAACAGTGCTTAATACCAAAGTTTTTTGTGTCTGGTCATTTCTCACTTTCAGTAAATCAACCACAGATATCGCCCGATTTGCTTATCATCCCCAATCTTCTGGTTTAAAACTGAAACTAGGTAGCATTAGAATCACCACGACTTTGCCCATTTCCTTCAATATGCACCAAATAGCCGTCAAGCGTTTACCACTTTGTTACAGCTCGTAAGGCAACCGGAGTTTGCTTGCTTCATGATACAGTTTTTCTTCGTTTTTAGTGATAACTACATTTACACAAACTTGGTATCCATGTTTACTAAAGATGCAAAACGACATGATGGAAATCGTCAAATGCTTTCACCTTATTCGCCATATATAATAGCGACAGTGAAAGCAGAACCCCGCGATTTGCATATAATAAATGATGCTGTTTAAAATGGCAGTCATTGACACTTGTCAAGCTGCCAAATCCATAATGGCTGCGTAATAAGTGATGATGTGCCCCTAGGCGATCATTTTTTATGAATGCTTAATTCGAAAATGTGCACGTACCAAGTGTAAAAGATTCTTGAGCTGGTTCCAGCATGAAACACTAAGACACGTGCTGCCAAATACCTACTCGTTACTGGGTTATGTATCAGCCCCATGTTCCAACTAAGAAATATGAATCCACCTTTTCAAGATCTTTTAAACAGAAATACATACATATTGTGCCGCCCATAAAGTAGGCTTAAATGCCGAAATACTTCCATTGAGGTCCAACAAAGCATATCTTTTATGACACAAATGTCAACATATCACAATTCCAGATCTAATGACCTACATAGAGGGGTTTCCAGTTGCTGGTATGCCGAGTGCAATCTGCCAATTGTTTTGAAACGTAAAGTGTGTCATAAACGGAAAAGTAACTAAAGTATCCACACTCTCTAAAGCAAACGTTGAAAGGTTATATAGGAATGACTCAAATTCGGATGAGGATTATGATCAATGCATGATTTAACTCCATCAAGTTTGTTTCCTAAACATAATAATGTTACAATGCTTCATCCTGTTCTGATACATCACTGAGGATTGATAAAACGATAATTCTTTATGTTCGTTAAAATAATGGAGAGTGGAGAAAATCTTCTGTGCAATGGTCTTTTCAAGTGAATGTTAAATTCAAATGCATTTGGATATGACAGGGGGTTGACCTACAGCAGATTGCCTAGGGGCAAAGTGATTACATCCAGCACTCGTTTAACAAAAGGCTTGTTACTTTCGTACGCAAAATGTTTTCTCTACAACGCCAAGTATCCTCCGGACTGTAGACAGGGTTGACTTCTAGAGCGACCGATAAATCGCAATATATGTCGACAGATACGCAGCCAAAGCTCTGTTTCCGCGGAAACATCACGGCTAAAACCAGACCTACGATCCACCCTTAGGCAAATACCATTTAAAACAGGTCTTTGCCATGAGCTACATGAACAAACGTTGCCAATTATGATTCCTTTCTTATACTAACAATTACAGCCAGAGCTATATATGGGTAGAGCTTATTTTGATAAACTTGCCATTTTGTGCTAATCCATGACAATCAACCTGTAACACTCTATGCTTAACGAAAACGTCCTACGATATCAATAATTTTCAATAAACAGGAGGCGTTTTGTATGAATGCAAAGATATATATATATATATATATATATATATATATATATATATATATATATATATATATATATATATATATATATATATATATATATATATATATATATATATATATATTATTATTATTATATATACCAAATTTATATATCGCCAATTATCAGTAAAGATCTCTAAGGCGCTGCACAATCACAGATAAATAAAATATTAGATCACATATCTGCTATTAAAAACTTTAAGGCGACAATACAATCTATAAAAATAAGGACAATAGTTACAGCACAAGTATTTCAACCTGACAATAAAAGCTCAACTCAGCATTAAGCCTGTCAAAAAAGGTGGGTCTTAAGATTCCGCTTAAAACTGACTAGACTAGGTGAAAGTTTAATGTCCTCAGAGAGTTCATTCTACAACTCGGGGGCTGTCACTCGGAACGATCTGCCACCGTAGGTAGAAATCCTCGGTTTTTGGACAACGAGGAGGGATCGCATAGCTGAACGCAGGCTCCTGGTCGGCTTGTAAAGCACAATGAGGTCCCTTATGTACTGTGGTGCATGTCCATTAAGCGCTTTGTAAGTGTAGAGGAGCACCTTGTACACATTTCTCTACTCTACCGGCTACCAATGGAGTTCAACTAGAACTGGCGTGATGTGGTCTCTACGCGATGTCTTTGTAATAAGGCGAGCACATGTATTTTGAACTAGATGGAGTCTGCTGAGCAATGACCTTGGTAGCTTATGGAGCAAGATGTTAGCATAGTCCAGTCGTGATGTTATCAAGGACTGAAGCAGAGAGCGACAGGCATCAAAAGGTGTATCTCCTATCGATGACTGTTCATGCTCATTGTAACGTATAATTACGTCCCCAGTAGTGCTGTACGCAAGCATATGGCGTCCATGAGTTCGATAAGTGCCGACCACAATGTCCACAAATAATGATCTTCATTAGATTCATTGTTATCAAGCAATCCATTGGCGACAGGTCTCCTTTCAAGAAGCCGGATTGCTGCTTGTCTTTAAAAGAAGCAATCGATCACAACATCAGAGGCAGTGACAGTGTCTGCAGCACCATGGATGTAATATGACCCATTTGCCTGCTTTTTTACCTGAAGTCGGGCATAATGATAGCAATATATAACCAGCTTGCGAACTCTATCAGCTAATTTACGTGCCAAAACGTTCAATAACAACACTTCACACTCGCAGCACATCGAACAACCCGTCCACACATCCATATATAGTTTTCCTTAATTACACATGGTACTCAATTAGACTATGCATCTTTTTACTCTGATTTTGATTTATTGTTGGGTCCCAAATTCAGCTAATACCTCCATCGGTGGATTACGTTATGAATCGTATACCATGATAAACAGCACAATATGTAGTTAGGATCACTCTGGTGAACTACTGAACGTATGACGATTAATCATCTATCAGAGATCGTTATCCCTCTGGGTTCATGCTTGTGGCGGCACTGGCAATTGTTTCCCCTCCCAATAGCTGTTGTGCATCCGAAGGACGCCTCCTTGCGAGGCCACGGCATATCTCCCACCCACGTATGTAATCATATGTACCACTCTTCAGTCGTTTGAGCTAATCACATCTTCCATAAAGGAAAGGAGCAAAATAACTGTCGGGAATAAACGCAGCTGCGATGGCGCCACTGTCTTATAGCTAGGGAAGTGCTTTGATTGATTAAAGGCTTATCATCCTGTGTCTGTGGACTGTCGACACGCATGGCGCTAGTTTTCGGTTATCAAAATCGTGCCTTTTATCGCGGACATACCTTTATGCGAAGAGAGTAAGACCTTTGTAAATATTATGACTCAGCTACTGCATTTATATTGTGAGCACAATAGTTATTTTATTTGCGTTGTTTCAAAATACGTACATTTAATATGAAATATGGCGATATCATTGTTCCTTGGTAACAATTGTAATAGTTGGCTTCCATTAGAACACTTATTGACACACAACTAATCCACGAATCTATTGCAATCCGTGGTTCAAATGCTACCTTATAGTGTTAAATAGTGTGGCAAAAGTGGCGATATGGAAAAGTAAATGTATTGGACAGCCATCGATGAAAAACACCGATTACATTACATTCCATTTATATTTAAAAACAACTCTTATTCGCTTATGGAAATTTGAAGTTTAAGCAAAATAAACGTTTCAGGAACCGAGCTATGTCTTAGAAGTGTGGCGACATGGGGAATGAGCGTCGAACTCCAAGTAAATGCGGCGCACGACAGCCATCCTCCACCTAAGTTTACAAACTTATTATAACACCATACGGTTAACATAAATATTTAATGTAGACAATTTGCTACCACTACCTTATCATATTGTACCAGTTTCCGTACAGTGCGCCTAAGACGACACGTTTATGGGAAGTGTGTATCCCATTCTTATACAATGGACCTAGCATAAGACTTGAAATTGACTATCATTGATCGCACTACAGATAGACAAATTAGTTTATTGCCGGTACATATTTGCACAGTATGGCCGATTGTTCATGCTAACCTGATTGAGCTGATATAAGAAATTATACTTTTGCACGCATTAAAGACTATCAAAGTTTATCCCTTTTTCTGTCTTCTGAATATATCATTTAAATAAAGGTTATATCTTGAGGCAAATTAAATTAGTGAAATATGACATTACCTGCATTCATGCATATTACTTTTTTATGCATTTAATCAAGGAGAGACGTTTATCACAAATGCAATTGAATATAATTGTGGTTACCTTTAGAGTGACTGATTATCGTCGGCACAATATTCTGCTGATCATGACAGTCTTCGGTCTATTGTTAATCAAATATGACTGTGCCCTGGCAACAATAACCATATGATGATCCTATGTTGTTTAATAAGTCTAGAGTTAGGCAACAGACTATGTCGATGATCTTTAAATATGTTATAGTCCACCGTCAGCTGCTCACAAATTATTGCGTCATAACACACAGATAGCGGTAGCAATTAACTTTATGGTTTTTTTCCTGTAGACTTTACATCATTTATATTACTTTTGTTCAGCCTCACTTATATCCAAAAAGAAAACTAATTTCCTGTGTCCCTGACCTGGAACGACAGATGTATCTTCACATCCCGAAAACGGCCAAAATTATATTTATCCCTTCCTGTAATGATGAGCAATGAGGTATAAAAATACATTATGATTGATTGGTTTTTCAAATCATCATTCTCTCGATGAATCGTAATTGGATGTGTTGCGAGTGGTCATTTACTACAGAAAAGACTTTCAATGTTTTATAGGGTCGTTGCAAATATCAATGTTAAGCTCAAAAACAGACAATCACACTTAAAGTACTATAGAGTGTTTAAATATGGAGTGCTAAACACGCTACACTAGATCGCTGTTTGCCGTGGTACGCCAAATATCTGGGGTCTCATAAAGTAAATAACTTCATGCATATCTGTAAAAACTTTAATAAGATTTGGTGAATATTATATTGTAAGCCATGGATACCCTTACTAAATAGCCGAAAAGCAGTAGCAGACGTTTTTTTGGATAATTAATAAAGCTTGCTGGACGACATTATAGAACTAGTTATATACATTGACCACAATGCTTACCGCGACTGCATAAGCAATAACAAAACAGAGCATTCAGTACCATATCGTGGCGCAGTTCAGATAACAGATCCAAACGCCGATTGTGTCAAATATATTAAATTTTCCTTTCGCATTACGATTGCCAATAGAACAATCAAGATTATGGATGGCGGTTTGTCAGAATAAATCATCCAACACCATTGAAACCAGGTGAGTGGTATCGGCATAATTGCAGTTCGACATTAAAAATTGCCGCTGTAAATCATATAAGGGTATATGGATTAATAGGCACCCTTAATGGATATCGTACAAGCAGAACAAACAGCAGATCCGAAAAATTAGTAATAGACAAACTATCCTCTTAATGCATTGATATTTTCTGCCTTATATCCACTAGGCTAATGCTTTGAATTGAATCACTGCCACAAACAAAACAAAGTAATCCCTGGAGCTATATCATATGGCGCTGATGGTCGTAAAAATAAGATCTGAAGCAACTTTTTTTACATACCAATTTTTTGCATATACAGGTTCTTAATATATTACAGGTTTGCAAATTTAGCAGAGTTAATTTGTTGTCTGCATTTCATGTCGATTAAGTCCCACTTTATTTCAAGATAGTTATCAAAGAAGCCTATGCGTCTTAGAATAATGGTCTGCATAACAGCAGAAAACATTCAGCGTTAATAGAAATACCTTGTGATGATGCAAACCAGATAGGTAGCTGTATGTTTCTATAAATATGTTTGATTGTCTAAGTTATTTGCACTTCCATCAACAGCAAGTCATTCCTTTCTGATATCACCCTTAGGCCGTGTTAGCATGATGTTTTGTAACCTGCATTGCTGTACATGCACCATAAGCAATCTATTAGTCAGCGGTAATTCTTGAGCAAGTCATTGCACAATGACAAAATCTGCACTTGCAATTGAACTTGATGCTGCCGTTTCAAATCGCCTCAGATGCTAAATCTGTTGGTCTTGTTCAAAGTGCTTTATCGAATATGGTATTGCTGCGCATTGTCATGTAGGATCCTGCTTAGTCTTTCATTTCTGATGGTCTGACAAAAATGTTGTATGCTGAATGCTTGAATCTCTCCTTGCTATAAAGGTCCCCAAGAAAAAATGATATAAATCCTTAGCGTAGTTTTAAAAGAGAACCTGCACGACATAGAACGGAAACGCCTGAGTGAGAACGCGTTGGCGAAGCGTATCGAATGCCATGCATACTGAAACAAATGGCAACATAATTCTAACAAAGCATTTTATTCACTCATTGTGCAAGATTACTGAATTTTCACAATAAGACTTAGCCAAGCAGTTTTTTTGCACCATTTGCTGATCTAAGTGCGGAATAGAATAGTCAAATTGAAATGCTTGAGCTATTCATGGATGAAGTCTAGCTATGTCATTTAAATCACTCTTTAACACTCTTTACTGACCTCAAATGACATCACCAATTACGACTATAGGGATTGGTGGAAATGTTATGAACGGGTTTACTTTCATGCTTCGATCGTTAAATCGTTTGTTCATTGGTTTATCTTTCTGGTAGTAGTCATTCAATGGGCACTGACGATAAACTTCAAGGGCCAATTGAGGTAGTGCTCTTGCAGTTAATGTTCGACATTGGCACGCAGTCAAGACTTTCAATAAAAAATTTAGTGAATGGTGTAGTAAACAGCTTTACTTGGATAAGGTTAGAGTGAGTGACACTACATCATTGATATAATTGAAGAGTACTTATTGCCACGCACACAACCTAGATATGTGCAGAATATTTCTTTCTGATGAAAACCTGAAAAGTCAATGGTATACATACTATTCTGATAAGAATATTCCTTGTATAACATTACCTCTGCCGAGTCCTGGTATGTCATAAATACATATCCTAACGGAAGTAATTGACAATACAACCGATAAGCGACCTAAACAAAACACAGCCTGGCGTTAATACCTGGCTGATGTGCGACCTACGGTGTGCCTCACCCTCGTCTCTCTTATGGTTTTTAATACTTATCATACGCGATCCCCTTTGCCGTAAATATAACTATTGAAAAGTTTTATTGGCAGCAAGATATGTACGAAACAAGCTGGCACCGACTTTTCAAATGACACACCAATCAAAATATCTTTTCCTTTTTATTCGACTGTAGTATAAGGGATCAAAACATCAAACTCACTTATGTTACATGCTAAACCCTATTAATCACTGCGTCACCAAGATTATACTCCCTGCTTTCAGCCAGCTAGAGCGTCCGGCTGAAAAAAGCAAGCCACCAATGATTTTTGTTTGTGACACAAACATCTGCCGAAGAGAAGCACAGTGCGTCTTGACACTCGTTTCCTGGTGAAGAATGTTGTCAGATCTTGTTATTTATTTTATATTCCGTTATAGCCAAGCATTGTGGCATTATGTTTTGCGCCAATTCCGGATATACTGGACCCTGTGGTCATGTGAAGAAGGCTGCCAGATGTCTTTGGTTACAGTTCGTGACAATGAAATCCGGCAAGGACTTCAGTGAGAAGTCAATCACTAGACTACACAAACCTGATACGTGTATGTGGACACATTTCTCAAAATGATAATTCACAAATGCCAAAATACGGGAGGTCACAACCAGAAAGCGTTGTCCATGATAGCAAATAGATCAGGCTCAATAATGTCATTATTTACATTAATAATACAAAAAGGGAAAAGGAAGAACATAAATGTTTCCTTCTGATTTACTGATGGAAGAGGTGCTGGTGGCTTGTCTAAACACTGGATATGCTGCATGCTATAGAATATAACAATTCACAAGATGTATAAAAGATTCCAAATGATGCTTGCGGGTACTTACTTGATCCCAGCAGGATCATCATTATTATCAAATTATGATGAAAGGATGGCTATTATGTTATGCACAGCACATCTTGAATGCAACTTGAAACGTAGCCTTCATATTCTTGTGATCCATAGAAAATTAGACAAATCAAATATAGCTAGAATTAAGGCATAAATGTCCTGGTAAACAATTATTGCGATCATTCTAGCTGTTGCCAGTAATTCAGCATGGCCAGGGAAGTAATTCCATGTTGAGCATATCAATACATTGGATAAGATATTCACGGGTGTCCAAACAATACATAATGCATATTTATGAATATTCATGCGATATCAACCCATTTTAAGAAAAATTATACCCTCGGCCGATTGGCTCCGAGTTACTTCTGCAGCACGATATAGATCGCCGCAAGGAGCATGCAAAACCCGAATTGTCGTCATGCACCAACTAGATATGAGTTTGCGGATATATTTGTGCAAGTAGGGTTGGCCGCATCAACCGTGTACTGGCCATACATACTTTCTTACGTCTCTGTTCAATCTTTCAACCCGTCTAGTCTCATTAAGCATAAGCCCAACCAGGTTATTATGACTTAGTTTATGGTCGAAATAGACGGTAATGAAAAAGGACTATTCCCTTGCGGGAAATTGATTCCCTATGAATTACTTTGACCTAAGCATTAGCCATATGCAACCATAGCAGACAAGTCATACAAAACTTTGGCATGCAATTAAGTTCTTAGTTCCAAAAAGCACTTGTGTGGGTAAAAGTTGCAGGCTGATGCATGTTTATAGGCCGAAAGAGATAGATCAAAGGCATTTTCCCATGTGCATCCACGACGCCCATAAATACAAGATTGCTTCAAATCGTAATACGTTTCCGTGCCGTACTATTTAAGTTACATTGTTATTTGACTGGAAATACTCATGATGTACTGTGGAAATCTGTTTTATTTAGTTGTGTCGTACCACCGATAACGGTGTCTCCCTAAAACCATGAACCACACGGCCATTAGCTATGATTCATTACGCGTCTATAACTACCATCGATCTATCGATGTGTATACTTCCGCTTTGGTTTCAAAATGTAGATTTCATCAAATCTTCACTCATTGAAGTTGTGGGCATTATTGCATCAAATTAGACCGACAAGCAGGAGGGGCAATTTCCGACAAAATAAATAGCGACTGCCGAGGTAAGGATCTATTTACTAAGATCACAGCGCCGCGTAGCGACTGAAAGTCTGAAAACTTAAAACTTGCTTGGCAACATCGTTACAGATACGGTGTTGAACAGTCTCTTTAAGCGTCTGAGTCAACAAACCCGTTGTCCGAATCGGGCTGCGAAATCTACGCTGCTTGGACGAAGGTCCTGTATGATGCTGTTGAGCTAGCGGATCGGATGCATCCATTTTCAGAGAGGGGACTGCCATGTAACGTGTTTAACGAGTCGCAGGGAACCAGTCAGGTTTTTACACTTTGGGATCGAACCCACAACCTGTGGTTCGAAAGGCGACGTTGTTTACCACTTCTCTGTGGAAACAGTCTAACAAACGCCAAGGTGCCAATGAGCAAAGGTGGTGACCTGTGGCGATATATCTTGTCAGCAAATCGTTCAAGTCGTGTGGCCCATGAAATGAGTAGTGGTTTTATGATATATTCTTTGATTTCTAGAGATCTCTGCCAAGCTAGAGAAATTCATCGACTTTGTGACTTCACGATTCTCTGTATCTCTCTAAACTGAATTAAGGCTATATTTAAATCTACAGTTTATCAGACGTTCATATTTATAACTACAAATTCTCCGAATACATTGTGCGGCGTAAAGAAATTAGAGAAAATTCATTTATGATACCATGCAATTTGCTAACAAATGTGTACATTTTACATCAAGAGGCACTTTGAACGACTGCATAATTGATAAGTGGTGAATGTTTCAATGGTATACTACAATGCTTGTACCATCGAGATTTTAATATATATATATGTAAATTTCAAATGGCAACTTGGCCCCAAAGTGTATGCTTAACAACGTTATGACGATGCTTATGAATGAAAACTGAAATCACATATTCTTCTAATGCCGGTGCTCGTTATGTAGGATGGTGCATTAGTGGCCCTCATATTGGTTAAGTCTATTCTCGTGGCGTGATCGAGTAAACACAACATATCAGATATTGCGACCTTAATTGAAATAAATATTGGAATAAATGAGATTACCAGGCGTAGTCAACCTTGTACCAACAAATATCCCTGCAAGCCCATCCTTGCCATCCAATCAGTAATTGCCTTGTTTATCCTTTGAAATATGACTCAACCGGCACATTGACTTAAACATTGCTCGGGCTTGTTTTTGTAAAGGCAGACTACTACTGAAATACGTGGAGTGTTAACATCAGCTCTTGACCGAGTTGCGACTCAATGAGACGCTATAAAACGGGTAAAGCCCAAAGATGTATTCAATGAACAAAGTTAGTAATAACGTACTGGGCATCGATATATAACTACATACACGCCATTCATTTTCCAATACTACATTGAGGGTAGAGTCAAGGTTTTCAGCTAGTGGTGCATATAAACATCATTGATACACCATTTTGGGCGCATTAATTGCAAATGGAGCAGTCCACAATGGATCAGTAAAAAGCCAAACCAACGCACTGCTCCTAGTCATCAATGCACTGACACCTGATCCATTGTAAGCCATACACACCACATACACCATGATGCACACGATAAGTGTTTTTTTGTTTCCAAGTAATGAAATTAATGGTTTGGCATGAAACAGAAATAAAACTAAATAAGGAGAAATGGCCAGATTTGTAGTGCATTGGTTTTCTATCCAATGCAGACTGTTTTGTAGCATTTCTAAGCAGTAAAGCACAAGAGAAAGCCGATACTTCTAGCGTATAAATTCTTGATCAGTTTTCTGCTCGTAGCAAAACCTAGGCTGGCGCTTAGCAGTTCGTTCGTGTTGTTATGATCAGTCCTATTCTTCTCTCTGTTATCCGGCTCTTCTAAGGCCATTAATTCGGTATTTTTATTCTCCGCCATGAAGCCTACAATCAAAACGGAATATCACGAGGTGCTGTTTTACCTATGATGAGTTCCCTCATATATCCAATGCACCATATCACTTATGGCGCTGTACTAATTGGCCATCAAACCAGCACGTTATGAGGTATATGCACATCTGTTTTCGGTATCTATCTGATAGTGGTAAAGGTTCAGGGTTTGCTCGTTGGCCAAACGAACAAAAAGCTAAATTTTACAGCATGTGTTGGTTATCGTATGGTCACGTGGGTGATATGGGGAAAGAAAACGAGGACGCCGAGCGTCAGAGTGTCTTTCCCCATATCACCCACGTGACCATGCGATAACATATTTAGCGCGATGGCACCTACACGCGATGATCAAGCACGACGCTGTCTCCTAATAATGATAAATA
>CM067356.1:41504688-41692188 GCA_034190875.2 Urechis unicinctus | reverse complement strand
CCAATCTTCAAGAGCGCTAGTCCTCTAACGTGCAAAGAAACAGTTAATCTGACCAAATACAGGTGTATCTTTTTGTTAACAACGCTGCGATTTATATTCTCACTGCGCCAGTCACACCTAATCATTCTCCACATAGTCGGATGGCTTAAACATAACAGATGACTTGAATACATACAACGCAATATCCTCAACGATAATCTTACCTAAACCCGAAAGGATCAATGAATGGTATTTTTATGCGCACATCAACAACTAATCGGCTGCATCATTGACATCATTTATATTCGCTACCAGGTCCACTTTTGTTAGATTCATCAAGGAAATACACTATTCACCCCTTATCTAATCGGTTTCGGTGGTATATAACATGTCTTAATCTAGTATTACCATATCAGATGCATTAAGCAGGATTTATACAATTTCACATGAATTGCCCGAATGTGGATTAAGATTATATTGAACTGAAGCTTTGATGGGAATAATGAGCAGCCACCAGCTTCAGTATAGTTTGTTTAATACCATATAGTCTTGAAGTATGTTATTGTACCAGACTATCCCATCACAGTCTCGTTATTGGTAAATGAGAATTTAAATGCAATCGGATGGAGGAGACTTGCGCAGTTATGTTGGTTCAGTACATTCAACGTAGATATACGACTTTCTCAGAATTTTAACATGGCAGTAGAAAAAGCGGTTTGCTTTACTTTGGTGTCATCTTATACGAAATCATAATGAACACAAGCTTGGCGTGTGGCTATTATGTACATCTAAGTTTATGTTAATTGAACTACACGCGTGAACCACAGACATGTTGCGAGGTCGGCAGGCTGCACTGATCTATCTGAAACGTTACTGACTGTAATTGCTATCGTGTCTGATGTATTCATAAATAACGACTACTCCATGTACCAAACCACTTACACATAATTATATCATGCTAGTTATTAATGGGGAATGGTTTGTCAATAACCGTTTATGCATAAAGGCTAATATCATGGTGGGCTGAAACGATTTTACCGTTTGGCCAGCAACCTGGCACTTGACTGTTACTACCTCTACCATTCACCCTAATATACCTAAATTACATGGATGTGTCAGGTCTGGCTATTTATAGAAACTTAGCCGGCGTCAACATTCCAATTTAGCTTGAAAAAAAAAACCTTCAACGCGAATAACTAAGACAACAAATGTATGTATATACGCAAATAAACTCAGTTTAACGTGTTTATCACATTGTTTGCGGACATTATTTCAAGCGCTTTTATCCTATCGACAAGCTCATTTGTGAACTTAGCCTTTGCAGCTGTCCGAAACGGTAAGAACGCCATCGTATGAGGCTGAAGATAGGGAAGCGAGACTATCTATTCTCCAGAGACAGAGCTACATGTTTGTGGAAAAGTGCGGTACTGACGTGACTTTCCTGGTTGGTCACCACAAACGAGTAGAGCATACAGGGTCCTTCTTGCGTGAGGTTCTACTATACAAGAAAGACCGATCCCAGATATGAGAGGCCAATTAGAGTTGAGCATAACGTTATTGGAAATGCCAGGCACTTTCTTTTCTGCATTGACTTATACCAGACCGGAATGGTACACCATGCATACTAGCACAGAAAAACTAAGAACTTCAAACAAAACTAAGAGTATGTATGTATGTATGTATGTATGTATGTATGTATGTATGTATGTATGTATGTATGTATGTATGTATGTATGTATGTATGTATGTATGTATGTATGTATGTATGTATGTATGTATGTGTATGTATGTATGTATGTATGTATGTGTGTACGTTTGTATGTTTGCATATATGGATGTATGTATGTATATATGTAAGTATGTATGTATGTTTGTATGTATGCATGTATGTATGCATGTTTGTGTGTATTTATGTATGTATGCATGAAAGTATGTATGTTGTTTATATGTCCGAGTGGGCGTCTTTTTCCGTGTTGCCTTGCCAGTAGTGGATGTTTGTATCACATTACATCAAAGCTTAGCCAATATAATCCCAATAAGCATATTGTATGCAACAAGTACAGCACCTGTTACCCGTGTTTTCCTATACCGGATCACTGGTGAACTCCTTATTATGGCGACGAATACAGAGATACGCAATGATTTAGGTTTGCCGTGTGTCTCGTTTGATACTCTTGTTATCATGAGCCATTGACCAAGTGCAGTCATTTATAACAGGGCGTGATATGGCGCAGGTAAGGATTTCGATTGGATACATCGAATTAATAATAATCAGTACTAAGGGAACACAAATATTATGACAATAGTTGAACCAGTTTGGCAACTGCATTATAATATATACAACTATAAAAATACTTGACTAAGATGCCGATGACTTCAATCCCAGTTTAATTGTAGGTAGCGTCATTGGCACTTACTTCACCATAGCTGACATATACAGAGAGCACGTATTGTGAGGAATAACCCATACTCACATTCATTAATCGGGTTAGCAACGCTTCAAAGAAAATATTATAAACTGTACATTAGGCTCCCTTTTTAGTCATACTGGACTTCTCATGGTTTCATGGGCGTAATTCAAGCGGTATTCACCAAGTATAACTGTATTTATACATATATCTAGAACTTTCACATGCGCAATACCGATTGATTACATTTTTGTGATCTGGGTGGCATTTGGGAAAAAATGTTGTTCCGAAATACACCTGCCTCCCCATTGCTCTGTAGATATTTCCAGGAATTGATATATAGATGGAAAGTGATGACCGATTACGGGGAAACTACATTGTATGTGCGTGTGACTTAAGCTTCCACACCAGGCATAATCTCGAACAAACAGCGGGATAGCATGCAGTCACTTTTCTTAGCAACCTGTTCACAAGTGTGTTCATATGGTTATCGCCATTGCTGTACAATTGCCAAATCCATTGCACAATAGCATGAAAAGATTATTGATCCAAAAAGTGCATCTAGCAATGTTAAGTCTAGATTATGTGGATTCTAGACAATAGTATTTGCATTGAATGTGCGTGAATTTTCTTTCATAGGAAGATGTATTGTGTTGTAGAAATCCATGCAAGCTCATGCTCACCAATTATCCGAATATAGAATATATCTCTACGCAGTCGCTTTCGACCATTGTTTGCAAGCAATATATGCTATGGAACATAGCCTAATTTGTCAATTATACACGCTATCACCCCATCCAACAGTCTACACCTAATGGGTAATATATTGCACATCGTGCTGTAGCAGCACGGAACATTAATAGGTTATACTGGACATATCATGGAAAAGATAAGATTACGTCCATTTATGACAGGAAGCAGCCCTATCAAAGGTTGCATTGGGCCATTTTTACCCAAATGACCACTTACGTTTATACTTTTTGAGTAGGTCTCTATCTTGATAGGTTATTCTGAGCTGCATTAATGCATGCTTTGATACTTCACCCAACTGGAATGTCTGACAACGCCTTACACAATTGCGTTGGTATATACCCATTCTTCGAATGAATTCCGGGTCGATAGATCATATTTTTAAAAACCAAGAACTATCAACCGCCTCGCATAACATGGCAATAAATACGCAAACAGCTTTCAGATTGTCTTACAAATATCTCCAACGCAAAACCAGACGTTATCGCCAACGCAAAACCAGACGATTTATTGGTTACGCATATTTAGATGACCCTACACTGCGATCGCCATAGCGACTGTACGTAATAACTATTGAATTCATCAGTGCATGCATATAGACTCACTGGTAAACTCCTGGCGATCCAGACTCAATTTTCGGTGAAAAATAAGACATAAATACACTTACCAAAGAGATTTTCAATGCTACAGAGTGTGTATCGGTTACGCTTGTCTATGTATGTATGTATGAATGTATGCATATATGTATGTATGTTAATACGTATACATGCATGCATTGCATGTGATGCATGTATGTATGTTATGTATATGTATGTGTGTATGTATGTATATGTATATGTATATGTATGTATGTATGTATGTATGTATGTATGTATGTATGTATGTATGTATGTATGTATGTATGTATGTATGTATGTATGTATGTATGTATGTATGTATGTATGTATGTATGTATGTATGTATGTATGTATGTATGTATGTATGTATGTATGTATGTATGTATGTATGTATGTATGTATGTATGTATGTATGTATGTATGTATGTATGTATATATGTATAAATGTATGTAATTATATATGCATGTATGCAGTTGTGTATGCAAGTTGGTATGTACGTGTGTACGTATGTATGTATTGTAGACTCTATGGATCCTGGGCAATCGTGTTTGTGCCGGATTTGCGTGCATTTTGTGTTCGTAAGAAGATCTAAGAACTCATGCAAGCTAGATATCCGAATATATAATATATTTCAATGCAGTCGCTTAAGACCATTGTTTGCAAGCGATATCTGATACGGAGCGGTAGAATATATAATATATTTCAATGCAGTCGCTTAAGACCATTGTTTGCAAGCGATATCTGATACGGACGGTAGCCAAATTGATTGGTCAATAACGCACACTATCACCACGTCCGAATGCTACACGTTATGGGTAATATATTGCGTATAATCAGTGCATCTAGATCTGGTTTGTGAACAGGAATGGCTAGAAAATAGAACAATAGTTCCGCTCTCTGCATTAAGCATATCATTGTGCTATGTCCATGCAGAAGTTATTTGGGGTAACTACTGGATTTAGGTTAGATTTACCAGCTGAATAACATCATACTGTCCGATATAAGCCAGGGCTGATGAGGAGAGGTTATTGAAGCTGATACTGGGCATTTGTTATCTGTCTGCACATAATTTGCTGTCATATTGGATGACTTATCTCTGTAAACTAACAGCTCTTGTGATTGCCGATACAAAGCTCTACTATACACCGCCTTGCCTTTGCGAGGAGAGACAATTGTAATTCTAATCATCTGAATCGATAACCAATTGTGGATTGAGTAGGAAATTGCATTAAAAATCGCCCCCTTACTCCTTTGTTATCTATGAGCCACCTGTTCGTGATTAGTGGCTATAATCGCTGTGGAAGGGTACAAAGATCGCGACTAACTCAGGGGTTCTACGGTTCTGTATTTTATAAACACGTCGTATGCTACGAATTTTGTCAGAATAATGACTGTTGGAAAGTGGTACAGAATGAAACCAATGATAATTTGTTAATAATTGCTTGTACAGACAGTCAAGTTCAAGCAGTTATTGTATATGGCAACTTACCACTTTGGTAAGTGTTCTCGGTTGTTCACTCACTTCTGTGCCAGCCCAGGGTCGAGGATAGGTCAGTTAATCATCAATTTGCGCCAACTCGCTATTTCGCCCCATCCTGGTCGCGCATAGCTAAATGATACCTTTTTTTATATAACGATCATAATATATCTGCATTGTTTTTCCCCCGAGATTAGTGACGTAATAGTTAAGTTTGTTGCATTCCCATTTATGGCTGAAATCGAATGTGTGTATTATTTCGGGATGGGATGATCACAAAATCACCTGGGCAGTGCGATACGCTCACTACGCCAACTCTACATAGTCATTGAAATTATATAGTGCGACTCACCGACGTAGAGCTATCCTCCGTTTGGATGATATTGACATGGAACGGGTGTATCCTTTTTTTAGATTTGTCAATCAACAGCGACATTGATATGACATTGGTGATTAAAGAAATCAACACAGCACATAGTACTAAGTTGAACATTCCTAAGTAATTTAGATATACTAATGCTGCGTGCTATATAGTTGCGTTTTAACTCTCACCATTACCCCTGGTCTCACCAGCGCACATTTGCTAACGTTATATCCACGACTTAATGCTAGCTAACGACCATGAATATAGATTCGTCGCGGCTAAGTATCATGCACCAAGATGCTCTATTATCTCCAGTGCCATGGAGATATTGACAAGCTCATGACTAAACATGAAAGTAGCATAGCACTTCCGATAAGAAACGGATAGTTTTTAAAGATTACAGTCGATAACGGAAAGTTATGGTATATAATGCGGAGATGAGAAATTATTTCAAACTAAACTAGGGAAAAGCAATAAGCTACTCACAGTTTCCTTCTCCTCGACAGTATCAAGTCATTTTAATACAATTGACCACACCAAGTGCATTGCGCACACAATAACCCAACACTGAACGTAGTTGCCAAAGATTGTAAGTTCATAAAAGCTCATCCGCAATTGCAGTCTTTTCACGCGTGCTATTAAACGAGGTAATTTGCGCTATGGTAATTTTTGCAGCCATTCAGAGCATATCATTGAAAGACTGTTTCTACGTAGTTACATTTGCTATCAACGATACCGTATATGAAAATGATCGCTGCATCGCATCCGATAAAATGCAGAAATTGGATAATCAGATAATTTTAAAGGCAACTGAAATACGATTGTCCCCAATGTCGACTGTGATTTTATGATTTAACCATTTATTTTATCCACTGCATGGATGAATGATAGCAGCTGTATTATGGTTCTTTTACCGGAATTATTATCAACAAAAGATTTCATTCCATTCTGCATAGTATGCACAATTTACTTAACATTGTCTGTAAGCAATCAATGTTGTTGACTAATAATATCATATGTTTGTGAATGGCAAATGTATTTGACATTTTATGTCGTTAGCAGCTACGCTAAATCACCGAGACTTCTCCGTTATCTCACTCCATGTCTGGTTATTTCTTACGTGCTTGACGGGAACCCTTAAAAATCGTTATTGACAGCTTCATGGTTTGTTAGCGAATCGCTCATGGAGGTGTTTGATTATGGTCAGCCGATATGGCACTATGAAGACCCACAAAATCCGAAAACAGTGGAATGAGTCCTCCATTGATGTTAATACAATAACTCATATATATTGTGCACATACAACATAAAGTCGGCCTACATGCATCACCAAACTCGGACTCGAAGATGATAAATCTGCAATATTCTGTCCGCGCTAGTTTTCTCTTGCCAGGCGTTTATATTCCACGGGATTAGCGAAGCAATTATCTAGATTAGATGACACTGAGGTTGCAAAAACCGATGCGCTGTTTGTGTTATCAGAACGAAGGTGCTGGGATTACTCTTGACAATCTCATTTATTCATCGTGGGAATAACATTAGACCATAAATATGATATATGGGGTACTGCTGTTCTCACAGTCAGAATCTTCGATTTATTAAGAAGGAAAACTTTACCACGGACGATAAACGAAGATAACAGACTTGACCATGATGAAAATGTGTAGAACGTAATCAAGCATAATATGCGCCGGAATTAAGAAGAATATCAGTTAAAATTTTGAGATTGATGTATGGACCAACTGTAATAAGTGACCACTATGACAAATTCTTGCGTAATAATTTGACTGACGATTGCCGGCATCATTACGCGTTCACAGACGCCGTTGAGTATACAATAATGACTCTACTCTCTGTTCTTAAAGTCCTGAGATTTGTGCTTTCATGAATGTTAACTCCAGAAAATATGCTTCAGAGCATGCTTAAACACGAAAAGGTAATCATGTATTTGTTTGGTTATAGTTCGCATTTATTAAGACCACAGATGAGCGCACACATATTCTCCACACCTGAGCCTCTATGCACAGATGTATGAAGCCATTGCTATGTGGTTTCCTGATATAGCAAATTTATCGCTTTTGGATAGATCACAAACTAATTATCCATCGCACATTATTCAATGCAAGGTACATGCTGCATCACACCAAAGACGATGCATTTACTCATGGACCATCCGAAGGAAAATGAATTTGGGAGATGATCACATATATCGCAAATCATGCTGCTGTAGTAGCATAAAACTTCGTCATTGTGACTAGCCGTATTCTGCGCTAATTATAAGACTTATTAATTGCTGCAAAATATCTCTGTGTTAACAAACGCGCTTATTTCTCATGATCATTCGCTATTGACGATCATGCAAAGTCATACAGCTCATGTCAATGACTTGGTCAGTTTGTCCATTGTGCTAGCAGCATTTCCAGCTGTCATATGATATACGTAGTGATGCATATAGGCGCGAAACTGCATTCAGATCCAACTATTGAATAAGGAGAGTTCTATGACATAGTTTCGTATGTTCTTGTGGGAAATATAGCCTTATAAGCGATACTTACGGTAGCTGTAGGTGTACTGGCAGTACTCGATTGCGCGAAGCCATCATTTAATTGTTTCCTGATATGTTCTGCTTTACTCATATGCAATTTGCAGTATTTCGTTTTTGTCTAAATTGCATTTGACGACACGGGGAGAATAGTTGCCTTCCTACCAGACCAACAGGGTGAGACCACAATGGTGACAACAAATGATGCTGCACGGTAATAAGTTTTCAGAATTTGATATTTTAAAACAATGGAGTGCAATTAGTTGTGTGATTGATAATTACCAAGGCAGCTAGCGGTGATTTTTCGATAAGGAAATGTGACAATACGTAACTATGCGGTCAATAAGGTCGTACGATAATTATGCTCATTTCACCGCATAAACATCATTGCATTCGGGTTATGCGGGAGCAATTGATGTTAACTACTTCATTAAGGTTACAATTAGTCGCTGAATATCATCTTCCTGGCAGATATAAGCCAAAGGCTGATGAGGTTGGGTTCACGCAGCTGATGCTGGTCATATTTCATCTTTTTGTGCATAATGTGCTGCTCTATTGGGTAACTTACCTGTCTACACAAATAGCTTTCACGGATGATCTCAAATATGATCAACACACCACTTGTTTTAGATATTTCTTTGATATATTGGACGATCAAAGAAGGTTGAATCACAGGAACGAAAATTCTGTCGTAACGGAGACCCCACTCATTGGAATTCGTTTTTGTGCATCCGCGTTTTGGATGTTATTGTTTATCGTTATTCGATGTTGTACTCTGAGTAGTGACATCGGTTGTTCATTATCTTCTGTGCAAGGCTGGAACGATTAATCACCTGTCTATTAGCGTTATCACTCTTCGTTATTTCGCCGTATTTGTGACCAGCGCTATTCTGTGAGCTTATTCAGGCCAATCAAGGTCGAACATAGTCAAGTGATACTTTCTGTTATATAGGATTTACAATGATTTACATCGATGGCAATCCAATACCTTATGGTCATGGGTGCCCAGGGTACAAATACCGTTAGATCAACATTTGCCATACCATTGGTCATCAGCATTAGACTACTAATCTGATAGAGTCCAAATATTTCTTAAAACAATACATATCGCAAAGTGTCTGGCTTTTATGCAGTTATTTGCATTGCTACAGGTTAAAAAGCATTTGCCAATCATTTCTCCTTTTTAACGAGTAATGTTACCTTTGTTATAAGTTATATCCCTGTTTTTTTCCTCAATCTAGCGTAAAGTTTGGTATCACCAGCAAATTGTTAAAACATTATGTCAAGAGCAATGTCCCTGGTCAATTATATAAAAAGGACGGGTCCCGGGACCGACCCTTGAAAGACATCGCTAATAATCCTTGTCCAATCTGATTTAATACCATTTATCAGCTGTCTCTGCCTTCTATTAGTGAGCCATTTATTTATACATGTTTTTTTAATGACCCCTGATACCGTGGGCCGCAAGTTTGCTTGCTAACCGTTGGATGCTTTGTGAAAGTCAAAAAAAATATTACGTCTTTTGATATATATATATATATCTGCATAAGTTATTTTCGGGACTGGTCACGTAGCAGTTAAGTTCTTCGCATTTCCACTTCTAATTACAATCCAACCTGTGTATCCTTCCTGGCTGGGCGGTGAAATATGCTCACTCTGTCATACGTACTGATCACCTGAAAGTTGACATGACTCGACTCACATACATACAGTTCCCACCGCTTTGATAAATCTAGACATTGACAGGGATTATGTGTGTCCTTGAGTTGTCGTAATTCAATAGCAAGATTGCCATGACTGGATGATGATTTAAACCTCATTAGCACATAGTACCAAGATTAATATTAGCAAATTACATTGCTGCGTGCTATACACTGGCGGTTTGAATCGCATCACTATCCGTAGTTTCATCAGATAACGTCTGCTAACGTTGCATAAATTTATCAACATCAGTCTAGCCAAAGAGAAAAAAACGTGGATACCGCTTTGTTGCTTGCTTCCGTCCATCAAGAATAAAACTATTTAAGGTCCCGCCAATGTAATGGAGGTGTGAACTGAGATCACGACACCATTGGATCATTAGTAGGTAGTACTAATCGACTTGCGTATGGTGCTCTTACCTTTGGGCATAACCGAACCAAGTGGCCTTCGGCGGGCCGTTAATGCAGACAGATAGACAAAATGTCACATCTCAGATCATATACGTTCGGTGCCCAGTTGGTGCAGCACACGTATTGTATTTTGTTGTCAGCTCAACTTACATTTCCTATATAAGCCCCTTTATCAAGTACTGCTTGAGTGGGATGGATACATTTGACTTATTCAGCATCTTTTAATCGACAGTGCCCATTAAACAACCTTTTTGTGTGTTCGTCGTTTATGAACGGCAATACTATTTTGTAATTTGTGTAGACTAGGTTTCACCGTTGGTCATCGTAACCAGCTACTCTTTACCACCAAGGCTGCTCCTTTATTTCATTTTATGCCTGAGCATGTTTTAAGTGCATTGTGGCAACGTTTCAAAGTCATTATTCAGAGCTTCACGGTCAATTAGAAAAATGATGGTCTGCTAACATGGTAATCAAGCAATGAAGACTAGCTATAACATAAAACAATAGAACAAGTCAGGCACCTGAATAGTCACAAATAACTAATATTGCGTACATACAAAAATAAAAACCTTGCTTTATGCATCGAACTCAGTCATATATCTGACGCGATGATGGTGATACAGTCTTCGTAAGTCTCGAGTAAGCTGCTCTAACAAAGGTAAGCACGCGCTCTTTTTTCCCTTAATATGCCTGTCGAGTCATATTCCCAGGGATTAATGAGACAATTACCTAGTTTGGATGGCATTAGGGTTACAAGAAATGATGCGCTGTTCGCGTTTCTGAACAAGGGTGCGGAGATTACGCTTGAAAATCTCATTTAGTCCTAATAGGAATTCCTTTCGGATATAAATATGTTATATGGACTGCTCTTTTATAGAGGTCTTAACCATTGATTTGTCATGCAGGAGATTTGACTGAAGATTGCGGACGTCATCACCTAGAGGAAAAAAGCCTGCTCGTAGACCCCTTTGAATGTACAATAATGACGCTACTAGTTTATGTACTTGAAGACAAGATATTGATGCTCTTATGTCTGTTAATTTCAGATAATACGCTGTAGCACATGCTTAACCTAGATAAACAATCATATATGTGTTTGGTAATAGACGGCATTTATACAAACAACAGATAAGCACAAACAGTCAGCGACAAACCAACCTATTTGATTTTCAAGATGTCATAATCAGTGGCTAGGTTCTGTATAATAATTACATCGATTGCATTTGGTACAACCTTTTTTTATCAAGTGCTGCACGGTCATAACTTTACGCATGATGATGCAAATGACTGTTAATAAACTGTAACAATTTGACATTTTAAATTGAGGGCGAAAAACTAGTTTTGTGCGATTAATTATTACCATCACAGCTAGCGATTAATACATCAGTTTATTCCATATTTATATTTCTTTGATATATAGGACGACAAAAGCATGTTGGATCAGAGGAACAGAAATTCGGTCGTAATGGAGACCACACACATTGTAATTCGTTTTGTTCTGCATCCGCGTGTTGGTTTTTTTCCTACCACGTTTTGGGAAACTTTGTATTCTTTTACATAACCCACGAAAAATCCGGCATATTAGTTTTAAGAATTGTACAGTAAAATTAAGGGACAGTTTATTTGCGATATTCATATATCTGAGGGGAGAAAATTGGAAATATAACAATCTGAAACGGTGAATTGTTTTAGTATATCGATAACCAGCGGTTTAAACATAGAGTGATAATTGGTGGCGGGGTTATTGAATAGCTAAATGTATCTTTTCAGTGGCTCAAATCGTTTATTTCAATGACATAGAAGTATACGTACATTGCAAGGAACTAGTCACTACTCAATCAATAAGTTTTTAGATAATAATCTTAGCACATATGACATGATAATTAAAGTTTCATCATGTCGAAGGAATGACTGTTGGAAAGTGGAAATTAATGATACTGAATATAATACTTGTTTGTAGAGACAGTCAAGTTTGAAACGCTATTGTATTTGGACCGATTGACCACTTTTGTAAGTGTTCTTAGTTGTTCACTCACTTCTGCGCGAATCCAAGTGTCAAGCTTAGGACGATGTATCAAATGATCTTAAAGCGTCGTTACTATTCGTTATTTCGCCATACTTTTGACCATTGCTAATCGGTCATCTACTCTGCTGCCAGCCGATCCAGGTCAAGCATAGTCAAATGATACTTTAGTTATATATGGTTTCCAATTATTTCCAATGATGGCCACCCAATACCTTTTGGTTATGGGTGACAAAAAGACCGTTAGATCCACAGTTGCCCTACAAACGGACATTAGCAATTCACTACTAATTAGGTGGAGTCGAAACATAATTTAAAAAACCGTTGCTCTGAAAATACATATTGCTAAGTGTCCGCATTCCGGACTTTATGCAGTACTTTGTATTGTTGTAGGTTAAAAACAATTTGCCAATCATTTCCCCTGTTTAACGCCCAACGTAAGCTTTGTTTTTGGTCCTCACTCTAGGGTAAAGTTTGGTGTCAACTGCAAATTGGTTTTACATTATGTCAATAGCACTGTCGAGATCAGTTATATAGATTAAGTAAAGGGCAGGTCCCAGGGCCGAGCCTTGACGGACACCGCTTATAACCCTTGCCGATGTGATGTCATGTATCAGCAGTCTCTGCCTTATATCGTTGATCCTGATTCGTAGGTACTTACTATACCCCAAGATTGAAACCATTTACAATCCCGCCATTCTGATGGAGACAAGAACAGAGTTCATGAATCAACATCAAAGTAGCATTTCACTTCTGCCGAGCATTATTCTTTGAATGAGTTTTAACAGTTACAGGAGGCAACAGAAAATTATGGTTTTTGACGCGGCGATTAGAAAACATTTTAAAGCGTCGGTCGATCTTCTGATCTTCTCGTTTTTTCATTTCAATGTTCTTTGCAAATTGACTGGTTTGTCTGCGCCACACATTGCCCCTTTATAACCAAACCAAAGTTAAAAAGATTATGGG
This sequence comes from Urechis unicinctus, assembly GCA_034190875.2. NCBI lineage: Eukaryota > Metazoa > Annelida > Polychaeta > Xenopneusta > Urechidae > Urechis > Urechis unicinctus. Next base: position 41,678,950 of record CM067356.1, on the reverse strand, counting down.
TTTACCACATTAAGGGTAGATTAATGTCCGCGTTACCATGGATCAATGGTGGTGATGATATTGCAGTTGATGGGCAATTGGATTGCGTAAATTTGTTGAAGGCTCGACACAGACTTAATTGATTTGTTCTTGGTGTACGGTTACTTTTTTTCAAATATTTTTTGAAACTGGGTCATAAGGGGCTAGTTCTGATCTTCTTGCAGAGTTGTGTTCCGAGCTTGTGGCATCACCGTTCAAAATTACCACCAGCAGGCCATTAAAGCAGACTGATGAATATAACGTCAAATAAAAGATTGCATATGGAATGTTCGAGCCCAGTTGGTGCAGCAGTGTACTCTCATCGTACTTCCACATCCTGCATAAACGACTTCATCGAGAGTTTTTAACTGGGATAGATTCGTTTGACTTATTTTGCATCTTTTAAGCCACAGAGCAAATTTATTTAGTACTTCGAGTAGATTAGGTATCACCGTGGGTCATCGTTTGCAGCTACGCTTAAACACGTAGACTGCTGCGTTATTTCACTGCATCTCTGAGTATATGTTAAGTGCGCAGTGGTAACCTTTTGAAGTCGTTATTACCAGCTTCACGGGCAATAAACAGTTGCTTATTATGGTCTGCTTATATGGTAATCACACATTAAAGACCAACTTGCGCTCACACAGCAATAAAATCTGCCGTTATGCATCAAACCCAATCACCGAAATCTTATGGGACGATGATGATACGTCTTGCGTTTATCTACAGTTATCTGCTTTAACATAAACTAGTCCGCTCTTTTCACCCCTTTGATGTGCCTGTCGGGTCACATTCCAAGGGATAAGTTAGGCTATTATCTAGATTGGTTGACATTAAGGTTACAAGGAGCGATACACTGTTTGTGTTATCTGAACAAAGGTGCGGGTAGATGCAGGGATTACGCTTGACAATCTCATTTATTGGGAATTCATTTAGACCATAAATATGATATATGGGCTACTGCTATACTTACAGTCACAATCATCGACTTGTAAAGCAGGATTCTTTTTCAGCCGACGATAAATGAAGATAAAAGACTTTACCAAGATGAAGGTAACCAATGCGTTATCAAGCATAATATGCGCCTGAATACAGGAGAATATAATGTTGAAGTTGTTACAGGGTCGCACCAGCCCAATAGACGGCATAATATCGATGTTACCATATATTTGTTTAATGCTCAATTGCGCAAATTAATCTCTAAGATCTCATTCAACCAGCTCCGTTGTAGTTTTCATTCCATATTAATGCCCATTACTTACAATTGTATATGCAAAAGTCATGCCTGTTGAACTTTATATTGTAAGATATTTACGGAGGTAAATTAAAGCGTTCCACGCTGCACCTGTCTTTGATTTTATCCTTGATTCATATATATACAGAAAGCTAGTTTTAGAATGGTATATCGACAGCACTTTTGTGCTGTTACGTGATCATTTTTGTGAAGATTGCGGGCTTGTAGCGTAAATATCGCGTTCGTTGACGCTGTTCAGTTCAATAATGACGCCACTTATCTATGTTTTTAACAACCGGAGATTAATGCTTTCTTGTCTGTTCCCTTTAGTTAATATGCTATAGCACATACTTGTCCGTACAAAGCTGCCATAAATTGGTTCCGATATGGTTGGCATTGATGAAAAATTCAAATGACCGATATTGTTTTGCAATAGACATTTACAAATAAATAACTTTTTGTATGAATATATCGCTGTAATAATACATTTAGTAAAACCGTTCGTTTTACAAATGACCTACTCAGATACTAAAGTAGAGTATATTTATGAAAGCTAATCACGTATGCGTGCTGGTTGCAGCATGACGAAGTTGAACCGTTGTCAAAGAAAGAATGTTATACACATATATCTATGCCCAATACGACTATGATAGGTATTGGTTCGTAAATGGATTAGGTAATAGGAGTGGCACCGCATGGTTCTGTGTATACGACAGGTAAGTACAGATGACGGGTAGCACAAACATGGATCGTTCTTTAATTCTTAAGCTCATTAATCACATAAACTAGATTGGACTAATTGGCATATTCCGTAATCCTTGTGAGTTGACTCATTTGGTATATTCAATGTATCATAGGTTATATTCAATGTCGAATGATATGGGTGTAAATAATGTATATAATTACTAAGCATTTATATTGTTACTACGCATCGTGTCATCTGTTATACAAAACTAACCCCATCATCAAATGTACGTAATTGAATAATGAGTTCTTTATTTATGAAATAGTCATATACCATTAAGGTTGTGTGTATCGCAAGCTACCCGGTTAATGCATTCAACAATCAGACGGTACGTGATGGATGAGATATTGCCAATTATCCTGTAGCAACAGCGAGCTTTGAGACGCCATTATTCTGTGTTGTTGCGTCTTGTCTACATAGACGTACACCCTAGACACCCAACACTAATAGGTTATGTGTATCCAGGGCAAAACGACCGCTTGGTCCGTATCTAATTAGTGCATATCGTTACTTTATACCGACATGATGCTGGTCGCTTTGGCAACCACTATACTCTAGGGCTTAATAGCTAGAACATACTTAACGTTAGAGAACGCGGACCTTGTTATTTCTCACTCGAAATTGCCAAGCCAACAATATCTAATTGCACTTCCGTGACCATTTGTCTGGCAATGCAGCTACATCGCTTTGTTTCTTATTTGGCTTCATTTTCGATTTTTCATCATGCAATGAATTAAGCATTATAACAATGTTGTTGACCACCACAGACGTACTTGTTAAGATATAAATGACCAGCTAGGTTGAATGTTGTTCATTGTATTCACTCTATGAACGGAAGCTCTCTATTTTACGGACGAGGCCAGTAAGCAAATTATGGCAAATTGTGTCGCACGTTATGATTGAATATGTTGAGTTGTTTGAGCAGAACGTCTGACAGGGTTAGGGTTGTAATGAACTCTCTTTGGTGTGGGTGCATCTGGATCCTTAATATGCTTCTCTGGAAAAGTTTATTACCACGGCCACAGTGTCACGATCCGCAGCATAAAAACAGAACACACGCACATCATAATGAACAAAATAAGATTGCTCTCAGCATCTACGGACAAAATATAAAGATAGTCCATTTAGCATACGAATACCTTATTTGATGATTTGAAGAAAACAACCAATTGACACTTTATTGTTGTTTTACTGTGGCTAATGAATGTGTTATGGAGTCATCGCCGCGTCAAATTACACCATTAATCCTAAGCTAGCGCATGCTACATTATACATAATGAACCACTGGAAGATGACCAACACTATACAATAACTTATGCTATGTGGCGAAATGACCCTAATAGATGTATAACTCAAATATTTCATGAATTTATTTGGTTACACATTCACGTTAAAGGGCATGGCAATCATATATTGCATGCTTTTGTTTCGACCGACTTATAATAGACAGAACTCACACAATTGCTTGTGTAACACTCTTAACCCTTTTACATATTTGCAGTTTTCGCATAACAGACCCCTCTCACCATAGAAATCAATATATTTATATAACTCGCCCGACCTGTTTCCATATTCTAGAACTGCATCACACAAGTTTTTTAACACCCCGCTTTGGACCGAGCCGAAAATATCAAGCCGCGATTGTTTTCTGGAAGTGACGTCAGTTCTGGAACACAAACATCAGACGACGAGACGTGTAGGGCCATTTCGCATTGGGTTGCTGGTGGAGACTGTCAGATCAGTTTGTTTTTCATATCTCGTCAGAAATATTGCGTCAGTTTTCGCATAAAATGTGTTCATAAGTTTCCTGTGAAAAAGGCTGTCAGGCGTTAGCGCTTGTAGTTTATGATAGTGACCCCTCTCACCATAGAAATCAATATATTTATATAACGCGCCCGACGACTGTTGACTGCATGAATCGCTTGACACGTGGCTATGTTTTCGTGAGGCATTCTAGAACTGATACAACGAACAGCTAGGATACGATCTGCGAATGGTTGGTTGTTTCCGTAAAATGATTACATTGACGTTTACGAGTATTTTCAGAAACCTGACGTCAATTGACTTCCCTATTCTGAGTAGATGAAGTGGTATGGTTACATACCGATGTAATCTAACGCATTTTAAGTAGTAATAACGATTTGCGATATTTATCTTAAGCGCCCGACAATGTTGACTGCACGAATGTATTTGATATTTATGGGGAAATGATAACCGAATGGGAAACCCGAAATCCGACAATAATGTTTAGGGCTGAAATGCTCTTTGTTTGCAAAAGAATATGAGCGGGGCAGTAAATTGACGTTTCACGAGTATATACACATAGAAATGCATAACAGAAACCTGACGTCAATTGACTTCCCTATTCTGAGTAGATGAAGTGGTAAGCGAGATGGTTACATACCGATGTAATCTAACAATACGAACATTTTAAGTAGTAATAACTGTTTTCTGGATTTAATGATACTTCAAACGTGGTGCAGTTATACGTCTGAGTCCTCCGATACATACTCAACAGCATTATGGGAAACACATGTTTATTAATATGCAATGAATCTGCTTTTTGAAACGTATTGAATAATCAAGGCAGTTTAACCACACATTGCTTTCGTTCTTGAATAATATGAACAAATGGCGCATTAATTTGGATTAAATCGGACACTGTGGTATCACTGCAGGGTTAATTGATATCCTCAGATAGTTATTGACTGTATGAATACACTCAAAGCAGTGTTACCTACAATCAACCACCTTTAGGTAAATTATGTAAGTCATGTCATATGTGCGTTGCCAGGATTAATTTACATATTTATTTATCACAGTTATTAACGATTTCTGTATTTTTGTATATGCTCTAATGAAAACACCTAAAATAATTATGATATGAATCATATGTTAAGATGATTTGGTCATATGATTAGACTTAAATGTCTCGAAACTTTAAGAATAAAATAATTCGATCACCGATTGTACAGATAAAATGATGATATGTAAATGAAGTTAACAAATAGAATTAGCTCATTTCACTAGATTGATACCCATAGTAAATGTGTGTGATTTGTTTCTCTCATAGGCTAGGTGAGAAGCGGCATTCTTTCGTTAGAGCACGTGAATAAATAAACAGTAATTTCTTGAGCCATTCATGTCTGAAGGCGTCAAATATAGGTCAGTATCACTGAGGCATCCCCAATTCGTTGGTCTTTGAACAAACGTCAGTAGTCACACATATACAATCTGAGTCAATGTGTTTTACTAATTAAATTATATTGTTCAAAAACGTCAGCAATTCACACGCAGATATTCTATACCTAACGATTCGTCACACAATTTGGTCGCCATATCAGATACTTTCTCAATGCTATTGATAGCAGTGATTGGTTGGCAATTATCATTCAAATTAATTGGCTGGTCCTTAATATGATATGAAACGAACCGTGGGTTTGTTATAGTCTTACATTACCACCAAAGAGTTCATAGCTCTCTCGAGTCTTCCGCCACGGGAAATACGTGAAGACGCCACCTGTTAGCCGAAGCGTTATTGTCACAGCGTATTGTCATAGCGTCTCTGAAAAACCACGTGAAATTCTCTGTTGAATTTTGACCTGTAGTCCCCTCGACCAATCAGATGACTCCATATCTTTAACAGCCGCCGAGCCCCGAGAAATTGGATCAACAGTTAACATGTGCTTTCGTTGATTTCATTGTATCGTCGACTGATGTCGGGGGTGTCTTTCGTGTAATCGTTACGCAGCTTAGCCTAGCTATAAACTCTTCGCTCGTGACCTTCATATCCCCCTGACATGCCAAAAATGTTAATGTCGACCCGTGGCCAGTTCCCTCGCTTCCGCCAGTTATTGACAAACTAAAGTTACCATCCGCAGTGCGGATCTGAAAGATCGAGGATAGTAAACTGCGCGGACGATGTTAGAGGCGAACAGTGTTCGATAAGCGCACCCAAGACCGGGTAATTAATTGAATTTACTGAACAGCGTACGGTTTCGGCAGCGGCAAGGCTCTGCGAAACGAGGTTTTTTTCCAGCTCTCATCAATCGTGTTGACGTCAGTACTGTATTCCCATATGCTTGTTTGTGTCACGGTAGCGCCACGAAAAGCGCATGCGTTAGATTTATTGACGATTTAATGACCAGATGCTAGCGATATTCGTCTATAAAAGGTAAAGAATCTGCAATGTAATTACATTTTTTGTATTTGATCGGCCACGCAATAACAATTGATGCTGATTTACGATGGAATAAATGGCATATGACCCTCACCCACGTCCGTTTTACAGTCTTAGATTAATCTATTCAAGGAGTCCTAGGCATGTTGACAATACGGTTCAAACAAATAAACATTGCTTCATACAATCATTCACCATTAATCATTTGCCTAACAAGTTTGTAAGTGAATTTTAAAAATGAATCATTAAGTCGCTTGGCGAAGATTTTTGAAAGAAGTGGAGCCATCAATATAGCAATATGTGTGTTTACGTACATCTTTAGTTGCCTTTGAACAAATTTTACTTTCGATAATGGGGAAATCTTATAGCTTTCCTTGAGTAAAATAAAAGATCAGACGCGCGAACTGCAAGCTGCGGTTTCTAACCAAATTGATGGTCATAGAAACTGAATTATGAATGAATTATAACTGATTGTTTAGTTCCATGAAACCAATCACCACTGGATGACATGACAAGATGTATCCAGAAACGGAATAAATGGTGAAAGCAGTAAGCATGATGTAAGTGCCGGAAATCACACAGATTGGTAGGCAACAGCTACCGGTATGGCAACGCTTTGACAAGTGAGTCTTGATAGCTTTATCTGGTTTATAAAACAACCCCTAGGGAGTTATATCCCTATAGTTGCATATGGTTATATGAGTCAAAACGAATTCAACTGGTTTTTGACAGGTGTTTCATATATAGATGCAAACACGCGGTGTCAAAGCCGATGTATATCCGGCAGCATATCGAATCCATCGCTTCCAGTAATCATGTGATAGGTAAGCAAACAAAACATTCGTTACCACCAGAGGGTTTGCAAAACCCACCTTTCAGCACACGGTTATATCATCCACAACACGTCACCTGATGATAAGGCATCTGTTTTTTTTTACGTTGTATTCAACCTCCCTTGTAGTTATACAAGATGTGTCGAATAAAATTAATATCCCCCACCTACAGTTGTGAACGCAACAAATATCGGTTGACATAATTCCGAGTTATATCGAAAGAGGGAGAGGAAACGCCAAATTCGCCACATTGAAATATCACTGCTGAAGTTCATCTTGACTGGTTGGAGCGCAAAATGTCAAACAGTGGGATTCCGTCTGATATGACAGCGATAGGCCGATCGGGCAATACAGATTTTATTCATGTGTGCTTAAACAATGGTGCAAATTATGTTTCCCCACGCAGACGCCAGTGAGCCAATAGTTGTACATTGCAGCGAGTGTGTATGCTGTGACCGCCCAGTTCTCAGTGTTGTTAATCGCCGATGTAGGGTGGTGTGGGATGTCTGTTGTATATATCTAAATTGCCTTCTGGAACTGGCTGGCGTAGGGTGTTGTTAGGGCATTAGGAACATCGGACGTGTAATGAAAGTATTTGGGGTGGGGTCTGCTACAGCTGACGCGGAGCGGTATGTTGGGGTGAGTGAGGGGTGGGGCTGGATATAGCCATCCGGTTTTAAGTGGTGCAAAGGGATCCTCTACAACTCTCTTAAGTAGAGCAGCGAGGGGATGGTTGTCATTCATCCAATTCAAGTGACATGAGGAGGTTTTCTATAGCTGGCTAAATTGCACGGGGTTTTCCTGCAGCTGAATGGGTTCTGACTGGGATAGAACGGTGTCAGGGGGTCTCGAATAATCATGCTTAATGTTACGCGTGAATACCATCCGGACAATTATTCAACTTGACGAGTTAAATGCGTCAACTGAGGATATTTAGTTAAGCATGTCGGCTAGTAGCGAATGACACTGGGACGAGGCGAGATGCCGGTTCTTCGTGGACCTCCTGAATCCTATGTCAATAGGGGCTGACACTAGGTGTTCACTGGATGTTTTCTACTATATTATGGCTATATTATGGCTATATATTTGAATATATATATATATATATATATATATATATATATATATATATATATATATATATATACATAAAATATATATATACATATAAATATGTCAATATATGCATATATGTATATGTCAATATATGTACATATAAATATATATATATATATATATATATATATATATATATATATTTTATACATATAAAATGTATATATTAGATATAAATATAAATAGATATAAATATAAATATAAACATACATATATATATATATTTTATATGTATATGCATATATATATATGTATTTATGAATATATATTTATCATATATATATATGTTTTTATATATATATATATTTATTTATATATCTATGTATTTTTTAAATATATATATATATATATCTATATATATATATCTATCTTTTATATATAAATGTCTATGATGGACATTTACATATCTATATATGTATATATAAATCTATATAAATTTATATATATATATATATATATCTCTATATATCTATATCTATATATATATATATATATCTATATATATATATCTATATATATATATATATGTATATATATATATATTTTTATATATGTATATATTTATATATTTATACTGGTTATTAATTGAAACGAAAGTGTGATATGAGCTGCCTCTGCTTAGGGCGTTTTGGAATGGATTTTTGCGCTCAAGCCTAGCCATTGTACTAATGTATACAACAATTCTAGCCACCAATTATGACTACAAGATTCTTTTTTTTCCCTATAATGCTTATCATTATTAATGTAATGATAAGGTAAAATTTTACGCTCTCTAAGGTATTTGCTTACACCCAAATGTCGAGTGCAGACTTATTCTCATATTTGGGTGTGCTGGGGCAAGTCTATAGCTTGATAGCTTATTATATGAATGACCGCGGAACACGTGGTATTACATGGAATCTATAACTGGAACGTTTAAAAATTTAACGTAATTACTCATCCTAACAGCTTCTTAATTGCATTAAATCGTTTTTCCAACTGAGTTAGTTGGCATTAAAATTGCCATCTTCGGCTCCAGCAAGATAAAATGAACGTTTTAAATGTCTATTCATAATATTTTATTACGGTGATTAAATCATATAGATAACATTATCCGCTCTTCTGTCACACAGTGCAGCAAGAAATAAGTCTCGTTAGTCAAACGGTTTTATAAGCACCGTTTGACACTCACTTAATGTATCCACATGTATTGTGTAAAACCAGAATGTCAGTGTAGGTAAAGTGCACTTAGATCGTTTTGGTTATCTCTCATATATTAATAGCACAGTCACATTTGCTGTATCTTTGACGCGGCCATAACAGCCTGTATTGTAGTTGTGAAACAAGATATAAAGACGTCTCCTTCAATTTGCCAAATAGCCGTCAAGGTTTTGTCACTTTGTTATCCCACGTAATGCAACCGGAGTTTGCCTGCCTGTCTCTTGTGCCTGTTTGTCTTCGACAATGGTACGGTTTTAGAGATAACTGCATTAACACAAATTTGGTATCCATTTTTTCTAAAGATGCAAAACGATACGATTGCAATCGTCAGCAGCTTCCACCTTAATCGCCCAATATATTAGCGATAGGGAAAGCCCGCGGTTTGCATATAATATATGCTGATGTTTAAATGGCAGCCACTTTTTTTGTATTTAAATCGTCATTGACATCTGCCAAGCTGCCAAAGCCAAAATTGGCTGCATAACAAGCGATGATGTGTCCCTAGGCCATCAGCTTATATGAATGCTTGATTCATAAATGTACACGTACCAAGTGTGAAAGGTTGATCCATCTGCAAGTTCATGCATAAAAGATTAAGACACGTGCTGCCAAATAATTATCGGGTGTATCAGGCCCATATTCCCACTAGGAAATATGAATCCACCTTTTCAAGATCTTTTAAACCGAATTACATACATATTATACCGGCATAAAGTAGGCTTAAATCCCGTACAACTATCACTGATGTCCAGCAAGGCATATATTTCATGACACAACTGTCAATATGTCATAATGCCAGATCTAATGGCCTACATTGATGGGTTTGTAGCAGCTGGTGTGCTGAGTACAAACCGTCAATTATTATGAAACAAAAAATATGTAATAAAGGGAAAAGTAAAGTATCGTGCATCTCTTCTGCAAACATTGCCAGATTATAAGGAAATCCCTCACATTTGGATGAAGACTTTGATCAATGCAGGATTGTACTCCATCAAACATAACAAGAATGAATACATAGTATTGTGTTATGCAGAAAAGTCAGATAAGTCCGTATCCTTAGCTGATTATTGACAAAGGGTGACCTATTCATGTTTTCAATAAATGCAGTGCACACTTGACATCTACTATCAGACAATTTGACTGCAACATAAAGCAGTCCGATCATTACCATCGGTCATACATGTCACGATCCAGCAGTATGATGACTTTTGTGGCCACTCATATCACCACAAGACATCTCTGCTAATTACAATTTCTCCCGAAACGACAGCTTGATCTCTCGCCGCCGCCTGTCGGTTACATCTATATTGAAGCTACTGGCAACCATTTGTATTATGGCACTTATTTATATATATATATATATATATATATATATATATATATATATATATATATATATATATATATATATATATATATATATATATATATATATATATATATATATATATATATATATATATATATATCTATATATATATATATATATATATATATATATATATATATATATATATATATATATATATATATATATATATATATATATGATATATATATATATATATATGTATATATATATATATATATATATATATATATATATATATAATATATATATATATATATATATACATATATATATATATATATATATTATATATATATATATATATATATACATATACATATATGCATATATATATATATATATATATATTTATTTATATATATATAATTATATATATATTTATATATATATATATATACATATATATATATATATATACATATATATAAGATAATCGAATGTGGGCATATATATATATATATATATATATATATATATATATATATATATATATATATATATATATATATATATATATATATATATATATATATATATATATATATATATAAAATAATCGAAATCGAATGTTGGCATCGCTATCTATGTTCTGACACATTTCTACATATTATATATATATAATTATATGATTATATATTCTTTATAATTCGTTGGGCATAATCGATATTGGAGGCTTTCTTCTGTACGATGGCCTTTTCTTGTGAATGTTATATTAAAGTGCATTTGGATAATTCAGGGGGTTCGTTGACCTACAGTATTGGAGGCTTTCTTCTGTACGATGCCCTGTTATATTAAAGTGCATTTGGATAAACAGGGGGTTGATTACATCTATTGCCTAGGGGCTTGATTACATCTAGGCTTGTTACTTTAGTACAAAATATGCTTTCTCTAAAACGACACGTGTCGTCTAGACTGTAACATGTTGAATGATACGCAACTGGACTAGCATCATCGCGGTAAAAAGTAACCATTTATAACATTTTTAATATCGACCCAATCGTCGTTTTTACATTTCTACGTAACGGTATTAGGAGGTAATCTTTGCAAGTATTGACGTTAATTGACACTTCGCAGTAACATATTATAACGGCGTACTATGTGGTATTGCGTGCTTAACTGACAAATCTAATGTCTATTTAGCGTGTATGATCGTGTTGTAAAGAACCACCACGTCGATCATTGATCTGTTTTTTTAATGATGTTTGTCCCTCGCATCATCAGTTTACCACATCTCTGCTGCTCATATATCTTCCTATACACATGTTATTAAGGAGACGACTGCTGCTTGAAAAATTTACTTTCAATACAATTTACGATTTATCATTAATTTTAAAGACGAAGCAAGGGGGCAATATTAATTATGCTTACCAATGATGCATATACAACGCAGATTTGAGGAGCGATTACAAAATTATCGTTCCGAAAAGGGCTAGCTACGTCTGTTAATTTTGAGGCTTGGAAGTGAAGACCCGATGGCAACTGCACTGCGAGCTACCAGCTGTCCGGCGTACGTTAATTTGCTTTACTAGTTAGCCAATCGGAGCGTATCTAGTGCTGCATAAAGAATTAAAGCACAATCGCTATCCATAGCATTTGCAACAGAAAACGGCACGGCTTGATATATAAAACAAGACAATTATAAAAAGCTTGGTCACCAGGATTCGAGTGCATGTGGAGGTGACAATCCTTTGAACAAGTTGATTGTTATGCACGACCAACATATCACCTAATATCGCCTAACTGTATGCAGGGTATAAGGATAATTCAACGTTTATCAATTCAGTTAAACATGCTCAACAAGATTTATGAAAAATTTGTTTTCAATTTGTCTATGATCCAATGTACCCCTAAGTATGGGCTGGCACCCTTGGAAATTTTACCCTTGACCCTCGAGCCATTTGGCCAGATGAGAGTCCTTCAGACTATTTCGTAGTTTTCTCGCTCTTTAAAGTGATATCAAAATTAGTCATCAACATATTATGCTTTTTCCATGGCAGCGCAAGAGGTAAATACGACGGCACTGTAGAATGTTTATGTTCAAACATATATAATTAACGATTTTGCCCACTCTGCAATCTATTCCGTGTGAAAGGTATGATTGCATTCATGTTACATTGTGACATGCAGCAAATGTTTGCTTCAACTCTGAACCATAGGGTTATAATTTTGTTTCACTTTTTTGCCCCTTTTTCTCTATTTCAATCACAATATCTTAATGCAGTTACACGCAAATATATGGTCGCGCTTCAATCCAATTTCTGATATAACATACAAACGACTCGTGATGAATCGACCAAACATTTTGACATCAATCAAAAAATAGATAAACATAAGAATTATCCCTGTAACACATGTTATACTCTTTCTGATTGCCCGATAATTGTGCTAATAGCAATAAGGCCGAGTTACGTCACCCGACTAGGTGTATTCTTGGATCACTCCAATCAAGCCAGACGATTGTTTAACAGAAACGTCGGTTGCTACGATAATGTTTTCCGAACAATTAGGTGTATATCATCGATTAAATGGTCAGGTTAACTCCAAAACTCTGGGAACGTACAGCAAACACAGCCGTGTGCAACTGTTGAAGCTACCTACGTCTTTGTTATATCTGATATATATCATTGATGTATGAGAGTTATCTGAGCGAGAAAAGGTGGTTTAGAGTAACATCTCAAGGTACAGTTTATTCACACTTATCAATGCCGGGGTTGCTATATAAGTGTCTTGTTTTACTTAAACACTCTGCAGCGATGAATAAAATCTTGGCTTTATAGCCAGGACTCTGACGAATATATAGTAACAATGCACTATGAAATACTGCTTTCTTACACCATAATGCATGCCAAATGTGGTTCAGATGTGGATGATATACGGTTTTGGAAAGTCTATTTGAATATGACGAAAGTATTTGGTCAAGTACATTCTCATTTGTTTCAATAATGATTAATAACCTATATTAGTTCACAATTATGAGAGTATTAAAAGATATTCTCGACGGAAGATTCGGCAGTTACTTTATGCTTCATACTGCCTCAAAACATCTTATTTGACAAAATTAAAGAGAGCAATGACGTAAAATCCCAAATATTGTGCCAATATGGGATCATTGAATGCATTAATTGAAGGACATGTATCATGCCCATGGTATCATGATGGCATATGACATTTGAATGCATAAAGGATACACCACTCAGTTACATGCATATAATGATGATGATTATGATGATGATGATAATGATGATTATGATAATGATGTTGATAATGATGATGACGACGATAAAGATGATGAGAATGATGGTGATGATGATGATGATGATGATGATGATGATGATGATGATGATGATAATCTGGAAATAAAGAAAAGAGTATCCATGATATTGCTACCCGCCATCTGTTGCTACCTACAGTCACATTATTTCCTATTAGCTGATACAAGTACGAACAAATACCTGTTATAGCCTTATTGGGCCTAGATGTATGCATGTAGGTTTGCTTGCCATGAAACTGTTCATGCTCGTTAAGTCGCGACCAGTACGCATAAGATGATAAGTATGATAAGGACTTCCTATACATGCGCTATATTCTTCGGCTATTGCTCAGAGACGTGGCCGCTAATTAGTCTTGCATCAATTTATGTTACCTGCGCGATCACTCCTCTAAACAGGTTACAATATATCACCTTACCCAATTATCATGACAGTTGTGTTTGATTTTGAATCTACTCCGTGAGATGATCTCGGTTATTTGTATTCTGAAGTATAAAAAACCATAACCAAACACACGCATTATTGCCATTCTTAGCTGGGAGCGTGTTACAGCATATTATAAGCCACGAACAGACACGAAAGCATCAATCACGAGTCTTTAAGTGCATAATTAAGTAGCGTGATTAATGAACATTCTGCACGTTAGAAACATTGATTAGGCATTAGATTTATACTAAATGGTGTGTGCAATACCGCGATCCTTACATGGCAGTGCCCAGGGTGGAAGTCATTTGAATAGGCAACGTAGTTTCCCTGTTGTCTCTCGCTATTTTCCATCCTGGGGATAATTACGAAGCAATCAGGAGACAGGTGCTTTTCTGAGCAATGTTTGGGCCTCTGTACATTATATTCGATACTAGTTTCCTTAGTGAGCGTGTGGACACATGATTAGCACACGGCATTGGGACCATCGTGTAAGTACACATAGATTATGTATGTATTGCCCGATCAACCTATCACTGTCATAGCAGACGCGATCCCACTGCTTGAGATTTGCTGCTCCAAATAGCCAAAACGAGCTTCAGCAAGGGATGACTTTGGATGCTGTTATCAATATGGCGTAATTTGGCGCATTTCCTCTCCCTCATTCGATATTACTCGGAACAATGTCAACGGCAATATGTTGCGTTAACAACTGCAAGTGAGTGAATATTGGTCATATTCCACGGAAAGTTGAATGGAAGGTGAAAGAACAAATACCTTATCAGCAGGTTATTTTTCTGCGGATGATATAGGTGTGTGCTAAAGGGTAAGTTTGGCAGCTCAGTTGTGGTAACGGGGTTGTGCAAAGTGGGCGATATAACTAGAGTGGCGCTGTTCATGCATCATCACACTACCTTCTTTCGTGTGGGGATCGGCATTGCAGCATCACACTACGGGCTTCATTCGCGACTTCTTCCTCGCGTCTATGAGTTGGATAGTGTTCGTCGTCCGTGGGGATTCGTTTCCATCTCGAATCTTTTGTGAAATGTTCTTCACAGTGAAGCATCATGTGAGTGATTGGTGTATAATGCTTTTTAAATCTTCAAAGTCAACTAAGACTTCGATTGCTTTTTATGTCTTTTTATTCGTTTACTCAATTGCCCGAAACTAAACGTTATGGTTTGCTTTAATAAGACAAAATGTTACTTATTTCACTCATCAGTAGCCGCCGCAGTGTACATATATTGGAAATTCCTCCATATAAAATAATAATCATCCGCAGTCGGAAAATTTGTTTTTTGAAGACCGATGTCTTTGATCAACCGGTTTCATTTTACTAGTCTGACATGGTTGATTCACTTCCTGCCCGTATTGGCTCAAATAATTAGACTTGACATAATTTGCCCCAGTGTCATGTAATGGAAGACATGGCTTCATGTAAATACGATGTAATCTTATGATACCCCCCAAAATAACTTTTTTCTTTGCTTGCTCGCTCGTTATCAATTTTTCTTGGAGGCCGTGCAGTGTCACGCAACCTGTCACTAGCGGCTAACTGAGGCAAAATGGCATCAAGAAGATGGCTTCGCATTTTATTCCAAGACAAACCTTATCGGTTGATTTTAGCACTTATGCAAGACAAAGCAATGGATTACGGGACCCCGTATGTTAACGAGTTATTATCTTCAATTTGAAACACATAATAAAGAAATGATGAAAATCGCTGTATTTTAATGGACCACTAGTGGAAAACCAGTTCAAGTCGTTCATATAGCCGAATGCAACCATAGGCATATAGCTCCACAGAGGTTGTTTTATAAACAAGATAAAGCTAGCAAGACTCACTTGACAACTTGCAATGCACGCAGCTGTTGTCTATGTTTGTGGTGTCCGGCACATACATCATGTTTATACCATTTATTCCGCTTCTGGGTAGAACGAGATACTTATTAGGTAAGAAATGTCTTAATTGGTAAGAAACCGCAAAGCTAATAATTAGACATTGTAATACTTGAACCATAGCAATGCAAAAGTTTCATGTATATTGCAATGACCACAAATGTAAAACTATAATATAAGCTGCCCGTAGAAACAATTGAATAATATATCTTGATTCACTTTTCGACTTTCTATGAAATGGTCACAATTAGCCGCAAAATTATCTCATCAATCCCTTTGGTTCATTTTTTCTTGATAAAATGCGAACTTAATGGACTGCCAATTAAAACAATACGGAAAACACGGGATCACGTATAGATGTCCTATGAATGGTGAATCCATCATAAAGTGGATGCTGACAACATATAAACCTTACATTTGTCTTGCGGGGTTAAATGTACCATTTTATGTATTTGAATAAATATCAGGCATAACACTTGGAAGTACAAATGAACGCGGCGGCTACTGTGTTGATGTTTCCCTGTTGTGGGCTTATATTTAAGTCAAATACTAACTCTAACGAGTTCCAAATTGTTGCCATATCGCCAGTTGTTTCGCGCTTATATTAGTTGTGTTCACATCCATTAACGCAGGTGTGAATAGGTGGTCTATGAGTGGGTGCCACGAATACTTGTAGGCTTATATCACAGTGCAAACGCAAGTTTGAGTTTCATGAGTGAGGGTACAGTGGATGGGCCTTTTAATATTACGCAGCCGTAATGTGACGATGCTAAAACATGTTATTACCGTTAAGAAGAATATATATAGCAACTCTAACGCATGCAACGCACAATTTGCTAATCGATCGTTTGCGTCCGTATATGAAGGCAGAATCGATATTCACAAATCTAATACGCATAAGGTTTATTTTAGACGATTGTACAAGTATCAAGCGACGTTCGTTGGTTTGAGCCAAATTGTCGGCATGAATAGGACTAATCTTGTTCCTGTATGACGTCGCCATGTTCCTTAAGGCAGAACGTTGAATTATTTGCACATATGCACTAGAATAGTGAAATAAGTAACACTCTATTTTTGCTTATATGTTCACAATAAGAAATTTTCACATAAAATATGTTAAATTGGTTTAGAATCCAGACCGCCTAGCATTAAATCAAAAAATCTTCGACAATTGGTGCTGATTTACCTCGTAAGTGCCATTATGAAGAAGTTCATTACGTTCCGCCAACGGAATCAGACATGCTTTTTTTCAGGATTCGAGATTGCAATAACAAATAATCAAACAATCATCAAATTGCCACTCGGCTTACATCCGATACAGAGAACAATCATCGGCTGCTATTCTTTGCACGTAGCACAATTCAAAGCACAATCTTCAATCACAAAGCACAATCAATTAGTTTTCTTATTGATGACATGATCTACTTTATGTTTTACTTAAAGAGGGTTTATCGCCTTTATGTGCTGGCAATGTGTGACGTAGAGTTAAACCACACAGCTCTTTAACATTGGACCCTTGCTTTTGCATGATTTTTAAAAATGATGATCATTTATTTCATGAGAATTGATTTCCCAAAGGTGTGGTATGCAGCAGCCATATATGTGTGAAATCATTATAAAGCAGCCATAAACGAGAAAACGAGAATGTTAATGATAGATGTATCAGTGTTAGTAAATATTTTTTACTAATGATTGAACAGGAGCACGCCATGTATCCCCAGGTTGTTATAAAGCGTAGCACTTTGCTTAGGGAATGATATCTACCTTAATACCTATCAATATATTGATGCGAAATAACTTGGATGACCATAATAATGATAATGAAAGTGGCCGTCTTCAACACGGCTAGAACACCTCACTGCCTTCACGATAACCACAACTGTAATCGCATATGACCTACCTATTTATATATTTGATTTAGGTAAAAGCCACCAATGGGTTTCCAGCACTCAACCACGACCGTACTGCATAGTCTAATCCATTCATCAGACTAAACGCAAATCATGTACTGCTGTATATGTAGAATGATTGTGATGCATGAATCGCGCCATGTAAGTTTCATCGCCCAATTGTCACAGGCCAGGTACCATCACTGGGCTGCAAATCTCACCCTATAGCACAGCTTCACCATTTGCAATGTGGGATCAGCAATCGCCTTGCATTAAGCAGGGGGCCATTGGTTGGAACGTCGGTAATCGTCCCACGGATCTAATGCAACAACAATGAGGTTTGCATAACATAAATGCCGTTGTTTAAAGTGGCAGTCACATCTGTGGTATTCAAATCGTCATTGACACTGGCAAAGCTGACATAGCCCATGATGACTGCCAGTGATGGTGTGTCCCTAGGCGATCATTTTTATGAATGCGCAATCCGAAAATGTGCACGTACCAAGTGTGAAAGGTTCCTGGATTAAAGATTACGACGCGTGTTGCCAAATAATTATTGGATATAGTCTCAGCTCCATATTCCAACAAAGAAACATGAATCCCTCTTTTTAATTCCGCGTACAAGGTCTTTTAAACTTGAAAAAAACATACATATCATTCAGACCTCAAGTGAACGTCAACCCTGGACTATTTCCATTTTGGTCCAAGAAGGCACATCTTTCATGACACAACTGTCAACATGCCACAATGCCAGATCTGATGGCCTTTTCCAACAGCTGGTTTAACGAGTGCAACCCGAGAATTATTATGATAAGAAAAGAATATACATATATATATATATACATATATATATATATATTATATATATATATATATATATATATATATATATATATATATATATATATATATATATATATATATATATATATATATATATATATATATATATATATATATATATATATATATATATATATATATATATATATATATATATATATATATATATATTGTGCAGAATCTACTGAGAGCGATGGGAAGACAGCCCCTGGATACATTGTCCCTTTGGCATTATCACCATAAAACAGGTATGAGGTTCACAATTATGTAATTATTAGGAGACATTCACGGTGGAAGGTAAAACAGTTACTGTGTGCTTCATACTGCATCAAAACACCTTAATTGGTAACATTTAAGAGCGCAGTGACCTACGATACAAACTGTTCCAATATGTGATGATCGAATGCATTAATGGAGAATCATGTATACTGCACATTTAAGATGGCATCTGACTTTTGAAAACATAAAGGACACATCACTCAAATGCATACCTTTGATGACGATGATGATGTTCATGGTGATGAAGATAACATATTCTGGCACAGTGTATACATATGATCTGTCTATTTTCGGAGAATAATGAGGAAAATATTATCCTTGCTGTTGCTAACCGTCATCTGTAGCTACCTACAGTCACATTATTTTCTATTAGCTGATCTTATTACGACCAAATACCTGTCTTAGTCTTATTGGACCTAGATATATATGTACGTTTGCTTCACTTGAGACTTGTTTATGCTCGTTAAGTCGCGACCCGCACGCAAAAGAAGACAGGTATGCTGAGGACTATATTCTTCGACTATTGCTTAGAGACGTGTCCGCTAATAAGTCATTCTTCAATCTATGTTACCTGAGCGATCACTCCTCTAAAAAGGTCATTTGACGACAAACGGTTTTACCGATCATATTTTCGCCAAGTTACAATCATGCAATGCGTTTATATTAACTTACCCACTGATCATGACAAATGTGTCTGATTTTGAATCAATGCCGCGAGATGATCTCGGTTATTTGTTATTCTGTTCAAATAAAAACTATAACCAAACAGGCGCATTATTGCCATTTTAGCTGCGGGCGTTTTACAGCATATTATAAGCAACAATCAGGCAAGAAAGCATTCATCACGGGTCATTAAGAGCATATATAAGCAGCGTCTGCTAAATAATGACTCCAACAATCACAGCCAAATTATCACGCAATGTCTTAATATAGCATTCTCTCATTTAGAGCGGTCGATACATCAATCTTTGAAACATTGCTCATCATATATATATTTAATACCATGCAACCTATAGGCTTGTGCATTGCAGTACGCTGTTACTTGCCTACGTGAATATTTGATCGTATTCATCTTCACCACATGCACCATTTTGTATACATTTGAATATGTACAAATATAGAAATGGGAAATATGCAGAAAAATCAAGTGAATACTGAATATACAGCTGAGTTATTTACATTGGATTTTGGAAATTACATAGCATTTATTCCAAACTTTATGCTATCAGTCATAACTTTATGCGTTATCAATTGAATATACATCTCGACAAATATTTCAATTCCCATTTGTTTGATCAAAATGACAAGGTGTTTGAAATATATGAACATCTAACCTCAACGGCAGACGCTAGAAAGTAGAAAAAATGTACTGTGTACTTTTTCCTTTGAAAAAAACCCCCATTCTACTTAACCAGACGACATATGTATGAATGATGTAATAACCAAGGAGCATGCAATTTTGATGTCCTTTTAGACTCTTATGATTTATGTCAACATCGATTTCTAACCGCTTAGATGCGACTTATTGTCACAGCAAGCATATGTTCGTCATAATTCTCTCTCTCTCTCCCTCTCTCTCTCTCTCTCTCTCTCTCTATATATATATATATATATATATATATATATATATATATATATATATATATATATATATATATATATATATATATATATATACATATTTATGTTTCGTAAAATTGGACAATAACTATGCGTTCTACAGTACACATAGTTTATATTTGCTTACGTGAGATTTGTCAGGGCTAGATGCTGTATTTGTATCTGAATTAGGATCATCCAGTAAAATATAAGCTCAGGCAGGTGTTTTACAGGTTTTTTACAGCTGATGCTGGTCATATATTATCTATATTCAGGACCGTTTTCGGTCATAGAGAGTGACTTATCATGCCGCGCAAATAGCACATCATCCTTATGATCATGATCATTCAGTTAAATATAAAGGATTTTACAGCTGATGTTGGTCATATATTATCTATTTTCAAGACCATTTCTGTCATAGAGATTGACGTATCTTGCCGCGCAAAAAGCACTTTATCCTCTAATCGTTGTCGTGTTAGAACCAACGTGCGTAACACAAGAGCGGATTTTTATATTTAGTACCGGTTTGTCCATCTGTATAATATAATCGTAGTGAAAGTAGATTGTGAATGGTCATTTAAAACGTTCAATTTATTTGGCTGGAGCGAAGATGGCGATTTTAGTGCCAATTGACTCTAAGAACGTCAGAGATGCATTGTGTAAGATAGAAAAATTATTTGTTGTTCAAAATATCAAACGTGAGCATGACACTCTTCAGTATAATTCAAATGACTTGCTAATATAGAGTGATAAGCTACCAAATATTACATCCAATTAGGCGCAGATATATGGTATATAACCAGCCCCGACTGCTATGGAAGCTAGAAGCGTAATCTAAACCCAGAGTAGTTAACACTTATAACAGCCCCCAGGGAGAGCCTTGAACGTGTGCGTCCTCGATGGACTGATCCGACCTCTGGGTTTGAGCAAAGCCGTTTTTAAACAAAACATTAATCAACATGCATTGCAATTGTTCTCAGTAGTGTCACCTTAACCTGCGTAAGACATGATCAGCTATTTACCTGGATATATACGATTAGCTGTATGTGCAGAATATCATGCACTAGATATTAAAATGTTTATAAAATACTTACATGCAGAAATGCTAGAGATATTCATATTGCAGATATAGAGATATTTGCTGTGTATATATGTTGACTGCTTTATGGTAGGGGCTTTGTTGTTAACAAAAGGTTGATTGTCATTCGTAGGTAGAACAAATCATCTTGCGGGATTGTGCTTCCACCACCATTCAACAGGACATGCGCATCCTCCAACTGCATATAACCTGTGAGAATGCGGAATATCAGATAGCAACATTTTGGAAGCTCAGTTTCTATCTTCATGCACCATGTCTCAGTCATCACTCTCTGACGACCATATTGTGAAACACTCATCGCCTATCTGCAATAACCTGATATAACTAAAAAGCTAGTCCATTCTTTTGGACTCGAAATGTCTGTGTGGGACATATTCAAGGGAGTATTAGGAAAATTACATTGACAAGGTGAGATTGAGGTTGCATGAAATAATAAACTACTTGCGTCATCTGAGATAGGAGTCTGGTGGATTGAGGAAATACGCATGATATTTATTCCGAAGGGTAATATCGCTAAACCATAAATATGATTAATGGGCTTCAGTTTACTTACAGTCGCAACCATCGATTTGCTATTCAGCGCACCTTATTCTACCCAAGCGAATAGACTTTACAAAGAATAAAGAACTCAATGCGTCAGCAAATATTGTGAGCATTAGCATTATGAAGAATATATGCTTGCAGTGGCAAATTAGCCTGTTAAATGGCTTAAGATCTATGTTAATATAAAACATAAAGGACTCATTTACTCTTCTTATAACATGTTTTTTTGTTGTTATTCATAATCTTCTACATGTGTTGTGCATTACCGATTTTTATAGGTTTGACCAGAAACAGTACACAGCACATCTATTCTAATGTTGCAACATCTATCATTGGAATTGGATGTTGATATATTGCCAGTACTTTGTCATTACAAGCCAAGAAATAAGAAGAATAAAAAATTATCCGCGGAGACGCAAATGCAACTGATAAAGCACAAAATTTGTCAGATACCATGAGGTGGGGTTAATTGGTCCCTCTTGCCAGACAATTGCGAGTTATTTATTTATATTTAAAAATATATATATATATATAGATATATATAGAGATATATATATATATATAATATATAGATATATATATATAGAGAGATATAGATATATATATATATATATATATATAGAGAGAGAGAGATACAAAGAGATAGAGAGATATATAGAGAGACACATCTATAGAGAGAGAGAGAGAGAGAGATCTCTCTCTCATAGAGAGGAGAGATCTCTCTCTATCCAAAATATAGATATATAGGAGAGATATATAGAGAGAGAGATATCTCTATCTTTCTCCCTCCCTCTATATATATATATAGATCTAAGAGAGAGAGAGAGACAAAGAGAGAGAGGGAGAGAATATCTCTCTCTCCTCCCTTTCTAGAGAGAGATAGATAGAGAGAGAGAGAGATATATAGATAGAGAGAGGATATATAGACAAATATATATAGATAGAGAGGGATAGAGACAAAGATATCTATAGAGATATATAGAGAGATATATAGAGATATATAGATATTCTAGAGAGATATATATATATATATCTAGATATAGATATATATATATATATATCTATATATATATCTCCCTCTATATATAGATCTCTCTATATATATATATATATCTATATATATATCTCTAGATATATATATATATATATCTATATATATATCTCTATATATATATATATATATATATATATATATATATATATATATATATATTGGCAAACACAATGGAAATACATATTGGTGTCGGTTACTAAGGTTTCCTCAAGGCAAATTAGATTTGATGGCTGACACTGTTTGCACGAAAATAATGTATTTACAAGTATGCGACATTTATTTTGCAGGATTTAACTACCTTTTGTTGCAAATTTCGTAAAATTTTTACAATTGTTGTTATGCATAGCTTGACCCATTTGTTGCTTTTGCCAATTGTGTGTAGTATTTTACTATCAATGCAAACATTATTTCTACTTGCTACAAAGCCTGATATTGTAGGCAGCATTAGCCTCTTTTCTTGAACGAATCAGATTACTGCTTATCGATCTAAGCAAGTGGTTTTCAGCAGTTTGATAGTTACCTACGCTACACAATGGATCTACTTTTGAAACAAATGAATACAATATAATGATCAATTATTCTTGTAAGCGAGTGCATACTTCCTGACAACCAATTAGATTCGCATCTCTAATATAAACTCAGTTTTCTCCACGTGATGCAATTTCACTCACATGGCCAAATATAGCTCTTCGCATATGGCTCCACGGAAATTTCTATCTGTGAATAAGTATGTTTATCAAGACACACATATCAATATATCCATGCCTTTGGTGCTGCTTCCAGTGGCTGCTTAACGTTTGCAATACATTGATAATTTCGAAGAATTATTTTGGGGCCCTTTCTACATAGTTGAGGTAACTGCGGGCACTCAGTCCCTTAGCCTAAAAGAATGAATTCACATTATTGGAATACCAGATGAGT
Organism: Urechis unicinctus; assembly: GCA_034190875.2. Taxonomy (NCBI): domain Eukaryota; kingdom Metazoa; phylum Annelida; class Polychaeta; order Xenopneusta; family Urechidae; genus Urechis; species Urechis unicinctus. The sequence continues at coordinate 41,654,434 of CM067356.1, read as the reverse complement.
TATATACGAGCAAGCACAAAAATAGTTTTTGGTCTATTTCCGATAATAGCAGCTTGTGGGTTTTTCTCTAATGTTCTGTGTGCTGACCGATAATTGAATTGCTGCATGTGATTTGTAATCGCACATAACATATCTCAATATCGATAACTTGCTGGCAATACAAGCTAAAATATTGCGCATTATGCAGACAACATGTTAGGTAATAAGTTATTCATTGGAATTCAAACCAAGCCAAACAGGTTAAAATGAAATGTAGAACTTTTATTTCATTCTGCACCGTTGGCCAATTTAGTCTCATATGATAATCACATTCTACGTTTTCTCTCCATGTTTTCCGGTACTTAGTGAGCATTGATGCGCGTTAATGTATATTTGACCATAAATTCAGACACGGAATGGACGGCTAGGATGCTATCACCAGGTAATTCTCGCAGATTGGACATGCTGATAAATCACTGTCATTGTAACAAAAGAGGCTATCATTAAAGATTGCTTAGATTGATGGCTGTATGATCGATCACAGATTTGCTGCGCTGTTTGCCGTTGAGGGGAGCCTTAACAAACACTGAATATCCTTAAAGGACGCAGCATGATGATGACCTAAAACATCCTATCCTAACTTCGCACAAACTGCACATCCATTAAAATATCAAGCACATAAGCGTGGGCATTTCAAAGATATAATATTGAGCGCTCTGATACTTTGATGTGTGACAGCTGTGCTTAGAGTACTTGCCTCCCACCCCACCCCACCCCTTGCCCCTCTATCCCCCCCTAATGACTAATATATGTGTCAATCACACGACACCACGTGATTAACAGCATTAAACTGGGTTCGGGTTAAGACCATGTTAATGAGCGCAGTGTAATGCTGTCATTCTATTCTCTTGATAACAGCCTTAAACTTAACATGGCTTACATACTCGCCTTCGCATTAAAGTAACAAATGGGCCTACAATGAAGCACTTCGACGTACTTGCTGGATGAAGCATTCTGATTGGTACCGATGTATCGTGTGGCAAATCGTTGCTGACAGGATCCCGAGTTTTAAGACGACGCAAGACCTTCAGCATAACTAGTGCTATATAATGTATTTATTTTGTATGTACTTTCCATTTGCGAAGATTAGATTCAATTAAGGATTCATATGCAGAACGACCACCATTGTCCATCTACGTCGTGTAATTAACTTTTTATTGAAATCTCCCACGCAGAACAAAAACATACATTTGTGCAAGTTCGATATAGCGTATACACCTAATGTACAATTTGTTATCCGCTTGAGCCTGAAGGTTTCTGCGTCCTGACGCTACGCTAATCCGCACCACTTTAATGAACTGATGAAATGTTTAGGGTTCCTATCACAAGCACTTAGGAGTGATGAGAAGCAGGCGTTGTAATGCTCGGGCACGATCATCGAGCCTCCGATGGTGTAGGTAATATAATATGGCGTGTTTATTTACATACCTAAAAAGTTTTTCAAGTTATTGGGGAGATATAAAAATATGTATTACATCAGTACACGATAATTGTTAATCGAACGAAATAGTAAGCAATTAAGAACCATCATGTAATCTAATGCATATTACAACAGAACTCAACACACGGGATCCTTAATGCAAATCAATATGCATCACATGTAGTCATTACTTTTGCTCCGAATCAATGACCCGGATACAGTTCAGTCTCTCGTATACTGTTGAATAACTCACATATCCTACATGACAATCAACACACATGATATATTGGAAGCTTAGCTGGTTCCCTGTGGGCCATCACAGGAATACAATGCCGTTAGAATTTATACATGGTGGCTGGTTTATATTAACGCTTGTCATGTGTAATACGCAGTTCACCGAATGTTGTGCGCTTTTGTTGAAAGGTACCTTTAACTGATTAATGATCTAACCGATGATCACGATTGAATTCAGATAAGAACCGATGATCACGATTTGTTGCAATTCAGATTAGAAGCAAGTTACGAGATGTACATGGAAAGTTTTACACATAGTCGATTGTTAGTGTTATTCTCCTAATACTTCCAGACTGTTTAGATATTTATCGGCGAGCAGCAAAATAATTAAAATCTATTTGATCAATGCAGCGATTACTCATTTATATGTAGAATGAGGCAACCACACACGTTTAAACCATTTCCTGCAAGGTGACCTGGTGCTTTTCATTTACCTAGCACTTATCACCTCGTGACGATCGTCAATCAATTATATAAGTTATGGTAGCTATCCATTAGATTAGAAATGTAACGCAGCAGATGCGATAATCTTTAGCTCTGAGACGCTGTATGTGAATAAACCACGTGCTTTGTATGACATTACGACCGGTTTTGTGGAGCATTCATCTTATCAATGAAATCCACCGGATCTCGATAACACATGCAATGGTTGCCGTTTGCATCCATCTAATGCAATGAACAGCATTGTTTGTTAGTTGTCACCGGCACAGGCAAACTACTTATTCATTGCATCCCCTCATGCTCAAGTGCTTCCACTCAGACGATTGCATTTCCACAAGCATCTGAAAATCCAGTCTCATAAAAATCAGTGCCTGAACATTGTTTTCTGCTAATCCTATTGGACAACATGTACTTGGTCTAATTCAAGAGACTTGTAGCAGGATATTTTCCATGCGTCATTTCACTCAATCTCATATGCTGGGAGCTGCAAAAGAGCAGAATGACGTATGCCTACTAGAGGCTAGGATACATCATTTGGTTGTTGCACATGAATTGGAAAAGCTTAATTGTTAATGTGGGTCTGTTGTTATCTATCCTTGATGACATTGCCTATACTGTGTTTTCCAATATGCCAAATAATGTAACAGCAATAGAGTATTCCGTTAATGTTTTTCATAGGATGATAAAGCATCATTTGGTGATCGCAAAGTATAAGTATATAGTTCAACAAAAAAGGTTTTGACACTATTTCGATCACTTTGTCTGAGTTGTTGTGAGTCAACTACTTCGTATAACTAAAATACTATTCAATCGAGCAACTCGAGATGTAGTGTCGATCTCTTCAGTATTTTATTGTCCACGCCCACATTGAGGATGTCAACCATTTGTTGTATTGTTCTTACATAATGTGCTTGAAGCATCCAAGTCAATAATGGAGGAGATAAATCAAATTGGCGATCCTGATTTCTCGATATTAAACTCAAAGATGCGTTACTATCGAATGAGTTGGACCAGAAAAAACCACGAGTAATTGCATAATAATAACTGTGGCTGTATATGGGTATTTGTTTCCTGCTTAAGCTCTCTGCATCATGACACATACTCCCTAAAAAGCAATTGAATTCTACTGACAGCTTTGAATAATCGGCTCCAGTCAGCAACGAATTCCATCAATTCAATCCTACAACTGCTGGAAGAAAGGTGTGTTGTCTAAAAGTTTTTCCTCTGCACAGACATTCTAATTCTTAACGATCGTACCACACCAAGAGAAAAACAAGTATGCAGCGTCCACATAAAGGCGAATGTCAACCTTAGTTTATTGTGTTACAGTTGAATAACATCATGAATCTCTTTTGCTATTTCGTGCACACAATATCAAATCAATATCTTATGCTAGCCTATCTTTACATTGGCTTGTAAGTCCATATGTATTATGGATTGCACGCAAATACAATGATGTAGCTGGCTAAAAACAGATTAAACCAGGTCAATTTGCTTAAAGCCATACACAGATTTGCTTTCTAACAACCATAGCGCAGAAAAAATATAACACTGGCGGGGTTTGAGAGTGGATTACATGGAGTGACGATGTAGTTTATGCGGGTGTAATGTGTTGCCAACGTTGTCTACTTAGGAACAATGTGATGCCCTTGCGATACTAAACTGCACCTTTGTCGTAAACAACGTCAGCTTGGAGATTGTCTTTCATGAATGTTATGCAACGTTACGGCTGGCAATTCGTTCTACTGAAACGCGTTGAGTGATTATTGATCAAAACATAGCCGCAAAGTTGTTTCCCATTTGGTAATGGAAGTAACTGATGGGGTTTGCAGTTTTACCATGCAAATAGTGTAAGGCTCTCACTCGCATATAAGAAACCGTCGAGGTGGTATTGAGGGATGCATTATAAAGCATTCAGGACGGTAATGAACAAAATGTCATGGAATGCATTTCGTAAGGCAGCATGTGGAGGATATGTAAGTTGGGGTAGCTGAGAAAACATTAATTTCGAAGCAAACATTCTTTTCAAATGTGCCAGGACTGTATATGCTATTGAATGTTGTAAGTAATGCCTGAACTGACAATGGCTGCCGAAATCGGGCTGAGTGCAGATGGATTGATGACCTCAACCAAAATAATCAAGTCAGGTATTTATTCGGCTTATGGTATGCGCTAGAAGCGGACTTGAACAATGTAATCATGATATTTTAGATACAGCCTGACAAACAGGTGTGTCTGTTCAGGTTGTTGTGCAGGTTATGTCACCTGAGTTGACTAACTACTTCTGTTACAGGTGAATTGAAAACTTAATGATTTAAGCGTACATTTGCGAATTTAGCCTGTGGTGTAAGTCAACTAAAGGCAATAATCAGAACGTTGCAAATAGTTGTTACCTAAACATTCCGCTTGTCGGTCGCGCAACCTTTCATATCGATGTTCGAATACGTTAGCCGTTGCGGCAATTTAATACATTGCATGGTGGATAACTCTTGACATATGTATTTTGCTTCGATGCAAATCTGATGGCCGCGAGATGTATGTATCGTTAAAGGCAAAAAATTAGTTGTTGAATGAGCGATAATTATCGTGAAACTAACAATCAAGTGGCGGTGCTGGCCTATTTTGGGCAATACACTGAGCCCAATGTCAATCGTTGGTTGCCCACAATAAATCTGTTAAACATTGCTTTGTAAATATGGAATCCTGGAAAATACATGTTTGACCACGGAGAATCATTCTTTAGAGCAAGAATAAAACATTGTTATATAATAGGGTATCCAGGTCATGGGTACGAATTTTCCAAGTTTATAATATACGTGAATTCGTTATACAGCCAGAAATTGTCGTAAGAGCCAAGAAAGGCGCGTTGTGTAACCATACCAATAATGAAGAACGCTCTTTTTATTCATTTTAGTATGTTTCCATTATTTGCGCCTTCGTAATTTTTATAGGAAATATTTGGATTTACATTGAGTGATGATGGATCGATGCCGCGTCAGTGGCTGCTCCCGAGCAAATGATGACCGTGTCAGCTTGCATAAGTCCCCAAAGGTAACAGTCAGAGACGCGAATGAGTGGAAAATGTGAAGCATAAGACTAAGCCAGTTTACTGAAGGACATAATCTGTTAAATATGTTTTACAAAGATAATGACTCTTCATAGTGATAGAGATTGAATATAAAACCCACCTATCTTTTGAATGAAGCTTCTCCACATGCTGAATGGTGGGGGTTCAAAATTCTTCACAACTTCTTGTTGTCTGAGTTCGACTAAGGTAATATCATTTCCGGCCTCAAACGAAAAAATCCATCATATCTACACAATGCGTTCGTAAGCTGACGTCATCAGACAGTCATTCCTATAGTCACAGCAGCCCTTGCTTCATTTGTATAATATAAAAGCAGGAAACCAAGATTTCTCGTACCATTTTAACATATTCTTCCCATCCCGATAAAACAATGTTGTTTTTCACTTCAGAGGGACTTTAAATTAAAAGATAAAAGTGATGATGTCACTAACCCTATTCAATCTACTTTAGGCCGGTAATTTGTCATATAAGAGGGCTATCTTGTCATTTCCACTAAGTGTCTTGTTTCCGGCCGATGGTCGAAATGATGACCACAGCCAACATCTTTTCCTGCAAAACACTGCAGGATAAAGATGGCCGACTATTATTAGAACGACAGGACTGGTCGAGCGCGATCCGCTTTCATCATCAGATCGCTAGTAGAAAATCCAACTCAAGGCGTTTGTGCAACTGTATAACGACAGCTGTTTCCCTTGTTGACTGACGTCCGTCGATTAGCAATGTTTATGCAATGTTTGATGGGATGTTGGGTTTGGTTGTTGTATACTGGGTAATGATATGTTGGATTTTGATTAGCTGTTGTGTCTTTGGTGTAAGATGGAAGGTTCTGATTCGTTGTTGCGAACCGTGTGATTAGAAGTTGTGTTCTGTTTGGAAACTGTGTACTATATGATTAGAGGTTGTTATCTATTTTAGCTATGTTTATGCAATGGATGATAGGACGTTGGTGTCTGATTGGCTGTTGTGTACTGGGTAATGTTTGGATAATGTGTGATGTGTGTTGTGAGGTTGTTTTCTGTCTGGGTATTGTGTATGGTGTGATGAGCGGTTGTGTTCTGTTTGGATGTTGTTTGCCATGTGATGCTTTGTGGGGTTCTAATTGGTTGCTGTGTACTGTCTGGTGTGAGGTTGACCTGATGTGGGGTTGTGTGTGCTTTCGTCACTGTTACACCATTGAGCCTCTCCAATGGCGGTTGTCCTAACCAACTCGCATGTTTATCTTCTTCCAGCCAGCAACGCCTTCGCTGCGTGCCGTCACTTTCGATTATTGTCCCATCAACTGCCTTTGTTCGCATTTCCCCTAATGTCGAGATAACATGCTAATGACCGTTTCTCATCAGTTGGACCACTGACCCTACTTGTTTGCATACAGTGCTAACGACCCCAACCTCCCCGCTACCCTTCAGCTCTGCGGATTGACGCTTTTCGTGTTCAACAAAGGCAAAGGCCTATAAAATGTCACCCCCTCCCATCATCACTCTGTATCTAGCACCATCTCCTATCGTGTCGTATAGCTCCCCAGTAAACCGCCCTGCCTTGCCCATTGTGCTCGATATCGTTTACAAAAAGTCAGTGTGTGGTATTTTATGACGGGTTGTTTAAGGTTGATTAGTAGCCAGATCGATGCGATATTATGGGTTTTGCAAACGTTAAGTTGATCAAGCGAGTCTTCTTTAGTCGCTGCATGGATCATTTGTGGCCTCATTTGACAATAGTTGAATCCACACCCATGATGATCTGTGCAGCATTGCACAAATTTAACCGTCTTCCTTGCAAAACATCGGAGTTGATATTTCTTTATTCAATTTAAACAATTAGGGTATGGCAAACATTTGCTTGAGGGGTTGGGGTGGAAATATACATGAAATTACACCAGCAGTGCACTGAGGTAGCCTGTATGGCCGAGTTTGTGCAAATATATGCAGGTGGGTATTTGATGTGTCTTAACACAAAATCATTATTCTTGATGAGCTTTCTTTAATGAATGGGTGATTGCCTTGTGCCCGGATCCCCTAGATGTTTTATTGACATTTCCTTATCAATATGCCTTCTATGTAATGAAAAGGCATGCGAGGAATTTGTTCTCACGACAGAAAAAGTAGCTTATGTTTCGAAGAAGCTTACAGTCGAACATTAATTGTTTCATAGCGGCGAGCTTAAATAATAAATATTCTCAACAACTCAACAACAATAATCCACAGATTTATGGAATCTGTAGGTCTATGATTTAGGGCAATTAGCATTTGAATTTCTCAGCCAAAAAAGTTGAATTGGTAACGTATCAGAAGAAATCAATGGCATGCTGTGAAATATCTCAGACTATGTCCTTTCAGTTCAGTTATCGCGAAAGTTGTACAACCATATGCTGATTATCTTCCATGTGCATTGTGTGATGACAAGCATTGCAGGGGTTTATATATGTAGGGGTGATATTGAACCCTACATAAATGTGCTTTGGAGGAGGTGTCCCACACTCATACACGACAATATTGCGTAATTTCATAGTTTTCTGCATCCGGCCGTTATGAATCATCAGCATGGGTATTCAGTACCTAGACTGCCGTCTCTCTGGATCAATACTCGATACACAGTTGTTCGCAAGTAAAACGGTAAAGCGTTTGGTATTTATGGTTTTGCGGTCCTATTACATGGATACATTACAAGAACAAATGGGTAGCTTCGGTGAAAGACCCAAAAAGTAATAGTTCCTATGCTTTAGATACATTGTGTACTCATCTTAGTGAGAATAGGATAAAATTGTTGCTCAGTCTATTAATTGCATACGTTTATGACGTTAACCATACATATATATTTGTTCATGCCTCCTCTGTAAGTGTACACAAATTTGCCATCTGCTTAAATTATGTACACACTACAGTCTTTTCATATCTTCATTTGGTTACCTAATAAAAACCTATCGTCGCTTTCACACAAGACCAATCAAATTACATATAATACAAGAAGCCGGCGATGTACGAGGACAACTCATATGGGTGATAAATCCTACCATCATCCATCCGTGTGCTGTATGCCGATAAAGCACTTTCAGGTAGAATGGAACATCAGGCGTGTCATGTACTTAATAGTGTTGAATCAACAATAAAGTGCACATATATATTGTATAATTCAGTGTTATTTTAGAACAGCAGCTGACATTAATATTGTTATCTAGCTGTTGCTATGACAGCATTGCATTGCTTCTAAGCGGGATATACAGATAATGGCACAGTTTCAACGTATGCAGCCAATTTCTTATTACAGTGAATTCGTTGTTTGGTAGATATACGGTTCGCAATTGCGAATAGCCCTTAACATTCGGGGGCATTTCTGTATTCGGCTGATGCATCACACGTTCAGGATTCGTCCCAATATGAACTTATCCGTTTTTGCTATAGACAAATTCCTTTTTGAGTTTGATAGCAAGCCGTCCAGTCATTAATCATAATTCCAATTAACAAATAACTGATCTGTTTCAACTGTGTTTACTTTGGTGCGAGGCATAAACGCAAACACAATGGCATGGCTTCTCGGTGACATGGGTTTTGTCTGAGTAATTGATTGATTGATTGCACGATGTAAATATGGTATCAGCTGCTGAAAGCTCACACATGTAAGCTACGACAGCGAGGATGGTAGTATGTTTTCGGTTCTCCTATGAGAAATAACTTTTTGGGCCTCAAAGGAAATAGACAGAGATTTCACGATAGTGTTTAGTAAGAATTGCATGCATACATTTCAGTGTAATTTTGTTCTTCCACTTGAATGCGTGGATTCATAGGTATGCTGACGTACTTGCTGCTTATTGTTCATCAATCATTGCTATCATATTTGCTATGCTAAGATATTTCTGCATTCACTTGGTCGTCTATGAAGCCGCGTACTGATACAAACGGTTCACGCACATGTATCCAACACTATATCTCATACATATATGATGGCACACTGGGAGGAAGATGTACACGATCATTGTTTGAATCCATACAATCTTAATCAATATGAAGCCATCTTTGGCGGTGGCGCATAGATAATCTCAGGCATTGCATTGTCTGGGACTTGCCAAACCTTCCGCACAAATCTACTGAATAAAACCGATTGATTACGCTGCCTTCCATAGCCACAACGGAACACTCATCATGTAGTAAAATACAGTATAGTCATTTGCCCACGAGTAACGTTTGTGTGCGCAGACCTAGGCTTAGAACTGCTAAAAACTTACCGTTAAGTCAACGCTGGTAACACTCGCCGCCCCTTTCTTTCCGAAATATGTGCTCCCTGTGAACAACGCATCCCGTGTATATTTAAGCCGCTGACAATATAGGTTTGGTGAGGTTCACACGAATGGTTAATTTGCTTCCGGTTGACAGCATGACAATCGTCCCGGTGTCAGCCAGAACCCTGTCAGCTTTATCGCGAAACTTCACATGCACGTCATGTGAATATGACGTGCCGCTACCAGTACAACTTTTAAGTAAACCAAAGAGTCCTACAGCTGTCAACTCTGCTGGTTTGTTGCAGACGAGATCAATGGCAACATTGCTACCACTGACCTGGTGACCTACTTACACGGTCAGACAGCGATCGACGGTCACGGGAACGGTAAAAACACACGGTCCCGTTTACTGGTGATGGCTGTGATATCACAGTCACAATCAGAATGAAGAGCAATGTGATTGAACATAGCAAGTTTCTCTGATTCAGATAGTAATTCAGGCGTTTTCTGGAAGAATACCTTGAAGTCAATAGTTAAAACGCGTACATAAAAAATAGCATCGCCCAGAACATACCGTCTTTTCGCGTCATCCACCGACTTGAGCACTCAGCGTCCGCGCAGCGTAGGCGCGGTTCGTACAAATCCATTTCTGTCACATTCTGTAGACTGTCTGCTTTGAGAACTTAAGCCAAGGATGTCGACGACAGCTGGCAGAATTCGGAAGACTTGATGAGTTGACTTGTATGGTTGCTGATGAGGTTGGTGCATATCATCGTGAGCGCATTTTCATTATGTGTTAAGCTGACATACAGAACCTCGTACACTGTGTCAACGCTGATGTTGTCTCGATGAAAATCAAAGCACTTCTCAGTGAGTTGGATGACGCCGAACTTCTTAGCAACAAACATAACTTTCATGACGTTTTTCTGTGGAATGTTCACCTCTTGTGTGAAACAAACAGTAAAGGAATACTATTATCAAAGGTGGATGGAAGGGAGCGTCGTATGATTGGTCGGAAGTTTACAAAACAAGCGCCAAGACGTATCATAAATCGAAATTATCCTTCACACAACACTTTACAAGACAGATCTTATTTCGTATCGCCGGAAACAAGAGCTCAGTTTCCCAGCAAAGAGCTGCTACTTTTGTATTTAATCAAAATCGCCGCCAGCACCACACCCTTCCCTGGAACGCATTCAATATATGTCTTTCCCCTTGAACAGTATACATTAGGCTGGATATTTCTTACACTCATGAAAGCATTTTCGACAATGTAGCATTAGGTTAGCTGTTGCGCACTTTGTAGTTATAAATAGATCAAGCAGCTCGGAACTCGAAACCGAGCGCCTGTAAGCCAGAAAAATCGAGAAGACACCACTCAACATCCGACGGCTATACTTGTCCCCGAGACCTCCCCACTTCAGACCACTACACTAACACACTTCTACCACGCCACCGAACACAATACTCATTACACCCGCTTACCACAGTACACCCGAAAGCTCAAGGTCCCGAATGCCACCCTGCTTGAGATCACTTTTACTATCACCCTCATATCACCCTACATCAGACAGCATTACCAAAACCACCAAAACCATCTTACATCAGACAGATATACTAACACCCTCATACCACCCTTCAACGGACAGCATCAATCACATCCTCAATACCACATTACACCAGACCGCTTTAATAGTACATTCATATTCCTTCGTCACACAGCTTTATTAAGACCTCCAATACCATACTACACAGGCCAGAGTTACTGAAACTCTAATGCCATCCAATACCAGACAGATAACAGACACCCTAATACCACCCTACAGCAAACAGCTTTACTAACAAATTCAAAACACCCTACACCAAGAAGCTTTACTGACACTCTAATGCCATCCTAAACAAGTATATTTTAATCAAACCATCGTACATTACGCAGCTTTATTAACAACCCTAATATTTTCCTACAATACCATCCTACACCAGAGGGCATTACTAATACCCCCAATACCATCCTACACCAGCGAGCATTTCAAATACCCCCAATACCACCCTACAACAGAGAGCATTACTACTACCCAAACTACATCCTATACCAGAGAGCATTGCAAATAACCCCAGTACCATTCTACACCAGCGAGCATACCCCAAATACCATCCTACACCAGAGGGCATTACTAATACCCCCAATACAATCCTATACCAGAGGGCATTACTAATACAGCCAATACCATCCTACACCAGCGAGCATGACTAATACCCCAAATATCATCCTACACCAGAGGGCATTACTACTACCCCAACTCATTCCAATACCAGAGAGCATTACTAATACACCAATACCATCCTACACCAGCGAGCATTACTATTACCCCAATACCATCCTACAACAGAGATCATTACTACTACCCCCTACACCATCCTATACCAGAGAGCATTACTAATACCGCCAATATCATCCTAAAACTGAGAGCATTACTACTATCCCCAACACCATCCTATACAAGAGAGCGTTACTAATATCTCCCACTACCATCCTACAACAGACAGCTTTACTAGCACGCTCATTGCAACCTTCATAAGAGAGTTTTACTAACACCCCAAATACCACTCTAGCACACAGCTATACTAACACACACATACCACCATACATCTGACAGCTTTTCTAATCCCCTAATACCACCCAAACAGCAGACAGCCTTATTAACATCCCCGTTTGCCACCCTACACCAAACTGCTTTACAAACTCTCGCATGCCACCCAACACAGTTTTACAAACACCCGAAATAACAAACTCCATCAGACATCATTACTAAAACCGACATACTTCCCTACACACAGCTTTGCTATTTTCGTCAGGTGTACTTATCCATCAGCCAACTTTACATCAGACTGCTATGCTGGTCCCCAAATACCACCTGCATACCATCAGACACCAGCTGGCTGTACTACCTCTCACACAATGCAACATCAGACAGCTGTACAGGTCTCCCATACTGCCCTACACTAGGCAGCTGTACTAATCTACAGAAGATAACGACACTTATTACCACAACAAATAACACTAGAAAGCAGTCTGAATCCCTCAAACCATATAACACTAAACAGCTGTACTAATCCCTCATTCCACGCTACTCCAGGCGGCGGAATAACCCCTCACACAATTCAAAGTCAGAAAGCTGTACTTGTCCCTTAAGACCACCCTTAACAGAGCATCAGCCAGCTTTACTAATCTCCTTATATAAGACAGCTCTATAACGCCCTCACACAATTCAATATCAGGCAGCTATACTTGTCTCTAAACAGAGCTCAAATAGCTAGACTTATACCATTGTACCATCCTACGTCTACCAGTTGTTCTTATACTCTCGCACCACCGAACGTCTAGCAGCTGTACTTATGCCCTCTTACTACCCAAAATACACTGCCTGAAACTGTTATAAATCAATGAATAAAAGTGGGGATGGGTGGGCGGATGTTACCTGAGCATTTCCCGGAACGCTGCGGGTTCTACATCTTCCACTGTAATCGGCTCCATTGCGTCTGGGGCCTGTCTCCCTAGCATGTTTTCCATAATGGCAGAAACGCACACAAGAAGGAACCTGTGAGCTCTAATTGCGTTCTTTCCTTGACCAACCAGGAGTCATCTATTTCAGTCTCTGGAGAGGAGAAGAGAGAGTTCCGTCCTCAAATCTAGTCTCTTCTGACGCCATACTTAACGACTAGGAACGCTGCAATCGACATGTACACAAATGAGTATGTCGACACGGTATTAGGACCAACGCGTGTGACATAACATCAATAAACGACAAACACAAACTACCCTACACCATCCTTCCTTTGTTAATATGATTACAAATATTTGCTCTCTTAATTTGCCAGTTTTACTTGATCATTAACCCGAATTTCAGCCCTAATCCTACTACTAGTCAGGCGAACTATTCAGCTCAATTTAACCGTTATCGATTTAAATTGTCAGACGTGGCAAAACGCATTTGGTAAGTATATATCTTCGCAACCTAAGTTTATGGGTGTATAGCGCCGTTATCGTTACATACATTTCCTTGATACTGTTGGGTTTTATTTCAATTTCGTATGTTTTGCTGATTCTTTGTTTATGTATTCAAAGCGTCAACTTGAACCTAAAAGTTATCTATTAGATAGGATCGGTACAACTAACGGAAAAATAAATTGTTACTCTCGATATTTTTTAAATCATATACTACCATGATTTATTGATTTAGTGAGGTTCCCATCGTAAGTGTTGAGCATGCATTCGAGGTGTTAATAAAGTACTGGGAAAAAAGGGTGGGGTTTTATTGAAATGTTTGTGGTCAGTGTTAAGTTGCAACGGGCGGAGGTAATAAGTGGTATATCTAAGTAGCACGTTGCAGACACGGCGATATCCAAAAGTTACAGCAGTCGTGCCAATCCAAAAATCGATCACATGCATGATGGTGGTTTACATAACCCGCCTGCCCTCGCAAACGGTACATTTGACCAATGCAGCAACTATTCTGCATCTGCGTACAACGAAGCAACCAGACACAATATCTTTAACCATTGCCTAAAACTAGCGTAACTTTCCAAAGATTTTCAGGCTGTCTAGGCAGTTGTCTGTGACAATCTTGAATTCGAATATATTTGACTCTATGCATCGGTTATTAGGTGTCTGCGCAGAGCGACAACAGGACACACACGGTATTTAAAACTTGGTGAAGTGATCTAGTGGTTAGTTATGTACATAGCACTTATCACCTTGTGGCAATCGAAACAACTAGTTGTGCATGTTATTGAAGTCGTCCATCGTATTGGCATTGCAAATACAACCGGTGTGATGCTAGAGAGGAATACGTGATATAACCTTACGCCTGGCTTTGTTGGTGAATTCTCCGATTAATGAAATCAACCACATCCCCCGAACACATTTGATGCTTGTCTGGTACATTCAGCTAATGCAATAAACACTCCTTGCTTGTTATTCGTCGGCCGACCGACCGCCCGCCCGCCCGCCCGCCCGCCTGCCCGCCCACCCACACAATGTGCTCTTTTTGCACATCACCGCAGGTTTATTTGTTGTTTCTACCTACATGATTGCGTTACCACTTCTGTTTGCAAATCTAGTTACACGGGCAAAATTCCCATAGGACAACTTTCTTTAAAACTAGATCGATATTCTTGCTACAGATAACTTTCCTCTCAGCATTAGTTACTGATGCTTGCTGACCAAACAGTAAATCAGTAAATCGAGGCACGCTTATTTCGTATTATTCGGAATAATTTTCATTTATGTCCAGCATTCAAAATCACGCATTGTTACACATTTGAGTACCGGTAATTACGGCACTGATTCTAAAAGCGGTGCACCTAAATGCAATTTCCATGTTTATTGTTGCTATGTTCCAGTAACAAAGGCGACTGCATTGGCATTATTGGTTTTTGCTAGTGATATGCAGTCAGGGTTAAAGTGCTTACAAAACATAACAAAGTAAGAGACTTAAGCATCTAAACGAAGTAGGTTCATTGGGTACATTGCATTGTCTGCATATGAGGGCCATTATCAACAACTAAGCTGGCTAAGAGACCAGCGTGTATTATGCATGGTCTACAGTAACGAGAACGGCTGGCACTCAAAAAGGCAGATTATTGGGAGTGGCTATTATGGCTATTGCACGAACACCTAATTGTAATACACGACTGATATATAGTGTGTAGATGAGCTTAGGAGAGGGAATATATGGTAATGTATTAACAACAGGCACTCAATAACTCGGCGATGAGCATTCATGCAGCCATGACATGAATGGACGAAGTAACGACAGAGAGTATATAGTAGGTTTGTTTAATGAAGGATGGAGTGCGTCCACGAGGGTTTATAGTGCATGTATTATAGCTTATGCATTGCGATTCATCATGTTTTGGAGCATAAGCAAACTATGATTGACAATGTTTAAAGCAGCGATATACTTCTTTTTATGTAGGCTATATTGTAATTACGCAAAAATATTTGCCTATTCCGCACAAATTCACATTATTGTCATGTACCTATGTAAACACATGAAGTATGGGTTTTAATATAATGATGTGTATTGATATTTTAAGATATGGTTCCGCCGACTATACTATGAGTTCGCACTTATTAATACGGGTTCGAGGATTACTATTGAAGTTGGATCATTTGACTGTAAAAACGTTCTTAACTGTTTTCGATAACCAAGATATCAAAATATTTTACTTATTCTGTTATTCTGTAGCAGCATTTCATACTCCCTCAAGGAGGAGAGTTGGAATTTTAAGTCAGACCTCTTTTAGCAAAATGAACGCCCAATGCATGCGTTATCTCTTAATCTCTCAACCTGCACAGCTTATTATGTAACCAAATGGTTTTTTTTCATATTTGTTGGCATTGAGCAACATTCGTAATGGCAAGTACTCTGGGGGACATCGTGTGCGTCCGTTGGTTTCACAAAGTCATGGCGAGGATTTCTAAATCATAGCTATACTACATAAGTACGATAAACGCATGACAACGAAGAACTCAGCGCATCTCATCTTCTTTGGGTTGACCATGCTTAAAGGTAACTACAATCGAGAGCCTACATCAACTGTCTCGTAAGTTCCGAGCTCCATGGCTGTATTTCGCCGTGAAGTAGGATGCGCACTATAAACGCCATGAGAAATAATAATAGCAGGAAGTACTCTTGCCCACACCATGATAACTTACAATCTGACATGACAGATGCTGACTAGTTGACGATTTTATGGCCGTATGAACAATACAGTAATATTAGCACCATGAACGCCAAGAAGAATGATAGTGAGCTTTGCTCTTGTTGATATCATCAGCATGCATAATCATTACAAGACCTAATGCTTCTCTCGTAAATAGTTGTCTGCTTACGAACCAAAATATCCACAGTAAACCTTGTCAGCTGGTGTTTACGAACGCATACCCTGAATGTAGACTTTGATGACTTGGAATTCCTTTTAACCGGGATGACGTAAGTGAGTATCGAGGAACACGATGCTGTGATCTCGCGTATAAATACGCTAGGGCACATGGCATGGAATGTGAACATATCACGGCTTAAACATTGTATACTACAAGCTTCATCAGGTAACTCTTGTTGCAATAAATCTTAATCCAGCAAACATCAACATATATTCGGCGGCAATTATGATTTTGTTTTATGTTGCTTTGCACTTGTTTAACACGGTTGTTGAAAGGCACAGAAAAAAGACCTATTGTCGGCCTCAATGTATTGAACTGCACTGCGTAAGCATTAACTGGTTGTAAATGTTGGGGCTGGTTATAAGGCAATTCACGTGCCAGCACACGCCAGTCGCTGCTCCCTATGTATTGGCATCAGTTGATTAATGACAAAGCATCTCTGATTTCCGTGATATGATGTATCAACAATTTATACTGATATTTAACTGCCCTCTCACAGAATTGCTCGTTTTCTGAGGCTTCTTTTAGTTCATGAAAATATATTCAGAGGCAAATTATTTTTTGCGTTGCAGGTAAGCATGTTTTGGTGGTTTCTAATGGATAATACGATAGCTGGGGTATGATATAGCTGTATTGTTCTCGCGTCAAGATATAAGCGTCTACGCTTGGCATTATCTGTGATATTTCCAGCAAAAATATTGTTCGTATTCCGCCCTCTCTTGTTATCATCTTTAGATTACTGCAAGACACATTCACTTCTCTTGTTCTTCTAACTTGTTGTAAGCTGTATGTCTTAATCACATCTCGGGTGGCTTGTTGCTAACAAACACACAAAGAAACCCGTATGAATGATAGCTGATCTTTCTGGTATGAAAAGTGTTCATTGAAATACTATCTTCATTGATTCCATAGCACTACTTAAGATAGGCTTTACTGCTTTATAAACGATGTAAAAATTATCCACATACGAGCGGCTATATCTTACTTTCGTGTTTTAAGGTACCGTTATGTATGTTGAATATCCTATTCCGTTTAGAATGATTTATCTGAGCATGTGGCACTTTAGCTGTCATTGTCCATGACTAATGCAATAAAATTTGTCAAGTTCTCTTCCTATTTCGTTATGAGCAACATAAATCTAAAAAAACTTGTTGACTCATGCAACAGCGGTTAGGTTTCTGTTCAGAGAATGACAACGAGCCTCGCCAGTTTTATCCAGTTGGTTAACGGTTATCCAGTGGTTAGTCATGCATAGC
The DNA here is from genome assembly GCA_034190875.2 of Urechis unicinctus. Classification (NCBI taxonomy): domain Eukaryota; kingdom Metazoa; phylum Annelida; class Polychaeta; order Xenopneusta; family Urechidae; genus Urechis; species Urechis unicinctus. The sequence continues at coordinate 41,636,737 of CM067356.1, read as the reverse complement.
GCACTTATCATCTTGTATTACTTTCTGTTGCCATCTATTAGATAGCATTGCAACCGAAACAGACGAGAAAAACTGCTTCCTCGAGATGCTGGATGTGATTAACTCTCGTGATATGTCATCACGACCGACTTTGTCGGCGAATTCTTCCTATTTACGTAATAAACCGGATTTCGCCAACATATGCAATGGTTGACCGCTGGTTTGGTTGTTGTTTCTACCTAGGTGATTAAAAATGGATGAGTTGACAATTTTTGCGAATGTGCATAGATTAATGGTCAACACTTATGCATTTGTTAGCAGCCTCAATATTGTACTTTGTTAATTGTTGTCCAATTTACATAAATCTTAAGAATTAAGTTAATGTTCGGAACGGCTCAGTTTCCAAATTTAATAGTCCCGCTTTAGCAAGTGAAGCCCTTTGGGATAAAAAATTGAATCCCGTCAATTACTATAACAGTTAACGTAACCCCATTTGATCTCAAAATTAAAGCTCTTGGTAATTGTAGGTCAGCCCGAATGACCCCAAGCATCCGATTAGCCAATCACAGCTCACCATGTCAAGCCACCCCCATTTTCACTATAAAAACTGCTACATCAGACACACAAAATAATTACACTCAGGAGATATTCACAAGATACACAGAAGACACATAGAGCGACTCACAGAGAAAAAACTAAGACTGAACGTGCCAGTCAGCAGATCTACAACAAACCTCAACCGAAATCCTGGGTTTTATCTACAAAGACACTAACTTTGAGAATAATCATCATCATCATCATCGACTTAACTTCGTTGACCCCTGGTCACTATTGGTGGAGAATACGCGGTTTGACCACTTTCCAAGCTGGTCAACATTACTATAGTAACCCCCGGTCATAGTTATATCATTAGAATGTGCAAAATGTTTTCGATGCCCACGATTCTCAAGAGACTAACATATTGAACTTATTATTTCATTCTGCTACACCTTTCCAAGCGGACGTGCGAAACGACAGCAAAACAATAGTACCTCTCAGAGGAATAATAGATGTCAGCACACGTAAGTATACTCTAAAAAGATACTTCCAAGCGCGACATGGGGATTAATCTCATATAACAATAATCATGATGTCATTGGTTTCACGTCACCATGGAGGGGGTTTGAAGGCTAAGTTTCACTGCTTTAACAAATTGATTAATCTCCCAATCTCCCAGTGTGCAACGTAATGTAGTCAAATGGATGATTTAATGTACTTTCCATTGAGAAACGAATCCTGAAGTCCGATGAGTTTAGGGACATCGTCTGCATCCATTGGATTCATGTAGTCATAGTGAGGATTTCTAAATCGTAGCTGAACTTAATAAAGTACTTTGAATGCATGACAACGAAGAACTTACAAGGTAACTGCTATCTTGACAAGCTGACCACCTACCTCGGTATTCCACTGTTCCATGGCTGTTATTGCAATGAAGTAGAATATGTACAATAAACACCACGAGGACTATAAGTAAGTTTTCTATTGACAATAACATTAGTATTTGTATTATCAGACATGGCAAGTGCTGACTGGTCCGTGATTTAATGGCTGTATTCACAATGCAGTAAGATTTGTACTTGAGGAAAATTAGTAAGTAACGCTCTTATTGATATCATGATCATGTGTAATCCATACAATACATTATCTTTGTCTGTTATAAAACACATACTGGCATCGTTAACTGTTGCATTAACTGGCATACATCACGATGCGAGGTGCTGTATACGAGCGATGGTAGTAACGCAAAGATGAAAACGTTAAGTAAGAATCCTTGCAGCTTTGGTGGGTGATAACAATCTTTTACGTTCTTCTGACTGCTTTGTTGATATCCGATACATCTCAGGAACATATTTGTTGTTTCCGCGATGAGTGGTTATTCACCCATTCTAGCCGAAAGATGTCAGTGATAATCGATCCAAATGATGCTGTGATCTCACTTACGAATGCATTTCGGCATGCGCACATGATATGCAATGTCCATATATCACTACATTACCATTTCATTCGTTAACGTTTCTGTGAACATCATATATCGATAAATCTGGATCTAGCAAAGTGCAACAAGAATACAGCGGCAAATATGATTGAGTGGCGTTTTATGTTGCTTTGCACTTGTTTAACACGAAGGGCACCGAAAATATATTCATAATCGACCTCAAATTTGCAGATTGTTTGAAATAATGGAGCTGGTTATCAGGTAAGCATAGAACATTGCAAGGCAAAAATAAGCAATTCACGTATCAGCGCGCGCCAGTCATTTTGCCCAATTTATTATAATACGCTGTTACGGCATTCTACTGTCTTCGTTAAAACACGTCGTTAAAATTATCCGTTTATGGGTTCGTGAAATGTGATACTATAAGGGCATGTTCGAATGTAACAATGAATGTTCAGGGAGTGGCCTTTTTACGAGGCTGTGATCGGTCGGTAACAACGTTAAGTGCATCATGTGACCCTTAACACTTGTCTGTGACCAAAACCATTTAGTTCTGTATGTATTTATTTGCTGAGTGTGTAGGTAAACTTTTTCGTTCGGGAATATTTACAACATTAATGTACTTGATATGCCTCAACACAAGGCGTTTTCTGTGGATTTTTTCAACACAATAAACAGTCCGTATTTCGCCCACTTCCACATTCGTTATCTGCTTCGGACTAATACAAGACACAATGACTTAACTCGTTCTCCCAACTTGTTTGTAAATTGTTTTCCTGATTAAATATCTGCAGGCTTTTGCTGATTTCACTCTGATACTTAAATATAGCGATGTCAGCCGATTACCGCAGGTTAGATTCATTTAGTGCAACGTGCTATATGTCTGTCTGTCAGCAGATGAAGAATGGTTTTACAAGTGTGACATAAGGACGCAGCTGAAAACTGGAATTTTCTATGATTAATACAATTTTTTCCCATATCTCAGAACTGGCAGAAGTTGGTATTTCAACCAGCAAAAACCATAGTGTCAGGATCATTCGTTCACTCAATTGTATACATCTTTACACACTCCTAGTCATAATGGATGGGTTCGTAGCAGATACATATATATTTGTTTGACATAGTATGTATCGTTTAATATACTATTTGGTGCGTGAGTTGCTTTGTGGAAGTAAAGTGTTCTGCTGTTGTTTTATGAATGTTTATTTTATTCTCAAGGCACAAACATAAGAAAAACAAGGTAATCAGGATAAATGAAACCATCGGTGTAACTGAATGCAAAAACCAATCTTACATTTTCAAGATATCTCAAATTTTTAAATTATTTGTAATGGTTAATCGTACAATTATTGTTACATCAAGAATGTATTTATACTTATCCTGGTAAAGTAGGCAGTATATATTGTATCTTGGTTTATGGAAAAACTTTTGGATTTAGATTGTCATTTCAGCACCAACTTTACTATAATATTGTGTCCATCTAAAAGTCAATATTCCTTTTGTGTTGTAATTATCATTATTATTATCATCATATTATTATTATTAGCATCATTATTATTGTTATTATTATTACTGTCAAACCCTAAAGGAAACCAACTTGATGACGTTTGGCGGGAGAAAGAGTCAGTGTTTCGTTGATTGCTATCTTTTTATTTTCTTGAATTTACCCAGTCATACATCGACGTACAAAAGATGAGAGATTATTGTGAATGGACATTGTTGCAAACGTGGCAGGTCCCACATGAAACCAGGCGTGATGTAGGGAATCCTTAACCACTTCTGGTGTTGCCCTCGATGAGCAGTTATTCGGCCGAAGTTCCTAGTCAACTCTGTCATCTGTTTTTTCATTGTTCATGCTACTCGGCAGACGCTCCATAGTCCACCCTGTCGGCTTGTGTTTATTACTCATACTATGCTTAATTTGCAGTTTACTGAACGCCTGGCATTCCGTGTTTTGGGAAAAGATGAGAGAGATTACTAAACCAAGCGGCGCATGCAAAGGAGTCAAGGAAGGTTCCAACGTGATGAAGTGTCAAGATATCTTGTACTTGTTTGACAGGTTGGCATGATCACATGGAAGATTCTGACGCATTCAGAATTTTTTTCATATCTCATGTGGTGACTTTTCCAATATTATTTTGGGGCCAATGTAACTAAACACAGACTCTCAGGCTGTCCAGATGCTGAAATTGCATATATTTGACTGATGCACGGTTATTTAGTTTTTAGTCATGCACATAACACCCATCACCTTCTGACAAACGCGGCCGTGCATTTTGTTCGTTGATATATCCATCTATTTAGTTCGAATTGAAACCACAACAGATGAGAAAAACTTCAGCTTTTATATGATGGATAGAAATAAAACATGTTTATGCCTTTCCGCCCGAATCGGTCCGTGAACACTCCCATTAATGAAATAACACGGATCTCTCGAACACATCCAAATGCTGTCTGCCTCATCCAGTAAATGCAAAATTAATTGCTTGTTCTTTGGAGGTTTTTTGGTTGTTTCTACTCCAATGATTGCATTGTGTCTGTAAATTCAGTTACATGGATAACTTACACATGAACTAAACAAGATTCAACAGTCCACAGGACAGCATTTCCTAAACCTTGTTAACAAGCCGTGCGGTTGGTAAATTGCTATGAGTCATCCCTCGCTATCAGTAACTGCCGCATAATGTGAAAATTAGCAAAACAACGCATGCATATGAAGCGATATCATGTAGGATGTGTCTAGCTACTAAATTAAGAATCGGGAACGCTAAATCGTCGACAGCTTATATCAGAGCCTTGCATATAGTATTCCAAAATAAGCAAGTGAGTTGCTATAAGATCAAACAACCGCTACTGCACAGCTCAGTCATCTTCGCGTATTACAACCTCTTTTCTGAATTAGGAGTCTTATTTTGTCTACCACTAAACATATGCAGATTCATCTTGCCTGCAAGCATGACTGAATGATAGTTTTGAGGTTTGATGGATTAATTCCAGTTTAAAATGACAATTTAATTAGTGCTGTATACGAGCGATGAATGAAATTAGTTAAGTATTGAATTAATGCAGCTTTAGCAGGTGTTATCAATTATCATCGCGGCAGTTCTACCTCTGACGTTCCCCTTACTGCTTTGTTGATATACGACGCAAGCGATGTCGAGGTAACTCAGAAATATATTCGCTATTTCCACGATGAGCAGTTTTTCATCTTTATTTCTATAGTAAACCTTTTCAGTTGGATTTTACCGGTAATATGTAGGTGATTATCGATCCACAAGTTGCTGTGATCTCGTTTGTGATGCATGTACAAATGGAATCGCCATAAACGTTCCACGTTACCTGTTCGAGTCACATGTAAGACACATCAGTTACATTTGCATGTTAACTCGCATTAATCTGGATCTAGCAAAGGTCAACAGGAATACAGCAGCACATGTGGTTGTTGTGAGTTTTCTATTGCTTTGCTCTGGTGTAACACGATTGGTGAAAGGCACAGAAGTGAATATGCAATCAGTCTCACTGTTGTTCACCACAAAACGTCAGCACAGACAAGCTTGAAATGTCAGGTCTTCTTATCTAGCTAGCAAAAAACATTGCTGCGATTCAAATATTTGCAATTCTAGTGCCACCTACGTTTTCTCATACGTTTGGTGCGGCGTTCTTCCTCCTTTATACCTTTAGATAGCTGATAAGTCCGTCTCTGAGTTCCTTACTGTGTTATATCATTAGACGATGCCATTATTTCACAGCCACCTCACAGAATGGCTGCTCCATGAGCCTGTGTTTAGTTGGTGAACAGTTATTAAGATTTAAGTGCGGCATCTGACACCTGGCACCTGTTTATGGCCTCAATCAGTCTGCATTGCAATTGTAGTGGGCCGGTGATTGAAGTGTGATACCTATATGTACATTCATATATATGTGAATGCAAATATAACATGTCCACTATCGACTTTCTATAATCTGCCATCGAATGATCCTCATATCTTCTGGTTGCTAAATCGTCATTGAATTGATATGGATGATTTTCTATTTCACGCCAAATATCTCAAAGCCGGCAGTCTAATATAAACATGTAGTAGCTTGATTATCTTGGCGAAACATGCTATATCATTTTGCATTAAGTATAAACACGTGTTTGGTCATAAGCCATGCATTGTGGTGTAAATCATCACCAACGGCTTCAGGTTTTTCGATTTGATGCAAAACGATTCTGAATAGGTGATCATTTTCATCTGCTCCAGCTCCTTGCTCAATGCTTACAGTGCGACCTAATGGGTGCTAAACTTTCCACTGACCTTCTGTGATACTGTATCAAATGACTGTCCAAACTTCTACAGTACTGTGATCACTTCAGCACAAACCATACCGTTAAGTTCTACCAGACTAAATCGGAGTGTAAGACACGTGAATGCAATGAAACAAACAAATGTCAAGACCAAGGACTATATTCTTTTTTATTGCAAGAATTTTCCTAACGATAACCAAACGGGTGACTATTTGACCGAAGGTAGAAACAGTGATCCGTGGATTCTTTCCTATCGCTTATATCACCATCGAGTATCTTGATTTATTTCATTTTACCAGCCATAAATCATACTGAACTTACACAACCATTCATTGGCGTGGAACAAAATGATAGACCAAAGTTAACTTACGAAAAATATTGCTCTTGGCAGATTCCGTTTGGCAGGTCCCATGTGGCAGGTCCAACAAGGCAGGTCCCGCTTGGCAGGTTCTGTTTGGCAGGTCTAACAAGGCAGGTTTCGCTTGGTATATCCCCTGAGGTAATTCCCGATTGGCCAGTCCAGCTTGACAGGTCCCACAAGGCAGGTCCTGCTTCGCAGGTCCAGCTTTACAGGTTTAACGAGGCGGGTCCCAGAAGGCAGGTCCCGCGTGAAACCCCGCATGAAGTTATCCTTCAAAACATCTGTATTTCGATGATGAGCAGTTGCATCTGTGTTGTGTTATAGTCACTTCGGTCTGTTTTTATCACAAATGATATGCTTATATTTCTGTTCACTGAACGCCTTGTATAGCGTTTTTAAAGAAAGTTGTTGGCGATTATTTTCCCGATTTTGAATCTGAGTTGCATAATAAAAACCATAAGCAGACGCGCCTCATCTCGAAGTGAACCTAAGTACCGCTGTGTGTAAAAGGCGCATTGTAACGATGTACTGGATTTTGTGATCGGTGGCTGACCTCAATTGAATAAATAATGATAAGCGAAATACTGTTTTGAATAATTCTGTAGCATTATTTAGTAAATCACCAGCCCCGTTGAAGTTAACCACATAAATCACTGCCTCGATATTATATTACGCTTGTTTCACAGGTTACCATGTGAGCGTCGAATGGGCTAATGCACAAAAAAGCTTTCATATAGCACCGGGTGACATTGTCGAGTGCTAGTGTAATGTTACAACGATAGTCAGGCAGTCTAGATATTTATCTGTGAGTAGACTAAATCTAAGTCCAACTGTAGTTGACTTATACTTCACTCATTCTGTTTTGAACGAGACAACGAGGCACACCAGTTTAACCAGTTATTGCCAGGTGATTTAGTAGGTACTCATGTACATAGCACTTGTTACCGTGCGGCGATCGAAGCAATTAATTCCGTTCGGTATTAATATCACAATTGAGATGTTAGATGGGAATAAAACGTATGATATGCCATTACGCCTGGCAATATCGTTGTTTTCTCCCATTAATAAAATCAACCGGATCTCGCGAACACATGCTAAGGTCTGCTGCTGCATCCAGCTAATGCAATAAACATTCACTGCTTGTTATTTGTTACCCGCACAAGCTAGCTGCTTCCTTGCATCTCTGCAAGTGTGTTTATCGTTTCTACTCGGATGATTGCTTTGTCACTAGTGTTTGCAAATATTGTCACATGGGAAAAAAACCGCAAAGGCTGAACAATATTTATCAGCCTTTTGTACAACATTTGCCTAAACCATGCATCATCTCTAAACATCAGCTACCCTAGCTTACAGATAAATTGGGAACCGATGCCTGTATATTAGCGATTTCGTATAATTCGTATTAATGTTTATTTTTGTCTAATTACTAAAAAGACTCCAACGTAGATCTTCATTGGAACACCTGATAAACGATCATCGAAAAAAGCGCCCTGAAAACAGCCTCCCAACTTGGTTTACAACAACAAGCAATGGCGCTGCTTATATAAGTGGTCGCCAACATTTCATTCAAGTGAGATAAATCAGAATGATTGCTTAATGAGTAATGATGTGTCCACAATATATATCTTAGTGATACATTCGTTCCAGATATATCGGGGCTAGATAAAATACCCTTTCAGAAACAACACAGCGATTGATTGCATCTGGATAACTGAGGCTTTGTATGATATTATGTCGTTTGCGATTTGTCATGAAGAACCGACGCTTTTCCACTTGTGTTCATGTTCCAATGGCAACGCAAACAAAGCGACGAGGAACACGCTCTACTTTTCAATGTCAGTGGTGACTGGGGTATATAACGTCCATTTAAAATCCAAACGATGACTGCCTACAATGTAATGTAACAGGAATCTCTTAATTGCTCTATGGATATGACTGGTAAGCATTTAACGTTTACAGTATCTGCTGATGAAACGTGGTCATTTGGTAATTAAAGGTGATTTACAATTGCTTTGCTTTCTATGGCTTTGCTATAAACAATTTACATCTACCAAATGTAAATTGGTCTACAATGTGAACATATTGCGTCGGAAAATACTCCTTGTTAACTGTGGATGCGTGGTAATGTTTGTAGACATTGATTACACCAGAATACCGCAAAAAGCAATAGTTTCACTTCCAAATTAGCCATTCAAACAAGCACATACTTACAGTATAGAGTTCTGTTCGAGTATAATTATATTTCCGTCTCGCTTGATCACTCTTTTGTCTATCATAGAATGTTCCTTGTGAATGTGATATTTATTTGTAGTCATTCACCTAGCCCGTGATCCAATTATTTTTAATCATTATCTAATACTCCTGTACTTGGTACCTGTCCTAGCAATTTGAAAATCACCAATTGCTATATACACCCTAATAACATAAGAAATAAGTCATACAAGCATCATAAGATGAATTATGATGAAAAATATAAAAGCGATCAACAATATCAATATATCGCTAGCAGGTAAATGTGGCGTTTGGTACTTACAGTGATAAAATCCAATAAATAGGATGCTGATGTGTCAAACATTTGAAAACAAATTTAAGAATACTGTTAGAGAGTAGCAGTTGTTAATATAGATTACAAACGTCTCCATCAGGAAATGCTATTCTGATCTACCTTACGTTCCAACCAAGCATTTACATTAATATTCTTCGCCCATAGCGGACTGTCAGCTACGGTGCAATGCTTTACAGCTGGTTAGCATCATGAATCATTTTGGCTGCTGATGATCACGTACCGGTCACAACGTACGCGCGTTAGTTCATTGTTTTTATTTGCATGAATCAAATGTCAGCATTTAGGTCCATACAACTTGTGACTATCCAGACAGTCATCGACCTTGCTGAGTTGTTGATAGCATTAACTTTCTTTTGTGTTTTAGGAACCAAGTCACACATCGAATATGTACGAATTGTCAAATAGAGGCGGCTGTTTCTTGCTTATATTCGATCCTTGTTTGCATTTCGACGGCAACCACATTAAGCAGGTCTGATCATAGACACTTTTGTAAATATCGATTGCGCATCCGCGCGATGTTCTGTGCGGTACCTTGCATAGCATAATTTGGTTAGTCTAACAGCCTAAAGCGGTTATGCGCAGACAGTTTTGGTAAAAATTAATCCCGCGTTCAGCTTAAGAAAAGTCGTAACTAAAGAATTAGCACCACGAGAATTCGGTAGATAAGTTATGCAAGCACACTATATTTTCAATAAAAAAAATTATTCGTGTATTTTTTACATAAATACGTTACTCAGTCCGTGACAACAGAAGGTGAAAGATCTTTGCCACGACAGCGTTTCTGCGCGTCAAAGTTCTTAAGCTTTAATTTCCCGGTTTCATCAAAATCATCTGGGGCAAGGTGACTAACGTAACGCCAGGGAGTTACGATGTGAGTGGGGAAGTCTGGCGGTTCGTTTTGTGAGATGTACGGGCTGGTGTTATGGAGCGATACACGAGGGGTGAGTAAACGCGTAAACGTAATTTTGTAATGGCCCCTTAGGTTTGCTTCACTCATTCGTGGTTAGAAGTATGTACCTATGTTATATATTGGTTATAACCGAGTTCTTGATCACGCTTAAAACTAACATAATATATTGAACGAGTGCATTTGTTTTTGAATTAATCTAATCATATAACCCCATTTCACAAACAGTGCATGGCTCATGAGGTATACTGCTTACGTCGTAGGAACTCTGATTTTATATGCACAACGCGGATTGATCAAGGATACAATCAGAGTGGTACGGTCTGGCTATGGTTGCATGTTTAACGATAATGTCAAGATGTGGCTTTAGTACAAAAATGTTTCAATAATGGAAGGTGGGTGGTGAATGTTTATGTGATATATTGTCATATCTGTCTTCCGTGGAAGGAGACTATTAATCAGTGTTTTCTCTAAAAAATTACTTGTTGCATTCAAAACCCATCCTTGTGAATTACACACCAAATGCTTGATGTTTCATTCTCGTTGACAGCTGTGCATTATGCCTGTGTCATGTAGAAATGGGTAAAGGAGGGGTACAATGTGATGTGATCTGCAGTTGATATTACCAGATGGTGAAAGACTTTCGCTCACATGGTGAGGAATGTTTGCGCAGCCCGGCAAACCAACGCGTCTCTGAAAGCTCTGCTCGGTATTATTAGTGAAATATTTACAACCCATGTGTCGAAACGACTATAGTAGAATAAGAGGGCGTAATAGCAATCTTTTTCGTTCTATTGGGAAACTGATGATATGATAATTTGTATTTCGCATTGTGAAGCAATAGATACATAAAATGATTATGTTAAATTGCCGAACATGTTTCGCATTCAACCAATGCATCTGCATTGTAATGCACGTATTCAATTGCATTCATTAGAGTTTGTTTCGCATGAAATAGAACGTATTATAACGAGACAACGCAGATCAAGATATAATGAACTGATTTAGTAGGAGGTTGCAGATGTGCCTGGTACTGCTGGCCAGTCTTTTATAGCGTGCTCCATTCGATGTTATGTTTTCCTCTGTGTGTGATCAGTGTGGAGATGGTTCCGAGCAGCTGATAGACGCAAAGAATCGTTGTCGCTGCTACGGACTGTGGACGAATCGACCTGTGATTTTATAAGAACTCAATCTAGCAACAGGAGCATGAACGATACGCAACAGGAATATTATAACCCTGTGGAATCTATTGATTGTTATCGTACATACACTATAGCATGCATGCATACATGCGTGCATGTTATTGCTCCTTCTCTGCTGTACATAAGCATGCAGTATCTACCGCCGGTAGCGTGTTTTATAACAGTTCATTAACGGTATACGCAATGATATCAAATGACAGATGACCACGCCTCCTGGCCACGTGCCAGTAAATCACAGGTATCATGAAACATAAAATCGACGAGCATTGTAATGATGCTTGTGCGTTGCACTATCCACCTGGCCACCTGTGGATAGGGGTTAATATTGACGTAGACATTACACATCATGCTTCAGTCAAATCAAGGCCATGTAGGTAAGTAAAAGGAGGGAATCGTGACACATTTAGGTAACACCGTGTATTGGTTGGTTTAAATCCGGCAGCATGTGTACTGACAGGTATTGAAGACTCACTGGTCCATCCCGAGCTGTCATAGATGGCGCAAGTGTTGCATTTATGAGTTGATAATTGTATATCTACCTACTGCGTCATATTTATGCCATAATAATTGAAAAGATTTTACATAAAAACAATAAAATGAAACCCCGCAGTGCGAAGTGTCGCCAAGACTATTATTATTAGTTATTACAAGGCTATTATTCGATATGCATCGCTGTTTCGCTAAGAGCTGATTTAACACAAAGGTGGTGTCGATATCGTGTGTTAAAGTGATACTCAAGTGAGTAATACTGTGGCGGTATTTATGTCGGTACGAATAGCTCAGCTAAAATAAATCCTAAACTTTGGAAAAAGTATGCGCTCCCCACTTGGGATGGTGCATATAACGATATTAGAAGAATCCTTCAATGCTAAGAGAAATGTCTAGCGTATAATGCAACATATCTTATCTGGACAAATATGAGTAGAATACAAATGCGATCGCATTGCAAGTTTTGTGAGTGTAATTAAGGGTTATTCCTCATAGGACCTGATGTCTGCATTTATCAGCTATGAGTGATTCAATGACGAAAGCGTCCCCAAGGCGTCCACAACACGGAACGGATTGTGGACATTTTACAATGAGCGCATCGTTATCATTAATAAACGACCACTTTTGAAATAGTTTCTGACGAGTTATGAGTTTAATAGAAATTATCTGCATGCGTGATATATTACGCATGAGCTCCCACATCTTCATTTTATTCTCCGAATCATACAAGGGCGACAATCAACACCATCTATAGAGAGAGAGAGAGAGAGAGAGAGAGAGAGAGAGAGAGAGAGAGATAGAGAGAGAGAGAGAGAGAGAGATAGAGAGAGAGATATAGAGAGAGAGATATATAGAGATAGAGATAGATATATAGAGAGATAGATATATATAGATATATATATATATATATATATATATCTATATATATACAGAGATATATATATATATATCTATATATCTCTATATATATATATATATATATATATATATATCTATATATATATATATATATATATATATATATATATATATATATATATATATATATATATATATATATATCCTATGCACTAGATGGCGCACACCATCCTTCCCCAGCGATCTCACAACTCTAGGCACCGGACAACCAACAACTTACCTACTCTCTGAAATGTACAACGGTAGATATCTCATCATGCCATACGATACGAGACGGCTGTTAATATCACTATCACTTCAGTAAAGGTCATACATAAGCAGTTGAACTCCTAACATTGTTCTGCACCGGTTAACTGTAAGAGAACAATACACATTTAGTAATTGTAGGAGACTTTTCACAGGTAATTCTCTCTATTGTCCGTATAGAGTAACGCTTTCATCGTGCCTTTTGGCGCCTGCTGCTTCTATCTTGTTTTCAGAGTACCAGTGCTATCTATTATACAATATTGAATAAAACCCCTGAACATTGGCTTGAGCGTCCTTTGTTCTAATCCTTACACTGCTATTGGCTTACTGACAGGTGCGGTATGTCTTTCGACAATACCTTCCATAACATCTTTTTCTCTGTTCTTTTCATAATCAACAGCGATTGTTAGCGCCATACTGTCCCTCTAGCATGTGGGGTCACTTTAGAACGAGATAAGTCTGCTCTCCTGTCTAGAGCCTCCGTACACACTATATTCGATACTAGTTCCCAAAGTGAGCGCGTGGACACGTAATGTGGACATGGCACTGGGACCGTCGGTTAAGCACAGATAGATTATGTACATATTACCCGATTGGCCAATCACTGTCTCAGCAGGGCTCCCACTGTTTGATATTTTCCGGTCCAAAAGGTGAAGTTAGTATCTCCATTTTGAAACACATAATCACGGAATGATGAAAATCATTATCCGCCAAAATTATCTCTTAAATCCCTCTGGTTCATTTTCGTAATAAGATGCGAATTTAATGTGCTGCTAAATAAAACAGTACGGAAAACACTGGATCATATATAAATGTCCTATGAATGGTGAAACCATCATAAAGTGAATGCTGACAAAATCTACACTTTAAATTTGTCTTTCGGGGGTTATATACCATTTAATGCATTTGACTAAATATCAGTCCTAATACTTGGATGACAAAATGAACGCGCCGGCAGGTGTTGATGTTGTCTTGTTGCTATGTTATATTTAAGAACGAGTTCCCAATTTGCGTTTTGTAATTGTTGCCATATTGCTAGTTGCTTCGCGTTTATATGAATTAGTTGTTTTCACTTTGACGGCGTCCATTAAATAAGGTGTGTATAAGTGGTCTTTGAGGAGGTGTCACGAATATTTATAGGCTTAAATCACAGTGCAAATGTCAGTTTGAGTTTTATGAGTGAGGGTACAGTAGATGGACCTGTTAATTTCACGCTGCCGTAATTTAACGATACTAACTAAACGTTATTACCTTTAGAGGCGAATATTTATTGCATCCGGTCAAAGATAACTCGTCGATAAATCTAACGCATGCAACGCACTATTTGCTGATCGGTCGTTTTCGCCCGTATAAGAAGGCAGAATCGGAAGTAACAAATTCAATACGCATAAAGTTTATATTGAATGATTGTTAAGTATCAAGCGATGTTTGTTGGTTTGAGCCGGATTGTGGGCATGAGGGGGGGAGGCTCTAGATACGAATGTTGAGAAAAATTATTATGAGATGATTAAGACAAGAAGATGCTGAATGGGATATGTTTTATATTAGGCTGCAGCCACTTCCAAAAATTTCCTCTTGTGAGGGGTAGGGTGGGGGGGGGGGGGCTCTAGATACGAATGTTGAGAAAAATTATTATGAGATGATTAAGACAAGAAGATGCTGAATGGGATATGTTTTATATTAGGCTGCAACACCTCTCAAACCTTCAGTATGTGACTAAAACTAATAAGTACATTTTCTTTGCATTTCCAACAAGTTCATACCACTCACGACACATTCCTTATGAAATACAGTAAATTACGGACATGGTATGTTTGCGCCCAAAGTCCTCGTTAAGAGGAATTATATTAAAATGCGTATTGGGTTTATTGCTATCAATTCTCTCTGAATAACAGGTTAAGCAAATCAAGCGTTGACTGCATTAGATTCGTTGACGAGTTATCCGTGACCAGATGCACTACATAAACCACTTCACCGACGTAATAACTACTATTGACGTTTGGAATCAATGGCATTTGACCTTACCCACAGATTGTTTCAAATAGTAGAGTAGGCTTGGCCTTGCAGTGCTCACAGTGCAGTTCAAATATGTACGCATCACTCGATCTTTGTATTACCGTTCAATGTAAACTGCTGTACTTAAAATAGACGGGTCATTTTGGTCATGGCTGGTGGTTGGGTTTCAATTAAAGTAAGTGATAACAAGTGATACTGAGGTAAAGTGACATGACGTGCTAAATCTCTTTTCGAGATAAGTTTTGCAATGACTAATGGTTTATCATCAAAACAATATCGATCAATTAACGAAACCCAACTGTTATTTTCTTCACAGCTTGGTAAATGATAACAAGCGATTATTTGATAAAGTAACATGATGGGCTTAATTTCTTTTCGAGATATGTTTTGCAATGTCTAAGTGGTTATCATCAAAATAACATCTATCAATCACCGAAACTCAACTATTATTTTTTTCCCATCTGTCTTTAAATTTTAGTATTTCCGTTCTTAAAGAAAACTGTATCTACTGGAATGCTTGGAGAGAACACCATGCAATTCTTGTTAGTTTACTGATGAGATAATAATGAACTAAATAGCTACTTTGGAAGATGCCTTCAGCCTTTACTAAAACAATCGAAGGAAGAGAGGTTACACTTTCTGACCACTGGATCTGAGAAAGTCTCCAAAAAAAACACACCACACAACAAATTGAAGGAAGAGGTCTTATTCGGTGACAGAATGCCACTTCTACTCATTAAAGGCGCGTTTCGGCAAAAATCAAAACAAAGCCACACTGATACCTTACGAATTTTGGCGATGAAATCAGTAATTGAGTCCAATCTGTGTCCTCTGAATCTGAAGTTTTTATTTGTTGGTTTATTGTTAATAGAAGATGAATAATGAGCAAACTTTCACGCATAATGGACGCGAGCAGTTTGGGCGCTAGCACCAGAGAGTTATGGAATTGCGCATGCATATTTACATGACCCGGTCACTACTTCAAAGCGCATTTTAGTAAGCAAAGAAAAAAAGGGTGTTTAAAAAGTGTCGATATCGATAGAGTATCGATGTTCAATTGTTTCATATAATAATTAAAGTTAAAAAAACCCAGTCATTTCAGCAACGACACAAAATCGGATCGTAAATATACGTTGAACCTGGCACCAACAAAACGTGTTCAAATACATATATTTGTTACATGGTCAAAAAAAGAAGTGTTAATTAATTAACGGTATCAATCGAAAATGTTACAAGTAGTAACCACATATCGTGTACACGCTACGGTAATATATTTCCGAGTGTTCTAGTCACTGTTGAAAGTTTGATATATTCTTGCATTCTCTGGAATAGCAATGTATATTAATGGTTAAACGAAACATTACAGAAAATAATAAACTCTCACAATTGTGAAAGCTAACAATGTTGTCGGGCATAGGCAAAATAGTTTGAGATGTACGACGTCACCATGTTCATTCAGGTAGGGCGTTGAATTACTGTCACATCCAGATGATGAATGTCCATTTATAATGTTCAGCGGTTTCTTAATCTTTATAACTCATCTCCGCACTGCATCATCTATACCCTCACACATAAGGCCAAACAGATAATAAACTATACAAGAATTTCTATAAAAACGGAGTTCATGGAGTTCAGTAAGATGCATTATATATGCGTTAACAGACACCAGCTGATAGAGTTGAATACAAACCCATGTCAGTAAACTGCTCGTCGCGGAAACTGCTCATGTTTGAAAGGATTTTAACCCGCATGCATGATTTTCAAACAGTACCTCTAGGTGAAATCTGGTACAAAACTGTCCATCCCAGCATAACGATTACGTTGGTCTGGACACAATATTTTAGGTGGTGCTAAATTTAAACTACACATCTATCAGGTTTATTTTAATCGCTAGGCACTTGTTCTAATCAGTCGCGATTGATTCGGACATAACCCATGATTAATGGACATTTCATCCATAAAACAACTGATGCGTGATTTAAAAGAATTATTTGATAGATCATGAGCCACTTTTTTGCCCTCATATGCACTAAAATAGTAAAATAAGTAACAATTTATTTTTTCTCATCTGTTCGCAATAAGAAAAGTTTACGCAGAAAATGTTTAATTGGTTTAAAATCCAGACCGCTTTGTATTTAATGAAACAATCTTCGGCAATTGGTGCTGACTTACAAAGTCATGACCTATGACCTCGTTAGTGTTTTATCGTAGTAGAAGTTCTTAACGTTTCGCATAAAAAAAACAGGCTATCGGCTTCGAGAGTGCAATAACAAATAATACAGCAACAATCTAATTACCATTTGGCTTTCATCCGGTACAGAGAACATTCAACGGCTGCTTTTCCTTGCATGTAGCGCAATTTTTTCGCGTACTTTTTTATTTCAATCACAGAGCACAATCAATTGGTTTTTTTATTGATGACGTGATCCACTCCCGATCAAGTCGCAATTCATCGTAGCTCAAGTAAGGGGAAGGCACCAAAAAGGCGTCCTCTTTTCATGGTATGATATTAGTGTAGATAAATAAAAGAGTACAAACGGTATGTATGGCTACAGCAGCCGGTGCGCTAATATGATGGCAATTGAATAAAGACGGCCATGTACGTTTATTAAACATGTTCTGTGGTACTATGTTGTAGTAGATTTTATGAGCAGAGGTTGCAACGTGAAATTAATTGATATTCCTCCTATATCTCATTAATCATTCAAACCCTTGGTGTCAAAGCCGACGCATAACCAGTACCATTTTGGATGCAATTGGTTTCAGCATTCGCATGATAGGTATCAGAAGAAGCATTTTGTTGATTGCTAGTGTAAAACCCAGTAAATGCATCACGGTACCATTCGTAACGAATGATAATCACAATTAACTTTCCGAGAACCAGCATGTCAGATGCTCGGTAATCAAATGTGCCTGCGTGACATATGCTTGCGCAAATAAACTAGTACAGATGACACGACAATAAAGGCGACCAACTGTTAAACGAATAATCACCCGATGTTTCAGTTACGTTCATTATTCAAATATGACAGATGTTAAAATACAGCTTTGCAGGATGCGCATAGCAAACAGTAGTCTTGTTTACATAAAATTAATTCATCCGCACAACTCATCTCCGCGTGTATCACCTTTTTTTTGAAAGAGTACCAAAGCATCAATAGTCGCTGACAGCTTTCTCTTTAAATGGAATGCCACACATTCTCTCAGCCTATAGAATGCTTAAAAACCATCGGACAGAGATATACTATTTATGAAATGCTAACTGCTCACTGCGGAAGTTACTAATGTATTCCATTAATACCTTAAACGAGCAAGTTTTACAAAAAAGGGATTTTCGCCTTGATGAGCTGACAATTTGTGGCGTAGAGTAAGACCACACAGCTCTTTAACATAGGACTCTTGCTTTTGCATTGTTTTTTTTAATTTGGCAGACCGTAGATGATTATTTTATTTCATGAGCGCAGATATCCATTAAGTGTGACATGCAGCAGCCATATATGTGTGAAATCTTTATGAAGCAGCGATAAATATAAGAATATGCATCCCCAGGTTGTTATACAGCGTAGCATTTGGCATAGGGAATGATATTTAACTTAATACCTATGAATATATTGATGCCATATTGCTTTGATGGCCATGATGATGATAATAAAAGGTGCCGTCCTCATCACGGCCTGAGCAGCTCAGAGCATTCATGATAACCACAACTGAAATCGCACTTGACCTACCTATTTATTTGATTAAGCTAAAAGCCACAAGTGTGCTTCCTCTCAACCGCGGCCATACTGCATAGCCTTCATCGCCCTCTTGTCACAAGCCAGATACCATCACTGTGCCGCAAGTGTCCCAATAATGCACCGCTGCACTAAAACACATACACAGTCGCATGCAAACATAAACACAAAGCAAGAAAAAACGCGAAATCGCTTGCTAATAACAGAAGAAACATACATACACACACACGCAGAGGCAAACATACCCCTCCACGTCACACAAACAACTTCACCATTTGCAATGTGGGATCAGCAATCGCCTTGCGTGAAGCAGGTGGTCATTGGTTGGAACATAAATCACGATCATCGGTAGTCGTGTCACTCATCTCCGCACTGCACCATCTATACCCTCACACATAAGGCCAAATAGATAATAAACTATACAAGAATTTCTATAAAAACGGAGTTCATGGAGTTCAGTAAGATGCCACAACAGTGCTTAACACAAAGAGTTTTGTGTCTGGTCATTTCCAACTTTCAGTAAACCAACCACAGATATCGCCCGATTTGCTTATCATCTCCAATCCTCTGGTTTGAAATGGGTAGCACTTGAGCCTCCACGCCCATTTTCTTCAACATGCACCAAATTGCCCTCATTTATTGGTCACTTTGCTACCCCTCGTAACGCATCCGGAGTTTGCCTACTTGCCTCCTGCGCCTGATTATTCTCGACAATGATAATTTGTTATTGGTGATTGCTAGCCTTATTTGTGGCTTTCTCTGGATTTTTGTATTTACAAATAATTGGCATCAATTTTTGCAAAAAAATGCGAAACCATATGATTGAAATAGTCAGTTGCTACCACCTTAATCGCCTTATATAACAGCGACAGTGACAGCATGAGAAAACCGTCAATATGTAACAATGCCAGATCCAATGGCGTTCACGGATGGGTTTCCTGCAGCTAGTTCACCGAATGAAATCCGTCAATTGTTATGGTATAAAAAGTATGTCTGAAATGGAAAAGTCACATAAAAGTATTGCAAATCTTTTAATTACTCACATTTGGATGAGGATTATGATTAATGCGAGATTTACTCCCTCACGCATGAAAAGAAAGGATTGATAGCAGACAATTAGGAAAAGATCGCATCCCAAACAGATAAATGTCACAGCGTGATCTATAAATGTTTTCATTGAATGCATAACTAAGTGTTAAAGCTTATTTTGCAGATGCACATTTGATATCTCCAATCAGACAAGCTGACTGCAATATTCAACCGTCTGGTAATGTAGGCTTATAACATTTGGTCTTACACGTCATGCTACAGCAATATGATGACGTTTATGGCCACTCATATAACTCTGCTTATTACAGTTACGACCAAAAAGACAGCTTGTATCTATTCCCGCCACCTGTCGGTTGCATCTGTAATCAACATATTGGCAACCATTCGTAATAACGAAATAAACAGACGCACATGGTGACATCCGAAAACATTTGGGGTTCAGAACATAGGTGTCGATTAGACACTCAAAGACTATAGCATATATATATTTATATATGTATATATGTATACATATATATATATATATATATATATATATATATATATATATATATTATATATATATATATATATATATATACATGTATATAAATATATATTCGTATTATCGAATGTGTTCTCATCCAAAACTGAGAATTGATAATACGATCAGTCTTTATGTTCATTTTAACATAATGGCTATTGGACAATTCTTCTGTGCAATGATAAATTGAAATGCATTTCGATATGATAGGGGGTTGACCTTCAGCAGATTGCGTCGGTGCAACATGATTTGATCCAGTTTAACAAAAGGCTAAACAACGCAACGTGTCTTCTGAACTGTACCTAAGGTTGGATTCTTAGCACGACAAATTAAAGCATAATAAATGTCGACAGATACGCAACCGAAGCTCTGTTTCCGCGAATAAACCACGGCGGTTGCACATTTCATTTAAGACATTGCTGCTAGTATTGCTGTTAACTTGACAATTATAAACATAAGTGAGCACATGACGTTCTTTACCTGACAAAAAGATAAAAGTTGACAATTATGATTCATTTTTCTTTATAACAACTGCAGTCAGAGCTATATTGGTAGAACTTTTATTAATAATCGTACCATTTGTGTGCTTATCCATTACAAATAACAATATATATACATAGATATATTTCTATGATATATATATGTATATATATATATATAATATATATACTTATTCTCAAGGCCCGTATATATATTGATTTATATAATTCATATAAAAATATATATACCCGATTTATATATATATACATTTAAATATATACATATATATGTACATTTGTATATATATGTATACTGATGCACATACATATATATATTTAGGTATATTTTAATATATATATATGATCATGATGATATATATATAGAATATATATATATATATATATATATATATCTATACACGAACTCCTGTAGGTCCGCTATATTATATAAATATATATATATTATATATATATATATATATATATAATACCGCTGTATAATAGGCATAAAAATGTTTAAGCGCATCGTACTAGTCAACTACAGACACTACAGATAGCAGCAAAGGGTTGGATTTCGATGAGGTGAGGAATTGGAGCGCAGTGGGTTATTGTGGTTGCGGTTAAGGTAGGTATAGGGCAGGTGTTTCGCACACAGTGGCGGCAGCGGATGCTCGGTTCTTGATGCCATGAATCGGATTGTGTGAACTATTTAAGAACGAGCGTATCCGCGAGGGAAAGCTTGGACATCAGAAACCGATTGTCTATGATGGTTACAATTCTTTAAACAAGTTGAATGTAATGCTCGCCAGACATATTACCCAAATTGGCTGTATATAGTGTGCAGTGATAATGTAAATTTTGTCAACTAAATTTATCAATTTGTCGTGAATTAGTTCGTGACTCATGGAACCCTATCTTCGTGCTTGGCTTGGGAATTTTACCCCTGACTCTCGAGACGTTTGTGCTGGTGAGTGACTTGCAGTGTTCTCGCTCTTTGTAGTATTATCGAGACTAGTCATCACCATATGATTCCTTTTCCCAAGAACACAAATTGCAGGCAAATCCGATACAAATACGATTGTGCAGGAGCCACAGAATCGTGACATTGACATTGGTTGATGTACAGTTTCGGTCAGTATTTTACAATAGATTTGGCTATTGGGTAACAATGGCAATAACCATATATACATCCCGGCTGAACAGGTCGTTAACAGCAGTCACTGGCAGCATCAGTTCCACCTCATCAGTGCATGCAACGCCGCTGTTTGTTCGTTAATATAACCGTATGGAAGCTTAAGCCAAAAAACCCAATATATAGTTTCCCAGTAGTGTCTCTTTGCTTTCGATCTATATATCAATTCTTGGAAAGAACAACCATGGCAGGTGTACTATGGTAAGCTATTTTTGCATTAATGCAAACCAGTTTGCAAAATATAATCATTCGTATTGTGCATGTAAAGATTTTAAAACTAAGTATGTATACAGTTATTCACAAGTGAATTCAGTTGAACAATGCCGTTAACCACATAAAATCATAAAAATACATACATACATATATACATACTTACATAAATACATACATACATACTTTCATACATACCTACATACCTACATATATACTTTTATACATGCATGCATCTATGCATACATATGTATATGTATACATGCGCACATGCATACATACATACATACATACATACATACATACATACATACATACATACATACATACATACATACATACATACATACATACATACATACATACATACATACATACATACATACATACATACATACATACATACATACATACATACATACATACATACATACATACATGCATACATGCAAACATACATACATACATACATACATACATACATACATACATACATACATATACATACATACATACATACATACATACATACATACATACATACATACATATATACATACTACATACAAACATACATACAAAAATAAATGCATGAATACATGCATACAAACTATAGACTACATGGTTACATCAGTATCGAGTTCTATTGATTCGTTTTAATCTGATGATCAGCATGCGCAGAGTTCATGCCGTTTCTCCATATTCGTTACCTACGCCTACTAAACGCCACGTACCAACTAACGATGGTGTGGTCAATTGTCATTTATTCGAGCCTTAATCACCTTCAACATTTATTGTTCTGCCAGTAGTATCCATAAACGGTGTTTGTATTTGGTTTTTATACGTAAATATTGCATCCGCCACAGTTAACAATAAATTCAACGTAGGCAACGCTTGATTTGTTTTCCAATTCATTTCTTTCGGTTGTAAAGAGAGAATTGATAGCAAAAAAAAACATTATGCAATTCATGTATTTCCCAATGAAGAGACCTCTAAAAGATAGCCGCGATCGACCATAACCATAAATTAATGGTACCAACAAGATGGTGTTGAGCGGAACTACTATAGTATAATGCCACACTGTTTTTGGTATGCTTCTAGATCTCATGACTACAAATGATCACCGAGAAAAAGGGCGTATCACTCTATGGCGCACTAGTGTTTAGCATGTGCAATCGCAGAAGTGGTGTTGAGTTTACGGCCAGACAGTGTATTTGGTGGTTATTGATTCAAAACTTCAATACTTCAGAGTAACCATAACATGTCTTTGCCACTAACGTACGCAATTCATTATACGTTACAGTATAATGCACAGTGTTCATGAACAGGTCTCTCTATTCCAAGATAGTAAAGACCATTTGTCATCTGAATGCCATAACATAAATAGCCAGATGCCAAGCAAACGTCAATTACCATCCATTCAATGACACAAGGATACAAAATCGGGTTCAAGCACGATGTTACGTAACTATGTTGTGACTATGAGAAAGTCTTATGTCTTCGTTGGATTTACTAAACAAACCATTGATCCTACACATACGCCACAGCTTACTCGATCGGATATCCCATGTGCAATATACCCCTGAATATGTGTCACTGAGTGGAACTCGAAGATTTATCTTGGTAATTTTTCACTTGCGAACGTGTATTTATTCTGCCCGTTTGCCGGCCGTTTCAATTTTGCTCCCATTAGCAAGAACGTGCCATAATCGTGCAACTATACAAATTAGGCAAATACGGTGACGAAATAATTATTGTGCCGAATCAGCGAAAATTGCATATTAAAAGGGTCGATAGCGACTTAATTGTTGAAGTGGTAACTAAAATCATAGGAAATTAGCCCCTGATCGTTTTGACAACTTCATATAGTAGCTAAATAAGCTTCAATCTGATAATGGCTTATTACGAATAGCATCATGAACAATTCATTGCACTTTTGTATTTCGTCCTTATATAGTTATGCGTAGTCGAATCGACTACGCAGCTGATGGAGAGCATTTATGATTGAATATAATCATCCACTAATTGGAAACCAATGCCCGTCGCTCCGACAATTAATTCATCTTAGGTACACCCTTTTATCAATGGCATTACGGCAAACATGAAGTTGTTTGCGTGCAGCGGTTGCTCATTGCTGTAAAATATTCCATTTTATAGCGATATTTATTCATTATTTATGCATTCAAGATAACCGGTCATGTTCAAGTCATCCGAATATGTCAAAACTGATTGGGTGTGACAGTCGCAATAGGAAGTTAAAACACAATGTTGGGAACAATGAGAAGAGGTGTACAAAATATTCAATTGATTAGATAACAGCAGTATTGATTTGTTGTCTCAGCTTTGCAGTGCTTAGAGCTCAAGACTACGGGGACATGCGTACATTATGGCAAAACCTATGGCAAGGCCGGATTTAAAAAAAGCATTATTAACCCATGGAATAATTAAGCGGCAAAAATTGCTCCAGCCAGTTTACTGAGCTCTTGGTTTAAACCTCCGTGATAGTATTTTAAGCACAACGGTTTATAGCAATCTTTTACTCTACATAAATGCTATTTAATTGTTGATGACTATCGGTTGGGATCTAACGGTCTTTTTGCCCTGCCCCCCCCCCCCCCCCACCCCCATCACAATAAGGTATTTGGCGGTCATCATTGCATATCAATTTCAATCATATTGAGCGAAAGGTATCATTTGACAATGCATGGCCTGGATTGGCTTACGGCCAAACAGTTAACAGAATAGCGCTGGTCACATATACGGCCGGGTAATGAAGAGTGATGTCGCCAATAGATGATTCATCGTCCTACCCTCGATCCTGGGCTTGCAAACAAGTGAGTGAAAAACCACGAGCACACTAATGAAAGTACCACTTCATGTTACCATGTACAATAACTGTTCGTAATTGACTGTCGCTACAAGTAAAGGTTATAATCGCTATCATTATGTTCCACTTTCCAGCAGACATTCTTTGGGCCGAATTTTGTATACAACTAAATAACGAATGATTAGCAAACTTTTATAATCATGCCAACGTCTCAGATTATCATATTTGAGATTATCTACCGCCCGATATATAAATGCGGCAAATAAGCGAGTCCTACATTTCGCTGTGCTCTTTTTAACAGATTAGCCGGGTCTCACAGAACTCACATAGTTGCATGTTATACGGCAGGAAAAGACGAATGCAGAAAAACGAATACTCATGAGTTGGATCTCCGTTCCTCTGATTCAATCCGCTTCTGTTGCCCAATATATTATATAAATATATGAACGATCTGGTGTGTTAATCATGTTCGCGATCACTATCGGAGTTCATATAACCA
The DNA here is from genome assembly GCA_034190875.2 of Urechis unicinctus. Classification (NCBI taxonomy): domain Eukaryota; kingdom Metazoa; phylum Annelida; class Polychaeta; order Xenopneusta; family Urechidae; genus Urechis; species Urechis unicinctus. The sequence continues at coordinate 41,611,276 of CM067356.1, read as the reverse complement.
ATAGTTGCAGATAGACAAATGACCAAATATGACAGCAAATTATGCGCAGACAGATGATGTATAACTAGCATCAGCTGCTAGAACCTCTCCTCGTCAGCCTTGGCTTATATCTGACAGGATGATGTTATTCAGCGAGTAAGTCTAACCCAAATAAAGTAGTTAACATCAATTTCTACCACGTGACCAATTGCAATAATGTGTGTTCGGTAAAATGAGCATAATTATTCCATTTCCGCAAATCAATACTAATCATTGTGCTAGCTGTTCTCCAAAATTTTGTAATATACAATTGTGACAGTTCAGTAGCAGTACTTGACATCATTATACTTAAATTTATGATCATGAAGCATCATTAGTTGTAGCCATTGTAGTATCATCTCTTCTGGTATAAGAGAGTCAATTCATCCCGTGTCGTCCTACGCAACGTAGTAGAGATATAGCAGATCTCGATCTCTCTGTCTCGGTCTCTGTCTCGGTCTCTCTCTCTCTCTCTCTCTCTCTCTCTCTCTCTCTCTCTCTCTCTCTCTCTCTCTCTCTGTGTCTCGGTCTCTGTCTCTCTCTCTCTCTCTCTCTCTCTCTCTCTCTCTCTCTCTCTCTCTCTCTTTCTCTCTCTCTCTTTCTCTCTCTCTCTTTCTCTGTCTGTCTGTCTGTCTCTCTCTCTCTATATATATATATGTGTATTTATAAAACACACACACACATATATATATATATATATGTATTTATGTATATATATATATATGTATATTTATATATATATATATTTATATATATATATATATATATATATATATATATATATATATATATATATATATATATATATATATATATATATATATATATATATATATATATATATATATGTATATAATCAGCCATTTACTTTTATCATCAGTTACAAAACAGTGCCTAAGAAAGCGTAGGTAGTTTTTGTCGTAAGAATACTCATCTTAATCAACTCGCCCATCAAACAGTTGTGAAATGCAGGAAAACTGCAACAGATAGTTATAATTGATTCGGAGAGGCATAATTGTATTTGCATTTTAAATAAAATACATTGTAATTCACCAAAACTGTAGCACTCAAGTAGTATGCCATCACACGTCTTGGTCAGAAACTTGCTTGATTTGTGTCCTTGTAGAAATAAATTTTTAGATATATCTGTACACATTGTAGTGCATGTATTCAAATGTACCTGCCTGTTTGCTTATAGCATGCATTTTGCATAAATACGTATGTTATATGAGACCTGCAAAGCATTATAGACAAATTCACCAACCTGTTGAAAGAAGCATTAATTAGTTTTATAGTTACGGCAGAATAACTGGTCGCAATAACGAAGACGAATGGCCTCTCAAAGTATCGTGCACCTACGGCAGCAAACCTTGTAAATATGAAATCATATGTCTTACATATTGTCCTAAATGTTCATCTTCACTACAAGTATACTTCATGATGCCTTATAATATCTTAGTTGAAACAATTTGTGATGGATAATTAGTAATCTATGCAAAATAGATAAATCTGCCATATCAGGAAACGATCTTATCACTCAATATTAGATACGTAATATCCTTTTGATATGCCTGAGTGTTACGAGATTAAGCCAAAAGTTATTTCAGCAGTTAAGCCATACATTTGATTGACATGCTTACTACTTACTGTTGAGAATATAGGTTGAACCTCAGTAAAACAGTATATAGCCAAATTAAATTTCATAGGCTTCTTTGCTCAATTATCGGTAATCCACATAACATAATAATGAATTCACAGGCAAAAGTATATTTAGAATTGTGTAAGCATCAGAGGGCACACATGATTTAAGGTACAGTCATATATATTATGGTTCAATTAACTTAAAAGCCGAATGTTATGATTCACTTTTTATGATGATTTAATGCAGTATCCGGCTGCTGGGGCTACACGCCATCGGTAGCTACCTGTCGTATAAGTTGATCTAATTACAGATACAAACCTGTCATTTTCGCTTTGGGCTTATATATCTATGTGTATCTATGCATGCCACGAAAATTATTCATGCGCGTTATATCAAGACTAGCACGCATACGGAGACAGACATAATCACGGGTATGACAAGTATTCAAATGACTTTCGATGCATGCAAAATATTCGTTATCATTCATAAGAGACGTATCGAGATCAATTTATATCATTTAAGTGATCATTTCGCCAAACAGGTTAGTTGGTAAAAAGCGGTTGTAACAAACGAATGATTACAGTTATATAACCGATGCAATTATCGTACAGTGTGTATTAATGAACCTATACACTGATTATAACATTTTGAAAGTCTCATAATTAGGTGTGTCTGTAAATGTGAATGGTCATCTGTTGTTGGTATAAATGCAGACCATAACCAAGCTAACAGATGATTATGTACCTTGGTGGAGCGTGTGCTGCCACGCATTACCTGCAGTTAACATTAATTTCTGGTCGATAAACCATCGATAAATGATGCCAAAATGTCGGAGCACAATTGTACAAGCAGATTAGTACTTTCTTCTAATGTTCCATTGACAACAAATATCATTTGGCTGCGCTCGATCTAGATTGGCACACGGCAAAATAGTTTACAGAACAGCACTGGTTACACAACGGGCGAACAAAGCGAGATGACGCTAATTGATGATTAATCGTCCTACCCTCGACCCTAGGCTTGGACGGAGGTAGGTGAACAACCAAATACATGTACCAAAGTGGTCAGCCGAGTTGCCCAATACAATAACTGCTCGACCTTGACTGTCTCTACAAGCAATGTTATTATCGGTATCATTTTGTGCCACTTTCCCAACAGTCATTATTTTTAAAACTGTAGTAGTAAACGAGGTACTTGCAAAACAATATAACCCATAGAATCGTACAGTTCGTCGCATACTAAACACAACGAGGTGGCTCATAGCTAACATGTGAGTGACGGAGCGATTTTCAATAAAATGTTCTACTCAATCCTCTATTAGTGTTCGATCAATAAAATATGTTACCGGTTTTGATAATACTAATCACTATTGTCTCTTCTAAAAAAAAACCAAACAGGTGTATAAATCATTTCAGAGCTTAATATCGGAAATCACAAGAGCTGTTAGTTTAGAGAGATAAGTCATCCAATATGACAGCAAATTATGTGCAGACAGATTATAAATTACCGGTATCAGTGCGGTAACATATCATCATCAGTCTTAGCTTATATGAGACAGGATGATGTTATTCAGCTGTTAAGCCGAGCCTAGATTTAGCGTAGTTAACACCGATAACTTTCCTATTGCCATTGCGCAACGATTTGTTTGATGCGAATAGTGTAATTGTTGTCCGACTGAACGCAATTGTATTATTTCGCAATTCTTTTTCACAAACCTACACTAGATATGCTCACAAATACATTTGTATTGAGCGAATTCTTTAAATACACTTTGTAACTTATATATGATTTCATGCTTCGAAGTAGTCAGGATATAGTTGAGAGACATATCTACATCATGAGCGTCAGTAAAGGTTTGCGCAGGCATATCACCACACACATCGTTCAAGTATCAAACGCTATCAATTTAGTTACGCTCCGTCTATAATCATCAAATTAAACGAAATGCCCAGCTCAAGAATCATAGCAGAATGTTTATTGACTTCTGATGAGACTGCATGCTAAAACGAAGTACAATAACCTATAAATGTTCCGTGCTGCTACAGCATGATGTGCAATATATTACCCATTACGGGTAGACTATTAGTCGGGGTGATAGCGTGTGTTATTGACAATTAGGCTGTCTTTCATAGCAGATATTGCTTGCAAACAATGGTCTAAGGCGAGCGAAGAGTAATATTCTATATTCGGATAATTGGTAATCATGAACTTGCATGGATTTCTACAGCTCAATACATCTTCCTTGCAAATCCGATACAAGAACGATTGTCAAGGCTCGCCATAATCGGGAAATTAATATTGCGTGATGTGATATGAACACACCTGCTTAGCAGGTCGCAAAGAACAGTGACTGGCAGCATCAGTTCGACATTAGCATTGGATCAAGATTATGTCTTGTGTGGAAGCTTAAGTCACACGAACATGCCATGTAGTTTCCCCGTAGTCCCCATCTATATATAAATTCCTGGAAATAACAACAGAGCATTGGGGCGTCAGGTGTATGTTGGGAAGCTTTTTTTGCCCGAATGCAAACCAGATAGTAAAATGTAATAGGCCGGTATTGCTCATGTAAAAATTCTAGAAATATGTATCAATACAGTTATTCTCGTTGAATAGGGGTTGAACTAAGCAGTGAAGCCAATTAAACCATAAGAAATTCTTTATGGCTAGAAAGGAAGCCTAATGTATGGTTTATAATATTTTGTCTGTTGTGCTGTGAAAGCAATTGGTTAATGGGTTATTCTTCACAAAACGTGTTGTCTGTATATGTCAGCTACGGTGTAGTGAATGACAATGACGCTACCCATGATTGAACTGGGATTGACGTCATCAGCACCTTAGTCGAATATTTTTTATATATGTAGATATCACAGTGTAATAGCTAGCCATGTTCAACTCCTGTCATAATATTGGTGTTTCCGTGGTACTGTGGCTCCAACCAAAATCGCTACTGCCCCCTGATATAATTCACTGTACTTATTCAATGTCACATTATAAAAAGAGTACCGCACGAGAGGTACGGCAAGCATAAATCACTGTGTATCTCTGTATTCGTCGCCATCATCAGGAGTACACCAGTGGGTCAGTATAGATAAAAACGGGTGACGGTTGCAGTACATGTTTCATACAGAATGCTTATTGGATTATATGGGCTTAGCCTTGGCGTATTTTGGTACAAACATCCACAACATTTACAGCCTAATTTAACTGGACTACTCTTACTTTCGTTAGAAGTTCTTGGTATTGCCGCACCTATAGGCCTGGTGCACCAGTCCGGTCTGGTATAAGTCAACGCAGAACGGAAAGAACATTGCCTCTCATATCTGGGGTCGGTCTTTCTAGAATGGTAGAACCTTACGCAAGAATGACCCTGTACGCTTTTGTCATTTTTGGTGACAAACCGGGAAAGTCACGTCAGTACCGCACTTTTCCTCCAACATGTAGCTTTGTCTCTGGAGAATAGATAGTCTTGCTTTCCAATCTACAGCCTCATACGATGGCGTTCTTATCGTTTCGGAAAGCTGCAATGGATAAGTAAGTTCACATGAGAATGTCGATGTGGTGAAAAGGCTGAAATGCTGTCCGCCAACAATATGATTAACACTTTAAACCGGTATTATAAACCACATAGTAACATAAGTATCGAGTTTAATTAATGCGTTTGAGCCGGATTATAAGCATGCGCAGGGCTAATGCTTTTTCTTGATTTTCTTTACCTCAGCTTATTAAACGCCACATAACGGACGTTGGTGTGATCAATTGTCATTTATTCGAACGTAAATCACCATCAGCATCTCTGGCTCGGCCATTAAAATGTAAAAACGAAGTTTGCTTGCAGTTACTATACCTTTGGAGAGAATACATATTGCATCTGGTCACAACTAACTCGTCAATGAATTCATCTAAGCAATGCTTTATTTGTTTTCACTCCTTTTCGTTCGGTTTTAAAAGGGAGAGTTGATAGCCACAATACGCGTTCAATATACTCCCCCTTAAGAGGGCTCTAGAAACAGACTGGATTGGCCATAACTATGATTAAATGATAACAACAATGTTGTTGGGCGGATATGCTTTTATATTATGCCCCACTGCTCCTTCAATGCTTATATAACTGGGACCTGCATGTGTATATGCTACATAGGAAAAGCTATAAAATTATGTTACAATTCGGCGGCACTGATTGAAGGGGACCAAACATCGTCAACACATCATTTTAAATAACGATTATGAAACACACCAGATTATTCAATTCGACCCGGATCGATATCAAGCCAACACATTTAAAGATCACTTTATTAACCATGGATAACCTAACAGGCCAGTAAATGAAAAATATATATGTCACAAGCTCTTCGAGACCACGACCATTGTAATCGCAATTGTGGTATTCAGTTTATTTTAGGACACTGTAATTGGTGGTTATTAATACATTACTTCCGAGATAGCTTAAAATATATTTGCTCTGGAACGTAACGCACCATATGTCGCTGAAAACGGGTAAACAATTTTTGCGCATGTGAATTTATTGTCGTACGTTTCAATACGAAATCGATATACTATTGGCGATTTTGTGCTCCCAACTTAAAAAGGACTATAATCGGGTAATAATAGGATTTGGATGAAAATGGAAAATAAATAAATATTGTGCCGAATCGGCAAAAATGGCTTCTTAAAAGGATTCATAAGGAAAGTGGCAACTACAATTTTAGAACCACGGAGGATTTGTCCCGGATCGTTTTGAATAAAGCATAAAATACTTCAATAATATTCTTCTTGATAATGGCTAATTATGAATAACATCATGAACAAAACTTACGTCTTTTACATTTCTTCCTGATACATATCTGTTAGGCGACTATGATACAAATAGAGAACATTTATGATTCACTATAATCATTCACTCATTGGGAACCGCTGCCCGTCGGTTTCTAAGCTAATATTATCCTATTTACACTGTCGCCTCTCATTTACCAATAACGAGACTTTGATAGGATAATCAGGTACCAGACATACTTCACAACTATTGGGTAATAAATAAACTATACTGGGAGCTAGTGGCTTTAGTTCAATATCACTTAGATCGGCATTTGGGATATTCGTGTGAAATTGTATAAACCCGGCTTAATGCATTTGATATGGTAATCATAAAAATAAGACATGTTGTATACAACTTAGGCAGACGATAGATGGATTCACCGCAACCGGTTGGAAAAGGGATGAATGCAGGTAAAATCTATTGGTACCAGATAGTGTATTACCTTGACGAATCATAACGAAAGTGGACAGGACAGCGACGGAAAATTTCGCCAAGGGATCAGTCGATTAGTTTTTGCTGTGCACATAATGAATACCATTCATTCATCCCTGAGAGGTTTGGGTACGATTGTCGTTGAAGATATTGCATTGCATGTATTCTAGTTCATCTGTCATGTTCCAGCCATCCGATTATGTGAAGAATGATTGGGTATGACTTGCGCAATGAGACTATAAAACGCAGCTTATTAAATAATGAAAAGATACACCAGTGCTTAGTCTGAGTAACTGTGACTTTGCAGGTTAGAAGACAATCGCTCTTGAAGTTTTGTCAAATGCCTTTCTCTTAGAAATACATCATAAAGCGTTACATATAGCTAGCACTATTTTAAGCAAGCTAGTAAACGCTTGAGTCAAATCTTCTACTGCATAATTGATCAAGCATAGCAAATCTTCCGTCAAACTAACGGTACTTCCATAAATTATAACTTATAACCCAACGACAGGTGTCTGAACGATGGTCCTTTCGAGCAAATACCTTACTTCACCAACCATTACAGGTGCATGATATTGGTGCGAAAATGTAAAATCAATGCTCGCCCGTTTAGTAGACGTAGCGTAGATGCATGGGTAGTTTTAATGATATATATATATATACATATATATAAAGCATATATATATATATATATATATATATATATATATATATATAGAGAATATATATGAGATATATATATATATATATATATATATATATATATATATATATAATATATATATATATATATATATATATATATATATATATATATATATATATATATATATATATATATATATATATATATATATATATATATATATATATATATATATATATATTAGTATGAACGCGTCCTTTAGTGTACAAACTGCCAACCTTCCGTAGACTAGGGTCCACGAAAGGATATCCACATTAAGTCAATGCACATTTTCGTTCAAAATATTTAAAAATACTTAGGTTTGACCATTTTAATATGATTTCTTTAGAATTTTAATATTATCGCAAAATCAATTTTTAACAACTATCCATTCGTTGACATAACCCGAAAACCTCAATGTCTTCCTTACAACCAAATATTCTTTGACCAAAATGGCCGAAATAATTTTTAATCATGAGTGTTTAATATGTATATTTGAAGTGTAAAAATATTTGATTGTTTTTTATATTTCATTTCCGATTTGTTTTCTTCATCATTCATCTATCTACAACATTAAATGTCGCAAAACGCTACTAATGGTTCATAATGATCACATCTACAAAAAATATTATTATTCTAATCCCTAATGACTGAAAAAATTTCGATATTGCGCAAATATACGCACATATATATGGGTACGAAAGGTTGGATTTGTACTAATGAATTATTATCCTGACCTTTCGTGTACGACCTTTAGGGGGCCAAAAGTATATATCAGGAATAAAATGTGACGAAAGACTTTTATTTGCGTTAAACATTTTCATTATAACAATTAAAATATGCGGAATTAATAATTGATAATTAATGATAGCAACAGGTTACTTTTAACATGTGTCAACGAATGGTTTGTGTCTACGAATGGTTGTAATCGTCATTATATATATATAAATATATTTATATATATATATTTATATATATATATGTATATATATATAGATATATATATATATATATAGATATATATATATATACATGTATATATATATATATATATATATATATATATATTTATATATATATAAATGTCCATATATATATATTTATTTATAAATATATGTATAATATATATATATATATATATATATATATATATAAATAAATATATATATATTTTTTATATATGTACGTATAAATATAAATATATATTTGTATTTAAATAGCACCCAGAATCATACTCAGTATGTATATAATATACGCTCTTTTGATGTTTCACATTTGTTCAGGCTGAAGCACTTAGCCGTCAGTGGAGGCGAGTTTAAGCATTCTCTGAATCATCGCTGTTCACGTTTGATCCTTGGGTGTGTCGTCTCCCGTAAAAAATTTCCATGCTGCATGCGATTCTTTGGTAATCGAGGATCATAATGAGAGAATGCCACGAAGGCAATGTTTCGTGATTATTTGGCCCAAGGCTCATTACCGAAATTAACGGTCACAGGTATCTGTATGTGAAGATATGAATGTTTTTATAGTAAACATGGAGTTTACGGAAATAGAATATGCATGCACGATAAATGTGTCTAACGAGCAAATACATGTTTAGGCAACTGTATGATAATGTTATTCGTTTGTTAGTAGCGGACTACAATGCACTATATCGCGTGCATAACACTTTTGCGTTCGTTTATTGTTATGTACTCTGTTATTATGTATTGTACTTAAGTACCGCCTAACCTGATTCAACACATGCAATAGCATATACCTCATTTCTTAAACCCGTAATATTAGACATGTAAATTGGAATATTTTCGAATTTTGACCCTAAAGTGTGTCATTTCAGATCGATAACTATCGACATTGTTGTTGCGTTTTGTAGAACTTGTTATTCAGAAATGTTCGTTATATGCTCGATTTCACTGTCCTCTATTTCAGAAAGCCACTGATGGGCCATGTAACTGGATCAATGATCCAACCTGCATGATGAAAGACACAAGGTAAGGTCTGCCATCAATGCATTACCTTAGAGTACATCATTTACTAAAGTATTTCCATGACAATAAACATGATTGAAGCCATCCTAATTATGGCTCGTTCTCTCGCAATTTAACAAGTAGTATAGAGAGAGGCGGAACTGATCGACCACCTCTATTCTATACTGTTCCCTGAATTACAGCTTACACCGGATTTCGAAAGAGAAAAGCCGGTAGTCCATCTACGGCGACGACAGCACACCACCAACCACAGTGCCCACAGCGCACCACAACGAACTGTCAGCGATGCGCCCTCTGCCTTTGTCAGACATCACAAGTTCTTCTAGGCGTTCCACTTGCTCCATATGATAATCGTTCTCAAAAAAGTTAGGAGACAAGGATGTGACCGACATAGAAGATGATTGCAACAGCCGACGCCTATGGCAACGGTGTCTAATTTCCGCTTGACTATAAACTCTTCGAGAGCCTCATGCTATTCTACAGAGTGCACTGGGTGGCTGACTGGAATATGAGCTCACATTCAACGACTACAGCCATGTGATTCACGGTTACCCAACCAGAGTTGGTCCATAAGATCTACACCCAGTACACACTCGCAATTTTGTATTAGCATTTGCTTCGCCACACGAAGCTTGCATACAATAAAAGTGACACAATATCGAAAATCAAACCTGAATGTGCCGGCTCACAGCATGAAGGATATCCCTTTGCTCTTTGAAGACCAATCCAATGTCTCTTTCGCCAGGAAGACAGAGTCGTTCTACAACCTAACAATTACAAAAGTTGAGGTGACCATTGAGGGCATCCCCGACCATATCTATGCCCAGGGCATGCGTGGTTACAAGCAGTGGGATGAGGCGAAAAATGCCTTTGCAGCAACTAGTGAATGAGGCATCAGTGTTGCTGAAGACGGATCAACCTACTGCATATGCCGTAAATTGAAGCAACAGTAGTCTTGATGGCCCTGACATCAGCTGTGTCACCGGTTGCCGGGTTAGGTATAATTATCTGAGTAGTAGTGTCCTACAGACGCTGGGTTCAGCAATATATTAGTCTTCAAAAGTGTACACGTATATTCATGGATCCTGATACCATCATTGATCAACTCCTTGTGACGCTTTTACGGCTAGCCCAGTGGCCACTGAGTCTGAGCGAGCAGAACCCAAAGGTTTATGTGAGGGATAGGCTTGCGGCTGTCATAATTGGGGGTCAGGCCCGTCAGTACCTTGTTGAGCAGCGCCTTACAATTGATCAGGTTGAATAAATGTCTGACGAAGAGATCGCCAATCTGTATATAAGTCACGAGGCTCGGCTAGGCGCTAGCTTGGAGGGAACGCAAGGTCAGGCAGTGCTACAGCTATACTCAGGTATTGCTTGTATGTTTCTACCAATCCCACTAGAACCCCAGCCAAAGCTTATTACAGACCTTCAAGCCGACCCCTTGGTTCGGCACGCGCTAAGCACTGCTACTTGTGAGCTAAATCATCACTGTGGGATGCTCTACTTACCACGGCTTTAACATTAGCTAAGCACTGTCAGTTTAGACAACATAATTTAGGAAACACCGAATCAACAGGGGCCGGCGGTGACGAGGCTGAAAGAACTTGCGCGCTTGGGAATGTGCTGTTAATTGGACAAACAAATTTAGTAAGTAAACATGTCATCGGAGGAAACGAACACAAATCAGGCAGAGGCAACGCCTGCACAGGCAGTGGATAGGGTGATTAGTAATTCGGATCGACATACAAAGTACGCTAAAAGGGTTTCTGTAGGGCGAAAGGGTGCTGAAGCTCGAAAAGCTCACCAGAATAAGCTTCTGAGAGAGCTCCGTGAGGCAAAGGCTACGTTTACACGCGCTAGAGACGAGGCTATCGAGCAACGTTGACCCGCAAGCCTTCGTAAAGGCGGTCTTGGCCAAAATGGGCTTTGCCCTTGGATGTCCGCAGCGTTGGGTTGTTTGGACTAGCATGGCAATGGCACAGGAACAGACGGGGAGTTCATGTGCACTGCAAGCCAGCTGCTAGCAAAACCTTGAGTCTCCGTCCGCCGTGGCCGTGTGGATATCCATCGAGACCAAGCTAAAGTGGAACGCTTTAACCACATTCCTGCTGAGCGACTCTTTGGACACCAGTATGCCATGGAGTTAATGGCTACTGGGGAACGATCAACTGAGTGGGTTTCTCGACTATAGGCTATTGGAAAAGTGGTAAAAAATGAGGTGTCCAACTTGACTGGGAAAAATCTAAAGGTGCTATTAAGGCAAAACAAGTTGCATAAAAGCCCTCTTCTGTCGTACCAGGGCACCCGCTTGGGCTAAAAAAAAAGCTTCCTTTCTGGTGTTGGCGTTTGCTACTTGATTTCCACTAGGTGTATGAGGCAGGATAATTTCCACAGTACATCATAAGAATTTCGGGTAATATATTATTATAGAAATAGTACAGCACAGCAATGTATTTTAGATTGAAACAATCTTGTTTTTATGGGCGTTGAGGATAAACATGTGAAAATGCATTTGATCTATCATTGAAGATATATTTATTATATATATAATATATATATATATATATATATATATATATATAGATATATATATATATATATATATATAGATATATATATATATATATATATATATATATATATATATATATATATATATATATTATATATATATATATATATATATGTTTATATATCATATATATTCATGCACATGTTTACTATATAAAGATATATGATTTAGTTTAAGAGAGAGACATATTTATATAGATAGATAGAGAGAGATATAGAGAGAGAGATATATAGATATATATAATATATATAGAATATATATATATATAAATATATATATATATATATATATATATATTATGTTTTATTCTATATATCTCTATCTATTCATACACATATATATATATATATATATATATATATATATATATATATTATAAGGATCAGTGTACATCCATATGTACATGTGTGTACACTGATCTGTTTATATATATGCATATATAAATATACATATATATGTATATATATTACCATATATATACCTATACATGCACATATATATATATATATACTCTCTTTTATATGTAGATAAAGGCTCTTCTCTCATCTCTCTATATCAGATATAGATTTTAGAGATAGAGATATATATATATATATATATATATATATATAGAGATAGATCTAGAGATATATATATATATAGAGAATATTTATAGAGATATAGACATATATATAGATATATATAGATATATCTCTTATTATATATATATATATATATATATATATATATATATATATATATATATATATATATAGATATATAATATAATATATATATATATATAACTCATCCCATATATCTAATATATATATATATATATATATATATAATATATATCCTTCTATATATATATATATATATATCTAGGATATATGTGTACGCCCATGTATATAATATGTAGATAGATAGTATAAACATATATATATATATATATACAGCCGACGCATATTATATATATAGATATATTATCTATATATATATGATATATATATGTGTATTATATATATCTTACTATATATATATATATATATAAATATATATATATATTAATATAAATATACATGTATTCTATATATATCATATATATATATATTATATGAGGCGAAAAAAAAAAACATATAATAGTGGAATATCATGGACTATATATATATATGCCGTAAAATTATATATATAGCTGTGTATATATGTATATATATATATATAGACTTATATATATTATGGATCCTATACCATATTACAGGCTGTTATAGCCCAGTGGCCACTGAGTCTGAGCGAGCAGAACCCAAAGGTGTATGTATAGGCTTGCGGCTGTCATAATTGGGGGTAGGCCCGTCATATGAGCATACAATGATCAGGTTGAATAAATGTCTGACGAAGAGATCGCCAATCTGTATATAAGTCACGAGGCTCGGCTAGGCGCTATATATCATATACAGCTATACTCAGGTATTGCTGTATGTTTTTAACCAATCCCACTAGAACCCCAGCCAAAGCTTATTACAGACCTTCAAGCCGACCCCTTGGTTCGGCACGCGCTAAGCACTGCTATGAGCTATCATATGGGATGCTCTACTTACCATATTTAACATTATAAGCACTGTCAGTTTAGACAACATATTTTAGGAAACACCGAATCAACATGACGAGGCTGAAATATATGTGCTGTTAATGGACAAACAAATTTAGTAAGTAAACATGTCATCGGAGGAAACGAACACAAATACGCCTGCACAGGCAGTGGATATGATTATATATCGACATACAAATACGCTAAAATCTGTAGGGCGAAAGGGTGCTGAAGCTCGAAAAGCTCACCAGAATAAGCTTCTGAGAGAGCTCCGTGAGGCAAAGGCTATACACGCGCTAGAGACGAGGCTATATGACCCGCAAGCCTTCGTAAAGGCGGTCTTGGCCAAAATGGGCTTTGCCTGGATGTCCGCAGCGTTATATGGACTAGCATGGCAATGGATAGGAACAGACGGGAGTTCATGTGCACTATGCTAGCAAAACCTTGAGTCTCCGTCCGCCGTGGCCGTGTGGATATCCATATATAAGGGACTGCTATACATTCCTGCTAGCGACTCTATATGGAGTCTATATACTAGGATATAAATATGACTGGGAAAAATATAATATATTAAGTCAATACAAGTTATATATATTATATATATCGTATATATATATATATACTACAGATGGAATGTATTTTAGGTTGAAACAATCTAAATAGTCCTATTATTTATTAATTGTTCGTCTTAATTGAAAATGAAAACATAACAGTATATAGCATGGCTCAGGATGCAATGTCGTTTGTTAATCGATGTATCTGTGAATGACTGTCACTTTAAAAAGCAACCTTTCCATAAGCGGTTAGGGCAAGGTCACCGTGAGGATGATTCCAATAACGCACGTCTGATATATCTGGGGTTTTAGTCACATAATTTGTTAACTTCGTGATAATCTGTTAACTCTGTCCTTGACAAATACGTTATCGTGGTGCCACATAATAGGTGAAACAATTGGAAACGGATTCTAAGTCTGCGAAGTTATAGCCAGTGAATGCAATAAGATAAATTTGACAGAAGCGATTCGATATACTTGTAGTCAGTGTATTTCTGAAGATATAACTAGCATACTTGATGACACGTATTACTTCGTTTAAGCTATTCTCGCTAAGCTATAGAACACAAATGTCAATTTAATTAATTTGAATACATATTTGGTTTCTAGATACATTTTACCTTAGCCTTGACATGCCTTGAATAGCTCTTCTACACTTGATGCGCAATGTGAAATTCTACGTCGGCTTGCAATTGAATGATCATCAGGATAGAAATAAGAATCGGCATGATGGTTAGTTCCTCGATAATCAAATTAAATAGTGTGTTCAGACGGCATAATGGCAGCCACTGATCCAGGCGTTTCATTCGAGTAGCACAGCAGTAGAATCCCGGGTTTATATTCAATTAGCCATTATTGAAAGGGTCAGATACCATCGATCATTACCGTTGATTCTTTAAGTGACGACAACGTCCAATTTACGCAATGGCTTAATCCTTACATAAGCAAAGTTATCTTATAAAATGAACACGATGGTATATATTACAGCACCGTTGTAGTGACCCTCGTCACTCGCACGAGATTAGGGCCACTTCGTCAGTGCTGCGTCGATGATAAAAAAGTATCATCTTGGGTTGTGTCAAAATACTGGCTCCTGGTTTAAAAAAAACAATGGTGGACTGTGAAATAAGGCTTGCCATATCAACAATTAATCAGCAGAATATTCATGTGTGTAGCATTCAGCAACAAATCGGATTTTGCTTATACTGCAAATTGCCAGCGATCCGCATGCTACTCATGCATTCAAAATGGACTATTACACAAATGAAAATACTTTCTTCTCTTGGCTGCTTGGGCACAATAATTTTGCCGCTATACATTTCTTTGGACGCATACACTATGCTGGCATCTTGCAGCGGTTAGATGGCTGATAAAGGTTACTTTTTTATGTCTAAGTCGGGATAGCGTGTCTTATACAAACGAGAGTAAGTGAAGCCATATATATCATCGAGCGATATGAGAAGGATGCCATCAGATAAGCGGGTAAATTACAAGTTAGGATAGAAAAAACAAACCTGCAAGTAAGCTGAGTAATCTCAATCATTTGTAAAGATAATCTACATCATTGGGAAACGGCAAACTAAGATTAGCTTCACATTTGTGCCGCAAATGGATTGGGAAAACGTTATTGAGCATCGATTCCGTTTATTATCCATTCCTTCTAAATGAACACCGATTAGAAAAAGAATTATTTATTCGTATAGATGGCTCAGCTATGTCTATAAACATGCATCACCCTCTAACCTCTACAAATACAAGTGCATTTTGGAACTAAGAACTTAATTGGGTGCCAAAGTTGTGTATGTCTGGTCTGCTATGGTTGGATATGGATATTGCTTAGGTCAAAGTAATTCATAGCAAAACAATGAAATGGTATTTTTTCATCGCCGTCTATTGTGAGCATAACCTAAGAGCTAAAATGGCTAACCAGGAATATTATGCATCTGTATTTCATATTTTTCATATATTGCCATCTGCTCGACATTGGTTATAACTGTGTGCGTTAAGTCGCGTAAGACTAGGTTCCAGAAGTCATAATGCCCTTGTTGGGCCTATGCTTAATGATACTAGATGAAAGATTAAACAGAGACGTAAGTTAGTATGTATGGCCAGTACACGGGGGATGCTGCCAATCCTACTTACACAATATTCTAAGTAAGACTGCAGGGATTGATCGCAACTTCACTGTCTTAGATAATCTATGTGGCATTGTGGAAGCGAGCGCCCGTGCAAGGAGAGCTTATTTATTGGCTTATTTCCCGAGAATGACTCAATCTGTAGAAGCAGTTGAGTGCATGTTTTATCTCTTATAAAATAATCACGATCATAAAACACGTATTGGGCTAATACAGCGCATATTGGTTGATATCGCATAAATATTCATCGAGATGCATTATGTATTGCATATATTGATTGTACATCCGTGAATTCCTAAACCAATGTATTGATATGCTCAACATGGAATTACCTCCCCGGCCATGCTGAATTACTGGCAACAGCTAGAATAATGGTGCCAAAAACCAACTCGAGCATCAAGCATCGGAGAAGATGCAATAAACCTTTATAATCTATTTAATATGCCGCCTCGGGAAGGCAGTATATATAAGAAGGACCATTGTGCGTGATTTTTCCGGTTTTCCTTTTACTTGTCTCGTTTGAACGGAAAATATGTCAGGTTGAACAATACAAAAATGATGATATACAATTCCAAACGGAAATGTGCATCTACTGGGCCAGTACTGATCGCGCCCATCCCAAAGTTCTTATTCACTTATGTATTAATCGTATGTCATGACGATGACACCCATCGGAATGCACACAATGTAAAATGCCCGGCACATATTACACCTCTGTAAGAATTGATACACACTTGCGATGCCCGTCACATAATCAATTACTTGTCCGGGGCGGTTGTCGGTCGACGTATCCAAGCCAAATCGGACATGGTAAATAGATGATAGCTTCCTAGGACTTACTGAAGTCACTCGATGTTTATTGAAGAAAACTTCGCTATTTATGGAAGCGAATATCGCCATATAATGAGCCCCAGCCTATTGTGCATATATGCAAGCGGTTGGTTATACATCTGGTTCATTTAATTATAATGTATAACGTCCAATTATTAATGCATTTCCCCTTTATGGGGGTACGTAGCACATTTATCCATATGTTTGTTGGATAAAGTAACTACATTGATGAGCGACTACGGCGTTGCGAAAGCAAAATGCAGACACTGAATCGAATTTGCAAGAGAAGGCGAGGCGATCAACTGGGAAACACTGGTTACGCAAGCGGAAATATCATTCATATACTCCTTATGTGAATGATATCGCATGATTTGAAAGCTGGTTGGTCACACCGTGAATTTGTTCAGTTTTTCTAGGACGAGCAATTGTAAACAGCTCCTCCGGGTTGCTTTTTGTGTGATTTAATCGAGCACAAATGTCAGCAAATAACGTCTAGGCATTGGTTAAACCAGAACATATGCACAATCAGGCGGCTATTCTCACTAGCACCTATTTCAGTGCATTAAAGGGTTACTGTAAACTCAATGATTGTTGTGAGAACGAAAAGAGAGAGGGAGAGATAGAGAGAGAAGAGAGATAGATAGAGAGAGAGGGGATAAAATAGAGATATAGAGAGAGCGAAAGTGAGATAGGGAGAGAGTGAAAGATAGAGAGATCGAGGGAGAAAGAGAGAGGGAGAGAGAGAAAGAAAGAAAATAGGAGAGAGGGTAAGAGAGCTAATATTTACCTCTTATGATTTCTACATGTTGTGGCTTCCTCTCTGTAGACAATTCCCGATAATTAGTTGCTTCTCAAAACTATGACCTGTAGTGGTGACGACAGACACGGCAGTGATTTGGTTTTTGTGGCGTGTTCATGCCGGCAGCTGTAAGCAACGTTACACTGGCTGAATAAGCGTAAGCCAAGCGAAAACTATGGAGACTACATGGAGACGATATTTGTGTCCTAATTCTAGCCAAATTTGATTTGTTTTGTATGGATATATCAGGATTACGCATCAAGTTGCATTCAAGATGTATTGTGCATAACATAATAGCAGTTACGTTCAGTAGCATCGTTTCATGATCATCATTTAATAATAATGATGAATCTTTACGGCTGCTTTCAGAGCCTTCCTCAAGGGAAAATAGATGAAATGCGCTTTGGGTTTTTGCCATCAATTTTCTCTTTATAACCGGAAGAATCAGACAGGCGAATCGAGCGTTGCCTTCGTTAAATTGATTTACCACATTTAATAAAAATTTGTCTCGCATAGGTAACGAAGCTACAAGTCTGTCATTTTTCGCAACGTAGCAGCGTTAAATATTGATATACATTAGAATACATGACATTTGATATCACTACGTCCATTGATGACGTGGCATGTCACTGGTTTATATATAAAACAGGATAGGCCCCACGCGTGCTGAGCAGAACTATATAATGAATAATAATGAATATGAAAACAACAATCTATGCATAATAGGTTTGATGTGCTCCCCTGTACAACATAAAACATGACACAATAATATTATCAGACTCCTGCAGTAATAGCGTGAATACATGAAACCGAATATATGAATGAATGGAGGATCTGTTTTCTGAATATGCAGCTCAAAGGATATAAATTACTAACGCATTACATCGAAATGTTGCGATGATATCATGATTAAAAGTATCCCGCTCCGAAGATTGTCCAGCTTGCATTATTTTCTTTTAATCATGTGATTACACAGAGTCGACCTACTCATCAAATGCAATAATGCTCTTGAAAGGGCATGTCTTTCCTATATATCGTTTTTAAGGTATTGGAGAGCTTATTGCCCAAAGACGAAATTGTCGTTTCTTTATATCTGAAATCGATTGCCAACTATCTGAAATATCAACAGATCGTGTTCATTTTACGGAAACAGCCGTCCACTCGCCGATAGCCCTTCTTTTCGTCAGTTATGGAGCGCAACACGAATACATTGCCACGTGTTCATGTTCGAGGTAATTGTGTAGGTAGTCTCGTATTTGCATTTTGTAAGACCTTTACAATATTTGAAAAGTAAATTAAATCTAATAGTTTGCATTTGCAGCAACTTATATATTAATACACTTTAAATACTAACATACTGCAAGAGGCATCACTTCCATCAGTAACATAGCAGGAATACATTTGATAATTGTCTTCCCTTTCCCTTTTAGCCTATAGATATAAATCTAATAGTTTGCAAGACAAATTATTTACACCATACTGCAATACTACCCGAACATTTATTTGACCCATATTTAAAACGCTCATCATCTTTGGCTTCCTGTATAATCTAATAGAAGAATAAAGATATCCCTCATATTGGCTGGTGTACATCTATACCTAACTTCTTTAGACAATCAATATTTTCCCCATACTTTGATGTAACCATTTACCGAGTGAAAAGTTCCACTTTCAATAGTCCTGAGCATTAGTGATAAGTGTGGTATCAAGTAGGTGATGGTATTGATAATATTAAGATTACTTTTAACAACGACGCGACGATGATGGAAGAGGATGACTGTGGTACTTTGGCAGCTCCGCTTAAGTGCCAACGCCCACTTGGCTCAAACCCGTGCGGCATGGACAAAAGCCAAGCACTGTAATTGAAGCTTCCTGATCGAGTGCATAACCTTCCAGAGATGGGTCCGGGTACTAGTCAGATTTTTAAACCATAGGATAGAACTCTCAACCTATGGGAAGAAAGCCGATATAGTTTACCACTACTCCCGGGAAACCAACAAGCCTCATTTGGAATATTTTATACATCTTGTGAAATGCTAGATTCTATGGCAAGGTATTAACGTTAGGCTGTGTTATTGTTTAGGTCGCTTTTGGGTTGTATTGTTAATTACTCCTTTTAGGATATATATTTATGACATATCATGACGGATTCCCCAAAGATGATGTTATACACATAATATTCTTATCAGAATAGTGAGTAAACCATGAATCCAACAGGTTTATATCAGAATGGATCATTTTGCACATATGTATGTAGTTTGCGTGTCGGGAACTGCTAAACAACCTTCTCTAAAGATGTGGATATTATTGCTCCCATGTATGTGTAAGATGTCTAAATGGCATTGCAAATCAGTACAATTTCATCAATAAACTACCCATTGTTTTCGGCATGTTTTCTATATATGCTGTCCCATGCGTGCTGCAAACTTTTCATTTTTGCTCGTGGTTACTTGATTCGAAATCTTGTAGAACCGAGGAACCTGGTCTTTTCGAAAAGATAGGTATTACGTTAAATATGTTTCTGCGTATTTTCTTTTGAACATGCTCAGTAGCTGTAGCCCTCACTAACACGTAAGTCATAGATGCCCGAGGTGGAGCATCTTTCACCATACAGCGACTTAATCAGATAACAAGCAGCTATTAACGATCATAACAAAGTCTTTGGTTCGTGCTAATTTGGTAGATAATTGATAGCCTTTGTTCGTGCTTTTATTGCGCGCATGAACATTCCGTGTGCGTTTACTTTGATACAAGCTCATGAAAGGTGTCATTAGTATGTTTATTACATTTTAGAAATGTCCCAAATAATGGTGAGCTAGCGAAATTTCACTTTAAAAAACGACCGAAATGGTTCAATGAAATGAATAAATTACGACACGCATGACATGGACGATAAATGTCTAGTTGCTCTCATCCTCTTTATATACCGTGATCGCATGAAACAAATCACAACGCTGCTTGTTTCTAATCGCGGACAAAGTGCTAACCGCACAATAGTATGTTGGTAACTCAGAAGGGATTAGTTACTGAAGTTAACCTAAATGAACGAATGAAATGTCTCGGTCCATTAGGGAGTGTGATAATACTGGTCTTTTACGCTAGCCATGTATTTCGTAAATGTTATGATATATTTAGAAGGCTTGTGTACGATATCGTATGGAATTTTGGACTTAAAACTGTTATTACAAATATTGTAATGGCTCCAAGAAACCTGAATGGATATTTGGGCATGTATTTGCTGACCCATAAGACATGATTGAGAATCGCACAGGGTCCCGATTTTTATTGTACTCGTTTCCTAGAGACGCCACAATGTATAAAGCAACTGCCTTAATCCATGAGTATTTCCCCTCTTTCCGACGTTGGGTCCTCTTTGCATGGCTGTAATATCAATTACCATTTTAGATTCCTAGAAGATTATTTGAGTTTATTGTAGATGGATTAAAGATAAAGAAAAAACCCATAGATTGTCTGCTATTGGAGTGTAAGTTTTCCGTGATCCATTATCATCGTAGCATTAATGCCATACGCTAAGACACATAAAAGGCTATAAGTACTGAAATAAATTCAAGGTTATTGACCGAATGTACTGTACTTCTCTGCAGAAAGTGTACGTAACAAATTACACGCGTCACACCTAAAATTATACCTGTTCTGTTACTGCAGACTTGGCAAGGTGCATATACACGAATATCTGTTACCGCGAAGCTGTTAGGCTTCAGGCCTATCCAAACACAAAGAAAATCAAAACATCGCTAAAAACGATTACAACCATGCCGTAAAAAATGGACACACCGAAGTCAATTTCAGAGTGGTTTCGTGCAGTTTCCATAAAAAAACCTATCTAGTCGTTCATGATTCTTGAAACATTATAATTCTGAAATGCTTACTATACCCCCAAGTGCTTGCAAGATTCACAGTTGCTGAAGACAAATCTTCAAATCCATTTAATGCTGCGAAAAGATCAGTCAGTGCACATGTAATACTGATTTTGATAATGGTCAGAAAGCAGACAAATCAAACCTCACCAAGAACTTTAATTTGCATACAATTGTGACACATGAATGGTTTGTATGTATGTTGTTAATCAAAGGTGTCCAATCTATTGAACGTATGTTTGGTTGTTGCGTACACGCTAGGGGATAATCCATCAATATTGTCGCAATCTTCTATTTGTTGTGAAGAATTGATCAATTGAGATGTACAGAACCTTAAACGTGTAACAAATGTGCCATCGGACAAAATGCGAACCACTATCGGAATTGGAAATGATTAAAGTCATTTTCTGTTCCGTACCACTAAATGACACAATTGTGAACGCATGTTCTGTGTGAGATGACGTATAATTGCAGGCCAGTCATAGTTGAGGTAATAGCTTATGTAAAACATTCTCAACGTCATCTTACCAGCCAGCTGCTTTATGATGAACTTTTCAAAATCGCCTATAACCACTCTTCCTGTGATGACATGTTAAGTGTAATGGAGTAATGTTGTTGCATCCGTTGCCTCGGGCGTTGCTACATAGATCTGTGCTTAATATGTGTTTGTTTGGTCGAAGCGCATAAAGTGACGTTTTGCGAGATTATAATAGGTACATGGCTTTGTTTTTATGCCGAGCCTGTACAGATAAACCATCAAATTTCTCAGCTTAAACACTCTCTCTTCTTCCTTTTTTCTCCCATACTTAATGCCTAATGTAACTCACAAGAGAAAGGATCCCTGTTCTACGAGTTTATTGCATAATCTGCTGCAGTTCTCAACGGATTTTGCTGACATATGGTAGCATATTAACTTCACTTTATTGGTAAGGGTCTCTAAGTGAACAACACCAGCTACCTTGGTAGAAGCTTGAGGCGTAAGACTATGATTACAGATCACCTGTAGCGTTTATCCCAAATGTTTAACGGGGGCTCAGGATATCATGCTGTTAGTGGTAGCTGTCTACTACTAATGTCTATAACTTTAAAAAGTAACAATGATTAATCCAATCATTTTCCTGCCTCCGCTACTCCCTTCATCGAACCAATCGAGTAAGCCGCAAATATGCAGAGAGCCTTCAGCATCAAAGAGCCGGTTTTCTTTTATATCTTGGGAAGGATAAGCATTACTTAAAATCCGACTTTGAAATTTAAGCAATGGACATCAGCGTGTGTTTCATTTCCATCGGTCACAGCAAAAGTGCATTTGATATCGCATCGCCCAAATCTATAATTACACAAAAACTTTTCCGCATGAAAGGTATTTCGTCATTTATATATATTTAGGATTCGTAGCCGATGTCCCAGCAAACGGTTTCCCATTTGCCCACACAAAGATTGAATCGTTTCATGGTATCGCATTAATGTATTAAATGTGACAGGAGCACTGCTGCACATATATCAATTGTTTAACTCGATTCTGCTTGCATAACAAAACCGTTACGATCACTGTTTATGTGATTATCAGATTATGGATACGCTAACGATACATAACACCGACCAGAAACCAAAATCGTCCAATCTTTGTTGTGATATATACCTTCGAATATAATTCACAAACCTCACCTAAAACTTGAACAAATGTTTAGCGAGCAAGCTCGTAAACTTTTTAATGGGGTCCCCCAACACTGTGCCAACAGATATGTCAGCTCAGTTCTAGCCTACCTATATGTTTTACATATGTTTATGAATATCCGTTAAGTCTTTAGGTCACAAATTATTTTTTAACCCATTGAGCATGTTCTATTTCATTATGTTTAAGGCAGTGTTAGTCCGAACAAGTTTTATCTTTGTCGATAACTGAAATCATGCATTCCGCTGTTTATCTTGGTAAACAATCAAATCAAGTGTTCAATATCACTTTGCACCCATGCTTACAGCAGTGACGAATCAATCTTTACATTGCATGACTTTACTTATGTCTACGAGTCTGGGCGATACTAGAATCAATGGTCATGGTCAGTTTTAAGGATCAGTTCACAATTAGCGCTGCCCCATCGAACTGAAAATACACATATGTATATTTATCAGTGTCATTCATTGCCCAGCATATGCTGACATCAATCATTTGCTGAGTGCCTCGATATGATTTGTCAGTTGCTAAGCAGCATACTGTCGCAATTTGTTTTTCATACATGTCGGTGGCACAAAATACTGCATATGACAAAATCTAGCATGCAGGGCTCTCATCTAGCATATCGCTTGTCAAATAAAGCGTACGAATAGCTACATATCAGATACCCCCCTTTGAATGGCATTATCTACTCAGGAGAACCGGTTGAATGTCAGTGAGCGAACGACAATGCTGTGCAAAAGCACATTTGTCGCAGTCAGCTGCGTCCTATAAGTCCACGTAAATAATAGATATTATTATAGACCTGATCCCTTAATTTGATTCTGCACTTTCAATTTAGAAATATGAATTTCCGCTGGTCACCAGAAAAAGTGAGGTTATACCTATGAAAACCGTGTATATGCTATCCTTCACCATATTATGGTTGACCATTCCGTGGCACTTACAAATAGCAAATACATCTAACAGCGCCATTACGACATGCGATTGCAGTACCCTCTTCAATAAAATGCGGTTCGACACAATAGTACAGTGCATTGCGTAGGTATTTGCTCCACTTCACACATTCTTAATATTGTAATATGGATTGTAGCCGGTGACTTGTATTGGTTCTTTGTCAAGTCCAATTTTACCAACAATCTACAATGCCTTGTCGATCTTTCAACCAACATGCATTGGTGAGTGTTTACGAACATCGCATGGTTTTTGTTGTAATACGTCTGGCTGGATTCAACGATCAGTTAAATCTCTTATTTGAAAGTGAACTTAAGCATGTATCATATTTAATATTTCAAAAGTATAGCACAGCTAAGGATGCCACATTTTATGTTCATCTTAATATTCTACCTTATCGGAAAAACGCTACCATTAATCATGCCCTTAAGACAAGATCACTGTGAAGATGATGTAGAAGCGCACATCCGATCCCTCCAACCTTAGTCGTAAGATGGTGAATGATCTATCATATCAACAAATCATTTATTAGCTAAGACGTTATATCAATATAACATTGATAGACAATGTGGGGACGCATTGCCGACCCGAATGTATAACAGCTCGAACATATTCCCATTTTGCATAGCGTAATACTAGACGGAGGGAAGATCCTGAGTTTGCTAATCTTCATACATTCTCAAGGGCCCTAATCAGGAACAGCAGATATGCGGACAATTTATCTGTAAGCACATAATATCCTCTTAATGAGAAGAAGTAAAATGTAACCCATATCTTGCCGTACATAGGCTGCCGTCATTGTACGGTTCACAGCAAAAAACAAATTTCAGTCTCCCTATTCTAAAAAATGCAATCGACATGGATTTTCTTGATCATTTTTGCAACGTACCATGGATAAATAACAATCGCCAAACTTGCATTGCAATGCTGTCCTGCAAATAGTGCGATATTGGCACGTTTGTTAGCCATAAGTTTATTCAGTTACTGAAAGACACCACAAAAATGTGTCAAATCGAACCCAATATCCCCTCGTGTAATTCCGGAGACAAAATGCTGCGATAACTTTCAAATAGATTTTGCATTATCATTAATCAAAGGAAGGCAAATATTGCGATTGTCACTTAGCTTTGCGCTATATTTTTTATCAATTGTCTGTGATGCTGAATTCATTTACCATGGGTCATGCAATGGGCGAAAACTGGCGACAGGATATCTGTTCCCATACGTGAATATTGTTACTTCAATAATAACCAATCTAGACAATGCTCTCGTTGATCTCTGGGGAACTGACACGACAAACTGTTCAACGCAAACAGCAAACAAAGCACTGGCTGGCATTTGCTGCTGCAGTAGCAGATGTAAAGACAATGCGTTCACATGCGCCGAGTTTGGGCTGGCGATATAGTGATGTCACTTTTCAAATCCGACAATGCTTACCCAGACCTGTTATAAGTACATGGGTAATGGGTATGTGATATTTCCCTACCTCTTTCCCGACTTGCTAACGTTTACATCAGGTTCATTGGTGATTTGTTTGCCCCATCACTCGCCGCATAAATGTTTACCATAAATGGAGACGCTATAAAAAGTATATGAATGTAAAACATCATGCATCATCAATGAATTGAAATAGGAATTCAACGTGAGCACAGAAAAACAAGACAATATGACTAAAAGCCTTGGATATTGCCTTGCAACTGTGTTCCTTAAACGTCAAACGTTACTTACATGAATGGATTATACACACTATATATTTCGTCGGTCATCCGAACACAAATCTCAAATGCAGCATTGTCGCATAATATGTGCATTTGATTGCCATCAGTCCAAGTGAACATGTCACAATTAGCATGAACCAAAAGCACAAATAGCGAATGCAGACATGAAGCATTCTTTGCAAAACCGTTCAAGTTGCTTTATTCTACAATTACCTACTTTCGCCGAGATATCATTAAACAACCCTTGACCATACGTGAATGATGGGGAGTATTTATTTGGTTTTAAAGGAGATGTCATAGACTCGATATTAATTACTTGCGCAAAGTTTTCAAGACAACCCACAGCACAAATTTATTATTGATTACCTTAATCGAGAAATCCAGCAATCCCATATCTCCCCGAATCTACGCGGGCAAACTTCAGTGATGATAAGCAATTCATCAGATATTTAACCGTTTACGATGACGAATTATGTCGGCCCTTGTATCAGTACAATACCGTTGAAAAATGGAAAAATGATCTTGCGATGTCAGTGTACCAATAACATATTAGGAAGCCGATTCTGTTGTGCAGTTAGTTGTCAAGTGCTTGACTGAAATAGTACTAAATTGTATTAAAAAAAGCTGCTAGCGGCTTGGACTAACCGATAACGCCGGTTTGAAAGTCATTTGACAAAATAACCTGCGACGTTTTCTTGCAAATGATCTTTATAGAGGTTTGATTACTGATTAAAGGGAATATTTTAATAATCGTCTGCAAAAGTCTTCCAAAATAATTGAGGTTGAAACGTAATATGCATCTGCGAGCGTTATCATTTTACAACAAATAAGAGGACATCTTAGTGATTTGTAAAGATATTTTAAGCCTCTAAACCATGAGGAAAAAGACAAAGAACTATATTAACTCATTGTGCCACGAATATAACTGAAGCGCCTTACTTAACGACTGCACATGTTATTTCGGTTTGTGTGTCCATTGCCTGTGATTAAGCTGTAGAAAAAATAGTGAAATGTATCTTGTCAATACCGCAGTTAATGTTTTACGGCACAAATAAGATCGAGTTTGTTGCTCCATTTACTGCAATATAACATATGTGTAAAAATCTGCGATGGTTGCACATGGCTGTTGGCATGAGTGAAGGAAATACAGTGCAATCAATAACATATTTGCCAAATGTTTTTGGATTGCTTTATCATCACCGCTTATAATCACCATGCCAACTGCATTGACACATCTGAAGGCAAAATACTTTGCATCATCAATCCATGGTCGTTATTTTTGATATCTGCTTCACCATGGTTGCTTTTGCACGCAAACAGACGTAGAAGATATGTTATCTTTCAGTATGGAAAAATATTTAAAATGTGCAACCCCCCCACCCCTCCCCACCACATGCACTTGACACAGAGTTAAGCTGGATTATAAGTTAACAAACCGTTTATAAAAGACTTCCTCTCAATACTACGGACTTGCGAAAGGATAAAATAAGCATGATATTTTGTCCTATAATTTTAAAAGTGTTTTTTATATATCTCTGGGGCAATCGACCTGTTACACACCTTGGTGGAGTTACTGTGCCCTCTCTAAGAGTACTTTTAGTAAAAAAGCGTTCAAATCCGAAACGCTTTACGGGTAATCGGTAGAAGGTCTATAAGCATGCAAACATTGATGGCTTGGCTAATAGGTAATGGTTAGAACCTTGCTTTCTTTGAACATTTTGATCAATTTCGTGTGATTCTAAATTCATTTACCGTAGGTCATTAAGTAGGCAAATGCAGGCAACGAGATTTCTTTTCCTATTCGGGGATATTTTAATATAAATAACTGCCAATAGAGACAATGCTCTCTTTTATCTTCGGATGATTGACCGGCCAGAAACATCTATGCACACTTACTCTTTCAGCCACCACGTATAAAGCTGTACAGGGACTGCGTTCCAAGCCACCAGGGATACAAGGGCGGTGGCAAAACGGCACTTTTCAATGATGTCAATAGTGTGGTATTACTTAGCACAACATTGGACAGGTGACAGCTACAGACAGTATTTACGTATGATATTTACCTTCGAATCCGGAACTAATGAGGGAGTTAAAGCCCTACCTTCGAGTACATGTCTACCGTAAAGCTTTTCCAGCCCTGTTAATGTTGTCAGTGATTTGTATGCATGTTTGTTTACCCGAATTTGTATTTGCAAAGCTGATAGAGAACAGGTCCTGCTGCTTTGGATGAATCTTGCATACATTGCTTATCATCATGCAGAGCCGATCAAATGCCGCAGTAATGAAACATATGCGATGATGGCAAAACAAGGCCCCAGAGCTTGTACTTCTCTAAAATGATACATGATATGTTCGAGGTTAGTTGGAATAAAGAAAACTAAAATGGCGGCATACGTAGTGCAAGGTCTTCGCGAAACGTGCCAAAAGATATCGATCGCGCGTTGACTTGTGCCTGTGCAAGTTAACGGCGCACAGACTGTCACAATCGCAGTGAAGGCTTTGTGAAAGGAACGCACTGCGGTGTAAGCTTTCTTGACTGTAGATGAGCTCTCAGCACCCTGGGTCGCTGTTTGTCATTGAAGGTGCTGCTTATACTGACTCTGTTAATTCAGTGTATCCGACCTGGGAGGCGTGGACGAGTGGACTGTCTTCAAGGAAATATTCAGGCCCGTCAAAAGCAAGGTCACCCGTCCACTGGGCGGTGGACGGGTCTCTTACTTTCAATTCTGCCAAGTAATGTTAGACGGTGCTTCGTTTCACAGCGTTCAAATAGACTTTGACGAAAGCCATTAAGTGACTTGATCTTGGGACAATGTAACTGTGCACAACGTCTTCCTGTACCACGAGTAATAAGCTATTCGAAAATGCAAATTGCGATAACTAAATCATTTTTCTTATACCACAATAATTAGTCTAGCTATGTGATGGCACTTGCTGACTTCTACAGATGGTATACTACTTGGAATGTCAGCTTCACAAGAGCCAGATAAATCCAGATTGCATTTACATGCAAGTCAAACAACAACTGACGGCATGGGCGAGACCCTTATGGCTGAATATAACCATGAGAGCTATTGCCATTTCGCGTAAAGGTCACATCCGGGTAAATAAAATTAAAGAAGCTGGGGACCTTTTCGCACGATACAACGCAACGGAAGAAAACGTACTCTTTGGGGTATAATAATGAAATGAAATGCGTCTTAAATAAGTGCATTCATTATGTTGATTAATGTTGCATGACAGATTATCAACCGTTACATATTCACTTAATACAACTATGTCTTAATACACCAATGCTGAAATATTGCAATGTACCACTGCATTAGACTGCCTATCAGTTTGCAATCAAACTTCAGGGTGTATGCGAATCATTAGAAAAGATGCAACTCAATCTTTCTCGTGCGTTATCCTTAGTTTTAACAGGGATTTGCACTCATCCTATATACTGGATGAATACCGAATAGTTCCCGCATTGTGTCAACACATTAGTGATAATGTAACGTAAATTATCGATAGTGAATGTATTATGATTTTGAAGCGATCCATCATCAGTTAATGCTATCCAACATCACTGATCAATGGCCCCAGTACATTAGAGCGTCTAACAAGAAAGCACACAATCAAGTGCGCGAGTCAGTGGTGCACAATAGCGTCAATTATATAACCGATGTGTCGTCATTGGCGACATAGTATAACCAGTTGTTCTCATTACATGTAAGGAAGGAAATAACGATTGCAAAGACCCTTTATGAACAGGATAAGCCCGCCTACTTATTTCGTCCATTAAATGGTGACATCATTAGGCTACTTCGAAGAAACGTTTTGCAAACGTGGTGAGCAGAAGCGAAGCAAGTAGCATGAGGATCGCGTGATGTACCGCCGCAGTGAAGCAGGATGGATATAATCAGTCTTCACTGATTTCAGTTTGTTTAGACGCTAAATATGCAACGCACCTTCAACTCGTCATTTACAAATCCACACTTACCTTCCGCTGTCCTCGCTACTTACTACGCATCCGATAATATCGAAGCCCTGGAATCGCTTAGTTCAGTGCGTCCTTAACATCGTCCTAAAGGAAAACTTATTATTGTAATCTTTGATCATGATCAATATAGGAAATTCTGTGAATCACCTCAGCCAAGGAACAGGAAATCACAATTCCATGCGACTGAAACTATTCCAAAAGCATTTCTGTTTTGTGTAGGCAGATACATATTAAAACACATTAACATGGATGCATTCTTAAGTTTTTTTTTCTGGCGACGATAAACTAGCTTCTACAACACAGTCAGTTTGTGTAAGCAGTATTACAAGTATTACAACAAAATATGTGTAACTGTATTTAAACATTTTTTTAAAAAGCCATTGTATCATCATCTTAATGATATATCACGTACGTTATTCTTGTAAAGAACTTCCATATCCATGTCTCACATAAGTGGCTAGAGTCATCCTTCATCCATCACAGAACCAGCTAAATTCTTTGCTGTCATATATGGTATACTTTATCTCTTTGACTACTGAATACTGAGATGCTCCATTGCCTATAAGTCATAGGTAACAGTGTCTGCAATTTGGTGGACAACAACATAAGTGCACAACGAGCTTCATTGATATTAGCTGGTATGCACACAAGATTAATTTCTGCAATCTGAAAACCATGCCTTAAACTATTCCGGACTCGTGTTGCTCAAAACTCGATCCTGCGATCTGCATAAGCTCTTAAATGGATATTCGAACGCTATCACATTAATTAGTGATGGTGATAATCATATGATTCGTGAAGGGAAAACGCTAGTTTTATGCACGACTCAATTAATGAAAACCCATGCAGAACAAGAATGTGATAACATGGTATGGACCAAGTCCAAATATCAACCGAAAGAGAAGTCGACCTTTAAAGTCCTAGTGACTTGTGATCTTTGCTGTTGCCAAGGCGCATGCTCGATGGCCCCACAAACGTTCCCTTTGAAATAACCTTGTTAGAAAGATATACGTTTGCATAAAGTCAATCATAAAACTGGCAGAGTATTGAATTACCCTAACATGCTATATCGGTACATTTACCGATAATCTTTGACTTAAGTTTGCCGAACAAGCCTAATAACAGTGACATCGAATGATTCAGTAGGTTAAGAGACTAAGGACTTGTTATTTAGTGGTTGCCACTACGAAAAACATAACTTTAATAGGGAGCGCAGGTCAATCAAATAACTGGGTCTTTTTTAAATAAAAGCATCGGGGAAATTAATGTTCCATGCTTTCTGACACAACATATCCATAATAACGTTATGTTGTCTTTCCTGTTAGTATTTTTGGCTTTTGTTAGACGTTGTCTGTGCATGAACAACTACACCAGAAGACCATATGGCAACGACGACGCCATGAAATACTCTATTCAATGATTCTTTGCGACCACATACAATTGCTAGGCTGTTATCATATTCCATAATGCCGTTTTGACAAAACTGACATATAAAGCATCTGATGCAAGATTAAAGGGCAGCACTGAGTAACGACAGAACGTAGGCTTAAAATTTATGTAACGACTTTCGTAGACGTAGATTTGTCGATGGCTCTTGCGCAGTAATATGGGATATTAAACACGGAGCAGAAATTGTTGTAACACTAGCAATATATCGACACCGGGCAGGGGCTTCCTGATATCGTCAGAAGCACACAGCTCCCTGTAATGAGCTTGACTACAATATATATCTGCACAAGCAGACAAGTATCCATCTTTTTTTCAATCATTAAAAAGTATTGTAATTAATTATAAATACATTTTCTTGTTTTCGGACATTAAGTGCTTACATGCGCAGTTCTCTTTGGTCTCTGTGGTGAAGCTATAGACGAATAAGGCGTCCAAGCGCACAATGTGTACATCGAATCTTTACAGAAAGCCAAAATAAAATAAATTCATAAGCTACCAATAATAAGAATTGGCTCGTGCAGAATCAATGAGGGTATAATCATTGAGATAGCAGATGTTCTTAGATCTAACTATTAAGACAATTAGCACAACATGATATAAGGGCGTGGAATAATTATTATCAATCGGAGGAGGGGGGGGGGAGAGAATTAGATTTAGGCTCTATAATCAAACGGAGGCGTTTAGTATCAAACACCCAATACAATTCAATTGATTGAATCATACTTGCAGTTCATAACTGATAGCTTGGATCTGCTTTGGTTCTCACCTAGTGGGGCTAACAATATGAGTACCTTTACATAATTTTAGCCAATAATATACATCTGGTCATACTGGTGTTAGATTAACAATCTGCCATCCTCACCCCTGATAATCCCATATACCCGGTTTTTTTTATCAAACCGTTTGTAGAAAACTGTTTAACAAGAATGTTGATTTATTGATTGGTCGAAATAAGTAACGAAGATTTATAAGCGCAACCAACATTAGTTAGCCCTCAGAATATCAATATGCTTAATGACACCAAAAACATGTGTGGAATTAAAGCCTCAGATTCCATGCAATATTTCTAGCGACAAAGTGCTACTAATAACGTTCAAATCGATAATGCTTTACCAAAATCAAAGGAGGGTCTATTTCCATTCTTATAAAATTACGTTATCATTGATGTTTAATATTTCACAGTGATATTAAGATCCGCAATTGCGGCTCGTGAAATATATTTTTGTCAGGTCCTGCTAACCTGTATTAGGATGGCAGGGCAGACACTGTTATCACATCCAATACTAACTTGAATCACAGTGAGTGGACGTATACCGGTACAAATACAGAAATATCATTTGTGTGAGTAGCATGCACCTGAAAATCAGCAATGGTGCATGGTTCAGCTTCACAATGTGAACGATCCGTAAATGGCTCATAAAACCAAATATGTCTTCATCAATTTGCTGAACCTTATTGTAATTAATTGATTATCAATGGCTGTCAAAGCCATTGATATGAAAATGATCATCTTAGTCTAACTAGTATAATGATTGTCTGGTCATTTCCATACCGTAGATAAATTGGAGTGTAACATCACATAAGTCGAATGGGTACTTATTGGACGCAGGCAACGGCTAAGGGATATCAGCTTTCGGTTGCTGCTAGCGGCTTTGTCAAACATCAGCCATCTCACGGATTTGTAACGATAATCTTACTGTCTAAACTATGAGGATAATGAAAAAAAACTGTATCAACTTATTGTGCAGCGGATGTAGCTGAAGTGCCTATTAAACGACTGGGCATAATAATCGGTTTTGTATCCATTTCCTGTGAATAACACAAAAACAGATAGAGCAGTCGCCGTATTCTAAAAATTTAAGTTGAGTGAATCCATTTGATCATACATTAGGTTGAGTGTGTATATTTGCTGCAACACTACATTAAGTTGAGTGAGTCCTTTTGCTGCAACACTACATATTCAAAATTCAAATGCTATGGAATTTACTGCAACGGTTTTATCGCGATGTGGGTGATAGTAATCGGCACGGCAATACACGGCAATCAATAACATAATGATCATTTGGATCATTAATGACTGCAAATGATTTCTCGTTTTGATCCATTTCCTGTGAATAAGCTGCGGAAATGTTATTTGATATAAAAGTAACCAACTGCTAATGGCATAAGAACAGATAGAGCAGTCGCCGTATTCTGAAAAATTTAGTTGAGTGAGTCCATTCGGCCACACATTAAGTTGAATAGGTCTATTTGCTGCGACACTACATTAGGGTGAGTGAGTCCATTTGCTGCAAATCTACATGAAGTTGAGTGAGTCTATTTGCTGCAACGATACATAAAGTTGAGTGGGTCTATTCGCTGCAACACAACATTGCGTTTAAAAAATCAAGCGTAACGGGATTTGACCGCCTGATTGTGTGCTAGAGGTATTATGAAAAATCCACGATGTTTTGACAGGGATATCAGCATGGGTGAAAGTAATACACGGCAATCAATAACATATTTGCAAATGATCATTTGTATTGCTTTACCATCACCGCTATGATCAACATTAAACAATACCTATACGAACTGCATTATCACACTCGAACGCATCACACTTAAAATCATCAACATATATGCTTACAGCATGGCTCCTTTTGCATGAAAACAGAATGTTAATGGAATAAATGTTGGTGCATTGCTCAAATATTTTTGATTTTCGCCGACAATTCTGCGTGAGTGCTCGGTCTATCATTCTATCAGTCTGCTAGTTTGTATGAATGATCTGTGTTATTCAACTATTTTACATGTGTTAATCAGTAGTTCGGGGCTTGACTGTATTAAAATCCTCTGCAACACACCATCAATTTTGCTTCAGCCAGGCAGTCAGATTTGTCATACGACTAATGCGATCTTCAACGGAATGCGATCAACTTAAATAAAATATCCAAATAACGCCACATATTCTCTTTTCATCAAAGCAGCGGGCGTAGAGATTGGTAGCTTCCGCTCAATACAAATACTTAATTAATGATGCCAAGATAGTCGTTCTTGCTATGCTTTTTCAGAGTGCTTGCTTATAAATATCAGGATATGACTTATTGCCGGGCACAGACGCCATACCTTTCGCTACTTGCTAACTTCCTCCCAAGTCCTACGCTTTTGGATTAGGGTGCTCACAATGTTAGCAACTACACCAAATAGAGAGAGACAAGTACTGATTGATTGAATTGAATGTGTTTTGCAGGTATGCAAAGCATCACTCGGGTATTGCGTCAGTGCATTTACATCGAAGATGTTCAAGCACACTTTCGCAAATTGGATTAAATGAATGTTGCTAATGTACCAGAGCGGTGGCAGTTGACACTGCAGTTGGTTTGATTCATTTGTCAACCTCACTTAACATTAGGTTTTGCTTCACCGAAGCTCTGCGAATGAGAGTCGCTTTTTGTCGTCTGATGCCAATGCTAAGGCATATTTCGTCACGTATTTAGGGACGCACCAAAACAACCGGTGATGGGTAATGATACGTCAACACCAGGACCACTCTAACGTCAATCAAACCTCACTGATGTTAGCGGTCATACATGTGAAATATATATCGGCCATCAGCAATCATTTCGAGTGCGCGTTTTGGCGAACTTGATGGGAGGACCGAAACAGGATGCTAACTAAGAAAATGGATTGTTAAAAGTATATCATGAAAGTATCCATTCGGCATCCCATTACTAAGTGACATAAGTGATAATCTGATTCGTGGCGGTTAGCCTCAACATCGATTAGCTTTTTGATTTGAATATTTATTTGATATCCAAATATTACAATGCATATAGGGAATATGTCTCATCAACATTCAGTACAATTGGGCAAGCGTTCAAGTTAGTCAATGCGCATAAAACAAAAGACAGTTATACCAGGGAAATAATTAAGCTGAACCCTCTAGTGACGTCATAAGATTTTCATTGAAAGTCATAACTGCGCGCCAATGACCAACATTGAAAGCCGCGTTTATTGCGAGAGCGCTTCCTGAATTGGCACATGAAGGTTACCTGCAGTGCCCATTGAATGACTGCTATCGGAAAAATAAAACAATGAACAAACGTTTGACCGATCAAAGCATGAAAGTTAACCTGTACATTACTTGTCCGGCATTCCCTAGATTCGTAGTTGGTGATGTCAAACGAGGTCAGTAACGAGTATTGAAATGCGGTAATAGTTCCATTTGCCACTTCTGCAGCTGTTCAATAGCCTGTGGCTTATCTTAATCGATCGATCCTGATTTAAATGACATCATTAGTCTTCATCCATGAATAACCCGAGTGTTTTCAATTTAACTATCCTATTCCGCGCTAAGATCAGCAAAAGGTGAAACTGCTTGCCTAAGTATTACGGTGAAAATTCAGTAATCTTGCAGAATGAGTGAATCAAATGTTTTGTCCAAATTATGTTTGCATTCGGTTAAGTATACATGGCATTTGATACACTTCGCCAACCCGTTCTCACTCAGGCGTTTCTGTTCTATGCCATTGAGGCTTGCTTTCAAAACTACACCTATTTCACAAGAAGGGATTTATTCCCCGCTGTTATGCAGGCCATACCTCTTAGACGCATTATTGTTAAATTTGCAAACCAGTGATAAATCAAGAAGCTGAAGATGCTTAGAATTGATATGTGAAAAAGGTTTCTTCAGATCTTATTTCTACGACCATCAGCACAATATGATATAGCTTCAGGGACTACTTTGTTTTGTATGTGGCTGTGATTCAATTCAGAGCATGCGCCTAGTGGATATAATGCAGAAAATATCAGTGCATTAAGAGGATAGTTTATCCATTACGTATTGTTCGGATAAGTTGTTTGTTCTGCTTGTGCGGTCCCCATTAACGGTGCCTTGATTTCTGGCAGCAATTGTTAATGTCGAACATCAAAGACGCCGATACCACTCATCTGGTCTCAATGGTGTTGGATGATATATTCTGAAAATCTGCTATCAATGTTCTCGATTGTTCTATTGACAATCATAATGCGAAAGAAACTATAATATATTTGACACAATCGGTGTTTGGATCTGTTATCTTAACTGCGCCATGATATGGTACCCAATGCTCCTGTTTGTTGTTGCTTATGCAGTCGCGGTACGCATTGCGGCCTATGTCTATATCTAGTACTATTGGGTCGTCGAACAAGCTTTATCAATAATCCCAAAAAGGTCTACTGCTGCTATTCGGCAAAACGGTTTAGACAGGCTTTCCATGGCTTGCAATATAATATTCACCAAAGCTGATTAAAGTTTGTACAGATATGCATGAAGTCATCCATTTTATGAGACCCCAGATACTTAGCGTAGAACGCGATCTAGTGTAGCGTGTTAAGCACCACATATTTATACACTCTGTAATACTTTAAGCGTGATTGTCTGGACATGAGCTTAACGTTGATAGTAGCAAAAACCCTATAAAACAATGAAAGTCTCCTCTGGTGTATGTGACCACTGGCAACACATCCACCCATGATTCATTGAGAGTATGATGATTTGAAAAACCTATCAATCATGATATTGGAAACTCCATAGACCATCCTTACAAGAAGGGATAAATATTATTTAGTTAGGTGCGTGCACCGTTTTCGGGATGTGAGGGTATATCTGTCATTCCAGGTCAGGGACTCGGGAAATTATTTTTCTGATCGGACCGAATTGAGACAAAACATAAGAAACAAAGATGATGTTAAGTCAACAGAAACAAACCATAAAGTTAATTGCTACCGCTATCTGTGCGTTATGATGCGATTATTTGTGAGCAGCTGTCGGTGGACCATGACATATTTTAAGATCATCGACATAGTCTGTGGCCTAACTCTTGACTTATCAAACAACGAATAGTCTTCCAAACAAATACTTCATTGCTCATTACGTAATTAATCTTTGCTTACACAGTATGTAAGCCCATAAAGTATATCTTACAATATTAAACTATAAATTATAGGTAATAACTATTTTACGCACCGATGTTATATATTGGAATTAGCTTAGCAAATATCTGACTAAAGAATGGCGTTCTTAATCAGTAATTCATTGGAATCAGACACCTACCGAGACGCACTTCACCTAGATAGCATCGGCACACGAAAAATGATGCCAGGCCACAATTATATTTGATTAACATCTTATCTCATTTTGGCAGGCACCGAAGACTGCCATGATCAGCAGAATATTGTAGCCGTCGCCAATCAGGCACACTATGAGCAAACACTATTATATAAGTTATCCTAGATTTAAAGCATAACATGAGGTAATCTGCATAAATGCAGGTAATGTGATTTTTCACCGATCTAACTTGCCTCAAGATATAACTTTTGTCTATTTTCAGAAGATAGAAAAAACGGATAAATTATGACAGCGATTAATGCGTTCCAAAGCATAATTTCTTATATAAACTCAATCAGGTCAGCATGAACAATCCGCCATACATGTGGGTCATATGTATACGGCAATACACCAATCGCATTACAATAGGCCCCAGCCAGGCCACTCCACTCAAACCTTTGAATGCAGGGCGTGTGGGACAACACCAGCAGCCCTTTCGTCCAGGCACTTGCTGGGCCTTCCAGCGATTTGGTCAATGCACCAACAAGCAGTGCCGCTTTCAAAACACCCATTGCTGTTATAAGTGTCAAGGGCCCCACAAAACATCAGCCTGTCAGGGTAACGGTCAATCCCGAATTGCCTCGCAGTCTGCAAGAAAAGGTGGTCACTCCAGTAAAAATTAAACAATTGGAGCAGTTCCAGGTCCGGGTATCATGCATCCACTTTAAACTACATTTTACAGGGTTTTCGATTTGGTTTCAGCATTCAATACCAAGGCCCATTGCAAAATCAATTGTCAAAAAATCAAAAAAGTGTTCAGCAATTTCCACAAGTGATTGCAAAATATGATACAAACGGAGCTTCACCTCGGCAGGGTTTCGGGGCCTATGATTCAACTCCTTTCGAAAACATTGCATTTTCCCCTTTAGGCGTTGTACCAAATAAAGAAGTTGACAAATTTAGGCTTATTCACGACCTATCGGAACCGCCATTTTCTTCACTGAATTATTTCATAGACCCCAAAGACAGTTCAGTCAAATATGAAACTCTTGATGATCTAATTCAATTAGTTCAATCGTTAGGTTCAGGCTGCACATTGGCAAAATGCGACATCGAAAAGGCTTTCCGCATTATACCAGTAAGGCCCGAAGAAAGACACCTGCTGGGTTTCCAATTTAAGGAAAAAATCTATTTTGACAAATGCTTGCCAATGGGATGCCGCATATCTTGTGGCATTTTTAAAGCCTTCAGCTCTGCCTTACAATGGGCAGCCTAAAACAAACTCAATGTCGCTGGTCTGAGCCACATACTAGATGACTTCATCTTTGTCGGCCCTCAAAATTCCAATAAAACAGCAAAAGACCTAAATAGTTTCCTTGCCATGTTCAAAAACTGCGGTATTCCCATTAAACAGGAAAAAACTGTCCCTCCCTGCACAAAATTAACTGCTCATGGCATTGAGCTCGATTCGTTAGCAATGCAGGCTGGATTACCTATGGACAAGGTGCAACTTAATTCAGAACAAGGAAAAAGGTCACGCTAAAGGAATTACAATCCTTGGTAGGGGTTCTTAACTTCGCTTGTCGAGTGATTCAACCAGGTCGGGCCTTCCTTCGTAGGATAATTGACCTGACAGTAAAGGCAAGCAAACCCCATCACAAAATAAGGCTAAATTCCCAGTCAAGAGCAGACATGCAAGCGTGGTTAGATTTCTTTTCTGTTTATAATGGGATCTCCTTGTTCCTTGAAGAATCCTGGACTCGTTCAGAGGACCTCAAAGTCTTCTCTGATGCATCTGGTTCGCTGGGTTTTGCCGCAGTATGCGAAACACATTGGTTTGCTGGAAAATGGCCAACCTCCTGGGACAAATATCACATAACTCTTAAGGAACTGTTCCCAATAGCAGTCAGTATTGAAATTTGGTGAGATTGTCTCTCATGTTAAAAGATTCTTTTTAAAACCGACAATACTGCGGTCGTTGCTATAATAAACAAACAAACTTCCAAACACCCAGTCATAATGATTTTGGTGCGTCGTCTGGTGGTTGTTGCTCTCAAATTCAACATAATGTTCAAAGCTCAGCATGTTCCTGGTTTTCAAAACGTTGTGCTTGACAAATTGTCCCGTTTCAATTTCCAGGAAGCCAAAATAATTGCTCCTTGGCACTGTTATAATGCTTAATCCATTATATGGGGAATATTCGAAAATGAAGCCCAATCAGAAACGAATCGGTGTAGCTGCTTGGCCAGACAGATGATTACGGAAGAGCAATTGGATATTGTTGGCTGGGCAATTTCAAGTGGGCAATAACAATGTCCACGTTCTTTAACGTTATATATGTTCTAGTCATAAAGAAGCCCTAGGGTGTAGTGGTTTCAGAAGCGACTTATCTCATCGCGGTATAAAGTAAAGATATGCACTAATAAAATACGACCAAGCGGTCGTTTCCCCCTTTATACACAAAACCTTATAGTCTTGGGTGTCTTGGGTGATAGGTCAATGTAGACAAGTCAAAATAACAACGAATAATGGCGTCTCAAAGCTCACTGTTGCTACAGGATCGTTGGCAATATCTCATCCATCACGTGCCGACCCTGTGACTTTCTAGTATTGTGTGCTGTATTTACCGTTCTAATTGTGTACCCGTTTATAATAACAACCAAAATTAATGACGACTGCATAAATACAAATCAAATTTATTAGCTATTGAACGTTTTGTAAGAGCAAATATTGCAATAATATGTCAGTTTGCGATCGGTCCGTGCTACATGCGTTTATTAAACTTAATCGCAGAGGTTTTGCAGTTCAATATTTTTTGTTATAAACGTGTTATTAGGGAGTGTTGGACAAACTGCATTAAAAGCCGCTCGTAAACCGGTAATGTTTTTATTTGGTTCGCTATTTGGCATTGTATTGTAAATAGATCCCTTTTACGATATTTTTATGTCCATATTTTAGCAACTTTACAAATTATATAATGATTGACTTTCTACTCCGAAAAGTAAATATGTCAAATGATCTAAATGGTTTAATCTGCTACATAAAGAAGCGACTTTATTGTTTCTTCTTCCGTTAGTTTTCATACCGTTGCCATAAGTGCTGATGATAAGCCAACATTTCTCAGACAAAACATAAGAAACCGTGTTAGAGTCTTATGTCAATACCAGGACATTAATACAAACGTAGCCGCCTGTAGTTCCAATCTTTGCCACTCTTCGCTAATTATTCGACCAATTTTATTCGTTATATATCATTGATATGTTTTTCTAGTTATTTCTGCAGTTTTATTTAACCTATTAATAACAGAGTTACCGCGATGTGTATGACGGTTTCTCAAACTACATGTTGGGGAACGGAGGAATCTCAGCTTGGTACACAGCATTCTGCCAAGCATTTATTAGCAGCGCAGTATGAAGTGAATGGAGCTTCGCTTACCTACATGTACAAGGAAGCTCTGGTGTGGATGATGTAAGGTTTCAGATAGCCTGAGTATGGAGCCAAATTATATCGTCATCAGCTTCTGTTCTCGACTAATCGCCCTAAATGAATATGTACACAATGAATCTCGTTTCAACTGATTGAAATCTACTGGTTGATTATTTTTCAATAATCAATAATTGATTTGTATATTGAGATATGATTGTTGAATGCAGCTTACATTACTTACAACCTTAATGGTATATGACTATTAAATAAATAAAGAACTCATAGTTTGAATACGTTCATTGAATGAAGGTTTTGTATAACAGATGACGCGATGCGTAGTAATTAGATAAATAACTAGTAATTATATAAATAATACACATTCATACCATTCGACATTGATTATACCTTATGACTCAATCAACAAGGATTACGGAATGTGCCAATTAGTCCTGTCTAGTGTATGTGATTAATGAGTTTAAGAGTTAAAGAACGATCCATGTTTGTGCTACCCGTCATCTGTACGTACCTGTCGAATAAACAGAACCCTGCGGTGCCATTCTCTTCTATTAACTAATCCATTTGCGAACCAATACCTGTCATAGTCGTATTGGGCATAGATATATATGTATATATTCTTTTCTTGACAAGCTCGTTATGTCGCGACCAGCACGCATACGTGATTAGCCTTTCATTAATTTACTACTCAATCTGTCATCTGAGTAGGTCATTTGGTAAAACGAACGGTGTTATGAAATGTATTATTACAGCGACACATTCTTTTCAATGTATTATTTGTTGTTGAATGTCTGTCGTAAAACAATATCGGTCCTTTGATGTTTTTAACAATGCCAACCAGAAAGGAACAAATATGTGCTACATTATATTAACTGAAAAGAACAGACAATAAAGCATAAATCTGCAGTTTTTAAGAACACAGATAAGTAGCGTCATTATTGAACTGAACAGCGTCTACGAACGCGATATTTCCGCTATACAATGATGCCCACAATCTTCACCAAAATGATCAAGCAATATCATAAAAGTGTTGTATATACATCATTCTAAAACAAGCTGTCTGTATACATGTGAATCAAAGATAAACTCAAAGAAAGACGCAGCGTGGAACGCTATGATTTACCTCCGTAAATATCGTACCATATAAAGTTCTTAACAGGCATGACTATATGCATACACAATTGTAAGTAACGGGTAATCACAGGGAATGAATACTTCAATTGAGTTAGTTGAATGGAATCTTAGGGAAAAATTTCACATATTCAAAATATGCATGATCTATTGAGCATCAAACAAATATATGGTTACATGTATCTTATGCCGTCTATAGATCAGGTGCGTCTCTGTAACAACTTCATGCTTATATTCTCCCTTATTCAGGCGCATATTATGCTTGATGACGAATTGGTTACCTTCATCTTGGTCAGGTCTTTTATCTTCATTTATCGTCGGTTGAAAAAAAGAATCCTGCTGTACAAATCGATGATTGTGACTGTGAGTACAGCAATAGCCCCTATATAATATTTATGGTCGAAATGAATTCCCAATAAATGATATTGTCAAGCGTAATCCCTGCATCTACCCACACCTTCGTTCAGATAAAACAAACAGCATGTCGATAATTGCCTCACTTATCCCCTGGAATATGACCCGACAGGCATATCAATGGGAAAAATAGCGCAGACTAAGTTAAGGAAGATTACTGGAGATATACGCAAAGCGTATCATCATCGTCCCATCCGATTTCAGTAATTGGGTTTGATGCATAACGGCAGATTGTATTGCTGTGTTAGCGCAATATATATTGTTAACTACATAGGTGGCGACTCGTTCCACTGATTGAAGTTTATGTTGGTCTTCATTGTGTGATTACCATATTAGCGGACCGTAATGAGCAAGTGTTTATTGCCCGTGACGCTGGTAATAACGGCTTAGAAGGATTACCACCGCGCACTTAAAACATGCTCAGATATGCAGTGAGATAGCGGAGAAGTCTCGGAGACCAAGCATAGCTGCTAACAATTACCCCCGGCAGACACCTAATCCACTCGAACTACTAAATAAATTTGCCTTTCACGACCAAAACGGTGGTTTGATGAGCTCTATGGCTTAAAAGATGGTACATAAGTCAAATGAATCTATCCCAGTTAAGAAATCTTGACAAAGTCGTGTATGCAGGATGTGGTGGTACAATGAGATGACAACACAATACAATATGTCTGCTGCACCAACTGGGCTCGAACATTCCGTATGCCATCTTTTATTAGGCATTCTATTCATCAACTCAGCAAGTAGATCAGTACTATCCCCTTATGACCTAGTTGCAAAACATATTTTAGAAAAAGTAACCGTACATCAAGAAAAAATCAATTTAGTATGTGTCTAAACTTCACAACATTTACGCAATCCTATCGTCTGTCAATGGCAATATCAACTGTCCCATTGATCCATGATAATGCGGACATTAGTCGGCCCTCGATGTGGTAAACCTATTATTCTTTTCACCTTGGTTTGGTTAAAAAGGGGAACTGTGTGGCGCAGACAAAACAGTTAATTTGCAAACAGCATAGAAATGAAACCTGCGTTTATCTAATGAGCTACAATATGCAATGAGCAAGAATAGCAGACGATAAACCTTGGCTTCAAAATGTTTTCGAATTGCTGCACCAATACCATAATGTTCTGTTGTCGCCTGTTACTGTTAAAACTCACACAAATAATGATGCTGTTCACACCTCCATTACATTTGCGGGATTGTAAATGGTTTCGATCTTGATGTATAATAAGTATCTCCGAATCGGGATCCAACATATGAGGCAGACTGCTGATACATGGCATTACATCAGATTCGGCACGGGTTATGAGCAGTGTCAAGGGTCGGTCCTGAAACCTGTCCTCTACTTAATCTATATAAGC
Organism: Urechis unicinctus; assembly: GCA_034190875.2. Taxonomy (NCBI): domain Eukaryota; kingdom Metazoa; phylum Annelida; class Polychaeta; order Xenopneusta; family Urechidae; genus Urechis; species Urechis unicinctus. The sequence goes on along the minus strand of CM067356.1, from coordinate 41,567,157 downwards.
TTAATCTAGACGGTGCTATTAACATAATGTTACAACAGTCTGCAGTTGACAAAAAATTTTGCTCTTGAGTGAGGACCAAAACAAAAGGCATTTAACATATAACAAACCTTACGGTGCGTGTTAAGCAGGGAAAATGATTGGCAAATGGTTTTTAACAATTAAAAGTACTGCATAAACGCCGCTGTCTGCAAAGTAGATGACAGAATAGCACTGGTCAAAAGTATGGCGAAATAACGAAGAGTAACGACGCTTATGGATCATTCGTTTAATCGTCCGACGCTCGACCCTGGTTTTCGAACAGAAGTGAGTGAGCAACCAGGAACACATATACATTTAGCTATTCAAATATAACCCGCCTCAGATCATTACTCTATGGTTAAACTTTTACCACTAGTTATCGATATAATAAAACATTTCGCCGTTTCCGATTATTATATTTCCCATTATTCTCCTCGGATATATGTCGCAAATAAGCTGTGCCTTAATTTCAATGTGCACCTCTAAAAAATAATAATCCTTTTTTTTGTGAGTTATGTGAATAAACTCAAAGTTGCATATACTGCGGTCGAAAAAAACCAACACACGGATGCAGGAAAGCTAATTCCTATGAGCGGGGCTGCGTTCTGACTGAATTTCCGTTCCTTTCATTTAACCTTCTTTTGTCGTCCTATATATCAACGAAATATATCAAATAAACTGATGAATTTATCACGCTTGAGATCTGATTGATGTGCCTCATGATACCTTGCTTTGGGTAATTTGGATAATAATTTCTGTTTCCAAATTTTGTTTGGCTCATTACTACTAAAAACAACCCTCAATGATGTAAATGATCGCTTCTACGGTTTCATGTTGCAACATCACCTTTTCATGCTTGCAATGTGGAGACCAGCACGAACACGAAGACAGGTATAAACACAGGTACGACAACAATTCAATACGTTTGTACCAAACGCATGATTGCAGTCACACAATAAATATAATTATCATACAGTTTATATTCATGAACCTATCCAATGATTATGACATTTTGAAAATCAAACAGGTTGATTTGTCGGTGTCTGCGTGTGCTAATCTGTTGTTTATACAAATGCCGACCATTATCAAACACATATGTGATTGTTTTTTTTTGGTTAAGTGTTTGGCAAAGCATGACATGAGCGTCAATATCTGGTCTTCAAGTACATAAATAAGTAACGTTATTATTGTTCATTCAAAGGGATCTACAGACGGGCTTTTCGATGATGCCCGCAATCTTTAGTCCGATTATCATGCAAGATCTCCTCTTAATGGTCTCTCATTACTGTAGGTTCGTACAGCAATTTCTAAATTATTCACTGATCCTCATTATCATTGTCCTACGTGTCTATCCTTCATAAAACATTCGTCCACAAGCTCTGTTTTGTGTTCGAATAACTACAAATAAATTTTACATTGTTAACCAATTTTGTACATGCTATTGCCTCCAACACCAAGTATGCATACCCTCCTATTGACTAAAATATCCAAAAGATCCTTCACCCTACAGATGCATTCACTTAGATTTAAGTAATTTGCTTCTTCGCCGTTTGCCTTTATGAACACCACTTTCAATTATTGATATCCAGGTGGACGTATTAAAAAGGCATTTTACATGAGATATAGAAATACATCAATTATAGCGCAATTCGAGACTAAATTACCGTTCTCTATGAGGAAGTGGTATCTTGTGATGATGGGTCTATGTCAGCGGTATTCTAAGGTATGCAATAATTGTTACTGAACATATTGTGATGAGTTGAGCATCACCATATTACAGGAACAAAACGCACCCCAACACAATGCATATTTGGTGCATTTGGTATTGCCCTAAATTTGCGCAATGTCTTTATATACTTAATGACGGCCAATTTTATAACCTCACTATTTGAATGTCAATGGTCAAGGAAAAAAAGGTAAGGAATTGAGCCAACGTGGATTGAGTAGATGATTATTATATAAGACGAATAGCGTGATTGTCTGAGCTCGTATTGTATGTATGGTCAATGTACAGCTTTTGAATCGAGTTGTTCTCAACGAATGAGCACAATTGTCTTCTACCTGACCTGTGTCACTTAACCGAGTAAATATGCGACCAGTCAAGGTAAGCCAGTGAATAAATAGTCAACCTCTCGAAATATAATTGAAGATGAGGCAATCAGTTTAGTCATGATAGCTATAAATGTTTGAGAAATAAGTTTGTCCCTTTGTGAACTTAAAATGAAAGAGACCATAATATTATAATTGTACACTCTGTTCTTAAATGCACCTCCACCGTGCACAACGGTATATGATACATTCCCTACATACTCAATGTAGCAATGTTCCATAATCATATGATCCCAAAGGAGCGCACCATCATACTTTGCTAACGATGATAATGTTCATCACAGAAATCCACCGGGCACGATATCGATATGATCGACTACATGAATCATATTTGAAAGATTTGCATTATGTAGCTTTCAAACTTCTTTTCTTTCTTACCAAAGTACGGGTTTGGAACTATGACAAGCGTCTGGTAAGTCATGCTTGCTTTCGCTTGGTTTATGGAATAGAGAATGTAATAGTATTTGAAGATGTTCCAATTTATATGTCAATTATATATGTATAGAGCTATATTATATTCTCAGTTACTATAAGTTGCTTTTTATGACAGCATACTTTTTGACATCGCGCTATTTGCCAATACGTGTCTCATTTGCACCTAGTTGACGGCATTCACGACAACTAACATCGTACCTTCATAATTTTTACTCATGATTGGCTTTTTCTCTGTTGATGTTTTCAGCAGGTCAAAAGTAACTATAAAATATTTGAAATGTTTTTAGAATTGTGTTCGCAGTAACATCCAACAGAAATGTGCATTCGGCAATGAGCAAATGCATATGAGCTCACCACCATGCCTCTATAGCATCTGAATTATCGCATGACCAGAATGCAATGCTGTGTGCGTGATGAGACGAGCTTAATTATCGTCCGACCTTATTGACCGCGTAGTTACGTATTGTCACATTTCCTTATGGAAAATCCCCGCCAGCTGTGCTGGTAATTACTAACCACAAAACTAATTGGTCTCCATTATCTTAAAGCATCAAATTCTGACAAGTCATTAGTTGTCACCATTGTGGTATCGCCCTGATGGTCTGGGAGGAACGCAACTATTCTCCCCGTGTCGTCCTACGCAATTTAAGCCAAAACAGTATACCGCAAATTGGATATGAGCAAAGCAGGAAACGACTTAACGATGGCTTCGCGCAATAGAGTACTGCCAAGTACACATACAGCTACCGCTAGTCTTGATTATGAGGCTACATTTCCCACAAGAACATATGAAACGGTGTCATAGAACTCTGTCTCCTAATTTCAATAGCTGGATCTGAATACAGTTGCGCGCATATTTGCATCTCTACGGATATATTATGACAGCTGGAAATGCTGCTAACATAATGGGCAAACTGACCAAGACGTTGACAGGATCATTATTACTTCGCGTGATTGTCAATACTAATCTTAACAATGAGCGTGTTTGTTAAAACAGGAAACGACATAGCAATGGCTTCATACATCTGTGCATAGTCAAAAGAGGCTCTGATGAGGATATAGGGTCTACCTCAGTGACAGCATCTAGCCAAATTTAATGGTTATAGGCTTCTGTGCTTCGCAAAAACGCTATTGATTTATCATAATACACAAATAAACAATCGCTAAACTGATTTGAAGCAATTTGTTGATAATGTTTCAATTATGAGTTATCCAAATAAAACACGAATGAATTCCCACGTAAACCGACGTCTCTCAACAATTAGGTAAGCATCGAAGGGCTTTCTTGATGGAGGGTACAATTATCAATTTAATTGTTCATTCGTGACCGCAAAACCTGTTAAGCTGCATTGTACATTGATTTAAATGTACATATGCATGCCACAAGCACGTTAATAACACGGGTATGACAACAATTCACGCGACTGTTGATGCATGCAAAATATTCGTTAAACATTGCTCAGAGTTGTATTTGTTGAATAGTCAATTTATATTATTTATGTGATCTTTCCTCCGAACAGGTCATTTGATAAAAAAGCGGTTGTACCAAACGCCTAGTAACAGTTACACAATCGATATGATAATCGTACACTGAGTGATTGCAAACCTATCCACTGATAATGATATTCTAAAAAAACAAATCGGTTAATTTGTCTGTGATTGGGTGTGGTTCTCTGTTGTTTTGACATCTGCATACCACAACCAAACTAAAAGCAAGATTGTTTATCGTGTTTAAGCATGTTCGCAGCATATTGTCTGAAAGTAGCATTCATGAAAGCACCAATCTCTGATCTTTAAGAACAGAGATTAGAGTCATTATTGTGCATTTAAATAATGATGCTTGCAATCTTCAGTCAAAATATCACGCAAGATCTTTTCATGGTGGTCTCTTATTAGAGTTGATCCATGCGTCAATCTCAAAATTGTTCTCTGTATGCATATTATTCATGGAGCAGCGCCGAAGTAGAAGCACTGCGGAACGCTATCATTTGTCCAGCTTGCTATCTAATCACATATATCTTGTCAACAGGCACCAATTTATTAAATCTCTTTCAAATACAAACATATGTACAGTTCAACCCTATTAAGTACGTGCTATCGCTTGCAATAGCCTACTTTCATAGGCTCTACATAAATAAATACCCACCACCCAGAATATCTTTCACCTAGACGGCTGGGATTTAAGTCATTAGCTTCTTCATATGTTATAGCAGTTTGCCATTAATAAAATCGTTTTGAATTATTGTACAGAAAAGGTCAACGCATTTATACGGCATTTTGCAAAGGGGGCGAATGCAATATTGCGAAATCCGGTGGATCTGGTTGTTGCCCATACTTAACATGAAGCACTGCATCAATTTCAGCGCAATTCGTGACAGCACTACATTACCGTTCTCTATGAGCGAGTGGTATCTGGTAATGATTGGTCTATATCTACGGTTTTCTAACTCTTAAATAATACTTACTGAGCTATGATGAATCGAGCATCTCCATATTACAGAACAAACAGCACCCAGCAATTGATGCGCGTTTGGATTGCTAAAATGTAATTGGTCCGTATAACATGTGACGTTAGGGTTGTAGCCAAATGGCATACATGATATATGTGGTAATGACATATGATAGCACAATGATTGTTTTCTACGCACGATTTCGTAACCTGTCATTTTGGGCCAATTTCCCAACAGTCATTATTCTGACAAATGCGGTAGTAAACGAGGTATTTACAAAACAATATAACCCCTTGAATTGTAGAGTTCCTCGCGAACTAAACACAAATAGTTGATTCGTGGCTTACATGGGAATGACGCAGCGATTTTCAATAAAATATCCTACTCAATCCACCATTGGTGTTCGATCTAATTAAACATGCTACCGGTTCAGATAATTATAATAATAATTGTCTCATCGCACAACAACAAACGGGTGTATTAATAATAGTAGAGCTTTATATCGGAAATCACAAAAGCTGTTAGTTAAGAGAGATAAGTCATCCAATATGACAGCAAATTATGTGCAGACTGATAATAAATGACCAGTATCAACTTCAATAACCTCTCCTCATCAGCCGTAGATTATATCAGTCAGGACTTTGTTATTCAGTTGTTAAGCCAAACCTAAATCTAGTGTAGTTAACACTGATAATTTCTGTATGGACAGAGCGTGACGACATGCTTGATGCGGAGAGCGTTATTATTGTCTGAATGCTCTTGTATTATGTCGCAATTCCTTTTCACAAACCAGCACTAGGTATGCTGATGTCTCTATAAATGGCCACTCCTGGTGGCAAATGAAATTTAGGTATATCAGAGTGAATGGGTGTGGAAGTAACAGCCAAGTGCCATGTAGTTGGGACCCGTAAGTATTAACTGGTAACATCGTTTCAGCCCAACTTGATATTAGCCTCTGTGCATAAATGGTTATTGATAACCCTTTCCAATTTAACAGCTATCACGATTAGCTAATGTGTACTTTGGTACAAAGAGTAGTGGTTATTTATGAATACAACATACAGTCCGTAAAATGTCAGATAGGTCAGTATTGTCTGCCCACGTTGCGTAAGAGACTTTGGCTATCCAAGACAAAGCAATTGTGTGGTTCTTAAACGGATCCCTATAATAATTAAGCAATAAGAGAACTGCTTTTTGCATTTATCAAAGCAGCAATCGTTCGTAGAATGCGTATCTTTCAATACCAGTATGGGAAGTGTTATCAGACATTCCGGTTGGGCGAAGCATAAAACCATGTAACGCAGTCAAGAACAACCTATCGTGCTAAGGACCTACGGAAACAGTATAAAAGTAAACGGGTTTTTGGGTAAAAGATAACGATGGAAGTTTCCTTTAACCCAATAAAATCTTGGATATAGCAGTTTATTGTCATAACTGAACATTATCTTCTCATATCCATGATCTGTCAAATATCCGACCAGTTATAGTGATGGTGACCATTTCCAACGGTTATTCAATCACCATAACGTGCGGCTTTAGTCTGTCAGTTAGCAGCTGCCGATAGCATAGCTTAGCGAGCTCTTTGGATTATTTTTAGAGTTGAATGTAACCGTTAATTCAAAGCATTTTACATCTGTCGCAATTACATGCGGACTTGCTCTGCATGGTCGTTTATGCCAAATACGTTGCAACTGATTCACAAAGCAACATCAAATGATCAATAAAGATTACCTTGAAGGAGTGTTGGGTTATCCTTGGGAAAGAGCGATTGATGAGTAACTGAGTAATAAATGTACTACTGAATTATTGAGGCAACATGCTTGTGATTCACGCGTCTAGTGAATAACTAATTCTTAATATATAAGTAGCACTTTTTCTGAACAAAAGTTTGCTAGTGATTTGATGATTTGTTAATGGGAAACAATGACAATGCATGACGAAAAATTATAAAACCACACATTTACATATGTATCGAGTTATATTAATGCGTTTGAGCCGGATTACAAGCATGTGTAGGGCTTAAGCATTTTCTCGATTTTCTTAACCTCAGCTTATTAAACGCCAAATACCAACGGACGTTGGTGTGATCAATTGTCATTTATCCGAACGTAAATAACCATCAGCATCTCTGGCTGTGTCATTAAAATGCAAATAAGATTTTTGCTTGCCGTTGCTATACCATTGGAAAACTCTTCTTGCATCAAGTCACGATTAACTCGTCCATGAATTCATCGTAGGCAATGTGTTGTTTAATTTTCACTCCTTTTCGTTCGGTTGTAGAAGGAAAATCGATATCAACAAACTCAATACGCATTTCATATATTCCCCTTCAAGAGGGCTCTAGAAAAACCCTAGATTGGCCATAACTATGATTATATGATAACAATAAGATGCTGCTGGGCGGAAATGCTATTATGTTATGCCCCGCTGCTTCATCAATGCTTATAGAACCGGGATCTGCATATGTATGTGCTACATAGCAACGTCATTAAATTATCCAATATTTGACGCCCCTGTTTTGAAGGGGACTAAACATCGTCAACACATCACTTCAAACAACTTAAACAACTGTTATGTAACAAACCATAATATTCAATTCGACCCGGATCGATACCCAGCCAACACATTTCAAGATCAGTTGATTACCCATGGATACGCTATCAGGCCAGCAAATGAAAAATATATAGGTTACAAGCTCTTCAAGAACACAACCCTTGTAATTGCAATGGTGGTATTCAGTTTATTTAAGCACAATGTATGTGGTGGTGACGTATACAATACTTAAGAGTTAGCTTAAAATGTATGTGCAATTCAAAATAATTTGTTATGTATACACTTTAATTCGGAGTATAATGCAGGTGCATATTGTTCTATTCCGGGATAGAAAAGATCATTGGTAAAAACAAAAGCCAGACGCCAATAAGATGATACAAAAGTCAAGCAAACTGCTGGTTCTACTGCCATGTTAAGAATTCTGAGAAAGTTGTATATCTACGTTGAATGTACTGAACCAACATTACTGTACAACTATTGATCCGATTCATATGCCATAGCTTGCCAGATATGTAGTCCTATTAGCTATTTTCATGCCCTTTTAAAGGCCTGTTGCTTACTTCTGATGAGGCGTAACGCACCTGTGTCCGTGAAAACGAGTGAAAAATTTTTGCGCGAGTGAATTTAATGTCGTACGCTTCAATACGGAATCGATATACTATTGACGATGTTGTGCTCCCGACTAAACGGGAAATAAATAGATATTGTGCCGAATTGGCAAAAATGGCTTCTTTAAAGGGTTGATTATAAAAGTGGCAACTACAATTGTACAACCACGGTGGATTTGGCCCAGATTGTTTTGACAAAAGCAATACTTCAATAAAATTTACCTGATAATGGCTAATTATAAATAGCATCATGAACAAAATTTACCTCTATTATTTTTAAACCTCATACATATATACTCGGCGACTATGACACACATAGAGAACATTTATGATTCACTATAATCATTCACTAATTGGGAACAATTGCCTGTGGGTTCATCCTATCGCATTGATATTCTCATTTACCAATATCGCGACTTTGATAGGATAGTCTGGTACCATATCATACTTCACAACTTTATGGTAATAAATATACAGTACTGATGCAGGTGGTGGCTCATTATTCCCATCAAAGCTTCAGTTCAATAAAACTTAAATCCGCATTCGAGCAATTTGTGTGAAATTTTACTAACCTTGCTTAATGCATCTGATATGATAACCATAGATTAAGATATGTTATAAACCACTATAGCCGATGATAGAGTCATTCACCGAAACCGGCTAGACACAGGGAGAATGCAGGTAAAATCTGTTGGTACCAGGTAGTGTATCACCTTCACAAATCTAACAAAAGTTGGCATAACAGCGAGGGAAAATCTTGTCAAGGATTTGGCCAATAAGTTGTTTCTGTGCACATAGCAAATACCATTCATTGATCCTTGAGAGGTTAAAGTAAGATTATCGTTGACGAGATTGCATTGTATGAATTCAAGTTCATCTGTTATGTTCAAGCCGTCCGATTATGTGGAGAATGATTGGGTTTGACTGGCGCAATGAGACTATAAATCGCAGCGTTGTTAACAATGACAAGAGACACCAGTGTTTGGTCAGATTACCTGTGACTTTGCAAGTTAAAGTGAATGCATATGGCTAGCTTTAATAAACGAATTTGTTATCAAGTAAACGCCCGAGTCAATGCTTCTACTGCATAATTTATCAAGCATAACTGATTTTGCAAATTCACACTCTTGTGTCCAACTAACGTTATTTCCAACAATTACAACTTATAACCAAACGGCAGGTGTCTGAACGGTGGTCCTTTCGAGCAAATTTCTAAATTCACCAGCTATTTTAGCTGCAAGATATTGGTGCGAAAATGTGGAATCGATGTATGCTTGTTTAGTAGCCGCAGCATAGATACATTGGTAGTTCGCATTATTTACACAACATGCAATAGTGATTTTCATTGAGACTTGTAGCAGTTAAAAAGAATAATAGCGCATCCTATTTACATGCTGCCGCAGCATAATTGGCAATATATCATCCAACGCATGCAGACAATTTGACTGTGAAACCATGCGATATTTACAAATGTATTAAAATTGCGCTTAATGATTGAGAACGACCGCATTTGCTTCAGGCTATTTGGAGTAAGAAAATATCCGTACGATGGTGATCGCCAAAGGGGAAATAACAAAGATCATTAGGAAGAGGAGAGCGCGTCACACCCTAGGCCACAAATCTATCGTATATTAACGCAAGGCTGCGTTTATGTTTCGGTCGCTCTCTGGTACAGTGCTTACCATTACGCTTTGTAGGAAATGTATTTAACATAAAATGAATTAAGAGGAATGCGGTTATCTCTGACGAGTAAGCTACACCTGCAACTATCAGGTTAACAAGAATGTATATATAATTATATATATACATATATTTACATATATTTATATATTATATATATATATATATATATATATATACATATATATACATATATTTACATATATACATAAATATATTTACAGATATATGTACGTATATATATATATATATCTATACATATATTCACACATATATATATATATTTATATATATATATATATATATATATAATCATATATATATATATATATATATATTATTAAATATATATATATATATATATATGTCATATACACTTTTTTCATGCTTCCTATTTCTTCATGTTGAAGCACTTAGCTATCAGTGGAGGTGAGTTTTAGCACTCTTTATAGACATATGTGTTCAGGTATGATCCGTCTCTTGTAATAAATTTCAATGCTGCATGCGATTCTTCGGAAATCGAGGCACATGACAGTAATAAGAGAGTGCCACGAAGGCAATGTTTCGTGATCATATAGCTCCAGGCTCATTACCCACATTAATGTTCATGGTCTCTGTATGTAAAAAATGAATAATTTTTATGTAAACATGGAGGTTACATGAAGGAGTAGAAGAAGTAAGCACAATAAATGTATTCTGTTATTCCATATTCTACGTGCAACAACAAAGACATGTACTTACGTATCGCATAACCCGATTCCTTGATATATAAACCCCACACCTATCCATCAACACTCGAGGTATAAAGTTACACCCTTAATATTAGACATGTCAATTGGGCATATTTTCAAATCTTCACCTTAAAGTGCGTCATATCAGATCGATAACTATCGACATTGTTGATGCGGTTTGTAGAACTTTTCATTCAGAAATGTTAGTTAAAAGCTCTATTTCACTATCCTCCATTTCAGAAAACCACTGATTAGCCACATTACTAGATCAATGACCAGACCTGCATGATGGAAGACACAAGGGAAGGTCTGCCATCAATGCATTACCTTGAAGTACATCCCACTAAAATGTTACAATGATATAGCATATGCGTGACAATACACATGATTGAAGCCATTTTAATTATGGTGCGTTCTCTCGCAATTTAGCCGTTAATTGACAATTGAAATACAAGCTTCCGTCATCGTTTATCCCGATTGTATCGTGTTTATCGATTCTGTATCCTGCAAACTCATCAATGTGTAATAAAACATTAAGTCCTTAATCTGGTGATTTCACTAGTGTTCTGTTTGCATCATAAAAGTAGTGCAGCAAAGGACTATTTCATCGAAAATGTAAAAACTTCTTTTTTGAAAATACCTTTTGAAATGATATCCATAATACGCGTCAAGAATTTGACTCCTGTTATACTGAAGGACGATGCCAACTCAGACATGAATAATAACCAAATATTGATCAGGATCCTATACGCTCTAAGTATCGGCTTTCTCGCGTACTTCATTGCTTTTAGTAGCATAGAAATGGTGCAAAGTAGTCTATATTCAACGGAAAAGTAAGACACAATAAATCTGGCCATTCGCTATGCTTCATATATTTTTTCATCTCTGTTTCTTGCCAAACGATTAATTTCATTACTTGAATACAAGAAAAAGTTTATCGTGTGCATTATGGTGTAGGTGGTGTGGATGGCTTGCAATAGATCAGGTATCAGTGTATTGATGACTGGGAGCAGTGCGTTTGTTGGGCTTTTCTACGGCCCCATTGTGGACCGCTCAAACTGCATTTACTGCCTTGCCTGCCAAGCAATTCGCAGAGACATCCAATTCTGACGAAACGGCAACCACATCTTTGTTATTTGGCGCTATATTTGCATCAAGTAAGTGTATTGGGATGTCATATAATAAACAGTTCAACTGCCAGTTGCGTTTGTTACTCATTGATAACTCCTATGAACCACGGTACGTAGATATCGATATATATGTGCAGATGGAATTGCAGCTTCTATAATATCCAGTACTGTGTTGCAACCGGCTCGCTCCAGCAATGCGCCCAGCGATTAAAATATTTCATTACCTGTAGCGTGTTTATTGACATACTCTCTACCTGTTATTATTATAGAAATCAGAATGTCACTCCTAAGTAAAATAAAGTGAAATAATTATTCCTCAATAAGGCAGAGGTTGAATACACACGTGCTTAATATACTCTCAATATTCTCAAGGTCTGCAATGAGAAACTCCTTGAAGCTGCCTGAAACATTACTCAATAAATAACGAAGAGTAGTCGTTCATTATTGACCATTACACTTAGCTGCTTGTTAACAATTTGATGTACCTTTAGGTGAGTTCACATAATCTTTACAATGTACAGATTCCCAATTTGACTTTTCACGATAAATAAAAGTTGACCAACAAACTGTTATGCATTTGTTATCAACATGTATTGTGAAAATGTACTTCACATCTTAAGATGAAATGTGCCTTTTTAATCACACCCGAATTGTACCAGAACAGATACTTATTTATGCCTTTATCGCTGCTGTCTTCTAGGCTTGCCTTCTGAGCACGTTCCAGATTCTAATCCGGGAGCCGCCTGTTAAGCAAAATAAAAACTTGTGGCGTTTGAAATATCACTGAAAACCCTGTATCCTAAATATAAGTAATAGCTTAAGTTCCCTTTCTATGTCATTTGGAAATGTGAATAAGCGACAAATATTCACTTGAGGCGCGGTTATATTGAATATGATAATCTGAAACTGCGCCAGTTAGACATGGTAATTATTCTACCCCTATATGCTAGTGCAGACGATAGAGTGTTGAATTTGCTCACATATTCACTTTCAAATATTTTAGATATCTAAAGTTCCTTTGCAACCTACTGCGACCGCAACATCATGGTACGTGATATGTCCAGTGGCCAATCTTTGACCTGGGCTCGTTCACTCGAACGCAACGTTCGTTGATGTTTTAGCTCACTGCAACGCAATGCGCCTCCTTGTGTGAATCATAACGTGGTACAAACATTGGGACCAATAGAATTATTCTCGAAACGGACGCAATCTTCCGCCATGATATTTGAAACATCAATTTGGTGATGTGTCATTATGTAAATGTGTGCTAACATTAGCGAGCGAGATTTAAAATAATATTGATGTGCGTAATCTAGTGAAACGGTCAAAAAGTTGGATTACGTGTTGGTCAAAATTCTATTGATTGCACCAGCGCGGGATATTTGGTAAAATACGGCGTGCATGTCAGCTCTAAATTACCCTCTGAGTAACACAGCCATATATTACCATGATTACTTAAACCGACAATAATGGTATTCAAGCCAACAAATAACGTATCAAACGATTCGGATTTCAGCTCGATCTTGTATCGCTGCAAAGCACAAAATTTATAGTGCCGTTAAACTAGATATTACGATTATCAGATTCACCACAGCGCATAATACCAAGTTAATTATTAGCTGATACCAGTGATGCATTAGCAACGCCGACTGTTGAACGAAACCCTCCGCTGGATATTGTCTCTTAACGTTCCCATCAATTCAAATAAACTAAAAAGAGTCACATTGCTATACTTTTCGCCAAGGTTATAAAATAAGAACGTGCAACACTATATCAGACTACAACATATTCATATCAGTACCTATATAACGGTGCAGTTCAACGATGATCGGGCCGCAACTACAGTGACCAAACACATTGTGCTTGATGAATCAAATTACAATACGCTGAAGATCATGCAACCAAGAACGTCCGATGAATTAGGTCACCCATGGTCTGGTGCGTATTGCTAGACAAAACAAGTCCTCGGGGAACCGATTCGTTGCTATTCGTCCAACACTAATATTAGAATGGTATAACATCCCGGAAAAAAATCGACGTCTTCCCTTAGTTTCTTTACTCAGTTTTCAAGTAGCACCAAGTGCGAAAATGACTTTTCTTTCGATGAGCTCAACTCACGTTTTGAACTGCCTTATGTAATTCAGTCCGATTGTTCTTGCTAATGGCATTGGTGAGTTAATATGCCCGAACGGCTGTCCTCTTACAGGTTGTTAGTACAAAGTGTGAAAACGCCATATATATCATCGTGCGATATGAGCATCAGACAAGAGGGAAGATTACATGTTGGGGCAAAAAAAAACAAAAACCTGCAAGTAAGAACTTAATTGCGTTCCAAAGTTTTTTTTATGACTGGTCTGCTTTGGTTGGATATGGCTATTGTCTAAGTAATTCATAGCGAAACAATTTCCCGCAAAGGGAATAGCCATTTTTCATCAACGTTTATTATGAACATAACCTAAGAGCCAAAATGGCTGCCTTATTAAGATCTAACCCGGAATACTAAGTATCTGTATTGTATATTTTTCTATATTACCATCTGCTCGACTCTGGTTACGTTAAGTCGCGAAAAAGAAGTTTGCAAAAGTAATAATGCCCCGATTGGGCCTATGCTGAATGAGACGAGACGGGCTGAAAGATTGAGCAGAGACGTAAGTAAGTATGTATGGCCAGAACACGGAGGATGCTGCCAATCCTACTTACACAATATTCTATGTAAGACTAAACCAGTGCAGAGATTGATCGCTGCATCACTGTTTTAGATAATCTATTTGGCAATGTGGCGCCTGTGTGAGGAAAGCTTATTTAGTGGCTTATTTCCACAGAATTACTCAATCTGTATAAAGAGTTAAGTTTATGTTTGATCTCTGATAAATTAATCACGATCATCAAACACGCATAAGGCTAATGCAGCGCTTATGCTGCACTGTTCAGGGTTGAATGTATCCACAAACTCATATAATGCTGGTGTATGACGACAATTCATGTTTGATTTTCTTCTCGCAGTGATAACAACGTGTTCCGGAAGTAACTCAGAGCCGAACGTCTGGAACAACATCGGTCGAGGGTACACTTTTTCTGCAAATGGGTTGATAGCACATGAATATCATTATGTATTGCATATATTGATCGCACACCCTGGAATTTCTAATCCAATGTACCGATATGCTCAGCACAGAATTACTTTTCTCGCCATGCTGAATTACTGGCAATAGCTAGAATGATCCTATGATTGATCCGGACAATGTTGGGCCGTACTGCTGCCAAACCCCAAGCAACGAGCAACAGAAAAGATCCATTTAATCCTTTATATTCTAGTTAATATGCCGTTTAGGAATGGTATTTTACATTAGAATGACCATTGCGCGTGATATTTCAGGCTTTCCCCTATACTTGTCTTGTTTGAACGGAAAATCAGTGAGATTGAACAATTACAAAAATGGTGATATTAATATCCAAAGGTAATGTGCATCTACTGCGCCAGTACTGATCGCGTTCATCCCAAAATTATTTTTCACTTATGTATTTATCGTTTTTCATGATGATGAGACCCATCGGTATGCACACAAAGTAAAATACCCGGCACATATTTACGAGCAATTGTAAACAGCTCCGCCGGGTTCCTTTTTATGTGGTTTAATCGAGCACAAATGTCAGCAAATTACATATGCACAATCAGGCGGCAAGTTTCACTAGCACCTGTTCCATTGCACTACAGGGATATTGTGAATCCACGAAAGTAATGTTAGCCTTCTGTATTAGACGAGCCGGCTACAATAGCATAATAACAGATCAATAAGACATAGTGTTAGGGCATACTGTGATATTTGCCGACTATCCTGGCCATCTAAGTACAATCAGATATATACCCATGTCTAGGAAAGAGAGAGAGAGAGAGAGCGAGAGATAGCAAGAAGAGAATGAGAAGAGAGTGAGGGAAAAAGAGAAAGAGAGTGACAGAGACAGAGAGAAATAGAGAGTGAGAGAAAGAGAGAGAGAGAGAGAGAGAGAGAGATCGAGAGAGAGAATGAACGAGAGAGAACAAACAGTTAGAGAGAGTGAGAAACCGGGAGAAAGGGTGAGAGACTTTATATGTACCTCTTATGATTTCTACTTGTTGTGGCTGCCTCTCTATTGAGAATTCCCGATAAATATTTGCTTCTTAATACTTTTATCTGTAGTGGTGACGACAGTCACGGCAGTGATTTGACTTATGGGACTTATTGTCCATGCCGTCAGCTGTAAGTAACTTTACATTGAATGAGCCTGAGTCAAGAGAAAAATACGAAGGCCATATGGCCACATATCTTTTATCAGATTTTGTAAATCAGTACTCATGACAATACTGGTACCAACGTCAATGAAAGATGTAAATACTTACATTGCGGTGATAAAAAAGGGCCTCATACTCAATACAAAATCGGTCGTCGTAACTGTGTTACGATTTGATTCATGTTGTCGGTGGCGTACATTATGTTTTCAATCTGCCATGGGTATCAGTTAACATCATCGCCGTGTATTCGTTGGTCTGTTTGAATGTCAGCTTAATACCCTTGCCTTAATTCTATCCATGTTTGATTTGTCTAATGTTATATGGATTACAAGCATATGAAGGCTACGTTTCAAGCTGCATTCATGATGTATTTATCATAATAGTTCCGTTCAGTAGCATCCTTTCATCATGATTTAATAATAATTATGATCCTTTACGGCTGCCTTTAGAGCCTTCCTCAAGGGGAAATAGATGCAATGCGCTTTAGGTTAGTTGCAGTCAATTTTCTCTCTATAACCGGAAAAAAAGTACAGACAAGCGAATCGAGAGTTGCTTTCGTTTAATTGAAATACCACATGGAATAAAATTACGTCTCCAATTGGTAAAGAAGCTACAAGCCTAACATTATTCGCAAAGCAACAGCGTTTGATAATGATTTACATTACAACACACGGCATTTGATATCACTACGTCCGTTAGTGACGTGGCATGTTACTGGTTTATATATAAAACAGGATAGGCCCCATGCGTGCTGAACATAACTATATAATGAATAATAATGAATATGAAAGCAACATTCTATGCATAATAGTTCGATGTGCTTCCCTGTACAATATAAAACATGACATAATGATATTATGAGACTCGGTAATAGCCTGGATACATGAAACAGAATATATGATTGCATGCGGGTTTGTTTTCTGTATATTCATCTCCAACGAAATAAATTATCAAAGCATTCTATCGAATGTTGTAGTAAGTTGCCCTAAATGAACAACTGAAATGTCATAGAGAGTAAGATAATACTGGTCTTTTACGCTATATGAAGTAGACAATTGCAGCACCAGCAGTTCTTTATCTGGTAGACAGCTAACCATGCCTGAATGATATAAAGCTTGATTACTTGAGCTATTTTGTCTTCGGCACGATTGAATCTGAGCTGCCATGTAAATCCTCAATGTAATGCTATATCTAGAAAGCTTGAATCAGGGATCGCCTGTAGCGTGCATAGCCTAACAACTTAATACGTCTTTTGGAATTGCAAAACCGTTATTACTGATATTGCAATAGCTCCACGAAACCTGAATTGATATTTGGGCAAGTATTTGCAGACGAACTATGATATTCGCACTGGGTCTCAATATGTATTCCAAGAGAAGCCACTATGCATAAAGCAACCGCCTTAATCCATGAGTATTTTCCCTTATTCTGACGTAGGGTCCGCTAGGCATGGCTGTAATATCAATTACCATTTTAGATTCCTCGAAGAATATTTGTGATTGTTTAACTAGATAAAAGATAAAGAAACACTCCCCATAGATAGTTTGCTATTGAAGTGTAGGTTTAATACGCTAAGAAACATCAAAGTATTTTATTCCCAAAATGAATATAAGGTTATTGACCCAATGTACTGTACTTCTCTGTAGAAAATGCACTAAATAAATTATACCTGTGTTGTAATTGCAGACTTGGCAAGGTGCCAATGTTCGAATATCTATAACCGCGAGACTGTAAGATGCTAGAGGCCCGCAAAAACATAGAGAAAATAAAAATCATCGCACATAATGATGCCATAAAATGGATGCCACAGAGTCAATTCAAAAGTGGTTTCGTTTCCTTGGAACAAACTTATTTTACAGCATACGATTTCAGTTGTATGTGCTTTGCTACTTAGAAAATATCTAGTCGATCATGAATCTTGAGACATTATAATTCTGAAATGCTTATTATTTACCCAAGTACTATCAAACTGCGCAGTCGCCGATAACAAATTTTCAAAGCCGTTTTATGCTGCACAAATCTCAGTTAGTGCACATGTAATTCCGATTTTAATGATGGTCAGAAAGAAGGCAAATAAAACCTCACCAAGACCTTTAATTTGCAAGCAGTGGTGACATATAAATGGTATGTGTGTGGGTAATCCAAGGTGCCGAATCTATTGAACGTATGTTTGATTGTTTAATACATGCTAAGGGGTAATCCGTCAATATGGTCGCAATCATCAATTAGTTGTGTAGAATTGATCGAACGAAGCGTACAGAACCCTATAAGTGTAACAAATGTGCCCTCAAACATATTGCGCAACAACATCGGAATTATAATTGATTAAATTCATTTTCGGTTCCGGACCACTAGGTGACACAGTCATGAACCCATCATCTTCATGAGATGAAGTATAATTGCACACCACTCATAGTTAAGGTAATAGCTTATGCAAACATGATCAACGTCATCCCACCAGCCAGCTAATTTATGTTGAACATTTGCAAAATCGCATATAACCACTGTTTCTGTGATGACACGTTAAGTGTAATGGAATGTTGTTGTTGCATCCTTCGCCTCGGGCGTTGCTACATAGATTTTGGCTTAACCCGAAGAAATCTGTTTTCCTTTGGTTGAAGCCCAGAAAGTGACGTTTTGAAAGATCCCATCTCTAGGAGTTCATTGTATATTCGGCTGTTGTTTTCGTAAGATTTTGCTGACATATGGTAGTATATTAACTTCGCGTTATAAGTAAGGACATTGAGAGTAGATCGAGTAAGACTATGATTATATGTAACCAGTAGCGTATTGTTCAAATATTTAACGTTAGCTCAAGAAACCACGCTGTTAGTGATCAATGTCTAAAATGTCCAATCATTTACCAGCACCTGTTTCTAACCGATGGAGCAACAAACATGCTGCTGCGCTTCGGCGAAAGCTTTCACAGAGAGCCTTAGGCACCAATGAGCCGGTATGTTTCTTTTTATATCTTGGAAAGTATAAACATTACTTATAATCATGATGCACAGCGCATTGAAATATGCTGAGTGACATCGTACATGTATGTTGCATGCGCCAGAAAACAAGTTGGAATTAGTTTGTTATTTCGCACATTGTCGACTGTCGTCTAGAGGTAAAACAGCGAAATACATCTCAGCTTAAACACTTTTATTACAAATTCGCTGCCGCTGAAGGTGACTGGCATTAATTTGAAGAACCGATTCGCAAATCGTTAGACAACATATCTTGCGACGGTAAGTGCATTTCGGTATTAAAGAGGTCATAAGATCGATAAGAGGAGAATTTCGCAGGCAAACCGTGCTCCAGAAAATCCCGAGGTGGCTAAACTTCATACATCCTCCAGTGCCATAAACACGAACGGCAGATATGCGTACACGCTATTTGTAATAGGCAGAGGGGAATGCACATCTTTTCCTCTAAATGCGAAGAAGATAAATGTTACCCATATTTTTCCGTAAGAAGGCTGGCGTCATTTTACGGTTCACAGCACAAAACAGTTTACAGGTTCCCTATAACAATGCCATAGACATGGATGTTTTCGACCATTTTTGCAACCAATCATGGATAAATAACGATCGCCAAGCTTGCATTAATATACTACCCTTCTACTGAAGATGGTTACGGATTGAAGCTATTCCGGATACGTACAATTAAGTTGATGAATGACAACGATTGTTCAGGCAATCAACAATATGTATCCTTTCGGTAAACATGTATCAAATGGTTTGATAAGACATGCATTATTCATTGCATGTGAATCGTACAAGCGTTATTATTATAGCCGATGTTTTAACATGGTCAACATAGCAGAACTACCCTGGGTAAATTGAAATATTGGCTCAGCCGTTTACAACTAGTGGCCATCTTAACATATGCCTGCCTTCTCAGTTCTTCCATTATTATGACGTGATTACTATACGAATCGGAAGAAACTCATTGGAAATCGTGGTTAACAGGAGCAAAGCAATAATCACGAAGATTATGCGATGTACCACCAGAGTGCTGCAGGATGGATATAATTTGTCTTCGTTGATTTGAGTATATTTAGACGCTTAAAAACCAACGCATCTTCAATTTGTCATATACTCATACATATTGACTTCCCCCTCCCCTAGCTACAGACTACCCACTGGACCGAATATGTAAGCTTAACACGCAGTTAAAAGCTGCCGGTTCAAGTGAAATAATGCTTGAAATTGGGCATCCGTTGTGAGATACGTTTTGCCTGTATAGTGACCTGATAATCATTGATGCAATTGCTCAAGCATCTTCGAATTAATCTATTGATCGGCCATTATGTGCGTAAACTGGATCTATCGATCTAGCTTTCGACCGGTTGGTGTGACAGATCGGTAGCAGTCGATCATTGTCCTTGCGTGTAAGTGTAGGACATATCAGATTTACAGCCATTATGGCAATGAAATCAACTCATGCGGCTGCCTATAGGACCCAGTTCTGTCGTTTTCACATTGCGTCGCTCGTTACAGTTTAGGGGAGACCGTATACTGTTGATTATACGACAAGCACTGCCTGCACACTGTGGCTTTTTCTTTATTCCGTCACTGGGGATTGTCTTTCGTTTATGGAAATGAAATTGTTCCTGTGTTGGACGTTCATAATGTAAAGACGAGTATCAAATAGACCCTCAAGTAAGACTAATTTTTGTAATGATATAATAATAATCACCTTCGGTTATGGGTCAACATTCATCCATCACATAACTAGCTGAATCCTTAACGATTATATGTGGTACACAACTCTCGTTTACTACAGATTAATATCTGCAATATTCGAACCGTGCCGGATACGTGTACCGTAATCTTTGTATTTCCGACACCGGGAACTTTGGGTGCCGCCGTGGCGCGGCCTCGGTGGCTCAACAGACGTTTCTATTGCAGAACGATGTCAGTTTGATACACGTGTGTCTAATTGAGAAATCTCTCAAAGCATGATAGCTAGCTAGCACACAACAGTTAAATCAATCTTTGAACTAGCAGTCTGTGATATCTCACGAGGCCAGTAGCGAGTATTGTATAGCGCTAATAGGCTATAACTGTCCATTTGACAATAATCTTTAATGACCGATCGAGCCTTATATAAGTGACCGGATAAAAGAATACGGACGTCGTATTTGATGAACCTTATTAACCACGAACAAATTAATAGAGGGTGCATTGTGACCAATATATGCATCATCCTGACACAAAATATCCATAATAACATATGAAGCCCTTCCTTTCAGTATGTGTTGTTTATTGATACGTTGTTTTCGTATGACCATCTGCAGTAGTCGGTCACACGGCAACGTCGCCATGATATAACCTAACGAATGATTATTTATAGATACATAGATTTGCTGTGGTGTATTCATATTCACCGAAGCACTCTTGGAAAGACTGATAAATGAAGCATATGAGGCTATGATGAAAGGCAGCCTTGAATCATGATGCAAATATACTTATTGACAAGTTTGTCATGCTTTCAAACTGGGCTCATGCGCAGTAATGCGGGTTGCTCATGATCAGGCATTGTTGTGACTACCAAAATTGAGACGCCGGAGAGGGGCTACCTGCTATTGTTGAAAGTGCATAGTGCTCTGTTATGAGCGAGACTATAATGAGCTAGACTATAATGTATATCCGCTCTAGCAGATGGATATCCATCTGCATTTCCCTGTTTTGCAACCCATAGCTCTCAAATGTGCAGGTCTGTCGGATCACTGTGGTGAAGTTATATTCGAATAAGGCATCCAAGCGCAAAATGAGAGCGTTAAGTCCAATCTATGTTGAGAGCCTATATAACATCAGAAGCTAAAGTTAACATAAATAGAGAGGTGTAAATTATTGAAATAATGCATTTTCAGATATCTCGCTATTAATATAATCAGCTCAACAGGATATAACGGAGTAAAATAATTGTATTCCTTGGGGCTGCAATAATTAGGTTCGGGGATGACAATCAGAGCAGGAGCCGGTTAGGAATCGAACAAGAAATATCAATCAACTGATCGAGCTATATTTGGTAATATACGTAATGCTTCAGTGCAATACCGTTGAAAAAAGTTAAAATGATGATGCTAAGTCAGTGCACCAATAACATACAAGGAGCCGGTTATATTGTGCAGTCAGGTGTCAAGCGCGTGATGGAAATACTACTAATGTTTCCAAATCAAGAGCTGCTAGCGGCTTGGAATAACCGTTTACGCCAGTTTGAAAGCCATCGGAAAAAATAAACTGCAACGGAATCATGCAAATGACCCTTGATTTGATAGAGGTTTGATTATTGATTGAAGAGAATATTTTAGTTATAGTCTGCAAACGTCTCCTAAAACAATTGAAGTTGGGAAGCAACATACATCATCGAGCTATATTATGGTACAACTGATACGAGGACATAAACTCGTATGGAAAAAAGTCAGGTTAATATGCTCAGCCAACTTAGTGATTTGTAAAGATAATCTGAACATCTAAACTGTGAGGGAAAATACAAACAACTATGTCAACTTATGGTGCAGCGAATATAACGGAAGCGCCCTAAGGCAACGACTGGACATATTATAAATTTTTGTATCTATTCCCTGTGAATAAGCTGCGGAAAAAATGTATCTTGTCATTAACGTTACTAATGTTTTACGGCAAAACAAAGATGGCGAAGTATCCGTATTCGGGTTAATTAAATTGATTGAGTCATTTGCTCCATCTACTGCAACGTAACATTGAGTCAACACATTCAAGTGCAATGAAACCTACTGTCTGATTATATGCCAGAGGTTTGTATAAAAATATGCGATGGTTGGACATAGCTGTTGGCATGGGTGACAGTAATACACAGCAAGCAATAACATATTTGCCAATGGTCTTTGGATTGCTTTTCTATTACCGCTTATAATCACCATACTAACTGATTTAACACATGTGAAAGCAAATCACTTTGCATAATTAATCCATGGTCGCTATTTTGGATATTTGCTTCACCATGGTTGCTTTTGCACACAAACTGGAATAAACGATATGTCATCGGGGCCGTTATCGTAGGGTAGGGAAAAGTATTAAAAGTGTGCAAACATATTTTGCCATCGTACGGAGAATCTGCAGATCATAACTGCTTAGTATCATATATAGGCGATAATGGCTCGTTTTACAAAAAAACCCACAACATGCACATTTCCATGCATCACTCGTTTATATTGCTTATATTCACGCCAACCCGAATATGTTATATGGTGTCTAGAATATCAAGAAATTTAGCAGCCATCATCTGGGATAAATGAAAAAGTGGTTGAAAACCGTAAAATGCGAAGGATGATGCTTGGGTATGCCATCACTGGCTAGCCGATTAGCCGGACCATGTCATTCATGGGTCTCGTCGACAAAAAAATCCCTAGCAATCGATACCGCTGGTTTTG
The DNA here is from genome assembly GCA_034190875.2 of Urechis unicinctus. Classification (NCBI taxonomy): domain Eukaryota; kingdom Metazoa; phylum Annelida; class Polychaeta; order Xenopneusta; family Urechidae; genus Urechis; species Urechis unicinctus. The sequence goes on along the minus strand of CM067356.1, from coordinate 41,543,765 downwards.
TTCTTTTACGCACTTACAAAGGACTAAATAATCATGAAGATGCACTATTGCTTGCATGATGATTGGACGCTTGCCCGAATAAACACATTATACCGAAACGTGGAAACTAGCAATGCCGCCGTTGCCTGACGGAATCATCTAATTCTAGCCAGTTACAATTAGTGTTAATATAAATTGGCAGTTGTTAAGGACGTTTAAAATTGATAACAACTGTGCTAACTGTTTAAAAAGCATGAGTGATCCATAAACTCTTTTGATGTGATGCTGTAGGCCATTTCTGGCATCATGGAATAAAGCAGACATTAAAGACATTACACGAGCACAGCATGTTATGATGCCCTTGGCAGGAAGCGTATACAACAGTGAACATTATGTTTTCATCCAATAACCATAGCCAGTTCCGTTTATATGGACCCCTGCAAACTGTGTTGAACAGAAAACGCAGTTATTATGGCGTGCATCGTGTAGCTGTGTGGTTATTATTTTCGTCGTTTGGAATCGAATTATTAAGGCGATGAAAGAAAATGCACGGTCTAAGCCTTGTTTTGCCTCCCTCACTCGCCTCTAACTTACATCTCCCTTCCATTTACAATCCCAACACCAACGAAAACGTTACCTGTTTCCTAGCCAACTACTGAGGTTCTCTCACTATTCAATTCCTGGAATCGGTTAAATCGAAGCATCTTCAATACACAATCAAACGTAGTAGGTACGACTTTTATAATGATGCTAAGGTAGGGAATCGTTTGTGCTATGCTTTTTCTGAATATTTATCGAATAGATATGGATGCTTTGCTACTCCGATTGGACGGAGATTGTCAATGTACATTATGCGCGTGTGTTAGGGCTAACTTCGATCAGGTATGAGTGATTTTTAACATTCAACGTCTTTACTTGTGCAAAAAAGTAGGCGGGTCTCAACTGTATCGACAACTTTTGTAACCCCATATAAAATTCCATTGGTAAAGCAAGGTATTCATAATTGTTAAACTATGGTATTATCAGTCAGTTACATGTTGAAAAACCTAAAAAGGGTCATTGGTAAAGATACATTAATCACTGAGCTAGCTGAACGTAACTAATTTACGCGTCACCTGTCTGCCATTAGGAGGATAACAAAAGCTATTCCAACATCCATTGAACCTCAATGATGCTAGCTGGTATACACTCATCTTTGTTGTCTACACAGATGAACTCTATGGCGTCGCCTTTGAGATCCTCACTGCAAGACTTAACTGCATTTCAACGTTAAAAGTATACATGGCTGTTTTTAGACGTTATTGCAAATGGAAAATTGCATAAGTCTGTCAGGCAACAACATTTCGGAAAACCGTGTAATTGACTATCGTTTCTCTGGTTCAGTTGCAGTAATGCGAGTAACAGCACACAGAGCAGACATCGGTATAACACTATCTTACTGGTGATTAATGGTAAGATGCTAGCGCTCTTCGTGGGCTAAGCAACACGGAAACCTTGTTTGATATCATCACAAGATATTGCCAATAATTCTTAATGCATTTCTTTGCTTTGCACATAACTATTTCATGCATCACGCTTTTATATGTTAAAGTTGCACGAGACGCAGATGTGCCTAAAGCGAATAATAGACATATAATTACTTTGTTGTGAATAGGTATGCGATCAAATCATTAAAATTGACGACTTTCGTGTATTTCATTCCTAAGACCAGCAGCAAACATAACAGCATGACATACTCTGCATTTATTGTGGCTGTGACAATAACATTTGGGTCGTACAATTCAAATCAAATGCCTCTAAGTAATCAAGCACAAAATGTCGATCAAAACTACAAAACATTGCGGTGTTGCAACAAATATTCTTTGGAATAATATAGATGATAACATACCGCTTATAGCGTTCATCCCGATAAGCTTTATCAATAATTGGAAGAATGCGTAAAACCATGTAGACATTGATGGCGGGGCTTATTATATGTAATGAACTTTGGAGTAAGAACCTTGCCTTGATAAAAAATTCTATCTATTCTCTATTAAAGTGCCAACTGATACATTTACCGAATAAATACTTCTGGGTTATATTTTTGTAATCTGGCGAAAAAAATGACATGATTTTTCGTGCGATAGGCACTTTAAGATGAATTCTTTAACCATGGGTCTTGTGATGTGCCGATACGTTGATGCTGTAGATGCAATGACACCCAATTCTTGTCTATGCTGCTATAATTGCATTTATTCACTTGCGTTTTTATTCGAAAACATTGAGAATGCAGAAACGTCAATATTCAGTTATTGCAATTATGTAGTGTCATTTACTCCAAACTAATCCAAGTAAAGTTGTTTATGATGCAATTCACGAAATATTGGACCCCTTTACTCTACATTATGCATCTATCGGTTTACTATATATGGCCCCGCTATTAAAAGCGATGCAGATCTTCAATGCATTTATATTTATAATGCTCTACCAATGTCCGTGTAAAATACAACATGCACAGTAATCATGAAAAATGTAAATGAAACGTGGTCGTAAATGTTAACTTGATATTAAATCAATTTAATCATCGTTCGTACTGCAAGGCAGAAGCATATTGTTGTTCTTCCGACACAGCGTGGTATGATATATATAAGATGCCAAGTAAAACCTGGATGACTAGATTGATATCTGTAACCGTTCCAATCATCTATCGCTGGTGTGGCACGGACGTCCTATCATCTATGCAGCGTGATTTAGAGAATCAGTGATTCGACATAATAGAATATGCTATGCAAAGCATAACTCGTTTCTTTCTTCAGAGCCCCTTTAAGCACACTTCCACGAATTGTATGATATGAATGATACATAGGTATTGGAGTTGTGTCAGTTGATAATGCAGTTGGTTTTATTCATTTGTCAATGTCACTTTACGTTGGTTTTTCCCTTCAGGAAAACTTTGTGCATTAGAGATTGCTTTGTTTTCGTCTAATGCCAATGCGAAGGCATAAGTGTTCACTCACGTGTTAATGAACTCAACGAAACTAACGGGGATGGGTCATGATACATTCATCATAGAACCATGGTGACGGCAATCAAACCTGACAGATGCTAGCTTGTATACACGTTAGATCTATCTCCACCATTAATAAACTTTTCTTTCCATCAAAGGATCCGCACAGGTCGTTAACTAAAAAAATGTATTGTTAAAAGCATAGCATGAAAGTATTTATTTTGCATCCCATAACTTAGTGACAGTAATAGCAAACTGATATGTAATATCGCTGAGCTTTTTTATTTTGCATATTAGCATAATATTTGTTGAATATTAAAATTTTATAACAGCCAACACCATCTCCGTACAGCAATATACTCAGACCGCCCACCCCCACCCCACCTCGTCAATATAAAAAGCCGCCGTATTCTTAATGTGTAACATCAGACTCCTGTTCATTCCAAATTTTATTGCAAGTGAGTGATGCATTTGACAGAAATCATACAAATCCCTCACATTATCGTTCATGCTATGGCGACACGGTATGTTTGAGCGGGTATACACGGAGGAACACGCCGGGAAACTCTGGGACTCGATAACAGCTTACACCATAGTGCTTTCCTTTTACAACACCTTTACTGTGATAGTGACGTCAACTTGCACAGGCACAAGCCAAGTCGCGATCGATATCTGTTGGCACGTTCTGTTAAATAAAAACTATTATTCCAACAAATCTCTAACATAACTTGTTTCATTTTTAGAGAAGGTATAAATTAGACAAGGACTGGGACCTTGTTGTGCGACCGCCGTCGCTCCATTTACCATCTTTAAAGTATAATATCACTGATTAAACTCAACGCGTCATAAAAAGACGTTAACTAACAGAGCAGTATCTATCCTAATTGTAGCGCTGTTTGTCTTTAAAGGTGCTGCTTATACTGACTCCGTTAATTTAGTGTATCCGACATTGGAGGCATGGACGGGTGGACGTTCTTCAAGGAAAAGTCCAGCCCGTCCTAATCGACGATCACCCATCCAACGGACGGTGGACGTGTCTCTGGCTGAGAATCCTCCCTTACTCTGAATCCGGTCAAGTAATGTTTGACGCTACTACGTTTCACAACGTTCGAATAGACTTTGACGAGTATCCTTGAGTGACGTGATCTTGCTTCAATGTAACTGTGCACAACGTCTTTATGTTCTACGAGTATTAGACAATTCGGAAATGCAAATATCACAATAATTAGTTTAGCTATGTGATGCAACTTGCTATCCTTTAGAGATGTTATACAACTCGGGATATTAGCTTCACAAGAGCCAGACTAATCCAGATCGCATAGCCATGCAACTCAAACACCAATGAAATAGACTAGATGTACGATAGGCTCCGTATAACTTGTTTTCTTTCAATCTTTTGGGCATTGTAAAGATCAAACCCCGCGCCATTGAATACAATAGCTCACGGCATGGGCGAGTCCCCTATGGCTGTATATGACCATGATAGCTATTTCCATTTCTCCATAAAGGGGGACATTTTCGCACGATAGAACACAACGGAAAAAACGCACTCTTTGGGGTATACTACTGAAATGAAATGCGGACTGAATTAGTGCATTTATTGTGTGTATTAATGTCGCATGACAGATTATCAACCGTCATATATTCACTTAAATCACTAATGTCTTTATTCGCTCCATTTGGCAATCAAATAGAATCGACAATTATTGCTTGATCAATGGTGTGATTGCAGAGTTGTGCAATGTAACATATTACCAAAAGAGGTCTTATACAGCTTTGATCTCAGCATGAGCTAACGAGTCAGAAACCTGAGCAGTTCTTGGGAAACAACGCTGTTTTTTTTTATATCGCATAAAATTTTCTTTGTTTTGATGATAATCCATTCGTCAATTGCCATTACTTCTTGATTGTTTAAAAGCAATTATATAAAACGGACAATTTGCTATCGACACGAAATGTACGTGTTTGATGTGGTGCACATGCCAATAATTGCCCCAGTAATCGTATGCATTTAGTGTCATTAAATTAACATCCGAAACCAATGTTTATATGTACGAGGACATAATATAATATGACTTTGTGTATTCTACAACTAACTACATGCATCCCCTAGTCATATGTCTGATGAAGTGATGATATTTCGTCTAAGTCTTTGAACCATGCCCAAGACGACACCAAATGAGTTGCGCCACATGCATAATCCAAGCTGGTAGATATGGAGACGGAAATTGAGAGAAAGGTCGAGAAAGCATACCTGCTAGTTAGGTTAGCTTTCGTAAAGATATGTACAGATAACTCGAACATGTAAATCAGCAGAGAAAGACCAATACATATCTCGACAATTGCGCTGTAAATAAGCTGAATCTATCTTAATAGGCGCTGAAAACACCAGCATCATTTGACGTTTCACAACAGCGCAAATAGATTTTACAGCCTTTTGATTCCGCAAAAGCCACATACATTGATGGAGTGACACGTTTGGTCCATATGCAGGGGTGCCAAACTATGTCGACCAATGCTGCATGCACATTGCGACAACTTCGTCATTCCGCCGCTAGGGATTGCCTTGCGTTTATGCAAATGATTAACTGAGTCTGGCTCGATCCTAAAGGAAAACTTATTTTTGTAATCTTTAATCATGATCAACATCGTAAATTCTGTGAATCACCGTAACTGTAATATATAACGTATAAAAAACATTTTTTTAATAAGTCATTGTATCATCATCTATCTTAATGATATATCACGTAAGATAATCTTATGAAGAACTTCCATATCAAATTAGGCTAAAGGTAAACATAATTGCTGTTTATTTTTCAATCGCATCCGAAATCAACAAAACGACGCAAGTTAAACTATACAAACATTTTGCGGAAACGATTAAGTTTTCGTAACAGCTTAAGAGATTTACAATAAAGTTAAGATCTACATTAATCAGAAAAATATTGCGATCGTTCGTTTTTGACTGACGCCAATGCTCAGGCAAAATCGTTCAGTCATACGTTTAATGGTTAGATTAGTGGCTAGAGTCATCTTTCATCCATCACAGAACCAGCTAAACTCCTTCCGTCATATGTGATATACTATACCCCATTGACTACTGTATACCGAGAAGTTCCATTGCCTATTAGTCATAGGTAACAGTGTCTGCCATTTGGTGAACCACAACATAAGTGCACAATGAGCTTCACTGATGTTAGCTAGTATGCACACAAGATTGATTTCTGCAATCTGCAAACCATGCCTTAAACTATTCCGGATTCGTGTTGCAAAAAAACTCAATCTTATGATCTGAATAGGCTTCTAGCTAAATATTCGAACGTTATCACATTAATTAGTGATAGTGATAATTATATGATTTGTGAAGGGAAAAAGCCAGTTTAATACACGACTCAATGAATGCCAACCCATACAGAACAAGACGGTGATAGCAGGGTAGGGGCCAAGTTGAAATATTAACATAAAGATAAGTCGTCATTTAAAGTCATAGTTGTATTAGAATTTCCGCCACTTGTGATCTTAGCCGTTGCCAAGACACAGAATCGATGGTCCCACAAACGTTCCCATTAAAGTAACCTCGTTAGAAAGATATACGTTTGCATAAAGGAGAACAGTCTCAAAGCATGATAGCAAACCACTGCATAACAACTAAGTCAATCATTAAAATTTCAGATGATTGAATTACGCTAACAGGCTATATCGGTACATTTACCAATAATCTTTGACTAACGTTTGCCGAACAAGCCCTGTAGAAGTGACATCGAATGATTCAGTAGGGTAAGAGACTAAGGACTGCGAAAATGATTATTTGAATAGGGAGCGCAGGTCAATCAAACGGCTTGGTCTTTTTTCAATCAATGCATCATGGTAAATTAATGTCACATGCTTTCTGACACAACATATCCATAATAACGTTGTCTTTCCGTTATTTTCGCTTTTGTTTGACGTTGTTTTTAGAATGAACAACTACACCAGTGGACCACATGGCAATGCCGTCATGAAATACTCCATGCATCGGAGGCGAGGTTGAAGGGCAGCAAGGAGTCATGATACATAGGCTTAACATTCATGTAACAACTTTCGTAGGCATAGACATAGAAGCACATGTCAAAAATATGATATATGATATCATTTACCCCGAACTTGAACAGTGGACAGTTACGAACCCTATTTACGCATGATTTTTTAAAATCTAGCGATAATGCGAGAGTAACTGCCATACCTTCGATTACACATCTACAGTGAAGCTTGGCTCGCACTGATGAGGATGACAGTAGTGGACGTTCGGTGTGATTGATTACTTACCGCAATTAGTAGTTGTTGATAGGGAATACGTCTTGCTGCTTTGAATTCACCAAAGTTTACTAATAATGACACCGCTATTGGGAGTGCACTTACTAATCATCATGCAAAAAAACCAATTAAATGCCGCAGCAAAGAAACATACGCATGTAAAACACAATAATGGCCATGATGGCTAATGACGCTTTGCATTGCATTTTATCGCAATATACATCATAATGGAAAGCACCATGGAATGCCTGTCATAATTGACAAAGCCAACTTGGTTGACTGTTTCATGACGAGGATAAACATAAAGTCCTTGAATATATACATTTTGCCTGCCCAGCAAAAACGTCGCAAAAATACCTTGTCATCGACAGAACAGTAATCGTCGAACCGAATAGGTGATTCTAGAGAGGGGTAACTAGCGATGATGGAAGCCCAAAACGCATTTAATGGGCCTAACCAAAAGGTGTTTCAGCGTCCCAAAAAAATGTGAATTCTAGTAATTTTAATTCGCATAGTTCTGCGGGAGTCGCCAAACCGGAAAGTCATCTCTATTTGTAAGCTTACAAACGATAACAGTAATGATAATATACATTACTATACACCGGGTCATTTGTTGTTTTTGTTATTGCCGTATTCACAGTCACACTTCGAATGTTGCTAATACCGCATATACTATGTCAATGGTGCTGTATGTAGATACGTAACAACATGCCAGACATGCCCGTGCCAGTTCCATAGAGCCCCTTAAGTGATCGAAAAGTTAATGCTTGCAAAGAATGTAGACTTGCTAAAAGTTGAAATAAGCATGCCATGAAACTTTCTTTACAGTAATTCCAAAATAAAATTTGATATATTTGGCGCTATCGACGTAATGGGATTTGGAGTGAGAACCTTGATTTGACCTACCTTCTGTAAGTGGCAAATACCGACTGCGAGAACATTATTTTTGTGCGTGGATCATGTAAACTTAATGACACCCAACCTTGACAATACTGCAAATGTTAAATACTACCAGGGTGCGTTTGTATTTGTGTAGGATAGCTATGGAGTAATGACACTCTTCAATAATTTCAACGATGTAGTGTCACTCACCCCGACCTTATCCAGTTTTTTCATTGTGGTTGGACTGCCTGTTTACTGGGCGTAATGTGCGGTTGCAAGGTTGATTAGTAGCTGGTCGTGTTGCCCTATAAGCAAACAGTTTACCATTAGTAGCACCGCTATTACAATTGAATGTACGAAGCAGATCATCAATGCATTCATAATCAGCATGCCCAACCAGTTACATGTTTACAACGCCAATGAGGTGCGCTGTTACAGAAGGAGGATCAGCAAATTGGTACGTGAATGTGTGCTTTAAATAAATCAAGTTAATCACCGTTCGTGCTGCAAGGCAGAAGCAGCTTGTTTGTCCTATGACACAGCTTTATTTGATATATATTTGATACCAAGCAAAACCTGAACGGCTAGAATGATGTATGTAACAGTTCCAATCATCTATCGTTCGCATGGCACGAAAGTGCAAGCCTCTTTGCATACATTTGCATACAGGATAATTGAAAGTGAAATTCAATTTGATCTTGATTCAAATAAGGCTCGTATATAAAACATTATATCATCTATCTGCTTTGATTATGCTCGTGTCGCACTTTTGTTACTTACACTATGGATACTCACAATGAAGTGGATGAATAACGACAAATCATGCGCGACTTTGCTCTTGCAGTGATCGTGGTGTAAGAACATCTTAAAACTTATTGTCCAGAAATAACCTACTCAGAGTATTTGTGCTGTGCGCACCTATTCCCATTGTCAATCTCAATGAGTGAAATTGTTATAAATATCAGGATATGACGTATTGCCGGGCAAGGAAGCGATACATTTCGCTACATGCTACCTTTCTGCAAGGTCCTATTCTTTATATAGTCCTGGATGCCCCGTAATTACTTTCCTTAATATGGTGATACTATTAAGCAAATTAAAACGGTCCACTTCGCAAATTGCTGTAAATAGAGTAGAAGCATTTGAGCCGGGTGAGGTGATTACAGATTATAGGTGATTCCTTTTTCATCTACGATGCCACTGCAGCTAGCATTTGGTTTAGGGTGCTAATAAGGTTAACAACTACACCACGCAAAAAGAAACAAGTACTGATTGATTGAATTGAATGTGTTTTTGCAGGAATGCAAAGCATCACTCGTGCCTTGTGTTAGTGCATTTACATCGAAGCTGTTCAAGCACACTTTTGCAAATTGGATTAAATGAATGTTATTAATGTATCGGAGTGTGTATGTTAATCTGCTCTTGGTTTTATTCATTCGTCAACGTCACTTTACGTTTGTTTTCGCTTCACCAAAGCTTTGCGAATTAGAGTCGCTTTATGTCGTCTGATGCCAATGCTAAGGCATAGTTAGTCACGAATTTAGGGACGCACCGAAAAAAAGCGGTGATGAGTTATGATACGTCAACCCCGGGACCACTGTAACGTCAATCAACCTCACTTATTCTAGCTGGTATGCATGTGTAGTGTTTATTTGCCAACTGCAACCTTTGCGTGGCGGCAAACTCGATGGGAGGATCCACACAGGATGCTAAGAAAATAGATTGTTGAAAGCATATCATGACGTATCCATTCGGCATCCCATTACTTATTCAACTTTGCTGAGCCGTTTAATATTACAATGCATATATTCCGTACCATTTGGCAAGCGTTCAGGTTAGTCAATGCGCATTAAACATAGGACTGTTATACCACAGAAATGATTAAGCTGAACCCTTTAGTGACGCCGTAAGATTTTCATTGAAAGTATTGACTGCGTGTCTCATTTGGCACATAAAAGTTACATGCAGTGCCCATTGAATGACAGCTACCAGAAAGATAAACCGATGGACAAACGATTAACCGATCGAAGCATGAAAGTTAACCTGTATATAACTTTTCCGGTAATTCCTATAGTCGTTATTGGTGATGTCACACGAGGTCAGTAACGAGTATTGAAATGCGCTAATCGTTCCATTTGCCACATATGCAGCTGTTCAATGGCATGAAGCTTATGTTAATCGATCGATCCTGATTTAAATGACATAGCTGGTCTTCCTCCATGAATAACTCGAGTGTTTTCAACTATTGTATTCCGAGTTTAGATCAGCAAAAGATGAAACTGCTTGCCTAAGTTTTACGGTGAAAAATGTAGTAATCTTGCCCAATGAGTGTATCAAATGTTTTGTTAAAATTATGTTGCCATTCGGTTCAGTATAATGGGATTTGAAGCACTTTGCCAACATGTACTCAATCAGTCGTTTCCTTTTTATGCCATTGAGGCTCGCTTTCAAAACTACACCTTTTTCACAAGGGGGATTTATTCCCCAGTTTAAGCTTGACACGCCGCAGCATGACTATATCGATAAAGCTCTTTGGACAAGACCAACGGATGAAGCATCTGAAGCGATTTCGAAGGCAGCTTCAAGTTCAAATGCAAATACAGATTTTGCCATTTCGCAATGACTTGCTCAGGACCTGGAATTACCGCCGTCTAATAGACTGTTTATGGTGCATGTGCAGTAATGCGGGTTAAAAAACATCATGCATCCACGGCCTTAATGGTAATATCAGAGAGGGACCCCGTGCTTTAATGGAAGTGCATGGCGCCCTTTAATGACTTAGACCACAAAACATATTTATAGAAACATGCAGCTACCCGTATGGTTTGCATCATTACAAGGTATTTCTATTAACGTTTGATGTTTTCCGCTGTTATGCAGACAATTACTCATAGACGCATAAGTTCTTGTGATTAATATCTTGAAATAAGGCGGTACGTGTAAAGCAGACAACTAATTAACCCTGCTAACTTGACAAACTTGTAATAAATCAAGAAGCTGAAGAGGCTAAGAATTGGTAAGTGAATATTTGTTCTTAGGATCATATTTCTACGACCATCAGCACAATATGATATAGCGCCAGGGACTACTTTGTTTTGTTTGTGGCTGTGATTCAATTCAGAGCATGCGCCTAGAGAATATAAGGCCGAAAATATCAATGCATTAAGAGGATAGTTTATCCATTACTTATTGTTCGGATAAGTTGTTTGTTCTGCTTGTGCTTTACCCATTAACGGCGCCTATAAATTTAGCCTTGATTTCCAGCAGCAATTGTTAATGTCGAACTTCAAAGATGCCGATACCACTCATCTGATCTTAATGGTGCTGGATGATATATTATGACAATATGCCATAAATGTTCTTCATTGTCCTATTGACAATCGTAATGCGAAAGAAAGTAAAATATATTTGACACAATCGCAACGATATGGTACCCAATGTTCCTGTTTGTTGTTGCTTATGCATATATCCATATGATGGTTAAGTTATTGCCAATTATACTGTTTTAACCAGTAGAGCCTTAATTATGTGTTACTGCGAAGTGTCAATTAAAGTCAGTATCTGCAAAGATTATCTCCCAATGTTTATACACCGACATGGATAATCGCCTGTTTGGTCGGTATCAAATCGAAAATTGTTACTTTATAGGGCGAAGATGTTAGTTGACCACCAAAATATACAGCATAAGGGTCTTGCATAACTATATATATATATAATGTAAATATACAAACATCTATACAAAGTTTTAATATATGTAATATATATATATATATATATATATATATGTATATATATATATATATATATATATACTTAACACACGCATCTATATGTATATATATATATGTATATATATATATACATGTATATATATTTATATATATATATATGTGCGTATACATAGGTATATATATATTTATACGCATATATACACATGTATATATACTTACCATCTATATATATGTACATATATGAAATATGTATAAACATATACATTAATTATACACTTATCAATATAATATATATTATTATATGATATATATTTATATATGTATATATATATACATTTACATATTTATTCATATATATATACGAAAGTGTATATATACATATTTTTATATATATATGCATCAATGAAGTATGAAATATATATATACAATATATATATAGATATATATATATATATATATATAAACAACATGTATGTATATATACTTAACACACGTATATATGTATCGATACATATAAATTATACATGTATACATGTATGCATTTACATATAATAATATACATATACATAGGTATGATATATATACGCAAGTTTATATGCTATATATATATATATGCATGTATGAAATACGTATATACATATACATTAAATTTATATGGTATATGAATACATACATATTCGTATTTGATAGACATTTATATATACATACATATTTATTTCATATATATATATGAATATATACATATGTTTTTATTTATATATATATATATATATATATATATATATATACATATATATATATATGATATATATATATGTATATATATATATATATCTATATATATATATATATATATATATATATATATATATATATATATATATATATACGTTTACATATGGTTATATATATATATATATATATAAATCGTTCATATATATATATATATATTAATATGTGTATATATAACGATCTATTATCCGACTTATATCTGCATATACAATATATATGAATCGTTCACGCTGTAGCATTAATATGTGTAGTAAATGAACTTATCCGACTTGTCTGCATAACAACATACTGTGGATTTATTCTTTCTGAGGGAGTTACTTTGCTTATTCAGTTATCTATAAAACCATACCATTGTCGAAGACAAACAGGCACATGAGGCAATCAGGCTGCGGTTGCGTTACGCGGGATAACAAAGTAACACAATCTTGACGGCTATTGGGTGTATATTGAAGGAAATGTGGTCGTGGTGTTACTTGTGCTACCTGATTGCAGTTTAAAACCAGATGATTGGGACTGATAAGCAATTCGGGCGATATCTGGGTTTGATTTACTGAAAAACAGAAATGACCAGACACAAAGCTCTTATCATTATCTTCGTCATTAAAATCAAAGGCAAAGGGCAAAAGGGTATAGAACAACCCATATGCCAATTGCTACGCTGTACATTAACCTAATAATGCATGGCGTACTCTTGTTCAATCATGGCCAACAATTCGTTACTAAAACTGACACAACTATCATAAGCAGTCTCGTTTTCGGAAACTAATGTTTATTGCTGCCTCATGAAGATTTAACACAATTATTATATATACATATATATATATATATATATATGCACATATATATATGCATACATATATATATATATATATAAATATTATATATATATAAATATATATATATATATATATATATATATATATATATATATATATATATATATATATATATATATATATATATATATATATATATATATATATATATATATATATATATATATATATATATGCTCAGCCTGAGTACAAAAAATGTATTACAAAACGCCCTTAGCAGAAGCAGCACATATCACACTTTAGCTTACAATAATAGCCAGTTTATATATAGTTTAACGCGGACATAAGGCACATTTGTATCTAAGTCTGATGTGCGTAGACGGATGGGCTTTGCATCCATGCGGTGGTATCGGGCTCGTACCAAGTGGCCGATTTAACTACAGTTGCGCCGTTCACGAATTGCAACCATTTCTGCTGATGCAGCATTACACTCGTTCTTTTCACGACACGTAGATTCGGCACTGAAGCATAGCCGCAAATGAGCTGGAAACTCATTCGTGACTGCTTCCGCAATTACATCTATGAGTAAGTAGTTCCGGCGTAGGTCTCGTCTATCATCCAGACATTAATCCATTCATTAACGTGGGGTTTTATGCTAAGGTAAATATCAGATTTTTACATCTTTTGTGAAAATTACTTCACAGCCTGCGGGTTATTGAATGATGATTAAATCAAAGTCAACTAAGACTTCGACGGCAACAGCTGTCATTACCCACTCATTTTGCCCGCAACTAATCGTTTTGGTTGCTTTTTTAAGACAATTTGTTACTTATATCACTCATCAGTAGTCGCTGCACTGCACATATATTAGAAATTCCTCCATATAGTATAACAAACATCAGCAGTCGGGTGATTGTTTTTCCAAAACCGATATCTAAGATCTATATAGGCATGAAGGTCACTAACTTCTGCTAAGCTGTCTTAGCGTGAAAAAATTTCAAGGGGGAAATTTTGGAAAAACTATTTTTGCATCAGGAATAAATAGTTACCTAGACATTCATAGTAAACTGTCAGAATATTTTCACAAGAGCATATGTTGGGCATACTTTGCTTTGTGAGAACGCCTGGCATTTCTTTTTACCTGACAGTTGTGCATGCTTGATGATGCCTACGATGCTGGAGTCTCGGTAACGCACATGGGAAAGTGAAACAAGACTGTGCAGATGAGTGGGGCAGATTGTAAATCCGCTAAAGAACTTTCCCGCCACTTATCTAATTTAAGGACGTAGTAACAACACGCAGCGTACATCTGGCGTTTGTTGCATAATCGATAGATTCAAGCATGCGTAATAATGTACATGTCGATTACTTTACAAAAACCCAATGTTTTGTTTGCTTGCGTTTCATATGATTACATAAAGCGATTGAATTCGATATGCTGCCAGGTATGCATCGGCCTTAATATCACGTGCTCGCATCTATTAATGAAACACTCGCGGAAAACCAGTTCAATTTGTTTTGCGAAATGCAACAATAGGCATTTAGCTTCACAGGGGTTGTTTAATGAACCCGATTAAGCAATCAAGACTCACTTGTCAACGCTTTGCCATACAGGCAGTTGTTGCCTATGTGTGAGATTTCCGTTACGTACATCATGCTGACCGTTTTTACCATTTAATCAGTATCTGGATGCATCTTGTCATGTCATCCAGTGGTGACCGTTTTAATGGCACTTAGCAGCTTGTGAAGAACTAAACAATCAGTTATATCTTAGTTCAGTTTCTTTGACCAACCAGTTAGTTAGAAGCTGCCGCAAATTAGACAGTACAGTCATACCAATGAAATTAGGATTATTCCTACAAATGAACTCAAATAGATCTCACAAACAATGGAATTATATCTTGTTTTATACCGTTCAACAGCACAAGCAATATCCTTATTCATGCTGCATTTGTATATTTACAATGACATTAGTGTATGGCAATCCAGTCACATGGAAAACCATGGAAATATAATATATTCGTACGCTATAAACATCTGAATAGCAGTCATAAAATGTGTACGTGGAATATTAGTACATATCTATCTTCACCTTTCGACATGTGCATATGACAATGTTTTGTTATCATTAACTGCCCAAATATTTCATCAATCCTTATGGTTCCTTTTATTTTTAAATGGTGCACCTAATGTGCTGCCAATCAACACAATATGAAAATCATATGTAAATGTCCTCTGATGATGCAACCATCATGAAATGGATGCTACCAAAACCTAATCGGAATCTAAAAAGCATTAAAACTGTCTTTGGAAGGACAATATACCCGACCATTTAGTCCACAATTGTACATTTAACTGTTATTTGCTATAAATACTATGCTTATTAATTAATGAATCGTCCCATGTTTTCCTCTTATCACGTTATATGAACGCTAATTCTCTCGCAAATACAAACTGTAGTATGGTGTAACTTGCAAATAGATTTGGTCCTTACAATATTTCAAATGTGTGTTTATGTACATTGACTCTACGCATTAATAGTAATAACAATCCGGTAGAATGAAACAACAACTTATACAATATTTCCATTTGAGCCATACAGCCGTGTTGCATAGTGGATTTACACTGTCCATGTTACCTACCACATGCGAAAGGCTGATACATGAGCGATGCTCATGACGGACATAGAATGTGTGTCCGGTATTTGACCGATAATCGATATAGTGATAATGATCTCCAACGGGCGTGTGGTGTGTGCGATCATATAGTAAATAACGATCCGATTGACTAAAACAAAAAATCAGATGTATAAATATAATATTGCTACCACGGATATTATCAAACCCTCCAGTGATGCCGTAGTGTCCGATTTAATCAAAATTAATGCGCCATTTGTTCATTCTAATAAAAGACGAAACCAATGTTAGGTTAGACTGCCATGATTATTCATGATGTTTCATTGCATATTAATAAGCATGTGTTTCATATAATGCTGTTGAGTATATGTCAGATGACTCAGACGTATTACTGCACCACGTTATAAGCATTATTAAATCCAGAAAACAGCTGCTACTGCTTACAATGTTTGCATTATTAGATTACATCGGTATGTATCATCGGGCTTATCACTCTGTCTACTCAGAATAGGAAAGTTAATTGACGTCAGGTTTCTGTTATGTTTTTATCTGAGCATAAAATCGTGAAACGCCAATCAGTTCTTGAATTCAACACGAAATGCTAGCCACGTGTCAACCGAGCAGTCAGCAGTCGTCGGACGCTTTAGATAAGCATAGTGATATATATGATATAGTTAGTGACCATGCCTTAGAAACACTTAAGTGAGTCTCACGCGAAATCGGCAGTATAAAATAATGTGGCTGACTTTCCCTTGACGATACGAAATGGTGAATGTTTGCTCTATGAATGCTCTATTAGCAATAGACAAGTTGAACCAAAACTGACATTATATCACGCCAAAGACGCCTCATTTGATGTTTATCGATGCCCTTCGCCAAAGGGAGTGTTAAAAAGCTCAGGAACTTTTGCACATGAACAGATGAACTTATTTTCACAGAAGATAAGCACCATACCACAACGTAGATGTGGTCATGGATGGTACTTCTGTAGCTGCACTTGTGATTGTATAATTTATAATTCATCGTAACAACATATTCAGTGAAAATTTAATAATTGTCGTACATGCAGTGTTTAGCAATCTGATGATTACATTGTTTTCCGCAGAGTTGGAATGCATCAATTACTCGCCTGTTATCACGTATATATCAGTGCAAATCAAACAAAAGTATGCTGTACGATACACACAAAAGTACACTGAAATATTATTTACACTTTACTGCAATATTACTCGGGTCTTTAATTTTGTTATGTGACCCTTTTTCTGGGTGAAATGTAGGAATAATGATAGCTCATTGAGAGGGGTCGCTATCACAAACTACAAACGACAGTCTTTGTGCGCCGAAAAATCATGAACATATTAAATGCCAAAATTGACGCAACATTTCTGACGAGTGATCAAAACCAAAGAGATGTGGCGGTTTCCTCCAGCAGCAAACAAGTGCGAAATGGCTCTGCACGTCTTGTCATCAGATGTCTGTGTTCCAGAGCTGACGTTACATCAGAACACAAGGTGGTGTGATATTTTTGCCGGGGTCGAAAGCGGGGTGTTGAAATCTGTGTGATGCATTTACGAATAAGTTAAGAGGGTTAAGTGTGTTACGCAAGCGAGTATGTGGGTTCATTCTATTCTAATTTGGTCGAAACAAACGGATGTACTAAATGGACGTCATTCTCTTCAACTTGCATTTGTAACCAAATGAATTTATGAAATATTCGGGTAATTTCGTTGCAGGCATTATATAACGTTGGTTATCTTCCAGTGGTTATTATGTGTACCGATTAAACAAGCCATTGGCAATGTAGGAGATCGATATTGTTCGCAGGCTCAATAGCGCTCACAATTGCAAGGCCTCACACTCAAACTCAAAAAAAAAGCACTAGATACACATCTCTAGCCTGTAGCAACACTCACTTGCAATAAAGCGTTCAATGTGGGTCTGTTTGGATACCTGTATTAATTTAATAGCCTTCTGGTGCTAGTGTTTATGTGTTATGCATTATTCCGATGTTCCTGTAATAACGTACGTCTTTCGTTGCCAATAGTGGGCAATTGAAGTTTCGAGACACATAACATATATTGATTAAGATTTCTAACCAAAACTAATCAACGGATGTGTCAATATGTTGGTGAAGAAACTCGATATAATTGGTTAGTGTCATTTGGTACTGCAGTCTGCCTATGCTTAATTATCACAATATAGTAACGACAAGGCTACTGTACCCAAGATAATTTGTTCGTTACAGCTACCAGTCTGGACGGTATGCATCATCATAAATTTGCTGTAAACATCAGCATTTACTTTCGGATAAAACTTGAGCTTGTAAGGGAAAATACGGAGCAGTGACAGGATAAATAGCAGTATTGAA
Organism: Urechis unicinctus; assembly: GCA_034190875.2. Classification (NCBI taxonomy): domain Eukaryota; kingdom Metazoa; phylum Annelida; class Polychaeta; order Xenopneusta; family Urechidae; genus Urechis; species Urechis unicinctus. The sequence goes on along the minus strand of CM067356.1, from coordinate 41,525,322 downwards.
GTTTGGATATGCTACCATATATCTCTAAATATTGTAAGCTTCCATTCTATGCGTCCGTGTAAAATGGCATTCAAACTTTCCAATTACATCTGCCCGGGAGTCATATTCAGATGAAATAATATGCTTGCAACATATCTTCGAAAGCGAGCTGTTTTACGCGTATGTATAAGGAATGCCATTCCGGGTACAAAGTGACCAAAAACCAATAAAACTCACACAATTAATAATTTGAATGCAGCACCACCAAGGTTACAACGGATGTTTCTAGACTCTTAAAATTTGACGTGATTATCAAATTGAAAAGAAAATGTTTGTAAAATCCATTGAGGAAAAGTAGATCATCTCAAAGAAGAAATAAATGTGGCCCTATTCTAAAGCTCTCGTGGATACAATCATCGATGACTGGCCAGAGAGAATAAAACATTTGCCAACTTCTTTGCACCCATATTGTTATTCCTTGATGAACTATCATTATAGAATGGGCTGATACTAAAGGGCGCGTACAGATTTCCTAAGACGAAGAACACTCTCGATACAATACATGAGGGACATCGAGGCATGAAAAAGTTCAAACTTAAAGCAAACGACAGTGTGTATTGCCCTGACATCAACAAAGAAATTGTGGCCAAAACCAATCTGTATGATTGTCAATGCAACTAAACACATGTTCTCAGAGCAAGGCATACCGGAGAAGTGATTACGGTACACACTACGATTCTGAGATCTACCCAAACTTGGCCGAAGAATGGTCATCCAAACACACAACGCGCTATCCACACTACCTAGAATACAACGGATTCATCAAAAGAACCATCCAAACAATAAAATACAGCCTTAAAGAAGCGAAGAGAAGTGGTTAATACCCATATATGGCACTTTTATGCCTGAAATCAACTCCTCGCGATCGCACACTACCTAGTTCCGTTGGGTTACTGTAATATAGGAAGTTCATAGAGAACCTACCTGTATATAATATCAACAGCATTGACCACAAAGATCATGCATATTAGAATCTGATACAAAAATAACTAACATTAAAGAAATACTTTGATCATCAAGCCAAAGATTAACCCTCTGTAATTACAGGACTCGAACGGAATCATAACAACGGAAGTTGGCCAACAGCAACAACTGTGGCTAAATTCAATGAACCACGATCCTACGTTTTACAAGCACCAAATGGATCAATTCTTCGAAGAACTAGGAAGTATATTTTAGATCTAGGTTCACCAAAGAGAGTTCAATACAACCCTAACCCTTTTAGACATTCTGCTCAAACAACCAACACTGATTCGCTAGATTATAGTGTAAGCACACTAGAAGCTTAAACAACTCCACATCCTCTCAATACCTCACACGATCGTACACTTGTCACAATTAACCAAACCGGGACAACATCTGGACGTCTAGTCTGTAAACCATACAGACTTGATCACTGAACTTAGTGTGACAATCGTGTAACAATGCATTATAGAGACTATATGTTACAAGTTACCTTTGTCAGTGTAACCATAGTGTCCGTATGGGCAACAGATATCGGTCATATTAAGTATTAAGCGTTTAACTAATATCGTCGCAAACTAATGCCTCTTTTCATTTAGATTAACGATCGCACAACTGTAATTATGTCTAAGAAGGCGGGATGTAACATATCCAATCGTAACGTTACACACGTTGTCATAATGTGCTAACTAGCCTCGTCCGTAAAGCAGTGTGCATCCGTTCATAGAGTGAATACAATAATCAACATTAAACCAAGCTGGTCGTTTATATCTCAGCAAGTGCGTCTGTGGTGATCAACAGCACAGTTATTATGCTTAATCCATTATATGGTGAAAATTCTAAAATTAAGCCAAATCAGAAACGAACCAGTGTAGCTGCATGACCAGACAAGATGAGTACGGAAGAGCAATTCGATATTGTTGGCTGGCAAATTTTAAGTGGGAAATAACAATGTCCACGTTCATTAACGTTAAGTATATTCTAGGCATAAGGATGTAGTTGTAGCCAAAGCGACTAGCACCATCGCGGTATAAAGTAACGATATGCACTAATTAGATACGGACCAAGCGGTCGTTTTGCTCAGGATACACATAACCTAATAGTCTTGGGTGTCTTTGGTGAACTTCAATGTAGACAAGTCGCAATAACAACGAATAATGGCGTCTCAAAGCTCACTGTTGCTACAGGATCATTGGCAATATCTCATCCTTCACGTGCTGACCCTGTGACTCCATGGTATTGTGTGCTGTATTGACAGTTCTAAGTTCATAATAGACATCAGAATTAATGACGACTGCATAAATGTAAATCGAATAAATAACTATTTAACGTTTTGTAAGAGCCGATATTGCAATCATATGTCAGTTGCCGAAAGGTCAGTGCTACATGCGTCTATTTAAACTTGATCTCAGAGGTTTTGCTGTTCAATATTTTTTGCTATGATCGGGTCATTTGGGAGTGTTGGACAAACTGTATTAAAAGCCGCTCGTTAAACCGGTAATGCTTTTATTTAGTTCGCTATTTGGCATTGTATTGTAAATAGATCCCTTTTATGATATATTTATGTCCATATTTTAGCAACTTTACAATTTATATAATAAATAACTTTCCACTCTGAAAAGTAAATTTGTGAAAGAACTGCATCAAATTATCCAAATGGTTAAATCTGCTACACAAGGAAGCGACTTTAATCTGTCTTCTTGCGTAAGTTTACATACCACTACCATTAGTGCTGATGATAAGCCAACATTTCTCAGACAAAACATAAGAAGCAGTGTTAGAGACTGATGTCAATACCAGGACATTAACACAGTTGCCTGACATACGTCGCCGCCTCTAGTTCCGATTTTTGCCACACTATACTAATTATTCGACCAATTTTATTCGTAATGTATCATTGATATGTATTCACAGTTGTTTCGGCACTTTATTCACACTTAGTGAACAGCGATGTATATGGCGGTTTCTCAAGTTACATGTTCGGGAACGGAGGAATCTCGGTTTGGTACAAGGCATTCTGCCAATCGTTTATTGACGGCACAGTATGAAGTTAGGGGCGCTTCGCTAAACAACATGTCCAAGGAAGCTCTGGTGGGGATGATTTAGAGTTTCAGATAGTCTGAGTATGGAGCCAAATTATATCGTCATCAGCTTCTGTCCTGGACTAATCGCCATAAAAATATATGCGCACAAATGAATCGTGTTTCAACAGATTGAAATCTACTGGTTGATTATTTACCAATAATTAATAATTGATTTATATAATGATATATGATTGTTGAATGCATTTACCGGGCAGCTTGCGTTACATACAACCTTAATGGTATTTGACTTTTAAATAAATAAAGAACTCATAGTTTGAATACGTACATTGAATGATGGGCGTTGGTTTTGTATAACAGATGACGTGATGCGTAGTAATTAGATGAATAATTAGTAACTATATAAATAATTCACATTCATACCATTCGACATTGATTTTACCTTATGACTCAATCAACAAGGATTACTAGTCTATGTGATTAATGAGCTTAAGAGTTAAAGAACGATCCATGTTTGTGCTACCCGTCATCTGTACTTACGTGTCGTATAAACAGAACCCCAGCGGTGACATTTTCTTCTTTTACCTAATCCATTAACGTACCAATACCCGTCATATTCGTTTTGGGCATAGATATATATGTATATATTATTTCCTTGACCCCTGTTCATGCTCGTTATGGCGCGACCAGCACGCATGCGTGATTAGCCTTTCATCTACTGTCATCCGAGTAGGTCATTTTGTAAAACGAACGTTGTTACTAAATATATTATTACAGCGTTGTTAAAAACCTAAATAAGTGGCGTGATTATTGAACTGAACAGCGTCTACGAACGCGATTTTTCCGCTAAACAATGATGCCCACAATCTTCACCCAAATGATCACGCAATATCATAAAAGTGTTGTCGATACATCATTATCAAACTAACTGTCTGTATTCATGTAAATCAAGGATAAACTCTGAGACAGATGCGGCGTGGATCACTATGATTAATCTCCGTATATATAGTACCATATCAAGTTCTTCAACAGGCACAGACTTTTTGCATATACAATTGTGAGTAAAGGGTATTTACATGGAATGAATACTACAATTTAATTAGTTGCATGGGAATAATTTTACATGTTCCAAATATGTATGAGCAATTGAGCATCAAACAAATATATGGTTACATGTATCTTATGCCGTCTATAGAGCTGGTGCGACCCTGTAACAACTTCATCTTTATATTCTCCTTTATTCGGGCACATATTATGCTTGATAACGTACCTTCATCTTGGTCAAGTCGTTTATCTCCATTTATCGTCGGTTGAAAAAGAATCGTGCTGTACAAATCGATGATTGTGACTGTGAGTACAGCAGTAGCCCCTATATCATATTTATGGTCAAAATGAATTCCCAATAAATGATAGTGTCAAGCATAATCCCTGCATCTACCCATACCTTGGTTCAGATACCACAAACAGCGAGTCGATAATTACCTCACTAATCCCGTGGAATATGACCGGAAAGGAATATAAAAGGGGAAAATAGCGCGGACTAGTTAATGTTAAAGCAGATGGAGATATACGCAAGCCGTATCATCATCGTCCCATCAGATTTTGATGATTGAGGTTGATGCATAACGGCAGATTTGTTTTGCTGTGTGAGCGCAATATATATTTTTATATGTAGCTACATAGGTGCCGACTCGTTCTACTGTTTTACTGTTTTAGTGTTTTAAGTTTAGTTTAAGTGTTCGTAGTGTGATTACCATATTAGCAAACCATAATTAGCAACTGTTTATTGTCCGTGAAGCTGGTAATAACGACTTTGAAGGGTTAACAACGTGCACTTAATACTTAATCAGAGATGCAGTGAATTAGCCTAGCAGTCTCGGAGATCAAGCGTAGCTGCTAACGATGACACACGGTGACACCTAATCCTCTCGAACTATTAAATAAATATGCCATTCATGACCAAAACGGTAGTTTGATGAGCTCTGTGGCTCAAAAGATGCTAAATAAGTCAAATGAATCTATCCTAGTGGAGAACTTTTGACAAAGTCGTTTATGGAGGATGTAGAAGTACGGTGAGATAACAACACAACACAATACGTCTGCTGCACCAACGGGACACGAACATTCCGTATGCAATATTTTATTTGACATTCTATTCATCAGTCTCCCATTTTTAACGGTGATGCCACAAGCTTGGAGCACAACTCTGCAAGTAGATCAGTACTACCTCCTTATGACCTAGTTGCAAACCATATTTTACTTAAAGTAACCGTACACCAAGCACAAATCAATTTTGTCTGAGTCGAGCCTTCAACAAATTTACGTCCGTCAATGGCAATATCACCTTTGCCATTGCTCCATGATAATGTGGACATTAACCTGCCTTTGATGTTGTAAATCCATAATTCTTTTCACCTCGGTTTGGTTATTAAAGGGAAAAGTGTGGCGCAGACAAACCAGCCAATTTGCAAAGAGCATAGAAATGAATACTGCGTTTATCGTATGAGGTACAATATGCAATGAGCGAGAATGGCAGACGATAAACCTTGGCTTCAAAATGTTTTCGAATTGCCGCGTTAAATACCATAATTTTCTGCTGTCGCCTGTTACTGTTAAAGCAAACCTAAAAATAATGCTCATTGGAAGTGAATTACTTCTTTCCTGTCGATTCATGAAATCTTTTCACACCTCCATTACATTAGCAGGATTGTAAATGATTTCGAGCTTGGTGTAGAATAAGTATCTCTGAATCGGATCCACGATATAAGGCAGAGACTGCTGACACATAGCATTTCATCATATTCGGCACGGGTTATGAGCGTTGTCTTGGGTCGGTGCTGACACCAGTCCTTTACCTAATCTACATAACTGATCCAGATAGTGATACTGACATAATGTTAAAACAGTGTGCAGTTGACACAAAATTTTGCTCTAGAGTGAGGACCCCAAAAAAAGCATAAAACATATAACAAAGCGTAAGTTGCTCGTTAAGCAAGGGAAATGATTTGCAAATGGTTTTTAACAATTCAGAGTATTGCATAAAGGCTGGACTAATGACAGTTTGCGATATGTATTTTTTTAGAACAACGGTTTTAAAAAATATTTTACCTAATTTGTAGTCAATTGTTAATGACCGTTAGTAGGGCACCTGTGTTTTATTTGTCGCGGCCATCCATCACCAAAAGGTATAAAGTGGCCAGCATTGAAAATCATTCAAAATCATATATAACCAAAGTGTCATTTGACAATGCATGACCTGGATCGGCTGTCAGCAAAGTAGATGATCGAATAGCAATGGTCAAAAGTATGGCTAAATAACGAAGAGTAACGACGCTTATGGATCATTCGATTAATCGCCCGACGCTCGACCCTGTGTTTTGCCGCAGGAGTGAATATACGACCAGGAAAACAGATTCATTTAGCTATTCAAAAACCCCGCCTCAGAACATTACCCTATGGTTATGGTTACTCTATGGTTATCGATATATTAAAACTTTTCGCCGTTTTGATTATTATATTTCCCCTTATTCTCCTTAGATATATGTCGCAAATAAGCCGTGCCTACATTTTGCTGTGCACTTCTTAAAAATAATAATACTTTTTTTTTGCTGAGTTATGTGAATAAACTCAAATTTGTATTTAATGCAGCAGGAAAAAAAAACAGATGCAGGAAAGCGAATTTCTATGAGCAGGGCTGCGTTCCGACTTAATATTCGATCCTTTTATTCAATCTGTTTTTGTCGTCCTATATATCAAAGAAATATATCAAATAAACTGGTGTATTAATCATGTTTGAGATCTGATTTATGTGTCTCTTGATACTTTGCTTTGGGTAACTTGGATGATAATTTCTGTTTTAAATTTTTGTTTGGCTCATTACTACTAATACTAACTCGCAATGATGTAAATGATCGCTTCTATGGTTACATGTTGCGACAAAACCGTTTTATCCTTGCAATGTCATACCAGCAATCACAAGAAGACAGATGTAAACACGTGTATGACAACAATTCAAGCAACTTTCGATGTATGAAATCTATTCTTTAATTATTGACTTTATTTGAATATAGTCTTAGGTCAATGAATACTGATTAAGAGATCTTTCCTCTGAACAGGTCATTTGGTAGAAATACGGTTGTACCAAACGCATGATTGCAGTCACACAATCAATGGCTTTTTTTCCTTAATGACGGCCAATTTCATAACCTGATTCTTTGAATGTCAAAGGTCACCCATAAAAGGTAAAGAATTGAGCCTACGTGGATTGAGTTGATGATTATTAATTGCGACCCTGGCGTTTTCTCTGTGGATGTTTTCATCAGGTCAAAAATAACTATAAAATAGGAACTGATATTTTCTACTTTTGAAATACCTGATATTAGCTCCATGTAAAAATTCTCATACTCATCAGGAAAATGTCCACTCACTGTACAAGCCAAGCTACTGTCAATGCAACTAAACACATGTTCTCAGAGCAAGCCATACCGGAGAAAGTGATTATGGTACACACTACGATTCTGAGATCTACCCAAACTTGGCCGAAGAATGGTCATCCAAACACACTACGCGCTATCCACACTACCTAGAATACAACGGATTCATCGAAAGAACCATCCAAACAATAAAATACAGCCTTAAAGAAGCTAAGAGAAGTGGTTAATACCCATATATGGCACTTTTATGCCTGAAATCAACTCCTCGCGATCGCACACTACCTAGTTCCGTTGGGTTACTGTACTATAGGAAGTTCATAGAGAATCTACCTGTATATAATATCAACAGCATTGACCACAAAGTTCATGCATATTAGAATCTGATACAGAAATAACTAACATTAAAGAAATACTTAGATCATCAAGCCAAAGATTAACCCTCTGTAATTACAGGACTCGAACGGAATCATAACAACGGAAGTTGGCCAACAGCAACAACTGTGGCTAACTTCAATGAACCACGATCCTATGTTTTACAAGCACCAAATAGATCAATTCTTCGAAGAAATAGGAAGTATATTTTAGATCTAGGTTCACCCTCACCAAAGAGAGTTCAATACAACCCTAACCCTTTTAGACCTTCTGCTCAAACAACCAACACTGATTCGCTAGATTATAGTGTAAGCACACTAGAAGCTTAAACAACTCCACATCCTCTCAATACCTCGCACGATCGTACACTTGTCACAATTAACCAAACCGGGACAACATCTGGACGTCTAGTCTGTAAACCATACAGACTTGATCACTGAACTTAGTGTGACAATCGTGTAACAATGCATTATAGAGACTATATGTTACAAGTTACCTTTGTCAGTGTAACCATAGTGTCCGTATGGGCAACATATATCGGTCATATTAAGTATTAAGCGTTTAACTAATATCGTTGCAAACTAATGCCTCTTTTCATTTAGATTAACTATCGCACAACTGTAATTATGTCTAAGAAGGCGGGATGTAACATATCCAATCGTAACGTTAGACACGTTGTCATAATGTGCAAACTAGCCTCGTCCGTAAAGCAGTGTGCTTCCGTTCATAGAGTGAATACAATAATCAACATTAAACCAAGTTGGTCGTTGATATCTCAGCAAGTGCGTCTGTGGTGATCAACAGCACAGTTATTATGCTTAATCCATTATATAGTGAAAATTCTAAAATTAAGCCAAATCGGAAACGAACCTGTGTAACTGCATGACCAGACAGATGAGTACGGAAGAGCAATTCGATATTGTTGGCTGGCAAATTTTAAGTGGGAAATAACAATGTCCACGTTCATTAACGTTAAGTATATTCTAGGCATAAGGATGTAGCTGTAGCCAAAGCGACTAGCACCATCGCGGTATAAAGTAACGATATGCACTAATTAGATATGGACCAAGCCGTCGTTTTGCTCTGGATACACATAACCTAATAGTCTTGGGTGTCTTTGGTGAACTTCAATGTAGACAAGTCGCAATAGCAACGAATAATGGCGTCTCAAAGCTCACTGTTGCTACAGGATCATTGGCAATATCTCATCCTTCACGTGCTGACCCTGTGACTCCATGGTATTGTGTGCTGTATTGAGAGTTCTAAGTTCATAATAGACATCAGAATTAATGACGACTGCATAAATGTAAATCGAATAATAGTTATTTAACGTTTTGTAAGAGCCGATATTGCAACCATATGTCAGTTGCCGAAAGGTTCGTGCTACATGCGTTTATTTAAACTTGATCTTAGAGGTTTTGCTGTTCAATATTGATCGGGTCATTTGGGAGTGTTGGACAAACTGTATTAAAAGCCGCTCGTTAAACCGGTAATGCTTTTATTTAGTTCGCTATTTGGCATTGTATTGTAAATAGATCCCTTTTATGATATATTTATGTCCTTATTTTAGCAACTTTACAATTTATATAATAATTGACTTTCCACTCTGAAAAGTAAATTTGTGAAAGAACTGCATCAAATTATCCAAATGGTTAAATCTGCTACACAAGGAAGCGACTTTAATCTATCTTCTTGCGTTAGTTTACATACCGCTACCATTAGTGCTGATGATAAGCCAACATTTCTCAGAAACAGTATTAGAGACTGATGTCAATACCAGGACATTAACACAGTTGCCTGACATACGTCGCCGCCTGTAGTTCCGATTTTTGCCACTCTATACTAATTATTCGACCAATTTTATTCGTAATGTATCATTGATATGTATTCACAGTTGTTTCGGCACTTTATTCACACTTAGTGAACAGCGATGTATATGGCGGTTTCTCAGGTTACATGTTCGGGAACGGAGGAATCCCATATTGGTACAAGGCATTCTGCCAATCATTTATTGACGGCACAGTATGAAGTGAGGGGAGCTTCGCTTATCAACATGTCCAAGGAAGCTCTGGTGGGGATGATTTAGAGTTTCAGATAGTCTGAGTATGGAGCCAAATTATATCGTCATCAGCTTCTGTGCTGGACTAATCGCCATAAAAATATATGCACAAATGAATCGTGTTTCAACAGATTGAAATCTACTAGTGGATTTTTTACCAATAATTAATAATTGATTTATATAATGATATATGATTGTTGAATGCATTTACCGGGCAGCTAGCGTTACATACAACCTTAATGGTATTTGACTTTTAAATAAATAAAGAACTCATAGTTTGAATACGTACATTGAATGATGGGCGTTGGTTTTGTATAACAGATAACGTGATGCGTAGTAATTTAATGAATAATTAGTAACTATATAAACAATTCACATTCATACCATTCGACATTGATTTTACCTTATGACTCAATCAACAAGGATTACTAGTCTATGTGATGAATGAGCTTAAGAGTTAAAGAACGATCCATGTTTGTGCTACCCGTCATCTGTACTTACGTGTCGTATAAACAGAACCCCAGCGGTGACATTTTCTTCTTTTACCTAATCCATTAACGTACCAATACCCGTCATATTCGTTTTGGGCATAGATATATATGTATATATTATTTCCTTGACCCCTGTTCATGCTCGTTATGGCGCGACCAGCACGCATGCGTGATTAGGCTTTCATCTATCTGTCATCCGAGTAGGTCATTTTGTAAAACGAACGTTGTTACTAAATATATTATTACAGCAGATTACTGGAGATATACGCAAGCCGTATCATCATCGTCCCATCCGATTTCGATGAACGGCAGATTTTTTTTGCTGTGTGGGCGCAATATATATTTTTATATATAGCTACATAGGTGCCGACTCGTTCTACTGTTTTAAGTTTTAGTGTTTTAAGTTTAGTTTTAGTGTTCGTAGTGTGTTTACCATAATAGCGAACCATACTTAGCAACTGTTTACTGTCCGTGAAGCTGGTAATAACGACTTTGAAGGGTTAACAACGAGCACTTAATACTTAATCAGAGATGCAGTGAATTAGCCTAGCAGTCTCGGAGATCAAGCGTAGCTGCTAACGATGACCCACGGTGACACCTAATCCTCTCGAACTACTAAATAAATTTGCCATTCATGACCAAAACGGTAGTTTGATGAGCTCTGTTGCTCAAAAGATGCTAAATAATTCAAATGAATCTATCCCAGTGGAGAACTTTTGACCAAGTCGTTTATGGAGGATGTAGAAGTACGGTGAGATAACAACACAATACAATACGTCTGCTGCACCAACTGGACACGAACATTCCGTATGCAATATTTTATTTGACATTCTATTCATCAGTCTCCCATTTTTAACGGTGATGCCACAAGCTTGGAGCACAACTCTGCAAGTAGATCAGTACTACCTCCTTATGACCTAGTTGCAAACCATATTTTACTTAAAGTAACCGTACACCAAGCACAAATCAATTTTGTCTGAGTCGAGCCTTCAACAAATTTACGTCCGTCAATGGCAATATCACCTTTGCCATTGATCCATGATAATGTGGACATTTACCTGCCTTTGATGTTGTAAATCCATAATCCTTTTCACCTTGGTTTGGTTATAAAAGGGAAAAGTGTGGCGCAGACAAACCAGCCAATTTGCAAAGAGCATAGAAATGAAAACTGCGTTTATCGTATGAGGTACAATATGCAATGAGCGAGAATGGCAGACGATAAACCTTGGCTTCAAAATGTTTTCGAATTGCCGCGTTAAATACCATAATTTTCTGCTGTCGCCTGTTACTGTTAAAACAAACCTAAAGAATAATGCTCATTGGAAGTGAATTATCTCTGAATCGGATCCACGATATAAGGCAGAGACTGCTGACACATAGCATTTCATCATATTCGCACGGGTTATGAGCGTTGTCTTGGGTCAGTGCTGACACCTGTCCTTTACTTAATCTACATAACTGATCCAGATAGTGATACTGACATAATGTTAAAACAGTTTGCAGTTGACACAAAATTTTGCTCTAGAGTGAGGACCCCAAAAAAAGGCATAAAACATATAACAAAGCGTAAGTTGCTCGTTAAGCAAGGGAAATGATTTGCAAAGTATTGCATAAAGGCTGGACTAATGACAGTTTGCGATATGTATTTTTTTAGAACAACGGTTTTAAAAAATATTTTACCTAATTTGTAGTCAATTGTTAATGACCGTTAGTAGGGCACCTGTGTTTTATTTGTCGTGGCCATCCATCACCAAAAGGTATAAAGTGGCCAGCATTGAAAATCATTCAAAATCATATATAACTAAAGTGTCATTTGACAATGCATGACCTGGATCGGCTGTCAGCAAAGTAGATGATCGAATAGCAATGGTCAAAAGTATGGCTAAATAACGAAGAGTAACGACGCTTATGGATCATTCGATTAATCGCCCGACGCTCGACCCTGTGTTTTGCCGCAGGAGTGAATATACGACCAGGAAAACAGATTCATTTAGCTATTCAAAAACCCCGCCTCAGAACATTACCCTATGGTTATGGTTACTCTATGGTTATCGATATATTAAACATTTTGCCGTTTTCGATTATTATATTTCTCCTTATTCTCCTTAAATATATGTCGCAAATAAGCCGTGCCTACATTTCGCTGTGCACTTCTTAAAAATAATAATACTTTTTTTTGGTTGAGTTATGTGAATAAACTCAAATTTGTATTCAATGCAGCAGGAAAAAAAACAGATGCAGGAAAGCGAATTTCTATGAGCAGGGCTGCGTTCCGACTTAATATTCGATCCTTTTATTCAATCTGCTTTTGTCGTCCTATATATCAAAGAAATATATCAAATAAACTGGTGTATTAATCATGTTTGAGATCTGATTTATGTCTCTTGATACCTTGCTTTGGGTAACTTGGATGGTAATTTCTGTTTTAAATTTTTGTTTGGCTCTTTACTACTAATACTAACCCGCAATGATGTGAATGATCGCTTCTATGGTTACATGTTGCAACAAAACCGTTTTATTCTTGCAATGTCATACCAGCATTCACAAGAAGACAGATGTAAACACGTGTATGACAACAATTCAAGCAACTTTCGATGTATGAAATCTATTCTTTAATTATTGACTTTATTTGAATATAGTCTTAGGTCAATGAATACTGATTAAGAGATCTTTCCTCCGAACAGGTCATTTGGTAGAAATACGGTTGTACCAAACGCATGATTTCAGTCACACAATCAATGTTATTATCATACACTTTCATATTCATAAACCTATCCACTGATTATGACATTTTGAAAATCAAATAGGTTGATTTGTCGTTGACTGTGTGTGCTAATATATTTGTTTCACAAATGTCGACCATTATCGAACACATAAGTTATTGTTTTTCTTGGATAAGCGTGCAGTTCAGCATAATATCTGAAATTAAGTGACATATTAGCGTTTATATCTGGTCTTCAAGTACATAAGCAAGTAGCGTTATTGTTGTTCATGCAAAGGGATCTACAGACGGGCTTTTCCACAAAGTGATGATGCCCGCAATCTTTAGTCCGATTATCACACAAGATCTCTTCTAAATGGTATCATTACTGTAGGTCCGTACAGCAATTTCAAAATTGTTTTCATCATGGATATTATTAATGGAGCTTTACTATCAAAGCTGGGCTTTGTGTTCGAATAACTACAAATTTGTTTGACATTGTTACCAAATTTGGTACATGCTATTGCCCCCAACACCCAGTATACATATCTTGCTATTAAAAATAATAGATCCAAAAGATCCTTCACCCTACAGATGCATTCACTTAGACTGCTGGGATTTAAGTCATTTGCTTCTTCGCCGTTTGCCTTTATGAACACCGTTTTTCATTAGAGGTATCAAGGTGGACGTATTTAAAACGCATTTTACATGAGCGATGCATCAATTCCAGCGCAATTCGAGACTAAATAACCGTTCTCTGTGAGGGAGTGGTATCTTGTGATGATGGGTCTATGTTAACGGTATTCTAAGGTATTCAATAATTGTTACTGAACAACTCATCACCACATTACAGGAAAAAGCGCAACCTAAAACAATACATATATGGTGTGTTTTGCAATGCCCTACATTTGCGCAATGGCTTTTTTTCCTTAATGACGGCCAATTTCATAACCTGATTCTTTGAATGTCAAAGGTCACCGATAAAAGGTAAAGAATTGAGCCTACGTGGATTGAGTTGATGATTATTAATTGCGACCCTGGCGTTTTCTCTGTGGATGTTTTCATCAGGTCAAAAATAACTAAAAAATATTTGATATAAATCATGTTTATAGAATTTTGTTAGCAGTAACATTAAACAGAAATGTGCATTTGGCAATGAGCATATGCATATGAGCTCTCCACCATGCCCCTATAGCATCTGAATTATATCACATTACGCATTGTCTAATGGTGAGCACATGTTTGCGATTGCTTGCGGGCGGCATTGTTGACTTCCATGGCGTAAAGATACGCCGCAAAGATTATAAGGTCGGACATAATTTGATGCTTCCTTATTTTGATATGCATCAGGTAAAATGTCTTTGTTACTTAACATGATTACTTTCTTGCATTATATCATCATTCAATACCAGAGGCAGAATATATGTCAGTAGAATATATGTGATGTACACCTATTCCTGACATGAAATGGTAATACTTGTACAGGAATAAATTAATATTGAAACAATGTCACACAAACTATGTGTATGTAAATGAGCACTGGAGAAAAAATCAACGTAAGTAGGCAATGAACGGTTGGCTTAATGTTATATGGTAATATAAAGCTAATGCCGTCTATAGAACGGGTGCGAACCCTGGGACAACTTCAAAGAAATATTCTCATAAGTGTATGTCTGATGTTACGTTTGATGACCTTTTGGTTACTTTTATCTTGGTAAAGTATTTTATCTTCGTTCACCCTCTATGGACAAAATCTTCTGCATAACAAATCAATGATTGCGACTGTATGTAAAGCAGCAGCCCATATATCATATTTATGTTTCAAAGGAATTCCCAAAAGGAGTAAATGAGATTTTCAAGCATAATCACCGCACCCTCGTTCTGACATATCGATGTAATGAATAACTTCACCTTATAGCTTGACCGGGCAAGCAAATCAAGGGAAAAAAGAGCGCAGGCTAACATTTGTTAAAGCATCTTACTGGAGATATAGGAAGACTGTATCACGATCATCGCGTCCGATAGATAACGGAGTTCGATGCATACAGCTAGATTCTATTTGTGTATGTACAAAATATATATGTATTATTTGTAACTATATAGGTGCCTGACTTGTTCCAATGTTTTATATAATAGCTGGTCTTGTTTGATTACCATGAAAGCAGCTAATCCGTAAGATCATTGTAACTCATACATAACAGAAAAAATCACTTTACTATGCTTGACCTTGGTTGGCCTACGGCGAATAAGCTCACAGAATAACGCTGGTCACAAATACGGCGAAATAACGAAGAGCAATAACGCTAATAGACAGATGATTAATCTTCCCAGCCGTGACCCTGAGCTTCCACAGAACAGATTGAACAACGACTCAGAGTACCACGTCGAATTACCATTAAAAATAACATCCGAAACGCGGATGCAGAAATACGCATTCCAACGTTACGACCAAATTTCCGATCATGTGATTCAACCGTCTTTTGTCGTCCCATATATCAAAAGAAACATATATACCAACTGGTGTGTTTATCACATTTGAGATTATCCGTGTAAGCTGTTAGTTTAGATAGGTAAGTCAACCAATATAGCAGCAAAATATACGCAAACAGATTATATATTACCAGCATCAGCTGCGGGAACCTCACCTCATCAGCCTTGGCTTATATCTGACAGGATAATGTTATTCCGCGAATAAGAGTAACTTTAATCTGGTAGTTAACATCAACTGCTCCCGTATGACCAGAATGCAATGCTCTGTGTGTGGTGAAATGAGCCTAATTGACCAAATTGACCGCGTAGTTACGTATTGTCGCATTAACTTAGGAAAAATCCCCGCTATCTATTATTAATCACACAACTAATTGTTCTCCATTATTTTAAAGTATCAAATTCTGACAAGGAATGACCGTGCAGCATCATAACTTGTCACCATTGTGGTATCGCCCTGATGATCTGGTAGGCAATTTAGGACAAAACAAAATACCGCAAATTGGATATGAGCAAAGAAAGAAACGACCTAACGATGACTACGCGCAGTAGAGTACTGACTAATACTCATACAGCTAGCGCTAGTCTTGATTATAAGTCAACATTTTCTACAAGAATATACGAAACGGTGTCATAGAACTCTGTCTCCTAATTTCAATAGCTAAATCTGAATACAGTTGCGCGCATAAATGCATCTCTACGTATATTATATGACAGCTGGAAATGCTGCTAGCATAATGGACAAACTGACGCAGTCGTTGACAGGAACTTTATTACTTTGCATGATCGTCAATACTAATCCTTAACAATTAGCGCGTTTTCTTAAACAGGAAGCGACATAGCAATGGCTTCGTACATCTGTGCATAGTCAAAATAGTCTCTGATGTGGAAGATATAGGGTCTACCTCAGTATGATAGCATTTAGCCACCTTGAATTGCAATTGGCTTATGTGCTTAACACAACGCTATTAATGAATCATAATACACAAATAAACAATCGCTAAACTGATTGGAAGCTTTTTGTTGATTATGCTTTGATTATGAGTAATCCAAATAACACAAGAGTGAATGCTCAAGTAAACCGGCATCTGTACACAATTGGGTGAGCATCGGAAGGTTTTCTTGATGGAAAGTACAATAATAAATGTTATTGGTTATTGTTGACAAAAACCCCTTTATAGTCGCATTTTACATTGATCTAAATGTACATATGCATGCCACAAGACCAGCACGGCATTAACACGGGTATGACACAAATTCACGCGACTGATGATGCATGCAAAATATTTGTGTAACATTGCTCAGAGTTGTTTTTATTTAAGAGTCAATTAACATTATTTATGTGATCTTTCCTCACAGGTCGTTTGATAACAAGCGGTTGTACCAACCGCCTAGTAACAGTTACACAATCGATATCATTATCGTAAAGTGAGTGAATACAAACCTAACCACTGATTAACAAATAGGTTGATTTGTCTG
Organism: Urechis unicinctus; assembly: GCA_034190875.2. Taxonomy (NCBI): domain Eukaryota; kingdom Metazoa; phylum Annelida; class Polychaeta; order Xenopneusta; family Urechidae; genus Urechis; species Urechis unicinctus. Next base: position 41,508,256 of record CM067356.1, on the reverse strand, counting down.
TGAATGGGAGTGCTTATCTGTTGTTTTGAAAAATGCATACCATAGCCAAACGTAAAAGCTTAAGCATGATTGTTTATCTTGTGTAAGCGTCTTTCAAGTACACACATATTTCTAAAGCGCAACCCTATTAAGTACGCGCTATTGCTTGCAACAGCCAATATATAAAGCCTGCTTTCATAGGCTGTACAATATATAAGATCCCTCACCCAGAATATCTGATCACCTAGACTGCTAGGATTTAAGTCATTAGCTTCCTAATATGTAACAGCAGTGTGCCATTTATAATACCATTTATGCGGCGTTTTGAAAAGGATTTCAATGCAATATTTAGAAGTCCGGTGGAGCTGGTTGTTGCCTATACATAACATGAAGCACTGCATCAATTTCAGCGCAGTTCATGACAGTACTACATTACCGTTCTCTATGAGCGAGTGGTATCTTGTGATGATTGGTATATGTCTACGGTTTTCTAAGCTCTTAAATAATTCTACCTGAGCCATGATGAATCGAGCATCGAGAATCCATATTACAGAACAAACAGCACCCAACTATTGATGTGCGTTTGGATTGCTAAAATAAATTGGTCGTTATAACCTGTGACCTTAGGGTTGTAGCTAAATGGCATACACGATATATGTGGTAATGACCTATGATACCACAATGGCAGTTGTCCATATTGACGCACTTTTTCGTAACCTATCCGAAGGTCAAAGATTACTGATAGAAGGCTAATACTTGAGCCAGCGCACATTGAATGGATGTTATCTGTGACCAATAGCGCAATTATCAAAGCCCGTATTATGTGGGTAGCATATGCATAATCCATAATCCCTATCCATTATCAACAGCCTGAGATTCAGGTTTTTATCAATGAATAAGCAGAAACTATTACTGTTGTTTTTACTATGACCTGTTGCATTTTATCGAGGTCAATATGTAACCAGTCAACGAAAAATGCTGAATCAACAGTCGATCATAAAATGTGCAGTTCCGGCTCGAGTGCAGCCATTGCTAGCAAACAGTAAATGCGACATAACTGAAAATAAATCTATGCTTAGTTCTCTACTATATATGTAGCAAGTATATCAGGATAGGTTCTTTGTTCTCTTAATGCGGTTCGGCCATCATAAAGTGAGACAAATATACCGAGGCACAAAGACGCCCTGCCCTAAAAATCATTAAATATGGAGGGCTCAAATGACGACAAGTGTCTTGGCAGGCATATCTCTTTTGCTCGGTTTATGAAATAGACGCCATTATGATATTTGTCGATTTGACAATTTCACGGTTTATAACATATGTAGGGAGCTATATGATGTTGAAATAATGTCTGAAGACTCGATTGAATATCGAAGTGCACAGTTATTTTGCATCGTTAACCATTTTAGACCCACAGTAATATTCTAGATTGAATATATGTACATACATGGCTAATTACACAAAATATGCATGCGAAATGTAGCCCCCACAAAGCTCAATATCATATGGTAACATGGATCTTATGCCGTCTATAGTGTTGTGACAACTTGTAACCAATATTCCTCTAAATTCAGGCGTATATTATGCTTGATTACATTTTAGTTATTTTCATCTTGGTAAAGTCTGCTATCTTCGTTTATCGTCGGTGGTAAAAGTCCCCTTCTTAATAAATCGATGATTGTGACTGTGAGTACGGAACTATCTCGGTGATTAAACGTAGCTGCTAACGATGACCATCGGTAATACCAAATCAACTCAAATTGTTAAATATATTTGCCATTCACAAACATATGATTATATCAGTCAACAAAATTGCACACAGACAATGTTAAGTAGATTGTGCATACTATGCAGAATGGAATGAATTATTTGTTGATAATAAGGCCGGTAAAAGAACTTTAATACCATCGCTGTCATTCATCCGTACAGCGGATAATCTAAATGATTAAATCATGAATTCGCAGTTGACATTAGAGACAGTCGTATTTCACTTGCTTATCAAACAATCTGATTATCCGATTTAAGCATTTTATGAGATGCAATTTATATTGCACGCCTGCTGTAATTGCGATGAGCTTTATGAACTTACAACTGCGCTCAGTGTTGGGTTATTGGGTGCACAATGTACTAGGTGTGGTCAGTTGCACTACATTGACTTGATTATGTCGAGGCGAAATAAACTTTGAGCAGCCCATTGCTTTACCATAGTTTAGCTTGAATTTTGATTTTTTCGTAACCGCATTTTATCCAATAACTTCCCGTTGTTGCCTATAATCTTTAAAACTTCTCCTAAGATCATTCCTTATCGGAGGTGCTATGTTACTTTCAAGTTGAGTCACGAACTCTGTAAATACTTCCATTACATAAGAGGTAATATTTCCAATCATGGCGCATGGTACATAGCCACGACGAATCTGTATTCATGGTCCACTTGCATTGACTAGCCTGAAGTCGATAAATGGATGTAACACTAGCAAATGTACGTAGGTGAGACCAGGGATAGTGGTGTGATTTAAAACGCAACCGTATAACATGCAATATTAGCATATCAAAGTTATTTCGGACTATTAAACTTGGCACTATGTACCTCTGTAACTTCCATAATCACCAATGTCATATTGATTGAAAAAAAAGTAAATAATAATCCCGATCGCTGTCACTATCATCAAAAACGGTGGGAGCGTACGTATGTGACTCAAATTTTATCAGTTCAATGACCACGTAGAACTTATGTAGTTAGCGTATCGTACCGCCTAGATAGTTTTTGGATCGTTCCAGCCCGAAAAAAAACAAATATTCGATTGCAATCAGCAATGGAAACGCGAAATCTGTACTGTTACGTCACTTGTCTAGGAAAGAACCAATGCAAATATTTGATGATAGATATTTAAAAATAGAATCATTTAACTATGAACGACCCGGATTGGCAAAAAAACAAAGCGAGATGACGCAAATTGATGATGAATCGACCTACCCTTAATCCTGGGCTTGCAGAAGTGAGTAAACAACCGAGAACACTTACCAAAGTTGTCAGTTGGCAATAATGAAAACTTTTCGACCTTGACTGTCTCTAAAAGCAATGGTTGTTATCAGTATCATTCTGTTCCACTTTCTATCAGTCATTATTCTGATAAATTTGATGGAACACGAGGCGTTTACAAAATACATAACCGTATAACCCCTGATATTGTCGCGATTTATGTACCCGTCTACAACGATTTGAGCCACTAATCACGAAAAGATGGATCATAGCTAACACAGGAGTGAGGGACCGAATTTCCATACAATCTCCTCCTCAATCACCCAGATAATTAGAATTACCATTGTCTCTCTTCACAGAAACAAACCGGTGTATTAATTATAGTTGAGTTTCATGTCGGAAAATGCAAACGTTGTTAGTTTAGAGAAACAAATAACTTTTGCATGGACAGAGTGCAACGATGTGTTTGATGCAGAGAGCGTAACTAGTGTCAGACTTATTTTTACGGTATGTTTTATCAATTCCTTATCACAAACAAGCACTAGCTGTGCTGATAATTTGCAATATATTACAAATTACGTGTAGCTGTTGGACATGGTGATAGTGTGC